>CM060357.1:33904325-34536794 GCA_030545235.1 Helianthus tuberosus
GTACAATAAAGACCCAATCATGCTTCTATATAGAGTTTGGTCAATCAGCTCATCCTTTTCATCAGACATGACTAGCTTATTTGTTGCCATGGGTGTGCTGCATGGTTTGCAATCATTCATATCAAATTTGTTTAAAAGTTCTTTAGCATATTTGCTTTGATGAATGAAAGTTCCATTTTGCATTTGCTGAACTTGGAGACCAAGAAAGCATTGCAGTTCACCCATTGCACTCATTTCAAACTCAGCTGTCATGAGTTGCCTAAACTCTTCACACATTTTATTACATGTGCTTCCAAAAATAATGTCATCCACATAAATTTGGACAATCATTAAATCCTTTCCTCTCCATTTTAGAAACAGTGTTTTATCAATGGTACCTCTTTTGAAACCATTTGAGAGTAGAAAGGTGGAAAGAGTTTCATACCAGGCCCTAGGTGCTTGTTTCAGGCCATACAGAGCTTTGTTTAGCATGTAGACATGATCTGGATAAAAAGGGTCCTAAAAACCTGGAGGTTGACAAACATACACCTCTTCTTGAATTGTACCATAGAGGAAAGCACTTTTTATATCCATTTGGAACACCTTCATATTGTGGTTGACAGCAAAGGCCAGGAACAGTCTTATAGCTTCCAATCTTGCTACATGGGCAAAAGTTTCATCATAATCAATCCCCTCCTCATGTCTATAACCTTGAACCACCAGCCTGGCTTTATTCTTGACAACAATGCCCCTTTCATCAGTTTTGTTTTTGAAAACCCACTTTGTGCCTATGGGACTCACATCCTTTGGCAGTGGTACAAGCTCCCATACTTGTTGTCTTTTAAACTGTTTGAGCTCTTCTTGCATGGCTTCTACCCAACTGTTGTCTTTCAGTGCCTCTTGGTACGTGACAGGTTGATGGGGTGATAGAATGCCTGCAAAAAGACAAATGTTTTGGGTTTGGCTTCTTGTGAGCACCCCTTCATTGATGTTGCCAATGATTTGATCAGGTGGATGAGATCTCAGGAAGATTAAATCTCCTTGGTATGGAATGATGGCATTTGTTGGTGAAGGCTGCAGATGTGAATCATCTGAGCTAACCACTGCTGGTGACTTTGATGATCCAGCAGTGGCTTCAAAAGGTGGTGGAATAGGAGGTAATGGTGTGGACACATGCTAACTTCGATCCACTGTTTGAGGACTTTTGTCAACAGTGTTTGGTGATGTGGAAGCAGGTGTTAATTGGCTACTTTGATCAACAACTGTTGAGGTAGCAGTGGTTGAGCTTTGACAGCTATTTTGAACCTCTGCTGCTCTTCCCATTGTGGCAGACTTTTGTTGAGGAATGATGATCTCATACCCATAGTCTGGTGATGAATCTTCTGATGGTCCTGCACTGTTAGTCTTGACAACAGTATTTTCAAAAGTGAATTTTTCAAGATCAAACAAATCTGTAGGGTTTGCTGGGATTTTCATTAATGAAAGTTCATTGAACATTACATTCAAAGTCTCCTCCACTGTTTTGGTCCTTGTGTTAAACACTTTTTAGGCCTTAGCAGTGGTTGAGTATCCCAGATGATAACCACAATCAATTTTTGCTGCAAACTTTGAGATAGAATCTTTTAAGTTTAAAATGAAGCATGGGCAGCCAAAAACTTTAAAATATGAAATCAATGGCTTTATTTTATACAGCAGTTCATAGGTAGTCTTTTGATGCCTGGGGTTGATTATAACTCTGTTTTGGACATAGCAAGCAGTGTTTACTGCCTCTGCCCAAAAAGTTAATGGCAAACCTGAATCAGCAAGCATGGTTCTGGCAGCCTCAATCAAAGTTCTATTCTTTCTTTCAACAACCCCATTTTGTTCTGGTGTTCTTGGAATGCTATACTGCCTCACAATTCCTTTTGACACACAGAAATTATCCAACTCCTTGTTCCTGAACTCTGTGCCATTGTCACTTCTGAAGATTTTTACTGGAAGGTCAAACTGTTTATCAACCTGTTTCACAAAGTCTTGAAGAATGCCTGCAGTCTCATCTTTTGAGTGTAAAAAGTAAGTCCATGTAAACCTAGAAAAGTCATCAACAATAAACAAACAATACCTCTTTTTCTTAAGACTCATGACTTTAACTGGGCCAAACGAATCCATATGAAGCATTTGTAAACATTTGGTTGTTTTGGACTCATCAATAGATTTGTAGGAGCTTTTATGTTATTTTCCTTTTAGGCAGGAAACACAATACTCAGGACAGGTGAAGAGTTTTTGAGGTAGACCTCTTACTAAACCCTGTTTTGAAATGGCAGTGATTGTCTTGAGATTAGTGTGCCCCAATCTTCTGTGCCATAATTCTGTCTCTTTGTTTGATGCAGCTGAGAACAGACAGGCATCAGTTCTGGGGCTCTCTTTTGACATATCCACCACATAAACATTGCCACTTCTTTGAGCAACAAGTTTGGTTTTTCCAGTTTTTATTATTGCTTCAATCTTTTCAACCAATTTTGGTCCAACAATCCTACAACACTCCTTTGTGAAGAATGATCCATACCCCTTATCACTCATTTGTGAAACACTCAGAAGGTTGAATTTTAGATTGTCTATCAGATTGACATTTTCAAATTTTACATTACCCGACTGTACTGTACCAGACCCCAGAACTTTCCCTTTACTATTATTACCAAAGGATATATCACCCCCTCCATGGATTTTGAAATCTTTGAGAAGGGCTCTACATCCTGTCATGTGCCTAGAGCCTCCACTATCTACATACCAAAGGCTATCTAAGCATGCAGAAGCTCCCTGCACATGAAGTAAAAGGATTAGTTCATTAGGGTCTCCAAAGCCAATAAGGCTTTGGATGGGGTCTCAACAGTGTCTGGGATGAGGTCAGATGGATGGACAGTGGTTAGGTCAGGGGTTTGGACAGTTTTAGGACTGTTTTTCTCTAACCACTGTTGGGGTTCTTGACCAATCACCTGCTGGTAACCAAAAGGATGCCTATTCACTCTTGGTTTAGAGGGCCTTTTATATGTCTCATAAACATGTGGGATCCTTTGGTATGGTGGTTGTCCCTTGCCTCTTCTGTATTGATTGGCAGGGGGTGCATCAGTCACTTGAACATCTCTTTGGACAGATGTTTGATTCAACGGTTTTGTAACAGCTGTTTGGACTGGCACAAACAGTGGTTGATTCTTGGTGAATTTGACAGATGATGTTGATGGACTCAAGTATGTTTTAGCAGTGTACTTATTCTTTTTCACATCAAAATTCTTGAGATACACACATGCTTGAGTTTTGTGGTTATTTTTACCACAGATGGTGCAACTTTCAGCAGGTACAATGATACTTGTTTTGTTTAATCATATGCTTTTAGATGAAAACAGTCTTTTGTTAGATGATTCCTCTTTTCATAAAAGTCACAAAACAGGTTTTTGATCTTTTCTCTTTTCTTCCTTTTCTCAGATTCCTTAGCAACAGAGTTTTGAACCACTGTTGGGATATCTTTGATAGGAGTGACCTTTGCTTTTGGAGCTGTGACACCATCAGTGGTTGTGAAATCCATGGGTTTAAAATTTTCAAGAATGTCACACTCATCAGACCATGTGGGTTTAAATTGGTATTTCTCAATTTTCTCAAAAGTTGAGGACCCCACAGATCTTTCCAAAGTGATTTTGTTACCAAGTTTGTCGGTTATTTTAACCTCTTGGCCATTCTTGTTGGTTGGTTTAATTTCAGATGAACCAGCTTGTTTTGCAGCAGTGTTTACAAGATCATCATATTTTCTATATCCTACACCAAACTTGACATTGCTTTCAAGCTGTTTCTCAAGCATAACCTCATACCCTTTACAAGATTCCACCCATCTTTCACAAGTAATCTGGGTGGACTCCAACTCCTTTTTACAAACTTGGTATTTTTCTACCATAGTTTGGAGTTGAGTCTTGGTTATGCTCTGCTCTTCTTTGAGACTGCTGATTTCTTTGTCTTTTTCAGCCAATTTGTTTCTAAGTTCTTTTAATAACTTGGTATTTTTCTACCATAGTTTAATAACCACAAGTGATTTACACAAGGAGGGTCATGAACTACAAGTAATACATGAATATAAACAACTACTCTATAAGAAATTATCAAGCAATGTGGGGATTTTATGTAGGACAACCCAAGTTAATCCTTAATCACACATTTATCAAGTCTTTGGACTTGAACATCACTTGTGGGTTAAACCCTTGAACAAAACAGAAGGTTTGTGAGGATAAATCCTCTGATTTTAAATGTCTCAACCTTGTTTTTAAGCCTAACTAACCACAGAAGTGGTTATAAGCATAAGGACATAGGTTTGAGATGAGTTAGACTCAAGTTGAACAAGTTTTAGTAAAAGTTTAATCAAAACAGAAACAAACAGTGAACTTTGGAGCCTTTTTGGCGACGTTCCAGGGACTGATTTACTGTGAAAAACCCATGGAATCAAAGCTAAGGTCAATCCAAGCACATAGGAAAAAGAATGAGGTAAAACGGACAATAAACGAGTGAGTTATGCTCACTTTAGTGAATCTTGCTGAATCTGTCCGAACTTCTGATGTTGCTGCGAATTTAGAGTGATTTGGGAGTGATTAGAGAGAGTTGAGAGTGTTTAGAAAAGTGAAATGCTTGGATAGTGCTTGGGTTTTATAGGGAAGGATTAGGGTTGGGTTGGTTGGCAATTAATATAGTTAGTTGGGGGATTAAATGAATTAAAAAAAAAAAATTAAAACCAGCCACAAGGCCATCGCTGATATGGGCAGCATGTTGCTTCCATATTTTTTTGACCAATTAATCTATAAGTTAGATAATGTATATTTTCTTAGACTAGTTCCCATATAATTTAACCATTTAAATACCATCAGGTTACATGATAGGTATAATTATAATAAAAGAAAAAATAAAAAAAAAACAAAATCAACTAACCCATTTAATGTCTTGCAGCCGCAACTTACATTAGTCTTTACATTATATATATATATATATATATATATATATATATATATATATATATATATATATATATATATAGGGAGCCGCTAGAATGAGAACCACCACGAGTTATGAGAACCACGAGAACCGCGCCCCGCGGGTGGCCGTCGGCGACGAATTTTTTTTTACACCTAGATCCGTATATTTTAGTGGGGGGTTTAAATTTTCGGTTCAAACGGCGCGCCCGAGGGGGTAGTTTTTTACGCCCAAAGTTTGGTAAAAAAAAAAAGAAAAATTTAAAAAATTAAAAAAACCCAAACTTTGGGCGTAAAAAACTACCCCCTCGGGCGCGCCGTTTGAACCGAAAATTTAAACCCCCCACTAAAACATACGGATCTAGGTGTAAAAAAAATTTCGTCGCCGACGGCCACCCGCGGGGCGCGGTTCTCGTGGTTCTCATAACTCGTGGTGGTTCTCATTCTAGCGATCCCCTATATATATATATATATATATATATATATATATATATATATATATTGTCAATTACTTTTACGTTCATATGTAATGTATTATTATTATTATTATTATTATTATTATTATTATTATTATTATTATTATTAGAATTAGAATTACTATTATTGTAATATTACTAGAATTATTATTATGATATTATTATCATAATTTAATCACGTAATTAATAGTTAACAAGCATGCATAAGTTACGAGTATCAGTATGTCGAGTGTCGGTTGCGCGTATGCATTCGAGGATTGGTAACGTATAACCCGAGTATTGCAACACGTATAAGCATGTATAAAAATAGGATTTCATTACGATCGAAGTCTCGGATTTACAATGGTTTGAAACGAAATGCGAAATAAAAAAGGAACAAGCTTCCAAAAAATAGAAATACAAGACACGTTTTCTAACTAAGGAAAGTTACGAAAAAGCAGGGCGTTACAGTCTCCCCTCCTTTAGTAAATTTCGTCCTGAAATTTAGGAGGAAGTAACGAATAGTTGTGGATATTTCGTCTTCATGTCACTCTTGAGTTCCCAAGTGAATTCAGCGCCATGTTTACCTCCCATCGAACCTTGACGATAGGAATTTTACTGCGCCTCAATATCTTGACTCCTTGATCCATGATTTCAACGGGTTTTTCCACAAAGTGCAAGGTCTCGTTGACTTGGAGGTCCTCGAGTGGGACTTGGAGTCCTTCGTCAGCTAGACACTTCTTTAGGTTGGATACATGAAAGACAGGGTGTACATTGTTGAGTTCTTCAGGCAGGTCCAGTCTATACGCAACCTTGCCAATCCTTTCGAGGATCTTGAAAGGGCCAACGTAGCGAGGTGCGAGTTTCCCTTTTTTGCCAAATCGAACCACACCCTTCCAAGGGGATACCTTGAGAAGTACAAAATCACCTGTCTCGAATTCCAAGGGTTTGCGACGCTTGTCGGCGTAACCCTTTTGTCGGCTTCGGGCTTTCAGTATGTTGTCTCGAACCTGTAAAATCTTGTCCGTTGCTTCTTGTATAAGCTCGGGACCAGTGAATTGAGATTCACCAACCTCGTGCCAACAAATAGGCGAACGGCACTTGCGACCATACAATGCTTCGAAAGGTGCCATTTGAATACTCGCATGGTAACTGTTATTGTACGAGAATTCGATCAAAGGCAAGTGTGAATCCCAGTTGCCACCAAAATCTATTACACATGAACGAAGCATATCCTCTAAAGTTTGGATAGTACGCTCGGTTTGACCGTCTGATTGAGGGTGAAAAGCATTGCTAAGGTTAAGAACGGTACCCATAGCAGATTGAAAGGTTTGCCAAAGACGAGACATAAAACGAGCATCACGATCGGAATTGATGTCAATGGGGATACCATGACGACAGATGATCTCATTAGTGTAGATTCTAGCCAATTTCTCGACTTTGAAGTCTTCACGAATGGGAAGAAAATGAGCAGATTTGGTCAATCGATCAACGATCACCTAAATACTGTCATGACCAGAAGAAGTACGAGGGAGCTTAGTGATAAAGTCCATGGCAATGCTCTCCCATTTCCAGACAGGGATTTCTGGCTGTTCGAGCAAACCAGAGGGACGTTGATGTTCAGCTTTTACCTTTGAACATGTGAGACACTTCGCAATGTAAGAGGCGATATCCCTCTTCATTCCAGGCCACTAGTAAGACGTACGCATATCTTGGTACATCTTGTCGGCGCCAGGATGAACGAAATACTTCGATTTGTGTGCCTCGTTCATCAGAAAGTCTCGAAGGTTTTTACGATTAGGGATCCAGATACGATTGAGATAGTATAGAATACCATCAGATTTGGACACGAGATCATGCTCCATAGCAACTCGTATCTCAACAGAGAGACTACCTTCGTTAATAGAGGCATATTGAGCTTCACGAATGCGGCATTGAAGATCGTTAACGAGTTGGAGACAACGGAAACTCTTCACATGAGTTTTACGACTAAGAGCGTCGGCTACTACATTCGCTTTACCTGGATGGTATTTGATTTCGAAGTCGTAGTCGTTTAACAGTTCCACCCAACGACGTTGACGCATGTTCAGTTCCTTTTGGTCGAAGATGTGTTGAAGGCTCTTATGGTCGGTGAAGACCACACACTTAGTACCATAAAGGTAGTGTCGCCAAATCTTCAACGCAAAAACAACTGTGCCAAGTTCAAGGTCGTGAGTAGTATAGTTCTTTTCATGTATTTTGAGTTGTCTCAACGCATAAGTGATGACCTTGTCTCGTTGCATAAGCACACAACCAAGGCCAAGGTTTGAAGCATCGCAATACACGACGAAGTCGTCGTTTCCATCAGGAAGCGCGAGAATAGGAGCATTACAAAGCATGTCCTTGAGCGTTTGAAAGGATTCCTCTTGTTCGGGACCCCAAACAAAAGGTTTCTCTTTTTGAGTCAAGGAGGTCAAAGGAACAGCGATCTTCGAAAAGTTAGAGATAAAACGACGGTAATAACCAGCAAGACCAAGGAAAGAACGGATTTCAGACGGAGACTTAGGTGCAATCCAATTCTTCACAGCTTCGATTTTAGCGGGGTCAACGTGAATACCAAGTTCGTTGACTGTATGACCAAGGAATTGAACCTCTTTCAACCAAAATTCGCACTTGGAGAATTTGGCGTATAGACGTTCAGTACGAAGAAGTTGAAGGATAAGACGCAAGTGTCGCTCATGCTCTCCTTGTGTCTTGGAATAGATGAGAATATCGTCGATGAAGATGATCACGAAACGATCCAAGTATGCTTTACACACGCGGTTCATCAAGTCCATGAAGACAGCGGGTGCGTTGGTCAAACAAAGGGCGTGACCACAAACTCGTAGTGACCATAACGCGTACGAAAGGCGGTTTTAGGTACATCTTCTTCGAGGACTCGAAGTTGATGGTACCCTGAACGAAGATCGATCTTTGAAAAGCAGGCCGCGCCTTGCAATTGATCGAAGAGATCATCGATGCGAGGAAGAGGGTATCGGTTCTTGACAGTAAGCTTGTTGAGCTCACGATAGTCAATACACATATGGAATGACCCATCTTTCTTTTTGACGAACAAAATGGGAGCGCCCCAAGGGGAAGTACTAGAGCGTATAAAGCCTTTATCAAGAAGCTCTTGAAGTTGACTCGAGAGCTCTTGCATCTCAGAGGGTGCTAAACGGTAGGGAGACTTAGCGACGGGCGTAGCGCCAGGTTCTTAAACAGATTAGAAGCAAACATTATCTTATCCTCTTCCGCACACTTGCTTATTTTTAAGACTGCCTCAGTCTTCTCTATCCAGCGTAGAACTGCAACGGCCCCTTCATTGCCCGAGAATTCCATTGGTTTACAAGACCAGAATTCTTTATAAGAACAACCATAGGATATGGTTCTTCTTCTTTTGGGAATGGGCACTTGAAGTACAGGTCCATTGTTCACGCTGTTTTCAGGTTCAGTTGGTCGCTTATTGCTATGATTACTTTTATTTTCCGCTTCCCTAACTGTCTGAATAATATATGGCATTGCATCTATTATTCCTTGTGCCACTATGTGTTGAATGGCACTGTTATCCACTGGATTTCCATTGTTATCATTGTTTGGGTTATCATTATTCAGATTATGGTCATTCTGGTTTTCCGGGTTATTATCCGGGTTCTCTTGATTCACTTGGTCGGCCATCTGAATTTTAAACAGTTATCACGTATTAATATCACAGGATAATATTTAATATAACCAATCACAAAGTACGCATTTTGGTCATAAAGCGTCGATCATTGCGACTTACTCTATTTTTATATGGTAGGCATCTAATACAAACTTAGAACTGGAAATTTAAAATTACAATACAACTGAAATAAAATTACACTACTAGTAGGCATCTATAGTTTTTTTTTTGTTTTTCATACACACCTATTATATATATATATTATCATATTATTATTATTATTATTATTATTATTATTACTACCTCCAACAATTCCTTCACTGATATGGATTCATCCAGAAATCCATATGACGCTCGTCGTACTTCCAGACGAGTCGTTCTCCTACCTACCTCATTCTCTTGCTACTTTCTAAAATTTCTTCTCCGAAAGTTCGCAGCTCTTGCATATTTTCTGCACTCATTGGGGGTGTAGGTGCTGGTACTGGATCTGGATACTGTGGCATGGGTTCTTCCTGAGGATACGGATTCTCTAAGATTTCCCTAATGTATTCATCATTATCGTAGTAGGGATCTAGAGGGTCCAGACCTGGGTGAGCTGCTAGGTTTGGCATGGGCAGGTCTGTCAGGTGGTAGCATTGCACATAGTCCCTATGATCATCAAACCACGGATCGTAGTCTGGGTCTAAGGGATTGGGTGCTGGTACCCTAGGTATCTCCTCTGGATTAAAATCATGCATTTCTACTTGATTTTCAGGGTTGTTTTCTATCTCCAATGGTTGTAATGGTTGGGGTGTTATCAGTTGTTCCAGGTTTGGGTCGGCAGCTGTGGTTGCTAAAATATGGAAGTTTGGTAAACTCCTATTAAGCATGTCTTGGGTGTGGGCATCGGTTTCTCTTTTAGCTGCTGCTAACACTCGTTGTTCTTGTAATTTTTTCATTCTCTTCCTACACTCATGTGCTCCCTTACTGAACCATCCTCACTTTTTCTGAGGGAATGGCTCTTCAGACTGAGTCTTAAACACGAATATCCCTTCTTCATCATCAGCAGAATACCCTGAGAGGGCAGGCTATGAAGAGGTGCCTTCGCTTCTAGGTGAGCTGGACAATTGACGATACGCGTCGGATGGTCCTTGGTAACTCATACTGTAAACTAACAAATAGTCAAATAACACATAACAATAAAATTCAGATTTGCACGTATTTCCGTAATTTATTTCCTAACATTTTAAATAATATCTTGGTGATAGCAGAACACTTCTGTGGCTGAATCAGTGGCTTAGCTCTGATACCACCTTCTGTCGCAACACCCGCCCCCTATCTGTCCCAGGAACGGGCGGCCGCGAACTCAGTATTGGTGGTATCGGTAATTATCATTATTTGGCAGCAGAAATTTCATCAGGACCGTAGTTAGGAAATATTTTATTAGAGTAAATACCACACTTTTATAATATTAAACATATTGGGATAAAACCCAAGTTTTCATTACAAACTGATTTATAGAGATAATCTCCATTTTATTGAATAAAACATCTTCTTTTATTTAGGTAACTTTTATAGCCACTTTTCCAAGCCTTCAGTGATGTCCAGCTGGCTTCTATGTTGGCTTTCACATTTTGTTACCTGAAACGCGTTTAAAAACATTTTGTCAGTGGGAAATACTGGTGAGTGAATCCCAGTTTAATCAAGAAGATTTTTATTAATTAACACAGTATTGAGAGCGATTACAATGTTTACATCTACACAATTACTCATTCAGTACTTGCCACTCGACCGTATCTGTGGCTATGGTCATATCATACATTGGCTAACCCGTTGTCCAATTGTGATGATTATCAAGTAATGTATACAAAACCCCATAATACCGGCAGTAATTGAAGAATTACAAAGACTCACTCACTGCTATTTATAATTTAAAATAAATAAGGTTTTGTAAAAACAGTTTACAAAAAGGAGATTACTTACAAAAAGGTTTACACAAAAAAGAAGGATTACTCACATTGCTGTCTTAGGTTTCCTTTAAGGGTTCCCTTGTGATTATCTATAATTTACACAAATGCACACGTGTTAGTATAATAACCCATTATTTATATTAAGGATACCCTCCCCGAGACGGCATTCCAACGACTACGTCGGGCAGAACCTCGACAGCCGTTACGGAACCCTGGATCAATCGGGCAGCGTATCTAATACGTAACCAGGGTTATGATACTAACAACGGGGCAGAACTTCGTTATTTAGGGGATATTATACCCAGAGATTTTACTTATTATTAAGAAATTCGAGAGAGAAAGTCGAGAAATGAACGATTTGACTGAAGGCCCGAGCTCCCACTTTATAGGGGCTGATTTCGAGTTTTACGCGGCCTGCTTAAGGTGTAGCCATGGGCTATGCGGCCCGCGAGGGCAGCTAGGGTAGGCCCTAGCCTTGCTGCGTCGACACGTAGCTTTGACACGCGTTTGACACGTGTCGGCTCAGGGCTGCGCCTCGTTGCAGGGCTGTCGCGCCCCGCGTAGACCCAAGTGTGGTCTGACGCGGCCCGCGAGCGACATAAAAACTTTGTTTTTAATTAATTTTTATAAAAATAAAGGTATTCGGGGCTCGTTTTCGTGTATGGGGTGTATTTTAAGACTTATTGGGTATTCTAATTATATTAGGGGTGTCTAAAAATATTTTAGAGGGTTGTTATAGCTCTGTACTGGCTATAAATAGGGGTGCTTGGTTCACTTGAAAGACATCCCTTGGCAAACCACTACTCTCCCACTTTGCCACCACTGCAACACCAACACCCACCACCATCATCCATCATCCATCTTTAGAGTGTGTAGTAGTCTCGGGATCCAAGATTGATTGTAAGGGTTCTTTCCAATCAAAGGCCATGATTGGTTAAGCCTCTTACATCACTTGGTGAAGACAAGTCTTTATTGTATTACTTTTGATTTTTAATATTTCAGCACTTTTTATTTGGGTTTGTATTAATGACTTTAATAACTAGTTTCTTATGTTGAAGGTGAATTTTTCTTATCATTTTTCCATGGTGTCTTGAGGTTACTTTACTGTCTATATAAAGTAAAAGATTGCATCATTCATGTCTTTACGGTCTATATAAAGGCATGTTGAGTACCTGGTCGGGGGTTAGGGGAATGGTTTGGTAAAGTTCTTGCTTCGTTCAGTGTATAGATCCTGCGAGGACCTGGTTCAAGCTTACTAGGACCTCCTTCAATACCCACTGGTATTGAATGGCGGGGGTGTGAATAGCTTGAACCCCTCATATGTAAACTACTATTAATACTTTAAACCGGCTTCTTGGGATTGTATCCTTGCTGACTCAAACCACTTAGCCGAGGGTAAGATCACCTTCAAAAGAGGGGCCTACCACTTTTCGCGTTAATAACTTACTTAATTATCTTTCAATATTCCGACCATTTGGGATTGTATCCCTGCTGACTCAAACCACTGGGTTGAGGGTAACGTCACCTTCAAAAGAGGGGCAAACTACTATAACTAAGATAATCTCTTAAAAAATCCGAAAGTGTGAAAATCATCAAAGGATACATTAAAGACGAGTTGGATCCAAGTGATTCTATCTTGTCTATCTGTTTTTATTTTATTTATCTTTTCATTTTTAGTCTTATTTTCAAGTTTCAAACCTTTTCTCAAAAATTTAGATTGATTAGACGTTGAGGATAAACCGGTACTAAAAGCTCTTGTGTCCTTGGACGACCTCGGTATCTTACCAACGCTATACTACGCTCACGATGGGTGCACTTGCCCAAGTGTGTGTTTAGTGTTAGTAGAATATAGTGTTTTATAAATTTAAAACTTGACCAATGCGTAAAATGGGCTCAAAATATCAATAAAAACTTATCGCACCGAACGCACACCAAGTTTTTGGCGCCGTTGTCGGGGACACAAGGATTTTAAGAAAGTTTAAAATCAACGACCTAATTATTTTTATTTATTTTTCTATATTTTTTAGGATTTTTCTTAATTTTTCAGTTTCTGCAGACTTCATCACGGGCCATGCTCAGCCAGACACGGGGCCGTGTCCAATCATCGTTACTAGCAATCCTGTTTTAAGTCAGACACTAGCTGACCACGGGGCCGTGCCCACTCGACACGCCCCCGTGTCCACCCTCCAGTTGCTGAAAACAGAACCGTAATGTAACACTTCGTAATTTCACGTCCAATATTATGACGACACGTGTCATGAACTTTAAACATGTAAAGGATTTCATTAGAAGGACTAAAGTTGACAAACAAAGAAAGTACGTGAATAAAAGGATTAAAAATGTCAACATCGGATAAATATATCTTTCAATAACCCTACACGGTGTTTATACCCTTAAACGAATGAATTATAAATCGTATGAAGCCATTTGTGGAAGAAAGTGAGAAATTACAAATCGCAAGGGTTAAAAGCGTCAACATGTTTAATTTACACCTCTGAGTGACCTTTTAGCGAACCTGAAGCTTTGTAACGATTAATTATGCTCACTAGAATAAGTGACAAAAATTTCACAAGGTTTCGTTTCCGTATGAGAAAGTTATACTAACATTCGTATGCGAGGGGTTAAAAGCGTAAACGTTGATAATTAAGGCTTTTCGGGTAACCATAAAGTTGACCAAGGGCTTCACAAAGATTGGTTATGTTTGGAGTCCTTAGAAATCAATTTAGAGGGCTTATAGTGCAAAAAGAAAGGTTGAAACAACTTTTAGAAGGACCGGGGACCAAAACTGCAAATAGTTGAAACATGTGCAACCTGACCCAACCTTCACACGGGCCGCGTAAGACCTCTGCCTTGGCTTACGCGGGCCGCTTAAGGTGCCCAGCATCAGAAAACACTGACAGGTGGCTGTTCAGCCATGTTAACCGACTTATATGCCTTGTTTTGCATACCATGGGCTGCCCCAACTGGTTTTTAGGCATAGGGGGCACTTGTAAGCATCTTGGACCAATCCTAGACTTGTTTGGCATGATCTAGTGAGATTAAACTCACTATATAAGGAGTCCTTGTTTGCAACATTTTGCACTCATTCATAACTTCATTTCTGGAACCACCTGGAGCACAAGAGCATTCCCTAAGCATCATTAGTCGTGCATTGGACCTTGGTAAGCTTCCTTAACCTTCCTTAATCGTGTTTTATTTAGTTTCTTAGCTTAAAGTCAAACCGTCGTAATTAAGGTTTGACTTAACGATTAATCACTAATGGTCTAGTGATTAGTCAAATTGAAAGTAGTTATAAGTTGGTTTTTATGTGGGCAATAAACCCTTAAAAGGGCACCCTCTGATTCCCGTTCTAACTAGGTCATTTGTCAGGTCAAAGTTGGTTATAAAAAGTCAACAGAATCTTAATTTTCGAATTAACACATAATTAGCAATGAAGAAGACATGTAACCTGTTTTACCACTCATATAACTTGGTAATCAATGCAAGAACATGTCTAATCATGTCCGACCCGACAATTTTCAGTTTAGGACCGGTTCGGAACCGAAAGTCGCATAAATTGACCATTGCTTTGACTTTCAGTTCTGAACCATATTAGCATGATTTAGAAATGCCTTAGAGCTTCAATGGGACCAGCTTGTATGATAGTATAACCCTCTGCGATCATACTACTTGACTCGTTGATTGTTTCCGTTAATTGCTTAATGTTAACCATAATGCCCTTTTGACCATAAAACGAGATTTTTGGAAATATGAGAGGACAATAATCTTTGTTACTGATTTATAAACAAGTCCCTAAAATTTCACATCAGTTGGAGGTTTAGATTAGGAGTTATGCTCAATAGCGTAATTAGAAGGCATTTTATTAATTAAACGGCATAATTAGCGTAAAGCCTATCTAAACCAAATTTTTGACACCAAACCTTTTACCCACTGATGTAATATAATATTTTGGGATTTTTGAAGATTTTTTTTAAACTGATCATAACATAGGGTTATTACCTTGATTCGGTAATTACCGATTATACCCTTTTCGTTTATAAAATGAGTTTTACATACCAATTTGATACCAAATATTTTGCTACTGATTTTATATGATAAATGAAGTATTTTGAACTTTATAACCTGATCCGAAAACTCAGATTTCCTGTTATAACCCGGAAATCGCTTAAAACGACTTTTTACGCGTATTAAACAAATAGTATGGGTTAAAACCATTCTTGTCACTTAAGACTTATCACCAACTGATATAACCTATTAAATTAAGTAGTTTTACTGATTACTTCAGACCCGAATCTCAGAATTTTATTTAATCTCTTTTATAATCTTTAAAATGACCAAAATACCCCTACGGGGCTTAAATTGAGATTAAACTCGTTTTGGGCATAATGGAAGGTATCCTACTGATATCACAACATATTTAAAGCATATTAACTTAGGAAACCTGTTCGTGACTCATTTGGTTACCCGTTATGCGTTATTCGCATTCGGTTCGGTTTATGTATCTAGTTTGCATAAATTGACCGAAACAAGTCAAACCCTATCACTTTCACCTCAAAATCCAGAATGTGTTTAGTTTACCCATATTATACAAGTCTTCAAACTTGTCGGGACTAAATCATATTCTAATCCGGTCTTCGCTTAATCTTGCGTTTTGAACCGTATACCTTTCTTTAAAACTAACCGGTCTAAGTTTAGGCTTAATCAAGACCCGTTAGGAATCTAATAGGTTATTAAAACCTTCGTTCCAGATTAGGAGCCCAGTAAAAGCTACGTGCACTTGCTTTTGTGATTTATACTTTACTCAGGTATGAAGTCGTACAATCAAATATTGATTAAAAAGATGCATAACCCGTTTTATTCTGTCTTGTTTGATGCAATGCCTTTGAGGGTTAATGACCGTGTCCTGGATATCCTCGGCTCATTCATTAGAAATGGCCATGACTTAAGCACGGGGTGTAGGCATACACCTGACAGCTGCGTATGTAAAAAGGTAGTCCACAAGAAGGGTATCTTCTTGTGGGTATTATACCAAGTGGTGTGTCTATTAATCTTGTTAAACCGGCTCTTCTAACCGGGTCCTAAATGGATGACAAACACGTAAAACTGTATACAAGTTTATTTTTAAATAATTATCCCAAGTTATAAAGGATATTTTTGTGCCATGTGCATTCAAACTAATTTTCTTAAATTCTTTTCAAAATGAGTCAGTTAATTGTATTTACCAGTGTAAACTGACGTATTTTCCAAAAAGGTTAAGTGCATGTACTATACGAAATAGGCTGGCTACTCCAGGCATCAATAATCAAGTCTTGCAAGCTCTAGATGTTAAAGTCTGTTGAACAATGATCTTATTTATATTTTGATCCGCCTGTGAATCTTTTACAGTCCGTTGTAATACTTTGATATTACTATTTATTCGGTTTGTAATGTGATTCATACCTTTTGCTTCCGCTGTGCATTTATAATTTGTGTTGTTTGACTATGATGATATCAACTACGTCACGATACTCCCCACCGGGCCCACCGGTAATACGTGGAAATATCGGGGTGTGACAGGTTGGTATCAGAGCCAACACTTAGTGAATTAAACACTAGCCTTTTGTGTTTAATCTCAGTTACACAGTTGCACATTCCTAAATTTTCGATTCTAGACAAAGAACTTAGGACTAATCCAAATTGTTTTTAATTCTAACTTTGTCCTTTATATTTCTTTGTTGTATCTTTCATTTGTTTGACACGAAATATGCCACTGAGGTTCCGAAGAGGAGGACGAGGCAAGGGGCCAATCCACGCCCCCAACGATCACGAGGCCGGGCCTTCACACCGGCGAACTCCTTCTGCTACCGTGAGTACCGGTCCTCAAAGAGACTGGAGGATCTGTTTGGAGCCCGCTAGGCGATCTGCCTCGTTTAGCTCAACACCTCCTTACCGTCACTCCTTTGGGCCACAATTAGAGAACGAGCCCGAAGACTCACGCCACTCCTTCTTGTCGTTGCAGCGATCCTTTTCGCACCATTCCTTTGGCGACCCCACTCCTGTCTTCCAGGGCCGGTTCAACCCGGCAAACTATATTGAAGAACCAGTGGGTTTTAACCCATTGGGCCCTGAAGACCATCTCCCCGAAGCTCAGGGAATGGATATAGATGAAGACACGGATCCTGTTGAACCACCTTCTGGGACACCTACTCACCCCATCGAGATTTCGGATGGGTCATCCTTCCATGGATCACCTTACCGTGGCCCAGACAGCTACCAAGCAAGATTTAACCAGTATGAATGGTACTTTACACCCTCTCACCATTCATCGCCCCACCAGCAGCAGCAGGATCCCTCCGAGGATTCGCGTTTCGTGGCAGTTACGCCACCGCCACCACCGCCGCCAGTACAGCAAGCACCTCCAGAACCACCGAGGCGTAGAAGAACAGGCGCACGAATGTCCGTGCGAGAAGGGGGTTTTCACTTTAGCACCCCCCAACACTCAAGTGGCTGTCACTATCCGCCACTGCATGAAGACCCACAAATGGGTGGGCCTTCAAATCCAGTTTCAGAGGTAGACTCTGCACCTATTGCGCCGCCACCATTGGGTTTTGGTAACCCGATTCCTACATACGCCGGTTCAACGGAATACAATCCATTTGAGCAGCCGGCTCACACTAACTACAATTATGCTGAAATCGACCCATACCGTGTAGCAGCAAACTACAACGCCCTTCACCCTGAAGGACCATATGGAGCCCCCTGTGGAGTGGGATACCCAACTCATGGGTATCAAATACCTACTCAACCTCCGCTTCAGCATCAGCCACCACGGTTTTCCCCACCAGAACAGGAGGAAATCCTCCACAGGTTAAACAGGGTGGAACGAGAATTTCAAGAAGAGCGTAGGAACAACTGTGGATTTCTCAAGGGCCTAGCAAGCTTGTTAAAAGGAAAGAAGAAGAGGGATAATTGAATCCCTATATGTATTGTTGTATTTCCTTATTTCAATCAAGTCCCTGCGTGGACATTTATCTATGTACTTAGTCCCTGCGTGGACTTTTCTTTCTTTAGTCCCTGCGTGGACTTGTCTTTTTAGTCCCTGCGTGGACACCTATCTTAGAAATCAGTCCCTGCGAGGACTTGTATTATTAGTTTAGCCCCTGCGTGGGCAAGTTATTTCTGTTAAAAGTCCCGTTTAGGGTAATGTGTACTCCTTTTAATGTTTAATGGAATGTTAAATTTAAAAATTTTATTTTTGTCATTTTATGCATAAATATATTATACATGAAATAAATAAATTAAAAATCGTTCCTCTTAAAATAATCTGCCTATTTAAATATTAAATAAGAATCTTAAAGGTATAACCTAGCCTGCATGTCGTTATAAGACTTGGCCAAGATGGTAAGACCTGTTTAAAAAGATTCAAATCCTTGTTAACATCTGAAAACATGTTAACACTCCTGGCAGACGTGATTCGTTAAAATCACACACGTCATTCTTATAATAGGATTCTTCAAAAGATTCATATCCTAACCTGACGATCTATAAATCATGGGTTTAAATCATCAGTTAAGATGATCACATATTAAACATCCATTGGTGATGTAGTGCTTACGGGCCATAATAAATGTCAAATAAGACAAAAGACAATTGTAGTCTACGACTCCCTGTCAGATAAAGGTAAAGAACTATGTTCAAACCTTAATGCCTTGATTCTCTGAAATCATGGCTTATGACTTAGAATGTCCTTGTGACTAGGCCTTTTGTGCCACAAATAATACTGTTATTGTTTTATAATTAGGATAAGTTATAATAAAAATCCTAAATAAATATGATTAACGAATTAACCAAATACGGTCTATGTTTACCATGGTTAAGGAATTGCCATAAAAGACAATTCCATAATAAACTCCCAAATAAATTATTGTCAATATTTTATGTAACAGTTCAAACTACATGGCTGACTCGGAAGAGATCAACAGTCACCCAAGGGAGGAAGATGATAATACCCGAATTAACATAGCGGGTGCAGAACTGCAGGCAATGATAGACGATGCTGTTACAAAAGCTATAGAGCGGCAGTATAATGAATCTAGCGGGACTCGAAGTAGGACCCTATCCGCACAACATTCCAAGCCTAAGACGCATTCAGAGGCTCACAGCAAGCCGCCCTCTAAGAAAGATGAGCCAAAGAAAGATGATGATCAACATTCCTCAAACCAAAACAGTGTTCCATCCAAGAGGATAGTATTTGATGATAAACCACGTACCAAGTCCTGTACTTATAAGTACTTTGTTTCCTGCAAACCCCGGGATTTCACTTGGGAGAAGGGGGCAATTGACTGTATGACTTGGTTAGATGAAATGGACACCGTGGTCGATATCAGCGGTTGTGCTGAAAGGGATGTAGTTAAGTATGTATCCCAATCATTCAAGGGAGAGGCATTAGCATGGTGGAAATCTCTCATTCAAGCAGCTGGAAAGATCCCACTCTACAATCTGACATGGGATTAGTTTGTTGCTCTTATTAAGGAGACTTACTGCCCTCAGCGTGAGGTTGAAAGAATTGAGTCAAATTTCTTATCGTTGGTTATGAAAAACCTAGATTGCCAAGCTTATCTTACAAGCTTCAACACGATGTCAATATTGGTTCCATACCTTGTGACACCAGAACCCAAAAGGATTGCTCGCTTCATTGGGGGTTTAGCCCCAGAAATCAAAGCCAGTGTTAAGGCTTCAAGACCTGCTACTTTTAGATCAGCAGCTGATCTATCTTTGTCTCTTACCTTAGATGCGGTCAGGTTGAGATCGCTAAAGAATTCTGAAGAAGGTAAGAGAAAGCGTGAGGATGATAACTCACGTCGTTCAGACAAGAAACACAAAGGGAATCATGAGAACAAAAAGAGTTCGGGGTTCAACAAAGGTAACCAACAGTCGGGTGAGAAACCCAGATGCAAAGTTTGTCAGAAACATCAATTTGGAAAGTGTAGATTGGAATCGAACTCGCAGACACAATCAAGGACTTTTGGATGTGGGATCTGCAAATCCAAGGAACACAAGACCTTAGATTGCAAAAAGTTGAAGGATGCGACCTGCTACAACTGCAACGAGAAAGGGCACATTAACTCGAACTTCCCAAAATATGCCAAGAAACCAGAAGAAGGTAAAAAGACCAACGCTAGGGTCTTCAGAATGGATGCTAAGGAGGCAGTGCAGGATGATAACGTGATAACAAGTACCTTTCTTATAAATGATGTTTATGCGAGGGTATTGTTTGATTTAGGGGCGGATAAGTCATTCATAGATAATAAGTTTTGTAAGCTGCTGAATTTACCTGTTAAAACCCTAAGTGTGAAATATGAGGTTGAATTAGCTGATGGTACCTTAGAAACCGCCTCAACCGTGTTAGATGGATGTTTTATATCCATTAGGAACCACTCTTTTCCGTTATCCATACTTCCTTTGAAGTTAGCTGGTTTCGATATAGTAATAGGCATGGATTGGTTGTCTCGCAACCAAGCCCAGATCGTTTGTGCTAAGAAGCAAGTAGTTGTCAGAACTCCTCGTGGCGAGCCTTTGACAATCCAAGGAGATACTAAGTACGGAATGCCTGAGCAAGTGTCCATGCTCAAGGCATCAAGGTGTTTGACGAAGGGTTGTGTTATCTACATGGCGCAAGTAACTATTGATGAACCAAAGCCTAAGATCGAAGACATACCTATTATCTCTGAATATCCAGGAGTATTCCCTGAAGAACTACCTGGTTTACCCCCAGATAGGCAAGTGGAGTTCAGGATTGACATTATTCCTGGAGCAGCACCTGTTGCAAGAGAGCCTTACAGATTGGCACCAACGGAGATGAAAGAATTGAGAACTCAACTGGATGATTTGCTAGCCAAAGGATTTATTAGACCTAGCTCATCTCCTTGGGGAGCACCAATCCTGTTTGTGAAGAAAAAGGATGGGTCGATGCGTCTATGCATCGATTATCGAGAACTTAACAAAGTTACTATTAAGAATCGGTATCCATTGCCCAGGATCGATGACTTGTTCGATCAGCTCCAAGGAGCGAGTTACTTTTCCAAGATCGACTTAAGGTCAGGATATCATCAACTGAAGGTCAAGGATGAAGATGTACATAAGACTGCATTTAGGACTCGTTATGGTCACTACGAGTTCTTAGTGATGCCTTTTGGACTCACTAATGCACCAGCCGCATTCATGGATCTCATGAACCGCGTCTACAAGCCCTACATGGATAAATTTGTCATCGTCTTCATCGATGATATTCTTATTTACTCGAAGAATCAAGTTGACCATGAGAAGCACCTCCATTGCATTCTGAAACTGCTTCATCGAGAAAAGTTCTACGCCAAATTCTCTAAGTGTGAATTTTGGCTTCGTGAAGTCCAATTTCTTGGACATGTGGTTAGCGAACGCGGAATCCAGGTAGATCTCGCTAAGGTTGAAGCTGTCATGAATTGGCAAGAGCCGAAGACGCCCACAGAGATTCGCAGCTTCTTGGGATTGGCAGGATATTACAGGCGTTTTATTGAAAATTTTTCAAGGATTGCTGCACCCCTAACTTCTTTGACTAGGAAGAATATTAAGTTCAAATGGGGACCGAAGCAACAAGAATCCTTCGATATCCTTAAGCAGAAGCTAAGCAATGCACCAGTGTTGACATTGCCTGAAGGGATTGAAGAATTTGTAGTATATTGTGATGCATCGCACACAGGTATGGGATGTGTGCTTATGCAGAAAGGCAAGGTTATTGCCTATGCTTCTCGACAGTTAAAGGTGCACGAAAAGAACTACACCACCCATGACTTGGAGTTGGGTGCCGTTGTATTTGCACTAAAACTTTGGAGGCACTACTTGTATGGAACTAAGTGTGTGATCTATTCTGATCACAAGAGCCTTCAACATTTGTTTAATCAGAAGGACTTAAACAAGAGGCAGCGATGTTGGATGGAAACCTTGAATGATTATGATTGTGAGATAAGATACCATCCTGGCAAGGCGAATGTAGCCGCCGATGCCTTAAGTCGAAAGGAAAGAGTGAAGCCTATAAGAATCAATGCCAAGAGCATTGAGATAAAGAATGGTTTTAATAAAAGGTTGTTAGCTGCGCAGAAGGAAGCTGTGCTAGAAGCTAACTATCCTGATGAAAAGCTAGGAGTAACTGAAGAACAGTTATCCTATGGCAAGGACGGAATTCTGAGGTTAAATGGACGAATATGGGTTCCAGTTTATGGAGGACTTCGAGATGTTATCCTCCAGGAAGCCCACAGTTATCCTAGCACAACCCTATTATGTGATAAAGACCGTCACCAAGGATTATACGAAGCAATAAACAGCGATAAAACAAATATCAAGCATGCATATACACCAAGTTAAAATTCCATAGCCTTTACAATACAAGAAAAATCCATAAACCATGCAAAAACCGAATAGAAAATCCAAACTTTATTTAAACTATTGTCATGCCTAGGTAGTTTAAGAAAACTAGCCAATAATCATAGTCTTAAAAACAATCAAATAAGGTTTAGAACAAGAATTCATCGATGACAAACAAGAAAAATTAGAAAACTAAAGAAATCGAGTAGAAAAACCCGTTAATCTCTTGCTCCCCAAGCCTCCTGCACAACCCTATTATGATCGTATAGCATTTCCTTCGCGATCGTTGCCTAGTCTGCTTGGGTGGTATCAATATGGCAGCTCCGAAATCACCCGAATGGAGATTGAGTACGGGTGGTACAATCCAAACCTGCACAAACAAAAACAAAGCAAAACCCAAAGCAGTACCGACTCTAAAAAAATGACTCAAAAACTACTAACTAAGACTCAATATACAAAAATTACGCCTTTATACAAACTCTACAAAACCTCCCCACACTTGAACTTAATCAGGAGGCTTTTCCTTGACTTCAACCCGGTCTAACCCATTTAATTCCACCCGTTTCTCATAAACATTTAAAAATTTAACGGTGGAATTATAAAATGATTTTAAAATTTTTAATGGGTTAGAACACCAAAATTTGAAATTACCTGGCAGGAGCCGCTGAAACACGATCCCAGGTGTTCTTCTCATTACCTTCTCCCGTGGTTTTGAACTTTTAATCGCATTCATTATAAGTGCCACGAGCCAGCTGTGGTGTTCTTCCTCTTCCACCACCACTTCTTCTTGTTTGATATCCGTCATAGGGTTTCGTGCAAGTAAAGCTTCTAAGTATGCAAGGTCCCCCTCCGGATCAAACGTACCTCCTTCTTCATCTACCGACAAACCCTCTAACTCATCCGCAAATTCTCTCTCCCAAAACAGCTCATCTTCACTTCCCTCATCCTCTTCATCTGACAAATCCCATATTGGTCCGGTGGGATAAGACTCATCATCAGAAGAATCCAGGTCAATAGGATTACCTGCCATTAAGAGAGTAGAAATAGCATAACAAGGTAGAGAGAATAAAATAAAACAAACTAAAAAAAATTTACACAACTATACAAGTAGCACAGATTATGTCAATTAAGTCCAATCGAAGCTAATAAACGCAATCGCCAAGAGTCCCCGGCAACGGCGCCAAAAACTTGATGTGCTAAAAGTGGTCAATTAAAACTAACTAATTTTAACCTAAACTAGACACTCTAAGTTTTAAATTTATAACCTAAGACTCTCTAAACCTAGACCACACAACCGGCAAGTGTACCGGTCAATATAGTATAGCCTAAGCAAGTCCGAGTATCGAACCCACGAGACTCTCTAATTACGTTGACTAGACTCGACTAACTTAACTGACCTAACTGAATTACTTGTTTTTATTGTTTGGGGGGGGGGTTTCTAAAAATCCTAAAGAATGCAAATAACGATTAACTAGATTAGCTAGACTAACTAATACGAACTTAAACGAAGACTTTGACCAGTGGTGATGAAGACTACCTAGGCTAGACGCAAGTTTAAACTCAGAATGGATTTCTATTCGATAGTTTTGTGGTATGGAACCGGGATCTTTAATTGCTAAACCTATTAAGATACCAACTAAGCCCCTCAATCCCTCTCAAGGTGATTCTTGTGGCACTACCTAGGTTGTTATGATTACCGGTTTTCTAGATTTCCTCACAGTCCTCTAGTTTCTTGAAAGTGCCTAAATAAGACAATCTACCTCACAGCGCGAAAGTCTAAGGCAACTATGGGTTTTAATCTTGGTTTAATAGACAAGAGAATGTTTAAGGACTAGACCGATTTCTTAGACCTAGCTATAAACCAAACCGAGACCTATTAATAACCTCGAGCCTCACAGCGACAAGATTAGCAGAACACTTGATTTTATTAAATTACCGGATATTACTTCTAAGGTTAGTTACGTAATTTCACCTTAAAGAGTTAAAGATTTATTATGTGATATAGACACTCACCTAAATCAAGAACCCTAGCACAACCCTATTATGTGATAAAGACCGTCACCAAGGATTATACGAAGCAATAAACAGTGATAAAACAAATATCAAGCATGCATATACACCAAGTTAAAATTCCATAGCCTTTACAATACAAGAAAAATCCATAAACCACGCAAAAACCGAATAGAAAATCCAAACTTTATTTAAACTATTGTCATGCCTAGGTAGTTTAAGAAAACTAGCCAATAATCATAGTCTTAAAAACAATCAAATAAGGTTTAGAACAAGAATTCATCGATGACAAACAAGAAAAATAGAAAACTAAAGAAATCGAGTAGAAAAACCCGTTAATCTCTTGCTCCCCAAGCCTCCTGCACAACCCTATTATGATCGTATAGCATTTCCTTCGCGATCGTTGCCTAGTCTGCTTGGGTGGTATCAATATGGCAGCTCCGAAATCACCCGAATGGAGATTGAGTACGGGTGGTACAATCCAAACCTGCACAAACAAAAACAAAGCAAAACCCAAAGCAGTACCGACTCTAAAAAAATGACTCAAAAACTACTAACTAAGACTCAATATACAAAAATTACGCCTTTATACAAACTCTACAAAACCTCCCCACACTTGAACTTAATCAGGAGGCTTTTCCTTGACTTCAACCCGGTCTAACCCATTTAATTCCACCCGTTTCTCATAAACATTTAAAAATTTAACGGTGGAATTATAAAATGATTTTAAAATTTTTAATGGGTTAGAACACCAAAATTTGAAATTACCTGGCAGGAGCCGCTGAAACACGATCCCAGGTGTTCTTCTCATTACCTTCTCCCGTGGTTTTGAACTTTTAATCGCATTCATTATAAGTGCCACGAGCCAGCTGTGGTGTTCTTCCTCTTCCACCACCACTTCTTCTTGTTTGATATCCGTCATAGGGTTTCGTGCAAGTAAAGCTTCTAAGTATGCAAGGTCCCCCTCCGGATCAAACGTACCTCCTTCTTCATCTACCGACAAACCCTCTAACTCATCCGCAAATTCTCTCTCCCAAAACAGCTCATCTTCACTTCCCTCATCCTCTTCATCTGACAAATCCCATATTGGTCCGGTGGGATAAGACTCATCATCAGAAGAATCCAGGTCAATAGGATTACCTGCCATTAAGAGAGTAGAAATAGCATAACAAGGTAGAGAGAATAAAATAAAACAAACTAAAAAAAATTTACACAACTATACAAGTAGCACAGATTATGTCAATTAAGTCCAATCGAAGCTAATAAACGCAATCGCCAAGAGTCCCCGGCAACGGCGCCAAAAACTTGATGTGCTAAAAGTGGTCAATTAAAACTAACTAATTTTAACCTAAACTAGACACTCTAAGTTTTAAATTTATAACCTAAGACTCTCTAAACCTAGACCACACAACCGGCAAGTGTACCGGTCAATATAGTATAGCCTAAGCAAGTCCGAGTATCGAACCCACGAGACTCTCTAATTACGTTGACTAGACTCGACTAACTTAACTGACCTAACTGAATTACTTGTTTTTATTGTTTGGGGGGGGGGGGTTCTAAAAATCCTAAAGAATGCAAATAACGATTAACTAGATTAGCTAGACTAACTAATACGAACTTAAACGAAGACTTTGACCAGTGGTGATGAAGACTACCTAGGCTAGACGCAAGTTTAAACTCAGAATGGATTTCTATTCGATAGTTTTGTGGTATGGAACCGGGATCTTTAATTGCTAAACCTATTAAGATACCAACTAAGCCCCTCAATCCCTCTCAAGGTGATTCTTGTGGCACTACCTAGGTTGTTATGATTACCGGTTTTCTAGATTTCCTCACAGTCCTCTAGTTTCTTGAAAGTGCCTAAATAAGACAATCTACCTCACAGCGCGAAAGTCTAAGGCAACTATGGGTTTTAATCTTGGTTTAATAGACAAGAGAATGTTTAAGGACTAGACCGATTTCTTAGACCTAGCTATAAACCAAACCGAGACCTATTAATAACCTCGAGCCTCACAGCGACAAGATTAGCAGAACACTTGATTTTATTAAATTACCGGATATTACTTCTAAGGTTAGTTACGTAATTTCACCTTAAAGAGTTAAAGATTTATTATGTGATATAGACACTCACCTAAATCAAGAACCCTAGCACAACCCTATTATGTGATAAAGACCGTCACCAAGGATTATACGAAGCAATAAACAGTGATAAAACAAATATCAAGCATGCATATACACCAAGTTAAAATTCCATAGCCTTTACAATACAAGAAAAATCCATAAACCACGCAAAAACCGAATAGAAAATCCAAACTTTATTTAAACTATTGTCATGCCTAGGTAGTTTAAGAAAACTAGCCAATAATCATAGTCTTAAAAACAATCAAATAAGGTTTAGAACAAGAATTCATCGATGACAAACAAGAAAAATAGAAAACTAAAGAAATCGAGTAGAAAAACCCGTTAATCTCTTGCTCCCCAAGCCTCCTGCACAACCCTATTATGATCGTATAGCATTTCCTTCGCGATCGTTGCCTAGTCTGCTTGGGTGGTATCAATATGGTAGCTCCGAAATCACCCGAATGGAGATTGAGTACGGGTGGTACAATCCAAACCTGCACAAACAAAAACAAAGCAAAACCCAAAGCAGTACCGACTCTAAAAAAATGACTCAAAAACTACTAACTAAGACTCAATATACAAAAATTACGCCTTTATACAAACTCTACAAAACCTCCCCACACTTGAACTTAATCAGGAGGCTTTTCCTTGACTTCAACCCGGTCTAACCCATTTAATTCCACCCGTTTCTCATAAACATTTAAAAATTTAACGGTGGAATTATAAAATGATTTTAAAATTTTTAATGGGTTAGAACACCAAAATTTGAAATTACCTGGCAGGAGCCGCTGAAACACGATCCCAGGTGTTCTTCTCATTACCTTCTCCCGTGGTTTTGAACTTTTAATCGCATTCATTATAAGTGCCACGAGCCAGCTGTGGTGTTCTTCCTCTTCCACCACCACTTCTTCTTGTTTGATATCCGTCATAGGGTTTCGTGCAAGTAAAGCTTCTAAGTATGCAAGGTCCCCCTCCGGATCAAACGTACCTCCTTCTTCATCTACCGACAAACCCTCTAACTCATCCGCAAATTCTCTCTCCCAAAACAGCTCATCTTCACTTCCCTCATCCTCTTCATCTGACAAATCCCATATTGGTCCGGTGGGATAAGACTCATCATCAGAAGAATCCCGGTCAATAGGATTACCTGCCATTAAGAGAGTAGAAATAGCATAACAAGGTAGAGAGAATAAAATAAAACAAACTAAAAAAAATTTACACAACTATACAAGTAGCACAGATTATGTCAATTAAGTCCAATCGAAGCTAATAAACGCAATCGCCAAGAGTCCCCGGCAACGGCGCCAAAAACTTGATGTGCTAAAAGTGGTCAATTAAAACTAACTAATTTTAACCTAAACTAGACACTCTAAGTTTTAAATTTATAACCTAAGACTCTCTAAACCTAGACCACACAACCGGCAAGTGTACCGGTCAATATAGTATAGCCTAAGCAAGTCCGAGTATCGAACCCACGAGACTCTCTAATTACGTTGACTAGACTCGACTAACTTAACTGACCTAACTGAATTACTTGTTTTTATTGTTTGGGGGGGGGGGGGTTTCTAAAAATCCTAAAGAATGCAAATAACGATTAACTAGATTAGCTAGACTAACTAATACGAACTTAAACGAAGACTTTGACCAGTGGTGATGAAGACTACCTAGGCTAGACGCAAGTTTAAACTCAGAATGGATTTCTATTCGATAGTTTTGTGGTATGGAACCGGGATCTTTAATTGCTAAACCTATTAAGATACCAACTAAGCCCCTCAATCCCTCTCAAGGTGATTCTTGTGGCACTACCTAGGTTGTTATGATTACCGGTTTTCTAGATTTCCTCACAGTCCTCTAGTTTCTTGAAAGTGCCTAAATAAGACAATCTACCTCACAGCGCGAAAGTCTAAGGCAACTATGGGTTTTAATCTTGGTTTAATAGACAAGAGAATGTTTAAGGACTAGACCGATTTCTTAGACCTAGCTATAAACCAAACCGAGACCTATTAATAACCTCGAGCCTCACAGCGACAAGATTAGCAGAACACTTGATTTTATTAAATTACCGGATATTACTTCTAAGGTTAGTTACGTAATTTCACCTTAAAGAGTTAAAGATTTATTATGTGATATAGACACTCACCTAAATCAAGAACCCTAGCACAACCCTATTATGTGATAAAGACCGTCACCAAGGATTATACGAAGCAATAAACAGTGATAAAACAAATATCAAGCATGCATATACACCAAGTTAAAATTCCATAGCCTTTACAATACAAGAAAAATCCATAAACCACGCAAAAACCGAATAGAAAATCCAAACTTTATTTAAACTATTGTCATGCCTAGGTAGTTTAAGAAAACTAGCCAATAATCATAGTCTTAAAAACAATCAAATAAGGTTTAGAACAAGAATTCATCGATGACAAACAAGAAAAATAGAAAACTAAAGAAATCGAGTAGAAAAACCCGTTAATCTCTTGCTCCCCAAGCCTCCTGCACAACCCTATTATGATCGTATAGCATTTCCTTCGCGATCGTTGCCTAGTCTGCTTGGGTGGTATCAATATGGTAGCTCCGAAATCACCCGAATGGAGATTGAGTACGGGTGGTACAATCCAAACCTGCACAAACAAAAACAAAGCAAAACCCAAAGCAGTACCGACTCTAAAAAAATGACTCAAAAACTACTAACTAAGACTCAATATACAAAAATTACGCCTTTATACAAACTCTACAAAACCTCCCCACACTTGAACTTAATCAGGAGGCTTTTCCTTGACTTCAACCCGGTCTAACCCATTTAATTCCACCCGTTTCTCATAAACATTTAAAAATTTAACGGTGGAATTATAAAATGATTTTAAAATTTTTAATGGGTTAGAACACCAAAATTTGAAATTACCTGGCAGGAGCCGCTGAAACACGATCCCAGGTGTTCTTCTCATTACCTTCTCCCGTGGTTTTGAACTTTTAATCGCATTCATTATAAGTGCCACGAGCCAGCTGTGGTGTTCTTCCTCTTCCACCACCACTTCTTCTTGTTTGATATCCGTCATAGGGTTTCGTGCAAGTAAAGCTTCTAAGTATGCAAGGTCCCCCTCCGGATCAAACGTACCTCCTTCTTCATCTACCGACAAACCCTCTAACTCATCCGCAAATTCTCTCTCCCAAAACAGCTCATCTTCACTTCCCTCATCCTCTTCATCTGACAAATCCCATATTGGTCCGGTGGGATAAGACTCATCATCAGAAGAATCCAGGTCAATAGGATTACCTGCCATTAAGAGAGTAGAAATAGCATAACAAGGTAGAGAGAATAAAATAAAACAAACTAAAAAAAATTTACACAACTATACAAGTAGCACAGATTATGTCAATTAAGTCCAATCGAAGCTAATAAACGCAATCGCCAAGAGTCCCCGGCAACGGCGCCAAAAACTTGATGTGCTAAAAGTGGTCAATTAAAACTAACTAATTTTAACCTAAACTAGACACTCTAAGTTTTAAATTTATAACCTAAGACTCTCTAAACCTAGACCACACAACCGGCAAGTGTACCGGTCAATATAGTATAGCCTAAGCAAGTCCGAGTATCGAACCCACGAGACTCTCTAATTACGTTGACTAGACTCGACTAACTTAACTGACCTAACTGAATTACTTGTTTTTATTGTTTGGGGGGGGGGGGTTTCTAAAAATCCTAAAGAATGCAAATAACGATTAACTAGATTAGCTAGACTAACTAATACGAACTTAAACGAAGACTTTGACCAGTGGTGATGAAGACTACCTAGGCTAGACGCAAGTTTAAACTCAGAATGGATTTCTATTCGATAGTTTTGTGGTATGGAACCGGGATCTTTAATTGCTAAACCTATTAAGATACCAACTAAGCCCCTCAATCCCTCTCAAGGTGATTCTTGTGGCACTACCTAGGTTGTTATGATTACCGGTTTTCTAGATTTCCTCACAGTCCTCTAGTTTCTTGAAAGTGCCTAAATAAGACAATCTACCTCACAGCGCGAAAGTCTAAGGCAACTATGGGTTTTAATCTTGGTTTAATAGACAAGAGAATGTTTAAGGACTAGACCGATTTCTTAGACCTAGCTATAAACCAAACCGAGACCTATTAATAACCTCGAGCCTCACAGCGACAAGATTAGCAGAACACTTGATTTTATTAAATTACCGGATATTACTTCTAAGGTTAGTTACGTAATTTCACCTTAAAGAGTTAAAGATTTATTATGTGATATAGACACTCACCTAAATCAAGAACCCTAGCACAACCCTATTATGTGATAAAGACCGTCACCAAGGATTATACGAAGCAATAAACAGTGATAAAACAAATATCAAGCATGCATATACACCAAGTTAAAATTCCATAGCCTTTACAATACAAGAAAAATCCATAAACCACGCAAAAACCGAATAGAAAATCCAAACTTTATTTAAACTATTGTCATGCCTAGGTAGTTTAAGAAAACTAGCCAATAATCATAGTCTTAAAAACAATCAAATAAGGTTTAGAACAAGAATTCATCGATGACAAACAAGAAAAATAGAAAACTAAAGAAATCGAGTAGAAAAACCCGTTAATCTCTTGCTCCCCAAGCCTCCTGCACAACCCTATTATGATCGTATAGCATTTCCTTCGCGATCGTTGCCTAGTCTGCTTGGGTGGTATCAATATGGCAGCTCCGAAATCACCCGAATGGAGATTGAGTACGGGTGGTACAATCCAAACCTGCACAAACAAAAACAAAGCAAAACCCAAAGCAGTACCGACTCTAAAAAAATGACTCAAAAACTACTAACTAAGACTCAATATACAAAAATTACGCCTTTATACAAACTCTACAAAACCTCCCCACACTTGAACTTAATCAGGAGGCTTTTCCTTGACTTCAACCCGGTCTAACCCATTTAATTCCACCCGTTTCTCATAAACATTTAAAAATTTAACGGTGGAATTATAAAATGATTTTAAAATTTTTAATGGGTTAGAACACCAAAATTTGAAATTACCTGGCAGGAGCCGCTGAAACACGATCCCAGGTGTTCTTCTCATTACCTTCTCCCGTGGTTTTGAACTTTTAATCGCATTCATTATAAGTGCCACGAGCCAGCTGTGGTGTTCTTCCTCTTCCACCACCACTTCTTCTTGTTTGATATCCGTCATAGGGTTTCGTGCAAGTAAAGCTTCTAAGTATGCAAGGTCCCCCTCCGGATCAAACGTACCTCCTTCTTCATCTACCGACAAACCCTCTAACTCATCCGCAAATTCTCTCTCCCAAAACAGCTCATCTTCACTTCCCTCATCCTCTTCATCTGACAAATCCCATATTGGTCCGGTGGGATAAGACTCATCATCAGAAGAATCCAGGTCAATAGGATTACCTGCCATTAAGAGAGTAGAAATAGCATAACAAGGTAGAGAGAATAAAATAAAACAAACTAAAAAAAATTTACACAACTATACAAGTAGCACAGATTATGTCAATTAAGTCCAATCGAAGCTAATAAACGCAATCGTCAAGAGTCCCCGGCAACGGCGCCAAAAACTTGATGTGCTAAAAGTGGTCAATTAAAACTAACTAATTTTAACCTAAACTAGACACTCTAAGTTTTAAATTTATAACCTAAGACTCTCTAAACCTAGACCACACAACCGGCAAGTGTACCGGTCAATATAGTATAGCCTAAGCAAGTCCGAGTATCGAACCCACGAGACTCTCTAATTACGTTGACTAGACTCGACTAACTTAACTGACCTAACTGAATTACTTGTTTTTATTGTTTGGGGGGGGGGGGTTTCTAAAAATCCTAAAGAATGCAAATAACGATTAACTAGATTAGCTAGACTAACTAATACGAACTTAAACGAAGACTTTGACCAGTGGTGATGAAGACTACCTAGGCTAGACGCAAGTTTAAACTCAGAATGGATTTCTATTCGATAGTTTTGTGGTATGGAACCGGGATCTTTAATTGCTAAACCTATTAAGATACCAACTAAGCCCCTCAATCCCTCTCAAGGTGATTCTTGTGGCACTACCTAGGTTGTTATGATTACCGGTTTTCTAGATTTCCTCACAGTCCTCTAGTTTCTTGAAAGTGCCTAAATAAGACAATCTACCTCACAGCGTGAAAGTCTAAGGCAACTATGGGTTTTAATCTTGGTTTAATAGACAAGAGAATGTTTAAGGACTAGACCGATTTCTTAGACCTAGCTATAAACCAAACCGAGACCTATTAATAACCTCGAGCCTCACAGCGACAAGATTAGCAGAACACTTGATTTTATTAAATTACCGGATATTACTTCTAAGGTTAGTTACGTAATTTCACCTTAAAGAGTTAAAGATTTATTATGTGATATAGACACTCACCTAAATCAAGAACCCTAGCACAACCCTATTATGTGATAAAGACCGTCACCAAGGATTATACGAAGCAATAAACAGTGATAAAACAAATATCAAGCATGCATATACACCAAGTTAAAATTCCATAGCCTTTACAATACAAGAAAAATCCATAAACCACGCAAAAACCGAATAGAAAATCCAAACTTTATTTAAACTATTGTCATGCCTAGGTAGTTTAAGAAAACTAGCCAATAATCATAGTCTTAAAAACAATCAAATAAGGTTTAGAACAAGAATTCATCGATGACAAACAAGAAAAATAGAAAACTAAAGAAATCGAGTAGAAAAACCCGTTAATCTCTTGCTCCCCAAGCCTCCTGCACAACCCTATTATGATCGTATAGCATTTCCTTCGCGATCGTTGCCTAGTCTGCTTGGGTGGTATCAATATGGTAGCTCCGAAATCACCCGAATGGAGATTGAGTACGGGTGGTACAATCCAAACCTGCACAAACAAAAACAAAGCAAAACCCAAAGCAGTACCGACTCTAAAAAAATGACTCAAAAACTACTAACTAAGACTCAATATACAAAAATTACGCCTTTATACAAACTCTACAAAACCTCCCCACACTTGAACTTAATCAGGAGGCTTTTCCTTGACTTCAACCCGGTCTAACCCATTTAATTCCACCCGTTTCTCATAAACATTTAAAAATTTAACGGTGGAATTATAAAATGATTTTAAAATTTTTAATGGGTTAGAACACCAAAATTTGAAATTACTTGGCAGGAGCCGCTGAAACACGATCCCAGGTGTTCTTCTCATTACCTTCTCCCGTGGTTTTGAACTTTTAATCGCATTCATTATAAGTGCCACGAGCCAGCTGTGGTGTTCTTCCTCTTCCACCACCACTTCTTCTTGTTTGATATCCGTCATAGGGTTTCGTGCAAGTAAAGCTTCTAAGTATGCAAGGTCCCCCTCCGGATCAAACGTACCTCCTTCTTCATCTACCGACAAACCCTCTAACTCATCCGCAAATTCTCTCTCCCAAAACAGCTCATCTTCACTTCCCTCATCCTCTTCATCTGACAAATCCCATATTGGTCCGGTGGGATAAGACTCATCATCAGAAGAATCCAGGTCAATAGGATTACCTGCCATTAAGAGAGTAGAAATAGCATAACAAGGTAGAGAGAATAAAATAAAACAAACTAAAAAAAATTTACACAACTATACAAGTAGCACAGATTATGTCAATTAAGTCCAATCGAAGCTAATAAACGCAATCGCCAAGAGTCCCCGGCAACGGCGCCAAAAACTTGATGTGCTAAAAGTGGTCAATTAAAACTAACTAATTTTAACCTAAACTAGACACTCTAAGTTTTAAATTTATAACCTAAGACTCTCTAAACCTAGACCACACAACCGGCAAGTGTACCGGTCAATATAGTATAGCCTAAGCAAGTCCGAGTATCGAACCCACGAGACTCTCTAATTACGTTGACTAGACTCGACTAACTTAACTGACCTAACTGAATTACTTGTTTTTATTGTTTGGGGGGGGGGGGTTTCTAAAAATCCTAAAGAATGCAAATAACGATTAACTAGATTAGCTAGACTAACTAATACGAACTTAAACGAAGACTTTGACCAGTGGTGATGAAGACTACCTAGGCTAGACGCAAGTTTAAACTCAGAATGGATTTCTATTCGATAGTTTTGTGGTATGGAACCGGGATCTTTAATTGCTAAACCTATTAAGATACCAACTAAGCCCCTCAATCCCTCTCAAGGTGATTCTTGTGGCACTACCTAGGTTGTTATGATTACCGGTTTTCTAGATTTCCTCACAGTCCTCTAGTTTCTTGAAAGTGCCTAAATAAGACAATCTACCTCACAGCGCGAAAGTCTAAGGCAACTATGGGTTTTAATCTTGGTTTAATAGACAAGAGAATGTTTAAGGACTAGACCGATTTCTTAGACCTAGCTATAAACCAAACCGAGACCTATTAATAACCTCGAGCCTCACAGCGACAAGATTAGCAGAACACTTGATTTTATTAAATTACCGGATATTACTTCTAAGGTTAGTTACGTAATTTCACCTTAAAGAGTTAAAGATTTATTATGTGATATAGACACTCACCTAAATCAAGAACCCTAGCACAACCCTATTATGTGATAAAGACCGTCACCAAGGATTATACGAAGCAATAAACAGTGATAAAACAAATATCAAGCATGCATATACACCAAGTTAAAATTCCATAGCCTTTACAATACAAGAAAAATCCATAAACCACGCAAAAACCGAATAGAAAATCCAAACTTTATTTAAACTATTGTCATGCCTAGGTAGTTTAAGAAAACTAGCCAATAATCATAGTCTTAAAAACAATCAAATAAGGTTTAGAACAAGAATTCATCGATGACAAACAAGAAAAATAGAAAACTAAAGAAATCGAGTAGAAAAACCCGTTAATCTCTTGCTCCCCAAGCCTCCTGCACAACCCTATTATGATCGTATAGCATTTCCTTCGCGATCGTTGCCTAGTCTGCTTGGGTGGTATCAATATGGTAGCTCCGAAATCACCCGAATGGAGATTGAGTACGGGTGGTACAATCCAAACCTGCACAAACAAAAACAAAGCAAAACCCAAAGCAGTACCGACTCTAAAAAAATGACTCAAAAACTACTAACTAAGACTCAATATACAAAAATTACGCCTTTATACAAACTCTACAAAACCTCCCCACACTTGAACTTAATCAGGAGGCTTTTCCTTGACTTCAACCCGGTCTAACCCATTTAATTCCACCCGTTTCTCATAAACATTTAAAAATTTAACGGTGGAATTATAAAATGATTTTAAAATTTTTAATGGGTTAGAACACCAAAATTTGAAATTACCTGGCAGGAGCCGCTGAAACACGATCCCAGGTGTTCTTCTCATTACCTTCTCCCGTGGTTTTGAACTTTTAATCGCATTCATTATAAGTGCCACGAGCCAGCTGTGGTGTTCTTCCTCTTCCACCACCACTTCTTCTTGTTTGATATCCGTCATAGGGTTTCGTGCAAGTAAAGCTTCTAAGTATGCAAGGTCCCCCTCCGGATCAAACGTACCTCCTTCTTCATCTACCGACAAACCCTCTAACTCATCCGCAAATTCTCTCTCCCAAAACAGCTCATCTTCACTTCCCTCATCCTCTTCATCTGACAAATCCCATATTGGTCCGGTGGGATAAGACTCATCATCAGAAGAATCCAGGTCAATAGGATTACCTGCCATTAAGAGAGTAGAAATAGCATAACAAGGTAGAGAGAATAAAATAAAACAAACTAAAAAAAATTTACACAACTATACAAGTAGCACAGATTATGTCAATTAAGTCCAATCGAAGCTAATAAACGCAATCGCCAAGAGTCCCCGGCAACGGCGCCAAAAACTTGATGTGCTAAAAGTGGTCAATTAAAACTAACTAATTTTAACCTAAACTAGACACTCTAAGTTTTAAATTTATAACCTAAGACTCTCTAAACCTAGACCACACAACCGGCAAGTGTACCGGTCAATATAGTATAGCCTAAGCAAGTCCGAGTATCGAACCCACGAGACTCTCTAATTACGTTGACTAGACTCGACTAACTTAACTGACCTAACTGAATTACTTGTTTTTATTGTTTGGGGGGGGGGTTCTAAAAATCCTAAAGAATGCAAATAACGATTAACTAGATTAGCTAGACTAACTAATATGAACTTAAACGAAGACTTTGACCAGTGGTGATGAAGACTACCTAGGCTAGACGCAAGTTTAAACTCAGAATGGATTTCTATTCGATAGTTTTGTGGTATGGAACCGGGATCTTTAATTGCTAAACCTATTAAGATACCAACTAAGCCCCTCAATCCCTCTCAAGGTGATTCTTGTGGCACTACCTAGGTTGTTATGATTACCGGTTTTCTAGATTTCCTCACAGTCCTCTAGTTTCTTGAAAGTGCCTAAATAAGACAATCTACCTCACAGCGCGAAAGTCTAAGGCAACTATGGGTTTTAATCTTGGTTTAATAGACAAGAGAATGTTTAAGGACTAGACCGATTTCTTAGACCTAGCTATAAACCAAACCGAGACCTATTAATAACCTCGAGCCTCACAGCGACAAGATTAGCAGAACACTTGATTTTATTAAATTACCGGATATTACTTCTAAGGTTAGTTACGTAATTTCACCTTAAAGAGTTAAAGATTTATTATGTGATATAGACACTCACCTAAATCAAGAACCCTAGCACAACCCTATTATGTGATAAAGACCGTCACCAAGGATTATACGAAGCAATAAACAGTGATAAAACAAATATCAAGCATGCATATACACCAAGTTAAAATTCCATAGCCTTTACAATACAAGAAAAATCCATAAACCACGCAAAAACCGAATAGAAAATCCAAACTTTATTTAAACTATTGTCATGCCTAGGTAGTTTAAGAAAACTAGCCAATAATCATAGTCTTAAAAACAATCAAATAAGGTTTAGAACAAGAATTCATCGATGACAAACAAGAAAAATAGAAAACTAAAGAAATCGAGTAGAAAAACCCGTTAATCTCTTGCTCCCCAAGCCTCCTGCACAACCCTATTATGATCGTATAGCATTTCCTTCGCGATCGTTGCCTAGTCTGCTTGGGTGGTATCAATATGGTAGCTCCGAAATCACCCGAATGGAGATTGAGTACGGGTGGTACAATCCAAACCTGCACAAACAAAAACAAAGCAAAACCCAAAGCAGTACCGACTCTAAAAAAATGACTCAAAAACTACTAACTAAGACTCAATATACAAAAATTACGCCTTTATACAAACTCTACAAAACCTCCCCACACTTGAACTTAATCAGGAGGCTTTTCCTTGACTTCAACCCGGTCTAACCCATTTAATTCCACCCGTTTCTCATAAACATTTAAAAATTTAACGGTGGAATTATAAAATGATTTTAAAATTTTTAATGGGTTAGAACACCAAAATTTGAAATTACCTGGCAGGAGCCGCTGAAACACGATCCCAGGTGTTCTTCTCATTACCTTCTCCCGTGGTTTTGAACTTTTAATCGCATTCATTATAAGTGCCACGAGCCAGCTGTGGTGTTCTTCCTCTTCCACCACCACTTCTTCTTGTTTGATATCCGTCATAGGGTTTCGTGCAAGTAAAGCTTCTAAGTATGCAAGGTCCCCCTCCGGATCAAACGTACCTCCTTCTTCATCTACCGACAAACCCTCTAACTCATCCGCAAATTCTCTCTCCCAAAACAGCTCATCTTCACTTCCCTCATCCTCTTCATCTGACAAATCCCATATTGGTCCGGTGGGATAAGACTCATCATCAGAAGAATCCAGGTCAATAGGATTACCTGCCATTAAGAGAGTAGAAATAGCATAACAAGGTAGAGAGAATAAAATAAAACAAACTAAAAAAAATTTACACAACTATACAAGTAGCACATATTATGTCAATTAAGTCCAATCGAAGCTAATAAACGCAATCGTCAAGAGTCCCCGGCAACGGCGCCAAAAACTTGATGTGCTAAAAGTGGTCAATTAAAACTAACTAATTTTAACCTAAACTAGACACTCTAAGTTTTAAATTTATAACCTAAGACTCTCTAAACCTAGACCACACAACCGGCAAGTGTACCGGTCAATATAGTATAGCCTAAGCAAGTCCGAGTATCGAACCCACGAGACTCTCTAATTACGTTGACTAGACTCGACTAACTTAACTGACCTAACTGAATTACTTGTTTTTATTGTTTGGGGGGGGGGGGTTTCTAAAAATCCTAAAGAATGCAAATAACGATTAACTAGATTAGCTAGACTAACTAATACGAACTTAAACGAAGACTTTGACCAGTGGTGATGAAGACTACCTAGGCTAGACGCAAGTTTAAACTCAGAATGGATTTCTATTCGATAGTTTTGTGGTATGGAACCGGGATCTTTAATTGCTAAACCTATTAAGATACCAACTAAGCCCCTCAATCCCTCTCAAGGTGATTCTTGTGGCACTACCTAGGTTGTTATGATTACCGGTTTTCTAGATTTCCTCACAGTCCTCTAGTTTCTTGAAAGTGCCTAAATAAGACAATCTACCTCACAGCGCGAAAGTCTAAGGCAACTATGGGTTTTAATCTTGGTTTAATAGACAAGAGAATGTTTAAGGACTAGACCGATTTCTTAGACCTAGCTATAAACCAAACCGAGACCTATTAATAACCTCGAGCCTCACAGCGACAAGATTAGCAGAACACTTGATTTTATTAAATTACCGGATATTACTTCTAAGGTTAGTTACGTAATTTCACCTTAAAGAGTTAAAGATTTATTATGTGATATAGACACTCACCTAAATCAAGAACCCTAGCACAACCCTATTATGTGATAAAGACCGTCACCAAGGATTATACGAAGCAATAAACAGTGATAAAACAAATATCAAGCATGCATATACACCAAGTTAAAATTCCATAGCCTTTACAATACAAGAAAAATCCATAAACCACGCAAAAACCGAATAGAAAATCCAAACTTTATTTAAACTATTGTCATGCCTAGGTAGTTTAAGAAAACTAGCCAATAATCATAGTCTTAAAAACAATCAAATAAGGTTTAGAACAAGAATTCATCGATGACAAACAAGAAAAATAGAAAACTAAAGAAATCGAGTAGAAAAACCCGTTAATCTCTTGCTCCCCAAGCCTCCTGCACAACCCTATTATGATCGTATAGCATTTCCTTCGCGATCGTTGCCTAGTCTGCTTGGGTGGTATCAATATGGTAGCTCCGAAATCACCCGAATGGAGATTGAGTACGGGTGGTACAATCCAAACCTGCACAAACAAAAACAAAGCAAAACCCAAAGCAGTACCGACTCTAAAAAAAATGACTCAAAAACTACTAACTAAGACTCAATATACAAAAATTACGCCTTTATACAAACTCTACAAAACCTCCCCACACTTGAACTTAATCAGGAGGCTTTTCCTTGACTTCAACCCGGTCTAACCCATTTAATTCCACCCGTTTCTCATAAACATTTAAAAATTTAATGGTGGAATTATAAAATGATATTAAAATTTTTAATGGGTTAGAACACCAAAATTTGAAATTACCTGGCAGGAGCCGCTGAAACACGATCCCATGTGTTCTTCTCATTACCTTCTCCCGTGGTTTTGAACTTTTAATCGCATTCATTATAAGTGCCACGAGCCAGCTGTGGTGTTCTTCCTCTTCCACCACCACTTCTTCTTGTTTGATATCCGTCATAGGGTTTCGTGCAAGTAAAGCTTCTAAGTATGCAAGGTCCCCCTCCGGATCAAACGTACCTCCTTCTTCATCTACCGACAAACCCTCTAACTCATCCGCAAATTCTCTCTCCCAAAACAGCTCATCTTCACTTCCCTCATCCTCTTCATCTGACAAATCCCATATTGGTCCGGTGGGATAAGACTCATCATCAGAAGAATCCATGTCAATAGGATTACCTGCCATTAAGAGAGTAGAAATAGCATAACAAGGTAGAGAGAATAAAATAAAACAAACTAAAAAAAATTTACACAACTATACAAGTAGCACAGATTATGTCAATTAAGTCCAATCGAAGCTAATAAACGCAATCGCCAAGAGTCCCCGGCAACGGCGCCAAAAACTTGATGTGCTAAAAGTGGTCAATTAAAACTAACTAATTTTAACCTAAACTAGACACTCTAAGTTTTAAATTTATAACCTAAGACTCTCTAAACCTAGACCACACAACCGACAAGTGTACCGGTCAATATAGTATAGCCTAAGCAACTCCGAGTATAGAACCCACGAGACTCTCTAATTACGTTGACTAGACTCGACTAACTTAACTGACCTAACTGAATTACTTGTTTTTATTGTTTTGGGGGGGGGGGGGGGGTTTCTAACAATCCTAAAATTGAAATTAAATTTAAACTAACTAATTAGACGCGACTTTGGAACGAAGGTTTTGCTCAGCAGTGATGAAGAACTACCTAGGTTGGAATCCTATTTAACTAGGAATGGATTTCTATTCGAAACTGAAGTGGTATGGAACCGGGATCTTCGTGTGCTAAACCCTAAGAAATCCCTACTAAGACCTCCCGACCCTTCTCAGGAAGAAACCTATGAGACTCTACAGGGCTGTTATGACTACCGGTTGGTTAGACTTCCTCTCAGTCCTCTAACTTCTTTAAAAGTGTCTTAATCCGACAATCTACCTCTCAGCGCGAAAGTCTAAGGCAACTATGGATTTTAATTTAGTTTAATAGACACGAATAAGATTAGGGAACTAAGACCGATTTCTCTCAAAACCTAATCCTAGCTATATATCAAACCGAGACCTATTAATAACCTCGAGCCTCTCAGCGACAAGATTAGCAGAATATCAAGTTCTAAATATATTTTATTTACCGTTTCTAAGGTTATTGGCCAATTCACCCAAAGACTACCCGAACCCGCAAAGATCAAACAATCAACACAAACCTATCCTATGAAAGACATTCACCAAGGTTCATGTGAAACGAATAAACAATCCATAATCAAAACTAGATACGCATATGCAATAAATTAAAGGTTCCACAGTTCTTTACTTTTTAAGAAAAATCCATACACACGATAATAAACGAAAAGAAATCCAAACTTTATTAAATATTCATCTTAACCTAGGTAGCAACGAAAGGTTTAGCCAAGAAACATAGTCTTAAAAATAATCAAAGAAAGTCTAGAACAAGAATTCATGATATCAAACAAGAAAAAAATAGAAAACTAAAGAAATCGAGTAGCAAAACCCGTAATCCCTTGCTCTCTAGGCTTCCCACTTGATCCCGATGATTCCCGCGCTTGATTTCTTGCAAAAGAATCCAAAAATAAAATTCCAAGGCTCTCCTGTGCGTCTCCGATCTGTTCTGATCTTGCTTGCGTCCAGATTAATGTGCCGCCCTTTTTTTCTGATGTGAATTCCAATATATATCCCTTTGCGTACAGATGTATCTCCATATATGGCTGAATAGGTTTTTTTAATATATGTTCCTAACTAAATTATTCACTAGCCCACTTAATTCAAAAATGCCTTTTTTTTTATTTTGTTCCATATGCTCGAAATCATGCTGGCTAGTCATATTTGGCGGCCCAATAAATAAAAGTTCACGTATTCCTAGCCAATTCTTTTCTTTTGTTTCCTTGTTTTGTCGTTTACTTCACTAAACAGTAAACAAATGGGCTACTAATATTAACATAGAGATAACCAGGCTCGGCCCAATTAACGAAAATAGCGGCAGTTTTAAGTTGGTCCCTGGCGGTCTACTCTACTCAACTAGTTGGATATTTCTTTATTGCTCATTTCCGCTCCATTTGCACCAGGAACTGGCCAAACAAAAAATAATATAATACAATACTAAAACTAAATAAAAACAAATAAAACCTATACAAAATTTATACACTTTACACGGGACAAATATGTGTATTTTACCCCACATCAGTGACAATGGATTTCATCACCAAGTTGCCAAAGACAAGGAAAGGAAATGATACTATATGGGTGATAGTAGATAGACTAACTAAGTCAGCACATTTCCTACACATTAAGGAGACCTATAGCTCCGACATGTTAGCCCAATTGTACGTAGATAAGATTGTATCTCTGCATGGCGTACCAGTGTCTATTATCTCTGACAGAGATACTAGATACACATCACATTTTTGGAAAAGTTTCCAACAATCTTTGGTCACGCGCTTAAATTTTAGTACGGCAGAGTGAACGTACAATCCAAACTTTGGAGGACATGCTTCGTGCATGTGTGATTGACTTAGGTGGTAGTTGGGATAACCACCTGCCATTAATCGAATTCTCCTATAACAATAGCTACCATACCAGCATTAAGGCTGCGCCTTTCGAGGCCTTGTACGGTAGAAAGTGCAGAACACCCGTTTGTTGGGCGGAAGTTGGAGATGTCCAACTGACAGGACCTGAAATAGTCCTAGAGACGACAGATAAGATTGTGCAAATACGCGATCGTCTCAAAGCTGCCAGGGATAGGCAGAAAAGCTACGCGGACTTAAGGCGTAAACCTCTAAAGTTTGAGGTTGGTGATAAAGTTCTACTTAAAGTATCACCCTGGAAAGGGGTAATGCGATTTGGTAAGAAAGGCAAGTTAAGCCCGAGATACATAGGACCAATCGAGATCATCGAATGTGTCGGATCAGTTGCTTATAAGTTAAACTTACCTGAAGAGCTCAGTGGTATTCACAATGTATTCCACATCTGCAATCTGAAGAAGTGTCTAGCTGATGAATCACTAGTCATACCACATACAGATGTGCACATAGAAGAGAGCTTGAAGTTTGTTGAAAAACCTGTTTCGATCGAGGATCGACAGGTTAAGAAGCTTCGAAGGAAGCATGTACCGATCGTAAAAGTAAAGTGGGATGCCCGTAGAGGTCCCGAGTACACGTGGGAGGTAGAGTCCACAATGAAAGAAAAATACCCTCATTTATTTCAGTAAATCTCGAGGTCGAGATTTCTTTTAAGGGGGTGAGGATGTAACACCTCGTAATTTCACGTCCAATATTATGACGACACGTGTCATGAACTTTAAACATGTAAAGGATTTCATTAGAAGGACTAAAGTTGACAAACAAAGAAAGTACGTGAATAAAAGGATTAAAAATGTCAACATCGGATAAATATATCTTTCAATAACCCTACACGGTGTTTATACCCTTAAACGAATGAATTATAAATCGTATGAAGCCATTTGTGGAAGAAAGTGAGAAATTACAAACCGCAAGGGTTAAAAGCGTCAACATGTTTAATTTACACCTCTGAGTGACCTTTTAGCGAACCTGAAGCTTTGTAACAATTAATTATGCTCACTAGAATAAGTGACAAAAATTTCACAAGGTTTCGTTTCTGTATGAGAAAGTTATACTAACATTCGTATGCGAGGGGTTAAAAGCGTAAACGTTGATAATTAAGGCTTTTCGGGTAACCATAAAGTTGACCAAGGGCTTCACAAATATTGGTTATGTCTTGGAGTCCTTAGAAATCAATTTAGAGGGCTTATAGTGCAAAAAGAAAGGTTGAAACAACTTTTAGAAGGACCGGGGACCAAAACTGCAAATAGATGAAACATGTGCAACCTGACCCAACCTTCACACGGGCCGCGTAAGACCTCTGCCTTGGCTTACGCGGGCCGCCTAAGGTGCCCAGCATCAGAAAACACTGACAGGTGGCTGTTCAGCCATGTTAACCGACTTATATGCCTTGTTTTGCATACCATGGGCTGCCCCAACTGGTTTTTAGGCATAGGGGAGAACTTGTAAGCATCTTGGACCAATCCTAGACTTGTTTGGCATGATCTAGTGTCACGGCCCTCGACCCGGTTTGACCCGTTTCAGGAGCCGCGGAACAGAAAATCCCGTGGTATTTAATTAACAGCGGAAGTTTCTTCAGGATCTTTTTAAAACTGAAATATTTCCCGATTATTTTATTTCATAACTCAGGATAAAAACCCGGTAATTTACAATCATAAGATTTCACGGAGAAATCTTTTATTTTACAAAACATGTTTCTTTATTTGATACTGAGCCACTTCTTTAAGCTTGTAGTGCTTCTCGGCACTTTTCCTGGATCACAACAGATCACCTCAAACATGTTTGAAAAAGATTTTGTCAGCGGGAAATACTGAGTGAATTATTCTATTTACTAAAGCGACTCATTTGTTATAATTTACAGTATTAAGAGAAATTACAATGTTTCTGATATCAACCAACTACCCACAGTATTTGTCACTCGACATTCATCGGTAGCCTCTTAGCCCGATGGTGTCTGTGACTATGGTCATATCACCCCTTGGCTAACTCGTTGTCCAATGGTGAAGTTTATCAAGTAATGTATACAAAACCCCACATACCGGCTGTAACTTGGTAATTACATAAACTTAATCACTGTAATTATAACTTTTGAAAATAAACATGCTTTTGTAAACAAATTTGATAAAAAGATAATGACTCACATTGCAGATTTAATTTGAGCAGAGCCTAGCCTACTGATTAGCCTTTTAACCAAAATTTAATAACATGCACACAATTCGGTTAGTAACTTAATACAGCATTTACGATAACTCATGAGATTAAAACCCTCACAACGAATGACAAAGTGCAATACTTAAACATCCATTGAATTAACAACGAATGACAAAGCATAAACCCTAATGTGGGCGGCACTTAAACATCCATTGGATAGTTTAATCGATCGAACATTGAATCGTATCAGCGATCGAGTTATTACCCTGATTGCGGCGACGATTAGTGATCTGTGTGTGTTGTGATAGTAATTCTACGATAACTCAGCGTATATTTCGACTTTTTACGTCGTTTCAGTGCCCAAAATCAATTGCCAATGTCCACTATTTATACACGATTTTTGACCCCCCTCGCGTGACGCGAGGGGTCCTGCCCTAGGCTTCGCGTGACGCGAGGCCTCATCACCTATTTATAGACTAGCCACGTGTGTTTGTAGCTCAGGTGAGTTGGTCATTCGTCTAAATTCGATTTTGACAACGAATCATGTAGATAATCGTAACTAGGGTTTTACCCCCCCTGAGTTTTAGGGGCCCTGATCCTGATTCTGAAAATTCTGAAAATTTTAGGGTTTGTGTAGAATCACTTGGGTGTCTCAATTAGGGTTTCCTTTTGGATAAACTAATAAAATAAATATGACATTTTATGAGAGTTGTTACATTCTCCCCACCTTAATAAAAATCTCGTCCTCGAGATTTACTGGAATAATTGAGGATACTTTCGCTTCATTTCGGATTCCAGCTCCCAAGTGTATTCAGCTCCTCTCTTTGAATCCCACTTGACTTTAACTAGCACCAGCCTTTTGTGCTTAAGAAACTTGATCTTTCGGTCTTCTATTTGAAGAGGTTTCTCTACAAATTTTAACTTTTCGTTTACCTTTATATCTTGGAGAGGTACTACCAAAGATTCGTCTGATAGACATTTCTTGAGGTTGGATACATGAAATACATCATGTACTCCAGCTAACTCTTCTGGTAGTTGTAAACGATAAGCAACTGGTCCTATACGTTGAATCACCGAAAATGGTCCTACGTATCTGGGACTTAGCTTTCCTTTCTTACCGAATCGAACAACTCCTTTCCAAGGAGAAACTTTCAATAGTACTTTGTCTCCAACTTGAAACTCCAACGGCTTTCGTCTATTATCTGCATAACTCTTCTGGCGATCTCTAGCCGTCTTCAGCCTTTCCTTGATTTGATTAATCTTGTCGGTCGTCTCTTGCACTATCTCAGGACCTGACAATTGGCTTTCTCCTATTTCTGCCCAACAAACTGGAGTTCTGCACTTTCTTCCATATAGTGCCTCAAATGGGGCAGTTTCAATACTTGAATGATAACTATTATTATAGGAGAATTCGATCAAAGGTAAGTGATCGTCCCAATTTCCACCAAAATCTATTACACATGCTCGGAGCATGTCTTCTAGAGTTTGGATCGTCCTTTCACTTTGTCCGTCCGTTTGTGGATGATATGCAGTACTCAGATTTAGTCGAGTCCCCATTGCTTCTTGGAAACTTGTCCAAAAATGAGAAGTGAAACGACTATCTCTATCTGATACAATGGAGAGTGGAACTCCATGTAGAGATACTACTTCATCTACATATAACTTGGCCAGTCTTTCCATGCTAAAGGTTTCTTTCATAGGTAGAAAATGAGCAGATTTGGTTAATCGATCCACAATTACCCAAATCGCATCATTACCTTTTCTGGTTTTGGGTAACTTAGTAACAAAATCCATTGTTATGAGTTCCCATTTCCATACAGGCATTTCTAGTTGTTGTAATAGACCTGAAGGTTTCTGGTGTTCTGCCTTAACTTGTGAGCAAGTAAGACACTTAGAAACATATCTAGCTATATCCTTTTTCATGCCTATCCACCAGAAATTGTTTCTTAAATCTTGGTACATCTTATTGTTTCCTGGGTGCATGGTATACCTAGATTTATGAGCTTCCTCTAAGATCTTATTTCTTAATTCTCCCGATTTCGGTACCCAAATCCTTTTCTTATGGAATCTCCAAATTCCATCAGATCCTTGTTCTAACTCTTTTATTCTTCCTTTCATTCCTTCAGCATCTTCCTTGATTGATGTTTCCTGAACATTCTTTATTTGTTCCATTAAATCTAATTGTAGATTTAATCTGAGAGCACGAACTCGTCGTTGTTTTTCATGATACTTACGAGTTAAGGCATCTGCAACTACATTTTCCTTTCCTTCGTGATACTGAATATCACAGCCGTAATCACTTAGGATTTCCATCCATCTTCTTTGTCTCATGTTTAACTCTTTTTGCCCAAAAATATACTTTAAACTTTTGTGGTCTGTATAGACAGTAAATTTACTTCCGTAAAGATAATGTCTCCAAATCTTAAGGGCAAAAATTACGGCTCCTAACTCTAAGTCATGAGTCGTATAATTTTCTTCGTGTTTTTTCAATTGTCTTGAAGCATACGCAATTACCTTTTTGCGTTGCATTAGCACACATCCAAATCCTAGTTTTGAAGCATCACAGTAAACTTCAAAATCTTCAGTCCCTTCCGGTAAAAATAGGATTGGAGCATTTGTTAATTTCTGCTTCAATACTCTAAAAGCTTCTTCTTGCTTAGGTCCCCATTCAAACTTAACTGCTTTACAGGTTAGCTTAGTTAATGGTACAGCTATTTTGGAAAAATCCTTAATAAACCGTCTATAATACCCAGCCAAACCTATAAAACTTCTAATTTCCATTGCGGTTTGCGGAACCTTCCAATTGGTAATTGCCTCTATCTTAGTAGGATCTACATGAATACCTGCATGATTCACCATGTGACCTAGAAATTGCACTTCTTTCAGCCAAAATTCACACTTCGAGAATTTGGCGTACAGCTTTTCTTTTCTTAACAAAGTTAAGAGTAAATGCAAGTGCTGACAATGTTCGTCTTGACTTTTGGAATAAATAAGTATATCGTCAATGAAAACAATTACAAATTTATCCAAATACGGTTTACAGATCCTATTCATCATGTCCATGAATGCTGCAGGTGCATTCGTTAATCCGAATGGCATAACTGTAAACTCGTAATGACCATACCTAGTTCTGAAAGCAGTCTTAGGTATGTCTTCTTCTTGTACCTTCAATTGATGATATCCGGATCGTAAATCTATCTTAGAAAAATATCTAGCCCCCTGAAGTTGATCGAATAGATCATCAATCCTAGGTAATGGGTATCGATTCTTAATTGTAACCTTATTCAGTTCTCTATAATCAATACACATTCTCATCGAACCATCCTTCTTCTTTACAAACAACACTGGAGCTCCCCAAGGGGATGAGCTGGGTTGTATGAATCCTTTGCTTAGTAATTCATCTAATTGCTTTTTCAGTTCTACCATTTCGGTAGGAGCTAACCGATAAGGTGCCTTAGCTATCGGTGTAGTTCCAGGAATTAGATGAATCCTAAATTCTACTTCCCTATCTGGTGGTAATCCCGATAACTCTTCTGGGAATACATCTGGGTATTCTGAGACTACAGGAATTTCCTTAAGTTCTTTGCCCTTAGTACTAATGATTACTGAAATCATATATACTATTCCTTGCTTTCGTTCATAACTAGCAACTTTCATTACTGATATGAACTTCATGGGTTTACGTGGCTTATCTCCTGTAATCGTGATTATTTCTCCAGTAGGTGTCTGAATTTCTACAGAATTTTTATCACAAAGGATTCGAGCATGGTTGGCTATTAACCAATCCATTCCTAATACAACATCGAATTCAGCTAATTTCATAGGTAACAGATTTGCAGAAAATTTATGACCTGAAAGTTCTATTTCTACTTTTTGCAAAACCTGATCTATTTTAACTGAATTCCCATCTGCGGTTTCGACTGTAAAAATCTGCCTAATGTTGGTTAAAGGTAACTTAAGAGCTTGACAGAATAAAGTATTTATGAAACTTTGGTTTGCACCAGAGTCAAATAATACTTTTGCATATACGTTGTGAACTAAGAACGTACCAGCTATTACATCTGGAATGAGTTCTGCTTCTTGAGTGGTTAGCTGGAATGCTCTGACATTCTTCTTAGTAGCTCCGTCGGCCGCCTTGGTTTTGTTGTCTGCAGGTTTGACCAACTTAGGGCATTCTGGTTTAAAATGTCATGTTTCTCCGCAATTATAGCAGACTCTTGTTTTCTTTCTACAATCTTCTTCATGATGTCCCACCATTTTGCAAAAATTACAGATTACATTACATCTTCCATAATGTTTCTTTTTGCAATTCCTGCAAAACGGCGGATTTGAAAATTGCCCTGTTCCTCTTTTCCTAAAATTGCTGTTATTACCCGTACGAAATCCTTGGGTAATTTTCTGAGCCAGTTCTTTCTTCCTGTTTTCATCTCTTGTGTGCACCAGTTCATCAGTTAGGGTGTTGGCTAATTCCACAACATCGCCAATAGTGCGAGGTCTCGCAGCTTTAACGATATTACGGATTTCACTAATTAATCCCCAAATATAGCGAGAAATGAGTACCGGTTCTGGCGAAGCCAGCGTTGGTACCATCCTAGCATATTCAAAGAATGTCGAAATATAACCACGACAATCTACACCCGTCATACGATGATTTAAAAACTTATTCGCCATTTGATCTTTTTCATATTCGGGACATAATTTTCTTTCTACAAGACTCTTAAATTCTTCCCAGTTCATGGCATAAGCCACAGTTCTTCCTTTGGATTGAAGTACAGTGTTCCACCATTCCAACGCCCCTTCTTTGAAAAGATTTGAAGTGTACATAACCTGATCGTTTTTATCACATTTACTTATGGTAATCACTGCCTCGGTTTTCTCTAACCAACGCAGTGCCGTAGTCGCTCCTTCATTGCCTGCAAACTCAGCAGGTTTACAAGCAAGAAATTCTTTGTAAGTGCAACCAGGCGTTGCAGCTTTCATTTTCTTAGGGAGCGGAGCCTGCCTTGGATTATTATCATGATTATTATGACTACCGCCTCCATTTACGCTATTACTGAAGTTATCTTCAGAAATACGTTTGCTAGGAATGATTTGTTGCGGTTCAGCAGGTTTCTGGACAACAGCAACTATTGCTAGAATAGCATTGGCTATCCCTTGAGCAACGGTATTTTCTATATCCTGTCTAGTCATATATTGATCCCCCGGTTGTTGTTCAGATTGATTAACCTCATTTACTGGTTCATTACCAACGTTTGCCATCTGATAATTAATTTATAGATAAATAATTAGTATAAAAGAAATAATCTAATGTCACAATTAATTGCACATAATCATGAAAACGAATATACAAACAAAATTGTAAATTTTCTAAAATTTCATTTGTTTTATAGATTATATCAGGCTTCTATATACAACCGTTTTATTATTTATTTTACACATACTGATTTTACTATTACTATTACACAACCACAGTTTCATAAAGCTACTATCTTTCGTCATTGGTTTTCCTAAAAACGAAGCTCCCTTTCATCATAATTCCAGGCAATTTGTCCTCCTATCTCCCGGATTCTATTTCCCGCATCCATTAACTCTTCACCAAAATGGCGAAGTTCAGCCATATTCTCGTTACTCATCGGTGGATTTGGTAGAGGTTCCGGATCAAATTGGGGAAGAAAGGAATAAGGACTGTTGATAATGTTTTGGAATTGCCAGTCATTTGTCCACCATTCGTCCATTCCCAGGGGTTGAGTGTGGATTATTGGTTTTGGAATTGCTGGTTCTAAGTTTATAGGGAGTTGAGTTTCAACACGAAAAGGATAAAGGTTATTATTTATGGGCCTAAGAATTTCACAGCTCTCTAACGCTTGATCTAATTCTTCTTGAAATGGTAACTCCTCGACCTGTCTAGAGCTTTCCCCAATTTCTCTCTGGGTTTGCCTATAACCTCCTCCAACCTCCATTTCTATTTGCTTAGAATATTCTTCAAACTGTCTATCCATCTGCTTGGAATCTTCTCCAACTTCAATTCCTTTCCCTTTGTCTAATGGATTTACTATTTTGGGAAGTCTCCTGGCTGGCTTTTTCCTACGCACACGCCTCCCCCATACATATCTCTTTCTCTTCTGAGGTTTTGGCTTTTTCGGAGGTGAAGCATTGAATTCAATAGGTTCTTCTATGTCTGGTATATACCTATTGAAATCTCTAGAAACCTCTATTTTTACTGGATAGAGATTTAAATTTTGAAGGGCTTCAGATATATCACTCATGCTATTATGCAAAATACACACAATTACTAATTTAAAAATTATAACAAAATTTCATAGAAAATCTTAAATATTATTGCATACCGAAAAACTACAAAATAACTGAAATTAAAACACTAGGGTTTACTTATTTATTTACTAAATATGGTTTCTAGATTTGTAGCTGATAACTAAAACTTAGGTCAAAATATTTAAAGATTTGCATTAACTGCTACAGTGGCTAACATATAAAGGTCTGCCCATTTCTCATCTAACTTGTCCTCCCAAGGTGTTTTACTGATTAATTCCTGGGTTTCCTGTTTAACCTTCTTTTCTCGGAGTTTCTTTATTTTCTCCTGGCTTTTCTTAAAAATCAGATTTCTTTTACTAGGAGATAGTGGTTCCTCATATTGTGCTTTTCGCACAAATATTCCTTCTTCAGGAATTACAGACTGATTTGAGGATTTGGTTTGGGATGAACTTCCCTTCTCGTTGGATGACTTATCTAATTTAAGATAGATATTTGACAACTTTTGCTTACCCATACTGTACACAAATATTCAAATAAGAAAAACACATAATCACAAAATGGCAGTTAATAAAATTAAGTATTTCTAAATACTTAATTGGCTTAAATCAGTGGCTCTGATACCACCTTTTTCTGTCACGGCCCCCGACCCGGTTTGACCCGTTTCAGGAGCCGCGGAACAGAAAATCCTGTGGTATTTAATTAACAGCGGAAGTTTCTTCAGGATCTTTTTAAAACTGAAATATTTCCCGATTATTTTATTTCATAACTCGGGATAAAAACCCGGTAATTTACAATCATAAGATTTCACGGAGAAATCTTTTATTTTACAAAACATGTTTCTTTATTTTATACTGAGCCACTTCTTTAAGCTTGTAGTGCTTCTCGGCACTTTTCATGGATCACAACAGATCACCTGAAACATGTTTGAAAAAGATTTTGTCAGCGGGAAATACTGAGTGAATCATTCTATTTACTAAAGCGACTCATTTGTTATAATTTACAGTATTAAGAGAAATTACAATGTTTCTGATATCAACCAACTACCCACAGTATTTGTCACTCGACATTCATCGGTAGCCTCTTAGCCCGATGGTGTCTGTGACTATGGTCATATCACCCCTTGGCTAACTCGTTGTCCAATGGTGAAGTTTATCAAGTAATGTATACAAAACCCCACATACCGGCTGTAACTTGGTAATTACATAAACTTAATCACTGTAATTATAACTTTTGAAAATAAACATGCTTTTGTAAACAAATTTGATAAAAAGAGAATGACTCACATTGCAGATTTAATTTGAGCAGAGCCTAGCCTACTGATTAGCCTTTTAACCTAAATTTAATAACATGCACACAATTCGATTAGTAACTTAATACAGCATTTACGATAACTCACGAGATTAAAACCCTCACAACGAATGACAAAGTGCAATACTTAAACATCCATTGAATTAACAACGAATGACAAAGCATAAACCCTAATGTGGGCAGCACTTAAACATCCATTGGATAGTTTAATCGATCGGACATTGAATCGTATCAGTGATCGAGTTATTACCCTGATTGCGGTGACGATTAGTGATCCGTGTGTGTTGTGATAGTAATTCTACGATAACTCAGCGTATATTTCGACTTTTTACGTCGTTTCAGTGCCCAAAATAATTGCCAATGTCCACTATTTATACACGATTTTTGACCCCCCTCGCGTGACGCGAGGGGTCCTGCCCTAGGCTTCGCGTGACGCGAGGCCTCACCACCTATTTATAGACTAGCCACGTGTGTTTGTAGCTCAGGTGAGTTGGTCATTCGTCTAAATTCGATTTTGACAACAAATCATGTAGATAATCGTAACTAGGGTTTTACCTCCCCTGAGTTTTAGGGGCCCTGATCCTGATTCTGAAAATTCTGAAAACTTTAGGGTTTGTGTAGAATCACTTGGGTGTCTCAATTAGGGTTTTCTTTTGGATAAACTAATAAAATAAATATGACATTTGATGAGAGTTGTTACATCTAGTGAGATTAAACTCACTATATAAGGAGTCCTTGTTTGCAACATTTTGCACTCATTCATAACTTCATTTCTGGAACCACCTGGAGCACAAGAGCATTCCCTAAGCATCATTAGTCGTGCATTGGACCTTGGTAAGCTTCCTTAACCTTCCTTAATCGTGTTTTACTTAGTTTATTAGCTTAAAGTCAAACCGTCATAATTAAGGTTTGACTTAATGATTAATCACTAATGGTTCAGTGATTAGTCAAATTGAAAGTAGTTATAAGTTGGTTTTTATGTGGGCAATAAACCCTTAAAAGGGCACCCTCTGATTCCCGTTCTAACTAGGTCATTTATCGGGTCAAAGTTGGTTATAAAAAGTCAATAGAATCTCAATTTTCGAATTAACACATAATTAGCAATGAAGAAGACGTGTAACCTGTTTTACCACTCATATAACTTGGTAATCAATGCAAGAACATGTCTAAGCATGTCCGACCCGATAATTTTCAGTTTAGGACCGGTTCGGAACCGAAAGTCGCATAAATTGACCATTGCTTTGACTTTCAGTTCTGACCCATATTAGCATGATTTAGAAATGCCTTAGAGCTTCAATAGGACCCGCTTGTATGTTAGTATAACCCTCTGCGATCATACTACTTGACTCGTTGATTGTTTCCGTTAATTGCTTAATGTTGACCATAATGCCCTTTTGACCATAAAACGAGATTTTTGGAAATATGAGAGGACAATAATCTTTGTTACTGATTTATAAACAAGTCCCTAAAATTTCACATCAGTTGGAGGTCTAGATTAGGAGTTATGCTCAATAGCGTAATTAGAAGGCCTTTTATTAATTAAACGGCATAATTAGCGTAAAGCCTATCTAAACCAAATTTTTGACACCAAACCTTTTACCCACTGCTGTAATATAATATTTTGGGATTTTTAAAGATTTTTTTTAAACTGATCATAACATAGGGTTATTACCTTGATTCGGTAATTACCGATTATACCATTTTCGTTTATAAAATGAGTTTTACATAACAATTTGATACCAAATCTTTTGCTACTGATTTTATATGATAAATGAAGTATTTTGAACTTTATAACCTGATCAGAAAACTCAGATTTCCTGTTATAACCCGGAAATCGCTTAAAATGACTTTTTACGCGTATTAAACAAATAGTATGGGTTAAAACCATTCTTGTCACATAAGACTTATCACCAACTGATATAACCTATTAAATTAAGTAGTTTTACTGATTACTTCAGACCCGAATCTCAGAATTTTATTTAATCTCTTTTATAATCTTTAAAATGACCAAAATACCCCTACGGGGCTTAAATTGAGATTAAACTCGTTTTGGGCATAATGAAAGGTATCCTACTGATATCACAACATATTTAAAGCATATTAACTTAGGAAACCTATTCGTTTCTCATTTGGTTACCCGTTATGTGTTATTCGCGTTCGGTTCGGTTTATGTAACTAGTTTGCATAAATTGACCGAAACGGGTCAAACCCTATCACTTTCACCTCAAAATCCATAATGTGTTTAGTTTACCCATATTATACAAGTCTTCAAACTTGTCGGGACTAAATCACATTCTAATCCGGTCTTCGCTTAATCTTGCGTTTTGAACCGTATACCTTTCTTTAAAACTAACCGGTCTAAGTTTAGGCTTAATCAAGACCCGTTAGGAATCTAATAGGTTATTAAAACGTTCGTTCCAGATTAGGAGCCCAGTAAAAGCTACGTGCACTTGCTTTTGTGATTATACTTTGCTCAGGTAAATACTTTTAACTTATTTTCCCTATACGGGCTTGGGGTACGGTATTATAATAATACCGCTTGGTCGGGTATGAAGTCGTACAATCAAATATTGATTAAAAAGATGCAGAACCCATTTTATTCTGTCTTGTTTGATGCAATGCCTTTGGGGGGTTAATGACCGTGTCCTGGATATCCTCGGCTCATTCATTAGAAATGGTCACGACTTAAGCACGGGGTGTAGGCATACACCTGACAGCTGCGTATGTAAAAAGGTAGTCCACAAGAAGGGTATCTTCTTGTGGGTATTATACCAAGTGGTGTGTCTATTAATCTTGTTAAACCGGCTCTTCTAATCAGGTCCTAAATGGACGACAAACATGTAAAATTGTATACAAGTTTATTTTTAAATAATTATCCCAAGTTATAAAGGATATTTTTGTGCCATGGGCATTCAAACTAATTTTCTTAAATTCTTTTCAAAATGAGTCAGTTAATTGTATTTACCAGTGTAAACTGACGTATTTTCCAAAAAGGTTAAGTGCAGGTACTATACGAAATAGGCTGGCTACTCCAGGCATCAATAATCAAGTCTTGCAAGCTCTAGATGTTAAAGTCTGTTGAACAATGATCTTATTTATATTTTGATCCGCCTGTGAATCTTTTACAGTCCGTTGTAATACTTTGATATTACTATTTATTCGGTTTGTAATGTGATTCATACCTTTTGCTTCCGCTGTGCATTTATAATTTGTGTTGTTTGACTATGATGATATCAACTACGTCACGATACTTTCCATTGGGCCCACCGGTAATACATGGAAATATCGTGGTGTGACACGTAAGATCCCGACGGTTGGTAAATTCTGACAAAAATATGAGTGATATTGATTATCTTTACTTTCGCTCCTCTTACGGTTAGTGGTGTCAAATATGTGGTGGATTCCATCAAGATTTAGAATGTTTCTTTCTAAATTGCGATCCCCATTATTTAGACCCATCGTCTTCCTATAATCACCTTAAGATGGGCAGAAGTAAAAACGATCACTATCTCTCGCCCGAATACCCTCAACCATCTCTTTCAACCGACATAACCTCCGAAGAATTTTGTCGACTCGAAGAAGTAATTCTCCTAAAACTAAAAGAATTAGAGCTTGAGATGAACACGAGGTATTCATCACAAGACAACAATCAAGGAGAATTGTTGGGGTCACATTCGGATTCTACCAACATCGACGACACCAAAAGTACCTCAACCCCTTGTGAAAACATGAGCGATAGTCGTCCATGTGTCGATTGTACCGCGAATGACTCTCCATCGACCCCCACCGATGCGCTCATAGACCTGAGCGATTCGACATATACCTTCTTTAACAAGAGCCCGGATAAGGGGAATAAAGGTTGGCTTCGCCCACCGGTATTTAGTTTAGATTTTACCCTTTCCGATAACCTCTTGCGTTCTTGTTTAAATCAAGAGCAATTAAGGTACCTTAGGCACTTCGGTGTTGTTCCCTCAAGTAAGGAACCGCCCGATCCGAATAAAAACCTTAAAATTAGACGTCGCTTTATAAATACTCTAGCCACGGGGCCGTGTCCAGGTCAACACGGCCCGTGCCCACCTCAAATCTGACCACGGGGTCGTGTCCAGGCCAACACGCCCCTTACTCATAATACAGACAAAGTGTGTCAGAACCATGTCTGACCACGGTGTGACAACTGGCACTTTTTCGTACATTCCGTACAATAATTAGACAGTAATATGTGCTATAATGACTGTGCATGATCTAGTTTATAAGACGAATGAAATTCTGATTTCTGTTATATACATACAATGGAATTTCTTGTTGCAAGACTTTTATCATTACTACATGCAACACAATATAGTTCTTGATGATTGTTGATTGCTTGTGAAAATGATGTTGATTATTGTAACATTCCTATTTTTATATATAAGAATTACAGGTTTGGTTAAATTTATTAACCACTAGTAACTAGTAACTAGCTAATTTTTAATATAAATATTCAACCCAAATAATTTTAAACACTACTTTATATATAGTTGGTTGAAATATTATTTTAATTAATTGGCCTGTATATGGGTGACATTTCTAATAAAATAAAAGTATATAAAAACTTATATTATTAGACGGGTAGTTACAGGTAAATTAACTGTAAGAAATATTAAGTACCTAGACGGACCCAGGAACCGTTTAATAATTAAACTATAAAAATACATTATATTTGAACCTACTCTATTTTTAATGAAACTTGGTTCAAAATGTAGACAAAAATATAATCGTTCTAAAGACATATTCATTGTTTTATAAAACGTCATATTTTAGAAGTTATACACACTGAATAAGTGAAGTAGTTAAATTAATAATAATAAATAATAATAATAATATAATGGATAACTCTAAATTTGAAGGAACTGTCATTTCGTGTCCTATTTTGTGAAGATAATAAATAAAAATAATAAATAAAACTTACATATAATATAATAATAATATAGTGAAATTATTAAAATTAGAAATTCAAAAGCAAAGTGTACGTGTACCTATGCATAGCTACATATGAAAATTTCCACAAAGTGAAAGAGGTGTCGTGTCCCATCTCTTTAATATCCTATTTTTAATAATAATAAAATAATTTAACTAAATCATGACAAACTAAATTTGAATAGTGTACGTGGCTACATTAGGATGATTTGCGTGAATTCAAAGCTACCCATTTCAATATAAATAGAGACAATCGAGACCTTAGAATCTGCTTAAACTTCTTTTTCATTTTGCCTACACTCTCTCGCCAACTTTCTTACTCTCTCTAAAGAAAAATATTGTTTATTTTTATAAATAATAAAGTCATGCCCTGTTTTAAGTGTTTTAACTCCCGATCACCGCTACCCTTTCCGATTGATCTGAGCCCCATAAAACATGTCAAGGCTCTGCCTGACTAAGTTCGTTGGGGTTCTGTCTCGTGACATAGGGACAAGGTTGAATTAGGGGTACTATACTTAACACGAGTACAAATATATATATATATATATATATATATATATATATATATATATATATATATATATATATATATATATATAGGGAGGGGCTCATGCGAGAACCACCCTTATTGTGAGAACCATGAGAACCAATGTGAACACAACCTAAAATAGCTAAAAAAACCTAAAAAAAACCCTAAAAAAACCTAACCCCCACCCCCCCACCCAAAAACCTAAACCCCCCACCCCCCCCCCAAAAAAAAAACCTAACCCCCCCCCCCCAAAAAAAAAACCTAAACCCCCCCCCCCCCCAAAAAAAGCCTAAACCCCCCTCCCCCACCCCCAAAAACCTAAACCCCCCCCCCCCCAAGCTAAAATGCTAAAAACTAAACCCCCAAAAAACCTTAAAAAATCTAAAAAAAAATCTAAAAAAAATCCAAAATTTTTTTTTTGATTTTTTTAATATTTTTTAGGTTAAAATCGCTACTTTTCGAAGCCAAAAAAAAAAATTTAAAAAAAAAAATATTTTTTTTTTGGTTCGAAAAGTAGCGATTTTAACCTAAAAAATATTAAAAAAATCAAAAAAAAAAATTTTTGTGTGATTTTTAGCTATTTTTAGGCATTTTTGGTGTGTTCACATTGGTTCTCGCGGTTCTCGCAATAAGAGGTGGTTCTCGCATGATCTTCTCCCTATATAGGATATATATATATATATATATTTTAAATAGCTTAGAAGTTATACCCAAAATTTATACCAGGAGGCTTTCTAGTTGAACCCTAAAGATACAAAGTGGGTCCATTCTCTTTTCTCACTATTTTATTCCCTTTTTCTTTATAATATAATTATATTCAAAAATGTCCCAAATTGATCCATAAGTAAAAATCCGGACCCCTGAAACCCCAATCCATATGAAAAATCAAGAAATCAAGATTTGTGGTCTTCTCGCGGGCCGCGTAAAGACAAGGCGGGAGGTCACGCGGGCCGCGTCAACTTGAGAGTTGACCGGATAAGCATCCGGAGCTACGTGTCATCCACCTGGCAAACCTACTGGTGACTCAGCAACCCTACGCGTAGACTAGGCGGCTACGCGGGCCGCGTAAGGATCGAGCAAGGGCTCACGCGGGCCGCGTGAGACCCAAATTTCTGCTATAAATAGGACAGGCTACGAGCATTCCTCTGGTGTCGAAATCATTTCATAAAAACGAAGTTTGGCTGCTCAAAAGTCGAAATTACAATTAATATAGCGAGGCGCTGCTACGATACCGGGTATTAACTCAATCGCTGCTACGATTCAATATCCGATCGATTGAAACTATCCGGCAGGATGTTTAAATGCTATACTTTGTCATTAGTCGTGATTCCGACAGGATGTTTGAGTACCACCCGAACTCGGGGAATACTCTGTCATTCGTTGTGAATCCGATGGATGTTTAAGTGATTGCACTTTGTCATTTGTCGTGAGGGTTTTAATCTTGTGAGTTATTGTAAATGCTGTATTAGTTACTTACCTAGTTCGTGTGCACTAGGTTACAAGACTAATCAATAGGCTAAGCTCTGCCCGTATAAATCTGCATGCTTATAATGTGAGTCATTCTCTTTTTATCAAATTTGATTTCAAAAGCATGTTTATTTTCAAAGTTATATTTACAGGGATTAAGTCTTTATAGTCACCAAATTACAGACGGTATGTGGGGTTTTGTATACATTACTTGATAACCGTCACCATTGGACAATGGGGTAGCCAAGGGGTGATATGACCATAGTCACAGACACCATTGGACTCTGAGGTTACCGATGGATGGTCGAGTGACAAATACTGTGGGTAGTTGGTTGATATATGGAAACATTGTAATCGCTCTTAATATTGTAGATTATAACAAATGCGTCGTTTTAAGCAAAATGAATGAACTCACCAGTATTTCATGCTGACAAAACCTTTTTAAAACGCGTTTCAGGTAATTACAGTAGATTGGAGTAAGAGTTGGATCCGGCACTGAAGGGCTTCAAGAAGTGGCTTATTTTATTAATTAAATCAAATTAAGAAATATCGTTTTATGTAATTGGATTTATCCCTTATTAAAGCTACTTTTGTAAAACATGGGTTTATCCCATCTATTTAATAAATAAAATCCGGTGTTTTCTAAACTCTGATATTTTTCCTAACTCACGGTCCTGATGAAATTACCGCTGCAATATTTTTCAAAATAATCACCGGTGCCATTTGGCTGTTCGCGGCTCCCGATTCCGTCCAGGGTAGGTCGGGGGTCGTGACAGAAGGTGGTATCAGAGCCACTGATTTAAGCCTATAGGTGTTGTGATAATCATACCTAAGCTTATATAAAAAGAGTTAGGAAATTACTATTAACTGGTAGCACACATGATAGCATTTAGACTTGAACTTAAGAACAGATGCCTTAGTATTAACTTCAAGATAAGCTAAGTACTTATGAGAATAAAGTGTGATGGATTTTGGTATGCTGTGAAAATGATAACTAGAACGTTGCAAGTATAATAAATAAGCAATAACACTTGAACATTGTTAGTTCTTATTTATTGGTGCTACTTTGTTCTAGAATATGGTCCGTCAGGTGAATATTAATTTCCTGGTTCGTTGTTGAAAGTCATAATGCACTTTCTAAATCATGATTTAAGAAAGATCTATTTATGGGAAAATCTAAATTTCTTCTCCGGCAAGACTGGGTATGGTGTAGCAGACTCTCCAGCTTGTCCGGATATAATCAGGGTTACCTCTCCGGCGAGAACCGGATAAGACGGGGTATATAATATGTCAAACAAGTGACAAGATTTCCCTAAATAGTATCATGACCTGATATTTGACTTGTTTCTGGAAATACGAATCTGTTAAATACATTAACCTTATGAAGGGTATGTATATTACAACATGTGAAATATATGATTATATAGATATGTATATCTATAAGAAATTCCATAAGTCAATTAAGAATAAAGCACAAGCATATGTGTCAATAATAAATCTAGATTTCTTTATCAGGAATCTCTTGAATATGTCTATAATTCTGATATCAAACATTATTTCGTTTGATCATCTGTCTCGTAACTCATGCGACAAAATAAACGATGGAAACCCTTTAAGTTGGTACGCCATCAAAAGTATAAGAATTTCCAATACGCAAGTATGAAGCAAGTAAAGTTGTGCTAGTGCACAAGAAAACACATGAAACTTAAAATTATACGACCATAGACGTCAAAGTATATCACACACGACTTTCAAGGCAAGACCTTTGGAAAATATGATTAGGCACGACAACAACAATGCTAATCCCGGCAGTGGGAGAACTAAAAAAAACATTATATAAATTTAATTGATTATATATGGAAACTTACATAAGTAATTACCTAATTTACAATATAGTATTACTATATTTAAAAATTCTTGTTAAACCATTGAGGTGAAGAATTTATATTTTTATATATATGTATAAAATTATATTTGAGGTATACTCTCATTTAAGTTTATGTTTAGTTATTTATTATTGGTAATTAATATTAGTTTTATTATTAGCAATAATATATTAATAGTAGTAGTGTTAGTATTATTTTTAAGTACTAGGGTTATTGTCAGGGGCAGGTATTGGATAGCCTAGCCTTAGTTAGGCATGGACTGATCACCTATGCTTAAACAAGGCAGCACTAACCAATATCCAACCATGATAATGACTAGTTAATGTATCTAAATTAAGTCATCATACTTATTTAGTAAATTTTAATTATATGTAAAAATATTTTTATATATATTTAAAATATATATACTTTGTACTGTAAGGAGAATACATATTTTCATAAAACAATACAAGAATTAGAGGGACAAATAAAATTATATAAATAATTGTCTAAGTATTCATGGACAAAGACATTTTATACTTATAAGTAATTGTTCATCTTATATTCTACAACTATTAAATACTTATAGAAGTATTATGTATCAAGATCGACAAAAGAGTTATGCAGATCAGAGACGTAAACCCCTAGAGTTTTCATTAAAAGCTTTCAGTTGATTACACGGTGAATTTGTTCAAACACCATAATTATTAAACTATTTCAAAACATTACGACACCTTGTGGTATTGGTATAAACTTGTAGCTCATGTTAAAAAGGATAATAATAACACTAAATTTTGTTTTGGTTTTCTTATATTCAGCTTATGAAAGTTACATGTGTAGTAGAATTACTTTATATATTATAAAAATATTATTATTTTACAACCATACACATAAATTACTATCTAAAGTAAATAAGATAAATATAGTATCACATAAAAGTTTATAAGGATTCTTATTGTCTTTTAAAGTTCTAATCTTAAAAAAAAATTGATAAAATTTCATAAAATGAATTTTATATTTTATAAACTTATGTTTAGATTTTCAAATTTACTTTTATACGTATAGTTACTATTAACATATTATTTTTACTATTCTATTATATAGTAATAAGAATAAAATACCTAAGTATAACTTTCTACATATATATATTTTTAGTTATACATATGGTTTAGTGTGCATATATAAATTTAATAAAATTGTTACCTTCACAGATTTAGTTCATATGACTTTCTATATTAAGTTTACTATAAAATTCGCAGAGGACTCATATTAATTATATGAAACTAATGTTTATAAGCCAATTAAAATTTTAGTCTTAAGGTAGCTGAAAATTTAATGAATGAACAAAATACTAATTAGAGTTTAACATATCTAAATATGGTTATAACAATAGGATTTCACAATCGTCTAGACGTAATCTATTATCTCACGATCATCGCTTAAGGTACGAACGCAAAAAGTCTTAATACAATTATGTATTAAGACAATGATACACTAACTCTATTGTCTTTTCGTGTATACTTGCAATTCACTCATCTCAGCACATTGATTTTCTCATATCATAATTTAATATTTGACAAATCATTTTCATACTTTTATTTCATTTGGAACCTGTCAATTCTAAGTCTTCCTCAGTTGCCAATCAAAGTAAGCTTTCTTTTGACAAAGAATTTTATTAATTCTAAAAGTTCTTCACATTCATTTTAAATATCTATTGATCATATATCTTTTGGCTTGAACCTAGTCACCTTGGAAATTATATCATTTCATTCGTTTGTCATCGATTTCTTGAACTAATTCAGTTGAACCATTGAATCATACTTATTGTATAACTCGTATTCACAAAATTTGATATTTTAATTCTGTGTCATCTACCTTAATATTGTTTTTATTGACTAAAATATGAAATAAGTCTAAAAGAAATATCGTAACCCAAATCTCGAGGACGAGATTTAAAACAAGGTGGGGAGGATGTAACATTCCTATTTTTATATATAAGAATTATAGGTTTGGTTAAATTTATTTACCACTAGTAACTAGTTTATTTTTAAAATAAATATTCAACCCAAATAATTTTAAACACTACTTTATATATAGTTGGTTGAAATATTATTTTAATTAATTGGCCTGTATATGGGTGACCTTTCTAATAAAATAAAAGTCTATAAAAACTTGTATTATCAGACGGGTAGTTACAGGTAAATTAACTGTAAGAAATATTAAGTACCTAGACGGACCCAGGAACCGTTTAATAATTAAACTATAAAAATACATTATATTTGAACCTACTCTATTTTTAATGAAACTTGGTTCAAAATGTAGACAAAAATATAATCGTTCTAAAGACATATTCATTGTTTTATAAAACGTCATATTTTAGAAGTTATACACGCTAAATAAGTGAAGTAGTTAAATTAATAATAATAATAAATAATAATAATAATAATAATAATAATATAATGGATAACTATAAATTTGAAGGAACGGTCATTTCGTGTCATATTTTGTGAAGATAATAAATAAAAATAATAAATAAAACTTACATATAATATAATAATAATATAGTGAAATTATTAAAATTAGAAATTCAAAAGCAAAGTGTACGTGTACCTATGCATGGCTACATATGAAAATTTCCACAAAGTGAAAGAGGTGTCGTGTCCCATCTCTTTCATATCCTATTTTTAATAATAATAAAATAATTTAACTAAAACATGACAAACTAAATTTGAATAGTGTACGTGGCTACATTAGGATGATTTGCGTGAATTCAAAGCTACCCATTTCAATATAAATAGAGACAATCGAGACCTTAGAATCTGCTTAAACTTCTTTTCCATTTTGCCTACATTCTCTCGCCAACTTTCTTACTCTCTCTAAAGAAAATATTGTTTATTTTTATAAATAATAAAGTCATGCCCTGTTTTAAGTGTTTTAACTCCCGATCACCGCTACCCTTTCCGATTGATCTGAGCCCCATAAAACATGTCAAGGCTCTGCCTGACTAAGTTCGTTGGGGTTCTGTCTCGTGACATAGGGACAAGGTTGAATTAGGGGTACTATACTTAACACGAGTACAAATATATATATATATATATATATATAAATTTTTAAATATCTCAGAAGTTATACCCAAAATTTATACCAGGAGGCTTTCTAGTTGAACCCTAAAGATACAAAGCGTGTCCATTCTCTTTTCTCACTATTTTATTCCCTTTTTCTTTATAATATAATTATATTCAAAAATGTCCCAAACTGATCCATAAGTAAAAACCCGGACCCCTGAAACCCCAATCCATATCAAAAATCAAGAAATCAAGATTTGTGGTCTTCTCGCGGGCCGCGTAAAGAAAAGGCGGGAGGTCACGCTGGCCGCGTCAACTTGAGAGTTGACCGGATAAGCATCCGGAGCTACGTGTCATCCACCTGGCAAACCTACTGGTGACTTAGCAACCCTACGCGTAGACTAGGCGGCTACGCGGGCCGCGTAAGGATCGAGCAAGGGCTCACGCGGGCCGCGTGAGACCCAAATTTCTGCTATAAATAGGACAGGCTACGAGCATTCCTCTGGTGTCGAAATCATTTCATAAAAATGAAGTTTGGCTGCTCAAAAGTCGAAATTACAATTAATATAGCGAGGCGCTGCTACGATACCGGGTATTAACTCAATCGCTGCTATGATTCAATATCCGATCGATTGAAACTATCCGACAAGATGTTTAAATGCTATACTTTGTCATTAGTCGTGATTCCGACAGGATGTTTGAGTACCACCCGAACTCGGGGAATACTCTGTCATTCGTTGTGAATCCGATGGATGTTTAAGTGATTGCACTTTGTCATTTGTCGTGAGGGTTTTAATCTCGTGAGTTATCGTAAATGATGTATTAGTTACTTACCTAGTTCGTGTGCACTAGGTTACAAGACTAATCAATAGGCTAAGCTCTGCCCGTATAAATCTGCATGCTTATAATGTGAGTCATTCTCTTTTTATCAAATTTGATTTCAAAAGCATGTTTATTTTCAAAGTTATAATTACAGGGATTAAGTCTTTGTAGTCACCAAATTACAGCCGGTATGTGGGGTTTTGTATACATTACTTGATAACCGTCACCATTGGACAACGGGGTAGCCAAGGGGTGATATGACCATAGTCACAGACACCATTGGACCCTGAAGTTACCGATGGATGGTCGAGTGACAAATACTGTGGGTAGTTGGTTGATATATGGAAACATTGTAATCACTCTTAATACTATAGATTATAACAAATGCGTCGTTTTAAGCAAAATGAATGAACTCACCAGTATTTCCTGCTGACAAAACCTTTTTAAAACGCGTTTCAGGTAATTACAGTAGATTGGAGTAAGAGTTGGATCCGGCACTGAAGGGCTTCAAGAAGTGGCTTATTTTATTAATTAAATCAAATTAAGAAATATTGTTTTATGTAATTGGATTTATCCCTTATTAAAGCTACCTTTGTAAAACATGGGTTTATCCCATCTATTTAATAAATAAAATCCGGTGTTTTCTAAACTCTGATATTTTTCCTAACTCACGGTCCTGATGAAATTTCCGCTGCAATATTTTTCAAAATAATCACCGGTACCATTTGGCTGTTCGCGGCTCCCAATTCCGTCCAGGGTAGGTCGGGGGTCGTGACAATTATCATATGATATTGATAGATCATGATTAAAAACATAAACTAGCAAGATGAGAGGATGAAAGTGTTGAAGGATCATAGATCATCCTCATAAGAAACATGGACTTGAAAGGATATGTGGTTTTCTTGAAAAATAATGATCAAAGTAAGTTGTAATAATTGTAGATCTAAAGATTCATGGATGGTTTTTCAAAGAAACCAAGTTAAAAACACAAGGTTTACTTGATCTTGGTTCTTACATAAATAAACCCAATTTTTAAAGGTTAAATAAGTGTAGAAACACTTATGTAACAAGAAAGAACCATGAAGAAACATTTTTAGAAAACATGAGTATAAGTTGTAAACATCTACTTTCTTTAAGAATGAAGTTTTTAAAGAATCAATCACATTTTAAAGGGTAACAAGGCTTACTAAGAACACTAGTAAGTTACTACAAACTTTTGTGAAATTTCAAGTTCATGATGTGACACTTGTGTCACTGCGACCATCAAACAAATACCAAACCAATGAAATATTGTATTTCATACTTTGGACTTGTATAAATATGTGTATCTTTTGCACATATCAACTCTTGTTCGATTTCAAGCTTTAAATCGTTTTCTGGAAGGTTATACACGCACTGATGCGTAAATATAACCAGTTTAATGCAAAAAACACTCCGGAATAGTGACATATACTTAACATACCTTAAATAACCTTTACATAACTTAGAAATAAGTTTTGAAGGCTTTGGTATGGCAAAAACAAGTTAATTCGCTTACAGGGACTAAACTTGACAAACTGCGAAAGTATGCCAATTTGAACTGTAACGAACATTCCAGAACATGAACATAAGTTAAACATACCATAAATATCCTTTACATAGCTTAGAAATAGGCTTTGAGGGGTTCGGTGTGCTAAAATAAACTTTTGGGTCATTCAGGGACTAAAAGCGTCAAAAAGTGCACAAGTTTGCACTTTCTCGCATAACTTACGTTCTGAATGCATCCGGACATCCAAAAATTTATGTAAGCACTAAAACATTTTATTTTAGTGTTTGGCATAAGAAAAATCCATTCGTCGCGTCATTTGGATTGTTTTTCGCGCTTATGCGCATTCCGTCGTAATTAACCGAACAACGCAACCGTACGGCTAAACGAACCAACATCCGAGATATTTTTGAGCACATTTTAAGTTCCCTATACTTTAACTTCATTTTAGAGCTTTGAAATGGGGTTAACGGGCCTTAAACATGTCGGAAATGAGCCTATTACACAGCAGGGACCAAAACTGTAATTCTGCCAAACTTGGTCCTTGCGCACCTCAACACTCTCATTGTTGCGGTGCGCAAGCAGTCTCCAGACAGCAGAATTGCAGAAACATTGGATCTGGTCCATTCCTCTTGTTGCACATGGTTTTGGGGAAATCTATGGGCTCAAATGGTTTTAGAAAACCAGGGTTTGTAGGTGTATGGCCAAGATCAACTCACGGTTTCCGAGGAACGATCTTAACGGCTCTACGAATCCTATAAATACCCCTTGCCTTCATTTTCCAAAACCCACAAGAATCTTGATTTGAGAAGCTCTAAGTTGAAACCTTTGTTTCATACCTGAGCTACTTGGATCGAGGTTAGCATTCGAGGACCCTTTGTAAGTGTTCCTTCGTTCTTTTATTGCTTTTCGAGTCCGAGAGTCAAACTTTGTTTGACTTTCTGCGTTGACCAGTTTATGGTCAATGCGAAGTTCGTTTGAACTTCGCAACGTGATTGTAATCACGATGGTTATAGTCCCTTGGGACTATGCCTACTGATTACCACGTTGTCTAGGGTCGTAAGGGTAAGCGATCTAATAAATCGCTTATACCTTCCAACCCGACCCATTTGGTCGATCATTAGGATCCGACCAAACACATTAGGTGACCATATCCTATAGGGAATAACCTTCCGAGGTTATACCATATGGTCGCTTCGTTTAAGTAGTTGTATGATAGGTAGTTTATATGCCTTAGGTAAATTACCAAAATACCCCTTTGATGCCAAAATTCATTTTAAACATATGTAACATAACTTTTGACAACTAAACTGATTTGACAACAATATTAAACATGTTAAGGCATATGTTACTTGTCATAGGACTAGTTAGGCGGTCCGAACGCGTTTCACGCGAACGACGCGTTAAAGTAGCATAAGCGGGTCGTAATGGGCCGTAAACACTTAGGATAGGTTTCATTAGTATGTAGGCTTTGTTAAACCATATTACACGAGTTTCCATACTCGTTTGGTTTACGAACCCTCATTCTATCTAAATCCTCCGATTTAGGTCCGATTTATTAACATAGTTACCTATATTAGGTACCGTTTGATTCCGTGATCTCTAGCATTGCTTGGTGGTTATCTTAGGACTTCTGAGAAATCTCAAGTGAGTACATAGACCCCTCTTTTACTGTTTTCCAAACGGTTTTGGGGTGAAACACATGTGCCTACTTGTTACTTTCATGCTTTCCTGTTTTCACATCATATACCTACTATGTTCATTAGTACATTGATAGTACATGATTTCAATACATTTCATGCTATGTATGCCCATTGTGTGCGTACTTAGTACATCGTTTTACATTACATGCTATGTATGCCCATTGTGTGCGTACTTAGTACATCGTTTTACATTACATGCTATGTATGCCCATTGTGTGCGTACTTAGTACATCGTTCTACATTACATTTCATGCTATGTATGTCCATTGTGTGCATACTTAGTACATTGTTTTACATTGCATTTCTGTTACATATGCTCATCCAGCATATGAACACATTATACTACATTTTGAACCGTTGTAACTATTTGACTATGTGAACCGTCGTAACCCTTTGATTATATGAACCGTTTGTAACTGTTGAACCGTGTGAACCATTTGTATCTGTTGACATGATTTACATTTGACAATAGACATTTGACTATACATAAACATTTCTACAATCGTTAAACATTACATCTTGGTGGTTTGGTTGGAGTAAGTGATTTAAGTAACGAGGCGTGTGTAATATGATACAAGCATGGTGGATACGCCGCTGGTACTTCCTATATATAAGTGTTTGTATAGTATCACATATTGTAGCGTTATTTGAATCATTTCAATTTGAGACATATAACATTGTATACGAATAACATACTTTTCACAAGACATTGATTTACAAACAACTTATCTTATACAAACTCATTTTACATGGTTATTCATTTAACCATACATTATTCTCTTACTTATACATATCATCTGATATTATCGTTTTTCAAATGATTTACAAGACAAAGCAAATTACAAGGTTCATGACTAAACATTTTCTCAAACATAAGTCATGGATTCTGTTTTCACAAAACCTATGTATCTCACAGGCATTTTTATGCTGACGTACCTATTTTCACATGTGTTTTCAGGAGATGATGCGTAGGACTTATCAAGACATACTTAGGCGGACCTGTGCCTTAGTGACTTAAACGAGACAAGAACTAGTTAATTTATGTTATGTATTCTTTGTTTCTTGTTTAAAACAATGTAAACTCTCATGTTTGATTAATAAAACGAAACTTCAATTGCCATGGATTTGAAACAATTAATTCTGTTACAACACTCCCCGACGTTTCCGTCACGTTTTGTATGTTCTACGTGGTCGGGGTGTGACACATGAAGTAGTAGATTATGCTTGTTTTTTGGCAAGATCGGTAAGTGTAGATTGTTTATGATTAATGGTTAATTGATTGTGTTGATTTTACAAAAGAAAATGATATACCTTGATGGTATGGAAACCTCCATTTTTTGGGGAAACTATGGCAAAAATTTTCTAAAAATTAAACACTTAGAAAAACATTTCTAAACAAATATTCACAAGTGTATTTTAAACCATAAATTTTTACATAAACTTTGCCATAATTTTTTGTTACAAAATATAAATATTGGAGGTTGGTTTTTATAAATAAAAGTGACTAAGTATGTATTTAGGGAATATATATTTAGAAGTCACCATGTGTGTGATTATTTGTATACTTTGTGTATTAGTTATATTATTTTAAGACATGGAATAATATAACTCATCAAAATACCAAAAATTACAATCCAAAATAATACCAAAATTCCAAGAATATGAATATACAAGTTATACACAAAATATTGGTGAAACCGAACTAGAGAATATAACTTACAAAATATTCCGGAAATAATATTCATATGCATATTTTGGTCAATAATATTTTGGACAGCAAGAGAACAAAAATATGATTTTTACAATTATTACAATATATATCATATTTTTTACAAAGAGAAAATATATTATTTTTGGGCAAATAAAAATATATATATTTTCTTGGAATTATTAGAAGATATATTATTTTTGAAAGAAATATATATTTTCTCAAATAAACATGAAATATATTGTTTTGGAAGAAAAATGGATTTATATATATTCTCTAAGTTAGACTTGGAAATATATTATTTTTTAGACTTATAAGTATTTTTGCCAAGAGAAAAATTATGAATAATTTTTCTAAGTGATATTTCTTAAAATATATATTTTGGAAATATATATTGCTGTGATTTTTATTAGAAATATTATTCCGGAAAAATCAATACAGAATTAAGTATAAGGATACTTAACAATTACAAGAAAATACGTATTTTCGTACGTATAAATACACTCAGGAATATGACATCAATACATGGAAAAAATATACAAGTATGAGAATACGAATACAAATACACCCATCCTTGGGATGGAAATACATGTATAATTACTTGAAAGGTATCAAGTTAAAATATATTGTTTTAACGAATATTCCGAAATTTAATAAATATAATTTAAGTTAAAATATTTATTATTTTAACAAATAATTATATGACTTGGAATAATATTGAAGACACAAAGATACGTAACTCAAAGACACTAATTAATACTAAGTTAAGGCACGACTCGCTCGTCTAATAGACCTTAGTACGTTGTAGGTAGTCGTGCACACTAGTAGCAACTTGAGTTACGTCGGATTGAAGAACGCAAAACTGTGAGTTCATGTCCCCCTTTTCTCTTAACTGTTTTTTGTTTTATAACTCTCGGGGGTGGAATACATGTTACGAATGTTTAAACGGTATGAATTGACTATGAAATGAACTATTAGATCATGTGAGCATAGATTAAATTTGAAATGCCATTAATTCTTAATTAGGGACGAAGGTTAGATCTAACGGGTACGGCCGAACCCCACTCATGGTACTTATGTGACCACTTGAGTGCTTCGGTGTCCCGGTCGAGGTAAGTCGACAATAGTCAAGGTAAATTGACATAGTCAAGGTAAATTGACATAGTCGAAGGGGAATTCGACATAGTCGAGGGAATCGACGAGGGTGTAAGCCTACTCACTTTGAGTGCTCCCTATGTCTTCACATGTTTTAATGTCCTTGCAAAACTCTAATTTGATTTGTTCAAAAATGCTTTTAATACCTGTTTTCAAAGGAGTTTCACAAAGGTTTACAAGTTTATCAGTACTCACACAAAACGCATGAACTCGCTCAACTTTTGTTGATGTTTTCCAAAATTACATGTATTTCAGGTAACAAGTTGGATCTTGGGCGCGGGTGTTGTTACTAGAAGTAAATTCCAAGTTTAGATGTCATCCACTTTTGTTGATCTGTAACTTAGTCGAAGGTTGTGCTGTTTGAAACTTAAATAAATGGTGTTGTAATACTTTAAACTTAATGAATGGATGAACATCGTTTTGATCACATAGTGTTTATTATGATTGAATGCAATTGTATTAAACAAGTCACACGTCATACGCTTCCGCAAAAGTCAGGGTGTGATAGTTTTGTATCAGAGCCTCGATTGTAGTGAACTAGGATTCCTTCTCGAGTCTAGACTACAATCACTAGGACTCTCTCACGAAAACATTTTACAAAAAGGTTTTTCATTGCATTCACAAAAGCGCCAAGATCCATGAGTCAAACATTTTTCAAAGAAAAGACAAGGCAAGGACATTAGTAGGGATGAGAATACCCCAAATTAAGGTGCCAATTAAGGCATAGTCTACGTGGGATAGACTTGCCAAAGACAAAATGACCCCCCCCCCCCCGAAAGGACAAACGAGAGTTATATGTGATATGATGCATCTATTTGTCTGCTTATGCTAAGTAACATATTTATTTATTGATATATATAGATATATATATATATATATATATACGTATAAGTGTACGGAATAATTATTGACGTGAACAAGATACCTTCGACTTTGAATCCTATTATTGCTCTTGACTCGCATGATCAGACTGTCGACCTCGCGTTTATTACGAATCTCATGACTGGAGTGATCACCAAACGAGATCCTGAGCTGGTTTCCGTAGAAGATGGTTGCTCTTCCCTCTCGATTGTGAAGGTGCCTGACTACGGTAGTGACGGCGAGGCGGAGACGGCAACCTTGGACAACACCTTTATCAGCAGGACGAGGTCCCTGTGGCTTTTGTGAAACGAGATTGAAGACACTCTTAGGAAGATGAAGTATTCATCTTAAAGGTGCCCCTCCAACCACTAGGAATTCTCCTTATTCCTATTACGTTTAATCATTGTGCCTATTCGCGCGTAACGATGACGAATGTTAGCGCGTGGACCACCACAATGGTCCTTTCCATGTCAGAGGTATAAGGACAGTAGTGTCCCCTCTTTGGTTGATCATCCGCTTGGACGAGGGAAAGTTGGGGTGACCATGCAAGACAATTTATTATTACGGGGGCCCACGTAATAACGACTTGTAGTGCATGGAAATCCTGGTGGACTCTGCGGGTCAAGCTAATGATCACCACCTATCCAAAAATAATCTCTAGGTGTTCACACCTTCATCTGGTAGAACAATACCTAGACCATTACCTTAGCACTTTGCAAAGTAGGAAACCTGTCTTTGACTACTTCGTGTCTGACACTTCTACCCGTCTACGAGTCATTTGGAGACCGATGTCTAAGCAAGTGAAGATGGCTAACACGCGGAAAGGATTCTGTGACGCCACACTTTCTATCACCCCAACATGAACAACCCCCATCTCTTGGAAAGTACACCCGTCTTGTGAGACTAAAGACCTACGAAAACCAATGTAGAAGGAAAATAACTACCACTTTCGTGTTGTGAAACTTGTATGACTGAGGTGATGTAGCCTCAAGTTCATTTTGTTTTCCCCATTACAAACAATAAGTCAAGTTGTCAAGCCTATATGAAAGCCCAGTGGTTGTTTCCTTACTTATACATTGTTGATTATATATGCATGTGATATTGGGTGATTACATGTTTGCTTGTGGTAATATTTACCTCATTGACAATTATAGAATTTTGTCTAACCTGCCCAATACCCTTTTGACAGAAAAAGATGCCGCCCAGACGTGACACAGACACCATTACATTAACTTTATCCGAATACAATGAGCGCGTCTCTCAAGTTATAGCGCAGTATGAAGCCCACCGCTCCGAACGTAGTGGTGGCACTTCTGGAAGTAACCCTCCAACTGGCTGCACTTATAAACAGTTTCTGGACTGCAAGCCATTGAACTTTGACGGCACAGGAGGCGCCATTGCATTTGTTCGTTGGGTAGAAAAGACTGACTCCGTTCTGAGAATGAGTAACTGTTCACCCCAGCGGAGTGTTACCTTTATCTCAGGGTTGTTTTTGGATGGCGCACTCTCCTGGTGGAACCTTCAGGTTCAGACCCTTGGTGAAGCCACTGCTTATGCACTGAGCTGGGACGAGCTCAAGGAATTGATGGAGAAGAAATACTGTTCTAGGGCCGAAATCCAGAAGCTTGAGACTGAGTTCTGGAATTTGAAAATGGACGGGCCAAAGATCTCTGAGTACGTCCAACGCTTTCACGACTTGTCTAGGGTCGTTCCCTACTTAGTCAAACCGGAATTCAAGAGGATTGAGCGATTCATTTATGGACTTGCACCTCAAATCCTGAGCATGGTTACTGCCTCAAAGCCTCCAACCATCACAGAGGCTATCAATTTGAGTGTTACGCTTACTGAAGAAGCTCTTCGTATGGGAAAATTTTCGGAATCTGAGACAAACAAGAAAGAGACTCATGTGGAGTCTTCGGGCGATACGAAAAGGAAGTCTTCGAACCTAAAGATAGGCACCCAAGTCAGCTATGGAAGCTCTAAAGCAAACAAAAGAAGGGAAGTGAACCCGCCTCGTGGCAGGAAAGCTTATGGAGCCACCAATAAGGCCGGTGGTAAGGTTTACTTGGGGAATAAGCCGAGATGCGAGGAATGCAATTTTTACCATGAAGGTCGATGTCTGAGACCTAAGTGTGGAAGGTGTGGAAAAGAAGGGCACAGCAAGGATGCCTGTTGGGCGAAGGATCCAGACGGAAGAGATAATGGTAGAGTTCCAGGTTGCTACAGGTGTGGTAAAGTAGGGCACTTTAGGAAAGATTGCCCTAGGAAGAACCAAGCAAGGAAGGGTCTTCACGATCGAAGCTCGTGAAGCACGCCAGGATCCAGATGCGGTTACAGGTACGTTCCCCATTAACCAACTTTATGCATCTATTTTTTATTAATACTCGCACCAACTTTAACCTTGTATGCTTAGAACTTAAGAAAGTACTTGGCCTAGTTTCGAGTTGAATAGACGTCCCGTATTCTTTAGAATTGGCGAATGGAAGGTTAGTTAAGCGAAAGAGATGATTAAGGACTGTATTTTGGGAACTTAGAAGGCCGGAACTTTCTGTTACCATTGACTTGGGAAGTCATGATATGGTAGTTAGCATGGATTGGATATCCAAGTATAGAGCTGAAGTTGTTCGTTATAAGGAAAATCATTCGCATCCCTCTTGCGAATGATGAAACACTTATAGTACACAACCTTCTTGCAACAGATGCGAGGGCATTAGGCCCCATAAGGTGGTGGATTTGCGACATCTCACAATTGGTCATAGAGACACAGGAGCGCCTCCGAATGGACTGCATAGCCTTCCCTGCTCATGTTGTAAATATGGAGACCAAGAAGTCAGAGCCTGAAGACATCCCCGTGGTGGAGGAGTTTCCAGAAGCCTTTCCTGAAGACTTGCCAGGAATACCTCCACAGCGACAAGAGATGTTTAGGATAAACCTAGTACCAGGAGCGACACCGGTGACAGATGACGCCTTACCGACTAGCTTCGTCCGAGATACATGAACCTCCGATGCAACTGCAAGAGCTGCGAGACAAAGGAAATCTACCAGGCCGAGCCTCTCACCGTGGGAATCCCTGGTGATATTTATTAGGAAGTAGTATGACAGTTTTTACATGCGTACATAGTCTAATTTGAGAGGAACTCAGAAGAATCAATGTAGAAAAAGTGTTACGCATAGGTTACTTGGAGATAGACGACTAACCATCAAGAATCGGTACCCCTTACCGAGAATTGATGACTTGTCGACCAACTACAAGGTCCCAGCTACTATTCCAAGATGGAATTGAGGACATGACGTCCTTAGTTAAGGACACGGGAAGAAAGTTGGCAGTTTCCGTTTTGCATCAACTTCGAATAATTGGATATCAAGGACCGGTATCCATTGCCAAGGATTGATGACTTGTTCAACCAATTGCAAGGTTCTAGTTACTACTCAAAGAATGAATTGAGGTCAGGACGTCCTCAACTGCAAATACAAGAAGAAAATAGCCCTAAAACGACCTTTAGGACTCGCTTCGAGCATTACGAGTTCCTTGTCATGCCGTTTGGCTTAACACATGCACCGGCAGTATTCATGGACCTCATGAATCAGGTGTGCAAGCCGTACTTGGATAAGATCGTGATTATATTTATTGACTACATTCTTATATACTCAACGACCAAGGAAGGTCATGAGCAACATTTGCAATTTATCTTGTGACTCTTAGAGAAAGAACAGTTGTGTGTTAGGATGTCTAAGTGCGAACCTGGGATTCGCGAGGCAAGATTCTTAGGATACGTGGGGGATAGGAATGAGATTCATGTCGACCCTGCAATCAAGAACTGAGGAGTCCCAAAGACGCAACTAAGAATTTTGGGGATTATAGGCTGTATTAGACGACCCCTAGAAAACCTTTAAGGACTGCTCAACCACTAACAACCCTAACCTAGTCGATACCTATCGTGTCTTCACCTGACAATACCAATAAAATTGCGGTCCTTGTGATGCTTCTCGACAAGATCTCGATTGCGCGTCGATGCAACGAGACCACGTCATCACATACGCGTTACGTTGATTAAAGGATCATGAGAAGAGACCTTGAACTAGGTGCAGTAATTGCGCGTTAAAAATTTGACGTCATTACTTGTATGGGAAAACGTTGCACGATCTTTACTGATCACAAGGATTGCCGCACGCCGCTGATCAGAAGGACTTAAATATTAGATAACAAAGATGGACTGAGCTACTGAATAGGTATGATTGTGAGATTGAGTATTCCCTGAAAAAGGCGAGCGTTGTAGCAGACGCCTTGAGCCGCAAGGAACGAGCAAAGCCTCTAAGGGCGCGAGCCTTAGAGATGAGCATACCGATAAATTTCGTCACTCGGATTCGTGAAGCTGAGCAAGAAGCACTCAAATCGGAGAACCTTCAAGCTAAAGTGTTACATGAATGGAAGTGCAATTATTACTAAGGAAGACGGAACCTTGTACTTCATGGAATGACTCTGGGTTTCGTTTCGCAGCAGTTATGTACGCTTATTTTGGGGGCAAGACTCGTAGGTCAAGGTACTCGATCCACCCTGGACCCGACAAGATGTACCACGACTTGAAGGATTAATACAAGTGGCCCAAGAGGAAAGCTGATATAGCTACATATACGGGTAACTGTCTTACCTATGCCGAGGTTAAGACAGAATACAAGAAATCATCAGGGCTGTTGCAACAGCCTGAGATTCCCATGTGGAAGTGGGAACGAATCTGAATGGATTTCGCTACAAGCTACCAAGAACCCAAAAAGGTCACGATATGAATTGGGCGATTATTGACTGATACACCAAGACTGCACATCTCCTACCAAACAATGAGGAAGACAGCGCAAGGGAATTAGCAGAGATTTAGCCCAAAAAGATTGTGGCACGTCATGGAGTGCCTGATTCTATCATGTCCGACCGAGGTGGTCGTTTTGTGCCAAAGATATGGCAGACATTCATAGGCGTTTAGGTCATGATTGGACCTTAGTACTACATTTCACCCTCAGACACAGCTAGAACAAACGAACGATACAGGCTGTATGGACATGTTACGTGCTTGTGTGATGAACCTTGATAAAAAGTTAGAATACTCACTTGCCCTTAGTGGAGTTTTCCTACAATAACATTTATCACACCGTCGTTTAGGCCGCCTTGTGTGAAGCTTTAGATGGAACATAAGTGTCGATCACCGTTGTATTGGACGGAGACCGGAGATAAATAATCTACTGGCCCGAGCTGGTTCAGGATACTACAGACAAGATCGATGGGATACGTGATCATATCAAGTCAAGCTTGTGGGATATAGAAAATCTACGCCAACGAGCGGCGGAAACCGTTGGAATTTGAGTTTGGAGAGATGACATTTTTGAAAGTCTCGCCTTAGGAAGGCGTGGTATGATTTGGGAAGCGTGGGAGGTTGGACCCACGGTATAGTAGACCTTTCGAGATCCTTGAAAGGATCAAGACCACTGCTCACAAGCTGAAACTCCTAGAAGAACTTAGAAGTGAACACGACACATTCCACGTGTCTGGTCTTTAGAGGAGCCTGACTCTGGGAACAGTCGTTATTCCCGCAAACAGGATTCACGTCAATGACAAACTCCAATTTATTAATGAACCTGTTAAGTTTGCAGACTGGAAGTCCGCAAGGTCTGGAGAAGTCGTAATCGAATTGTTAGAGTTCGTTGGAATTCATATCATGGCCCAGAGTTTACTTGGGAATTTGAAGACCAAATTAAGCCTAAGTGACCACATTTGGTTCACAACTCCCCTGTGACCAATGGCATCGCTTGAATTTCGGGACAAAATTCTTTTAACGGGGGGAGAATGTGACAACTGGCACTTTTTCGTACATTCCGTACAATAATTAGACAGTAATCTGTGCTTTAATGACTGTGCATGATCTAGTTTATAAGACGAATGAAATTCTGATTTCTGTTATATACATATAATGGCATTTCTTGTTGCAAGACTTTTATCATTACTACATGCAACACAATATAGTTCTATTAATGCACATAACAGAATGGGCACAGTTATCAGACAAACTAGAAGTACTGACGGGAGTTCAGTACTTAGACAGACATGATGTTTAGACACAGAATGAGCCCCAAGACCAAGTGTTACACTAGTATAGTGTGTAGGAAAGTAGGGATTACAAAACTGCCTTCCTAGTGATGACATAGGTACCGGAAAGTGCCAGAAACACACTAAAACTGCAAAATTCTGCAGAAAATAAATAAATTCAGCAGTTTTCAGCAATTTAACATCTAAATATAATGCAGAAAAGTGATTTAATGGTCCAGAATACTTTCCTAAGTGTCGGGAACTGAAACTGTCATAAAACACAACATAAAGCACACTAAACTGCGCAATTTAGCACTTTAACGAACAGTAACGAAACGAACAGCCGGACACTACCCGAAACACCAAAATTCAACTAGAAGCATTGTTTTAATGTTACCAAGCTAGTTATAATCACTAAACATCATATTACACCTCTAAAGGTCTAAACACATTAAACCCCTAAATTAACACTTAGAATGTAACTAACATGTAACTAATAGTTGGAAACTAACCAAGACCCCCCCCCCCATTATGGACGGTTAACAAGTGGGTCCCACACTTGATTTTTTGTTATATTTTATAAGATCTTGTAGGGAATATGATAAACATGAGATACCTTATGCTACTCTAATGTTGGGTGTAAGATTGTAAGAACCATAAGACTTAACACTTAACCATTTCACAACACCACATCTTCTCCTCCTTCTAGCTCACGGCCACAACAACCCTCCATACAACCTTCATTTTCGATCCATCTCCATCCAATCCATGGTGCTTCTAAGGTGTAAGGAGCCTATCTAAGAAGGTTGCAAGCAACGGAACTTGAAGGACCTTCACCATTTGCTTTTATCCACTCTATTTCTTCTCTTGATCATCCCTAGCCTTGAGCTAGTGGTAAGAACCTTGATCCTTCTATTTTACATCTATTTCAAGTGGTTAAAAGATGTTACATAATGATAATCTTTAAGAACATGAAGAATCACAAGAATAAAACATGAACATAAGCTTGAATACATAAGAAATCTGGATAAATATGAGTTGTTATGCTTGATGATTGTTGATTGCTTGTGAAAATGATGTTGATCATCATATGATCTTGCTAGATCATGATTAAAAACATAAACTAGCAAGATGAGAGGATGAAAGTGTTGAAGGATCATAGATCATCCTCATAAGAAACATGAACTTGAAAGGATATGTGGTTTTCTTGAAAAATAATGATCAAAGTAAGTTGTAATAATTGTAGATCTAAAGATTCATTGATGGTTTTCAAAGAAACCAAGTTAAAAACACAAGGTTTACTTGATCTTGGTTCTTACATAAATAAACCATATTTTTAAAGGTTAAATAAGTGTAGAAACACTTATGTAACAAGAATGATCCATGAAGAAACATTTTTAGAAAACATGAATAGAAGTTGTAAACATCTACTTTCTTTAAGAATGAAGTTTTTAAAGAATCAATCACATTTTAAAGGGTAACAAGGCTTACTAAGAACACTACTTGGATCTACAATGGTGTTGATGGGGGTTTAGAGAGAAAGAGACTATTCAGATGTTTGCTGACCGTGGCCGGTGTGGGTTGAGTGGCAGTGGCGGTGATATTTGCCATTGTGGGGTGGAGTTGCAGTGGCTGTGATGTTCGCCGGTTAGGGGTGGACTGGCAACACCAGTGATGTTTGCAGATGGTGGTCGGTGTGGGGTGGAGTGGCAGTGACGGTGATGTTTGCTGGTTTTTTGTCGAGTGGCTAGGATTTGCAGGTGGTTTGCATAGCTAGGAGGCCTAGGGTTGATGTTCTTGGTTCAGGTTGAAGATGAAGATGTCCTTCTGATTGCAAAATGTTCGTATATATCAGGCCTAGGCTTATGAATTAATAAATTATTATAAATAATTAAATCCGTATATATCAAATTACCAAAATGTCCTTCTGTTTGCAAGTAAAATTACTGAAGTACCCTTACTGTTAATTGTGATTTTTAACTGCGTTAGAGGCGGGGAGCAAACTGACAATAAAATGGAAACATCATGGAGTAAAATTGCTATTTTTAAAGGTTTGGGGCAAAACCATTAAAGTGACCAAACCACAGGGAGCAAAACGAAAGGTTACTCTAAAATATATTAAAAGTAAAATAATTCGAGCTAAGCCGAGCCGAGCTTGTATGCGAGCCAAACCAAGCCAATCCGGCTCGTTACGAGCCGAGCTGAGCCGAACTGGACTCACTTTCTAACCGAGCCGAGCTAACTCGACTCACTTTCAAACCGAGCCACATCGAGCGAGCTTTTTCCGAACTAAATCCGAGCGAGCTTCGAGCGGCGAGCTTTTTGGACCTACTTATTTCAAACACACATGCCCCCAAACAACTCATAATAAACGAGTCAAGGAAAAGTTTTAAAATATGAACATCTCTCATTTCGAATTGTGTTCAATATGTCCCCCAACGGATAGTGGTTCTTCCATTCCTTTTGTAGTGCATATTATAAGGAAAGAATATCCCAATGCTCGAGTGATCACTAGTGTTGAGTTTTAGGTTGTATGACTTATAATGGAACAAATCTTAGTTGAATAACGAGTTGCAAAAATGATTCAACTATAAGCATATATTAGAGTTTGATAAATGAAGTTAAAAACCCAGTTGAATGGATTACAAAAACACAGAACGCATACTATTAGACTTATTGTTGAGAAAATCATGATTGGTAAACAGAAATCAAGAATTCAACTTTTGATCTATAAGTTTTTTTTTCATAGACACACCTTTTTGTTTCATATATCGTATTCAATTGTAGATCATTATCAAATTTTCATAACTGAAACTCAAACCAAACAAGTTAACAACTATATATTCAGGTATATGCACTGATAATAGTAGGTACACATCCCTACTCACTCATCGAGTGTAACATTTGGCATCTCGTACCATCAATATTGTCCGTTTTGCCCCGATGGGATGCCCATCCAGGAACTCACAGATTTGTTTTTGGTTGCCCCGGTGAAGACTTCTCAGGTGGTGGTGACCCATCCTAGTACTATTCTCACCTGAGCACGCTTAACTGTGGAGTTTCATATGCACCACATCTAACTAAGTCCAAAACCGTTGGTGATTGTAGAAGTAATTAAAATCAACCTAAAAAATAATTGAGGGATGAGACCTTATATTTATAATAAAGGATTACAAGGGTTTCTCCTATAATTGAGGAGAATCATAAAAATAACAAGGAAATAAAATAATTACAACTATTACAATATTTACAAATCGTTTCCGTTAATACCCCCTTCAATCGAAACGGTGGCGGTCCAAAACGAAGCATTTTACGAAAGGCTTCAAACTGAGCACACGGAAGACTCTTGGTAAATATGTCAGCCACCTGAAGATTGGTTGGAACAAATTTTGTATAAAGCTTACCAGAGCTAATGGCGAATTCTAATAGAAAACAATCAACACATATATTAGTCATAAAATACTAAAAAAAATTAGCAATGAGGTGGCTTAGATGGTGTTCAAAGTGGTGATTCGAATTTTGTAAAGAAAAACTATAAAGTAGTGATAAAAACTAAATAGGTAATAGAAGGTTTAAAAAGTGTTCAGGTAAAGTATACAAAGATGACGAAAATTCATAACGTGATGATATGATACAATGAACAATATGATTTTAATATGAACGATAAATGGCCTTTTTGCATTAAATTAAGACAAATTTTACTCACTCCTAAATTCCATCATTCTAATCTACTTCTTGCTTGGGATTATAACTAAGATCTCTCACTAAAAAACAAGAGCTTCTACCGAGTGAGTTAGCCCCCGCTGTTTTCGACGTGTTTTAAATGTAACTTATATTTTTTTTACTTTTTTTTGACACTTTAATATCCGCAATTCAACAAAGTCCAAAAATTCATAGTCTAAAAGGTAGGATTTTAACACAAGACGTTGGAAAGTGGAAAAGGATTTTTTAACAATGTAAACCTAATATTTTGTGCTTTAATGATTTTAAACCTAATGTTATCAAGCATTTTGCATTTGTTTCAACACTAAAGGGAATCATAACACTGATTAGTTAGGCGTCAAGAATATGAAGTTAAAGATTGACTTACTTGAAAGAATAACGCTTTCTCAAGTTCATTGACAACAACTTCCATTGTTGGACGTTTGTCTTCAGTTTCTGCCACACACTGATATGCAATTTTCATATATATGTCCAAAGAATCCTTGTTGGGTCCTCTATTTAGGACAAAATTCTTTTCACTCGTTCCTTTCTTTATTACAGGATCTATCATGCTCTCTAGTGTTAGTGTGCAGAAGCTTCGTCTTCCCACAAAATTCTTTCCATAAATTAACCCACGGCCCGTCTTCCAACATAAAACTTCAAACAAAAGTACTCCGAAATTATAAATATCTGTTTCTCTTCTTATTAATGCCTCATATTCCCCATCCATGTATTTACTTCTACTTCTGAACCTAATGTAACCAATCTTTGCCTCCCAGTTCTCGTCTAACCCAATGTTGAGGCTTCGTACATAATGGGTTAACACTGCATTTTGGTCTCCTATCTTAGAGCGAAGGTGATTCAATGAGTGTGCAACATCAATGCAGATTTTCAATCGTTTTTCCCATGTCAAAACACGACACAAGTCATTGTCTTTTCCAAAATATTCACCCATGATTCCATTTGAAACATCGTCAAGGACAACGATAGTCTCAAAACGTTCAATGCAAAATCCAAGTAGAGTGGCAATGCTGCGATGCTTAACACTACTTAGTATTTCAATATCTGTATAGAACTCTCGTTCTCGTTTTTCTTTATATCTATGATGGCAGATGCGTTTTATAAGGACAGTGTTGTGTCTCTTGGATGGTTCACCTTTGTTTTTCCCTTCTGTGGATGGGGGACTTTCTTTGTTATTACAGTTGAGTTCTCCTCTATACCAGATATAGTCAGAGTGATAATAAATTTCGGATTCGTCTGAAAAGCTATCGGTTGCTAATAAAATATCACTAAGAGGAATCTTCAGGTGTTCCAAGTTGTTTGCCTGCAAATATGTGACAAGATTGTAAAGAGAGGTACATTTAGAAACATGAGAACCAAATTAACCAGAAATCATGTTGTTGATCCTTTTACAAAACAAAGATGACTCCAGACCTTCTGATCGACATATACTAGTGACTGGACGTTACTAATTCATATGGCCGAACCTCAGGAACTATGATCCATGCTTCTTTTTTCCCTTTTGTGTGCCCTTCGTTTTTAACAAAATATTATGGTTGGGCCTTGGAAAATGGGTGGTCAGCCCAACTAATTTTCCGAAGGCCATAAACCTCTAATTATAGTTAACGAGTGAGTAACCCAAACATATAATTTTGAATTAGTTAAACAATATTAAATGAATGATGGTTAGGTGGATTAAACAACAAACTAAAAAGAATATGAATCCCATATACTGGTAAAGACTGCCCATGGCTTTATAGCCTAGTGGCATCTTGGTGGTGGGATAAGGCTTTAGGACCAATAGGTCCTGAGTTCGATTCCCACAAGCGGGGTTTTCCCATGTTTATTGGGTTTCCTCCTGAATTGGTGTGGCATTATGCCTAGTGGAGATGAATATGATCGGGTGGTTCCTCTGGTGGCACGATGATACTCCAGTGGTCCGTCAGTGATTCAAATTTGCCGTTCAAAAAAAAATATACTGGTAAAGACTAACTTAATTAAATTTCCATCACATGTAATAGGCATAATTTAGAGTAAATTACGTTTTTAGCCCCTGTGGTTATATCACTTTTACTATATTAGCTCAAAATAAGAATTTTTAACATATGTGCCCTCATGGTCTCTATAACTAACTATTTTGGCCCCTAAGTCTAACCAAACCCCAAACTCTGGTTAATTAATACTCACATGACAGGCACATGATGTCTAAAATGGTAATATCCCCTCCCCCATCATCTTCTCCAAGAAAACCCCCAAATCTGCCATTCAGATTCAGATTAAATCTGAATGGTAATTTCTTCACAACAGGGGTGATTCTCCGTCTATCATAATCTCCTTTCATCGCCAATTTCCTCTTCCTCGCTTTCTCAGCTTCATCTTCATTGGCGATGAAAGGAGATTATGATAGACGGAGAATCTTCCCTGTTGTGAAGAAATTACCATTCAGATTTAATCTGAATCTAAATGGCAGATTTGGGGGTTTTCTTGGAGAAGATGATGGGGGGAGGGGAAATTACCATTTTAGACATCATGTGCCTGTCATGTGAGAATTAATTAACCAGAGTTTGGGGTTTTGTTAGACTTAGGGGCCAAAATAGTTAGTTATGGAGACCATGGGGGCACATATGTTAAAAATTCTTATTTTGGGCTAACATAGTAAAAGTGATATAACCACAGGGGCTAAAAACGTAATTTACTCCACAATTTATATATGCTAGAATTACCACCCTGCAGGCAGCCAGCCATGCTGCATCAAACAGCCATCTTGAATGTTTCGATTTTATGGCCGATTTGATTTGTTCTACAACAGTAAATAATAAACTAATGGAAACAAAAATTAAAAAATCTATGCAAGAATAATGAAGGCAAAAAAACTAAAAAAAGTAAAATAAAGGGGGGGGGGGGGGGGGTCTTACAATATTTTCACGTAGCAGCAGAAGTTCCAGAGTTTTCTCAAGTTCATCAACAACATTGTCTATATTCGGGCGATGTGCTGGATCTTCATTTAAGCAAGAATTTGCTAATTTTGAGAATTTTGTTATTGCACCCAGGGACATTTGATTCCATACATCAGGAAGAATTATTTCTTCCAGTGTTTCGTTTGCATAATGCTGTGTGGCCAATGCTAGAAAACTATTAGCCTTTTTATCATTGTATGCTTTCCTCCCACACAATATTTCGAATAAAACGACTCCGAGTGAGTAGATGTCTGACGTATGGTTCACACCTCCCATCTTTTTAATTGTTGGGTCCATACACCCCATTGTGCCAGTATGTTCACAAAGATAGGCCCGGTCTTTATTGTATAATAATTGTTTGATGGAAATTTCAAAACCTGATAACTTAGCTTCCCAGTTCTCGTCTAATAAAATTGTGTCGCTATTGATGTTACAATGTATAATAGCATAATCACGTCCCTTGTCATAATGAAGGTAACTCAGGGCACGAGCCACGCCTATACATAAGCTCAATCTTTGTCTCCATGTGAAGTTCGGGTTGTTTAGGTATTGCCCAAGACTTCCTCTAGCCTCATATGTGGTTATGATGATCTTCTCATCTTTCTCATCACAAACCCCAACAATAGAGACTACATTTGTCTGCTTGAGATCAGAAAGCACTGAAATTTGAGACCAAAACTGGAGGTCTCCTTCCTCTTGTTCACAATCAAACCTCTGTGCAGCAATCCTCCTCAACCTTCCTGACTGCAAAAGTTGCCCCTTGTACACTGGTCCAAATCCATTGTGTCCGATGACATTATCTGGATGAAAGTTGTTAGTGGACTTTAATACGTCTTCAAGTGGGATTTGTAAGGGAGCAACCTTGGTCATTGTTGATGCCATGTCCTGTTTATCAAGTAAAAAGAAGTGCAAAAACAATGAGTTACAAATGAACGACAAGGTAACTGGTAAGAATCTACATAAACGTATACCGATCTAGCATCCTCCATACATGACTTTCTATTCCCGTTGAATTGACTAAGTTTAGTTAGTTAAATAAATGTTGATAAATTACGTGGTACTTACAACTTTAAAGGTTCACTTAATATATTAAACAATGTAAGTTTCATACACCCGTAGATGAGAACAGAGCCGGCCCAATGGGCTTGTGGATCTAGGCAAAGGCCTAGAGCCTCCAAATTTTAAGGGCCTTAAGATTTTATATTTTGGGCCTCCTTCTTCAAATGCAGAGTCGCCCAAATGCTCAATATTCCTTCCGCCTTAGGGTATGTTTTCAGTCTCCATCCTCTTCATCTGAATATTCTAAATTAGGGTTTCAAATTTCTATGCTTTCATTTGTTTATTATTATTTTTTTTTTGTTTTGATTTAACATACTTTATGATTTTGTTAATTGATTGGAGTAGGTTCGGTTAGCAATGGCCCTTAAAGGTTAGCATTTTCGTAAGTTAATTGGTTGAATTTGTCACTTTTAAGTATCAATCATTTTATTAATTCTCTGACTTATTTTTTACATTTTGTTATGTAACATCTGACTTATTTTTAATTATTTTTATATGTATTTCAGACCTGATGGAACAAAGAAAGCTTATGTTCGGTTACCTCCAGACTAAGATGCTTTGGATGTTGCAAACAAGATTGGAATAATATAAGGTAAAATGCCATTTTATTTGAAAGTGGAAATGTATGCTCATTGTTGCAGTTTTGTTTTCTTTTGTAGCACTTCAAGTTTCATGTCATTGTTTTAAATTTGGATTCAATTTTGCTAATTGAGCTTCTGTATACCTGCTTTAGTTATGTTTGTTATTTTGGGGTGTTTTCTTTATTATACTTTAAGTTTATGAATGATTGCATTGTTGATTGAGAGGCATTAAACACGCTGCTTGCAACTTTGATAGCGCAGGCTTCTATTACAGTTGAGCTTAATGATGGCCTCCCAAGTCATGATTTGGGGAAAAATTAGGGAAGTCATCATGTTAATTCCGATATTAAGGTAGGTTAATGGCTATTTCATATGGTATAGGTTTATATATGTGTCTTTTACTCAATCAATGTTTGCTCTAAAATTCGAAATCTCTGATTGAGGCTTTGTCTTTGTTATTGTGTCTGAGATTGCGACTTTGCTTGTGGAATTTCAATTGATTATTGATACTGTGGTTACAAGTTAAGATTGGGGCTGTGTTTGTATAAGATGATAATTTTTCTGAATGAATTGTCTTGTATATTTCTCCTCCATTTATAATACAAGATACAACGAATATATGGAAAGCGAATAATTCTACTCCTAAATTAACGCTATACAATAATGACAAATATATACGCTACGCTATTACACCCCCGCAGTCTTGACGTTCGGTGGACGAATGTTGAGACTGTTTCGAAAGTCATCAAAGAGAACGCGAGGGAGACCTTTAGTGAAGATATCTGCAATCTGGAACCGAGAGGGTACGTGTAAGATTCGAACGCACCCCCGTTGTGCCTGCTCACGAACGAAATGGATGTCTAGCTCAATGTGTTTAGTTCGTTGATGCTGAACTGGGTTACCTGACAAATATATGGCGCTGACATTGTCACAGTAGACCAAGGTGGCACGAGACAGAGGACGGTTGAGCTCCAATAGAAGGTTGCGAAGCCAACAAATCTCAGCAACTACGTTAGCAACGCCTCGATATTCAGCTTCAGCACTTGATCGAGAGACGGTGGGCTGGCGTTTCGACGACCAAGAAAGAAGAGTGTCCCCAAGATAAACATAGTAACCAGAGGTGGAGCGTCTGGTGTCTGGGCAACCAGCCCAATCAGCATCAGTGTAGGCAATAAGAGACAGGCCCTGAGCCGGACTTAGAGACAGGCCCTCGATATTCAGCTTCAGCACTTGATCGAGAGACGGTGGGCTGGCATCAGTGCAATGGACTTCAAAGAGAGCAGTCCATGTGGTGTAGTGGGTGGTCTCGGCTTCAAGGGTAATCGGGACCATGTTTTTGATGTTGCTAACTGTCATGGCAGGATGAATCTTGGTGTCCATGACAGAAGAAAAGGATCAGAGGGCAGAAGAAAAATTATCAGAGGGCAGAGGAAAAAAAATAGGTGGAAGGCAGAGGGAGGAGAACTAGGGCCGGCTGGAGGGAGGGTGCAGATGGATCAAAAGACTTGATACCATATAAGATGATAATTTTTCTGAATGAATTGTCATGTATATTTCTCCTCCATTTATAATACAAGATACAACGAATATATGGAAAGCGAATAATTCTACTCCTAAATTAACGCTATACAATAATGACAAATATATACGCTACGCTATTAGTTTGGAAGTCAGAGAACTTGTTCAGACTTTCAGAGAAGAGAAGAGAAAGTGAAAAGTGGCTATTGCACAGATAATATTTCAGATTTCGATTCCTATTTTCTATTTCTTAGAAACTATCATTGCTATTTGCTACAAAATTAGGGATTGTTGTGTTAGAAACTTTTTTGTTTATAATTGCCGGTCTCAAGCCCGGATAAAGGAGGAGAGTTTTGTTACTAAATATGTTAAAAATGATAATTTTGCAAAAGGGCCACCACTTCGTAGTTTGATTAAAGCCTCCGAAAACGTAGGAATGACACTGGATGAGAAACTGCATACTTATTTTCTTTGCTCATCATTTATTTTATAGATATTTTTATAAATGACACAAATTTCAAATACTTTGTGATAAAGATATAAATAGTTAAAACATAAAAGTTAAAGCAATATACTAATATATCTAGAATAAAGAGTTTTTAAGATATGTGTGTGTGTGTGTGTGTGAGTGTGTTTTTTGTTATTGTTATTCAAAGATAAATGGTATATAAAGTTAGCATCAGTAACCTTTTGTAATGAACCCAAGTTACCCTTTTGGTTTATATTAGGGTGTACATATTGGTACACCAGACTGTCTATTTGCATATCAAACCCTAACTTTATCTACGCTGCGTATAGATCTATACTAGAAAGGGGTAGGTCTCTCACCAGATGGTCAACCTCATACAGTGTCAAATCTGTTAGTGCATTTATGTCTATCGCCTCCGTCAAGACAGTTCGTAGCAAAAACAGTTTAATTCTAGACTTTATATTGTATTAATTAGGAAAAGACAAGGTGGCATTTATGTAATTAATGAGGAATCTCATTAAGCCCCTTGGCCTATAATAGAAATCTTAGGTTTAGAGTTTAATACTTTTGCCATTTGGAGTCTTGGAGAGCTAGAGGCTAGAGAGAGAAAGTCTAGAGAGAGAAAGTGCTCAAGGTGATTCGTGGTGCTTTGTACGTTTTCAGATTATCAATAGAATCACGTTTATAGTACGGTCTCGTGTTTGGTCACGTTCGTGTACGGATTCCGCACGTTACACGAGTCGGTTCGCAATCGTTACGGAGTCAAAACCGGTCCTACAAGTTGTATCAGAGCAGGAGCTCAATTGCACGGATCAAACACACAGTTTCGCACAAGAATTCATCAGATTCAGATCAAAAATCGCATCAGATTTGTTCAATTTCTTCATCTTTTCATCTCTTCACGTTTCTAACTGAAAATCTCAAAATTAAACGGGTTTTTACGAATAAAAATTGCTGATTTTTTGATATGTTGTGCGAAATCAGTTGATCTAAAAGCCTACAAAATTTCAGAACTTAATTCTAAGCGGTTTATGAGATATTGAAGATTTTTGGTTCGAAAATGTTCATAATGTTGACTGTTGCTGTTAACATTCAAAAAGGTGTTCACCGATCGGATGGCAATCCGATCGGATGACCACCCGATCCATTGTACATTGACTTGTAAAATTCTTGAGTGTCAAAGTCTCGGATTGTCACCCGATCGGGTGACCATCCGATCCAACGATCCAACCACCCACTCGATCTAGTCATATATCACGTGAGTCATATATATCAGTGGCCATTGCATGTGTAGTATTGTGTTGTATGTCAGATTCATTAAAGCCTTCGGCCCACGTGATTCAAATTGGAGGTCCAATCAGAGTGTATTGTTTGTCAGCCCATGTGATTAAAATTGAACGGCCCAATCATTCTATAGCATACAATTTAGTTGTCGGCTATTATTTTTAATCATAACATCACGTGAATAAAGGACTTCATGAATTGAAACTGATTGCTGTTTGTCGGTTTAGTGGACATTGTGGTCAAATCAAAATCAAACTTAATAAATCAAAAGCTGTTTGTTTGATTTGAGTTGTGAAATGTGTCAGTAGTCATCACGTGATATTATATGTGCATGTGAGTATCTTGATTACATTTGTTTTTTTTTAAGTTCAACTATTGAGTGACATAATTATCGGGTGGCGACTCGATCGGATCACCACCCGATCCATTGCAATTCATTAAAAGGTTTGACTTTGATTGACCCACCCGATCAGATCACCATCCGATCCGCAGTACATTGTTCATTCAAGTTTTAAGTGCAAGCATCGAGTGGCAATCCGAACGGATTGTCATCCGATTCTAATCTTTTCATTTACTTGTATTCAGGTTCAAGTGTCGGATCTCCACTCGATCGGGTAGCATCTCACCCGATCGGACAGCACCTCACCCGATCGGACAACCTCTCACTCGATCGGATCACCGCCCGATCCAAGGCACACTGTCACTGGTTCGGATCACCGCCCGATCCAAAGCACATTGTCAATCATCGGATCGTCACCCGATCGGATCACCATCCGATCCGCTGTCATCTGATCATTGTTATTCTGTTGACCCACTCGATCGGATACTCATCCGATCCAACAAGTTGTTTGATAGTGTTTGAACTGATCTTGTGTGTTTGTGATTCAGGTGATTCAAGGAGATAACATCATGGTTGAAGAGTTTTACAATACGTTCTACAAAGCTTTCACATCAGAATCGTCAGAAACTTCAACAGTCACACCGAAATCAATAACAAAAACAATCAATGATAACATAAAACATGGTAATTTCTATGGGACGTATTCAAAACCACCTAAACTCGAAAATATTGAAGATTATACATGGTGGAAAGAAAGATTCCTGAACTGGACCAAGGCATATGCTCACGAGAGCTGGTTCTGCTTAGAGTTTGGATACAGTCGACCGATCAATGACAAGCATGAAGAGATACATCTCAATGATCTTTCCGATGAAGACAAACGGAAATTCTCATATGAGTAGAAGATGATAGCATTGATTCAACAATCTATCCGAGGTGATATATTTTCATTGTTAAATCATGATGGGTCATCAAAATCGGTTTGGGAAGCGTTAAGGGTTAAAGCTGAGGGTGACAAACAAATTAAAAAGAACAAAATTGCTTCACTAAAAAAAGGAGTTTGATTTGTTTGATAGTTTAAAGGGAGAAACAGTGAGGCATATAATTGAACGTTTTTGCCATTCAAAAATTGAGTTAGACAGATTTGGGATTGTGAAAACGAGAGAAGAAGTGATTGACAAAATAATTGAAGCGTTACCACGAGCTGATCAGTGGCAAACGTTTGTTTTTATTTTGAAAAATGATGTGTTATATGATACAATCACTCTCGATGTATTGATTGAAAAGATTGAAACTCATGAGCTTGAATTGCAGAAACAGAGCAAGATGAGCAGTTCTTCACATCAACAGAATGTTGGTCTTTATTACAAAGGTAGCACACCCTCGGTGAAAGTTGGTGAATCACCAAAGACAGCATTCAGTGTTGAAAAATCAAAAGAACCACAGAAAAGTTCATCAAGCTACAATCCAGGATATCATTCATCTTCCTCAAAAGCAAACCCTGAAGAATCTGAAGAAATTCTCTGCAACATCGCTTTGAAACCGAAGAATTCTCTGGCTATGAGCATCAACGCAGCTAAACAACAAATGAGTTTTCTGGCATCTGTGTTAGAGTCATACGAAGGTCTAGTATCTGGAAAAATTGGAAACTCAGAGCTGACAAAGGAAGACTACGACCAGATCGACCCAGCAGAAATGGAACTCATTGACATACGCTGGTGTTTAGCAAGTTGCATTCGAAGAACTCAGAGGTATATGTAGATTACTGGGAAGCAGTCAATAGGTGGTCCGTCAACAAAGCTGGGATTCGATAAATCCAAAGTGACCTGCTTCAAATGTAAGCAAAAAGGTCATTTCAAAAGAGAATGCAAAAATTCTAAAATTGACGAAACCGAGAAACCTTTCAATGATGATTATTACCGAAAGGCGATTTACCATCGTAGCAAAGAACCGAAACTGATTGAAAATAATCCCAAAGAAAAGTCAAGAGCATGTGCAGTTATCCATGATGATGAAGGGTTTGACTGGAGCGAATTCCTTCCAGAAGATGATCTTGTTGATGACCGTATCACAGCTCATGGCAGAACTGTATCAAAGAGCAAACATCGTGCTTTTGTTGCTGAAATCAAGGAGAAATCTCGAGAAGAAATTCTGAAAGAGAAAACCGAAAGAGAAAGATTCTTTGCAGGGTGCAGAATTGAGAAAATGCACGAAGAATACGAAGATGCAAAGTACTGTGGAAGATACGACAAGAAGAGAGATTGCTATGTTAACCAAAATGGTGATCTTGTCGTTCACAGAAAAGATGTGGTTGTCAATGATGTTCTTGCAGTAATTCCTCTGTCCGGCGAATACTATTCAAATGTTGCGAAAGATAAAACTTATCTGAAAAGACTGGACAAGATAATTCGTGATGTAATGACAGCAAGTCTGAAGAAGAGGGATGAAGAAAGAATGAAGAAGAATGTTGAAGAGTTAGTCGTTGATTTGAAGAAAGTGGTTGAAGAGGTGAAAGAGGAAGAAAAGGTAGAAGAAAAAGTTGTTGAAAAAGAAGTTGTTACTGAAGAACAGCAGGTTGAAGAAGAGATGAAGAAGAAAGAAGAAGAAGAAGAAGAAGAAGAAGAAGAAGAAGAAGAAGTGAAGATAGAAAACTTGGTTGAATAGACTGAGAGTTTGGATGTTGATGATGATGATGCTGGTGATGAGAAAAAGAAAGATGCTGATCAGACAGAAATAGCAGAAAAAGCCGAGGTACTAATCACTAAGGTAAAATCTGACTCTGAAAGCTTAGATGAAACAATTGAACAGTGCAAGAAATGCACGAACACGTGCAGTGCTTGTACTGAAAAAGATGAAAAGTTCAGAACAAGAAATCTAGAATTTAATAAAATCGAAGAAGTTTTCAAAAATAAATGCAAAGAAATGTTAGAAAATGAAAAAGTTTTAAAAGAAAATGATGAAAAACTAACACAAAAGTGCAAGAGTTTAGAAAAAGAAAATGAAATTTTGAAAGATAAGGTTTCGAAAATGACAGAAGAATGTGTTCAAAAAGAAAGTGCATGTCAGGAAATGAAAAAGGAGTATGATTCAATAAAATTGGCTTACCACATTACAAAACAATCATATGAAGATGTGAAGAGTCAAATGAAACTTGTTCAATCTAGATTGAGATACTGTTCTGAAACAACTAATACGCTAAAGAGACGGTATTCAATAAAGCAACAAGTTGTTAATTCTTACATTGAGGATGTTGCTAAGCTAAAGCGTTAAATAGCTGATTTAGAACAGGATAACAACAAGTTGCATAGTTATCATGCGTCATCATATGTGCTTGAAAGAATTTTCAACATAAAACCGAGTGATGATGATTCTGAGAAAAACAAAAAGGGTATTGGTTCTGAGTATCATCAAGTTCCTCCACCGGAAATGTTTGCATTTTATGATGATGAGAAAGTCGAAAAAGCTTTCAACATGGTCAACCAATTGCCAGATAACATTGACGTAACCTATTCCAAATCTGATGATTCAAGTGATTCAGAGGTGGTAGGTAAGGTCGTTGAAAGTGTGTTGAAAGAAAAGTCGGTTGAAATAGGTAAATCTGAATCACATGATGAAAATGAAGGTAGTTTTCATGAAGAATATCTGAAAAACTCAAAATCTGAAAAAAAAATTGAATGATGATTCAAAAGGATTGGTTTATACCATGATTGGATCAGACAAATTATTCTTAGATATTGTATTCCCAATTCAGAATGTGATTTCAGAAAAGATTAAAAAAGTTTTCAAAATGGTTGAAATTGAAAAATCTGAAATTCCAAAGTTTGCTGGAAAAGGTCACAAAACTTTTTATAACAAACCTGGTTTCAAGAAGAAAAACATGAAGGCTGGATTGGGTTATAAGAAGAAACAAAGTTGGAATAAAAATGAAAAATCAAATTATCAGAAAAAGACGAACTTTGTTCATGGAACAAGTTCCGAAGAAGAGAAAGAACTCCAATTTAGACGACGGTCTAATGTAGAGTTCTATGCTCAGAAAAAGCAAGTGTCCAAATCCGAAACCTGTTGGTGTTGAGATGAAAAAGAAGTCTGATGTTATGAATCAGAAATTAACCAAGTATGATTCAAAGCAAACTTGGAAGCCGAAAATGTCAAAGGCTGACTCACAACAAACATTGAAACCAGTGACACATAGACTTAGAACAACACAAAGTTGGAGAACAAATGTCGATGCAACAAAACCACAACAATTTTGGAAACCAACTGTTGTTCAGAATCAAAATGTTCAAAAAGATTCACATTTTTACAAAAGAGGTACTCCAAAAGGTCAAACATGGTCTGTTAAGAAACAAATCGCTTCGGTAGATGATGAAAAAGTTGAAGTCAAAATTGACAAAGTCTTTGTACAAAATGACAAAGATTTTCCGAAGTTAAATGATGCATTTTGTGTTAAAATGCCTAAGGTCAAACAGACTTGGGCTAAATTGTTCAAATAATTCAATAGTTGAATGTGCAGGTGCTCAAGAAAATTGAAGACTGTGAGAATGAAAATCGGAGCAGCCTGGCGCGAGAAGAGAAGGCTGCTGATCCCTGCCACTGTTAAACAGGGAGTTTGTGTTTCTGTTTATAAATAAACAATATTTCAAAAACCTTAAAAATTGACAAATTTAAAAATCAAACATATGTTTGTTTTTAAATTTTGTCAAAAATTCAAAAATAGGATTGAGTGAATACGCCGAAACCCTCACGGCTGAACAAACATGATTAATTTCACAAGATTGAAAACGGTTTTCAAACTGTAAAATATCAATGTGTTGTAAATCATGGGGGTACATTATATTTTCTGCAAAACAGAGCATGAGATGCAGAAAATGGATAGCGAGACAAAGCTATCAGTATCGGGTTGTCAAATTTTCTTTAAATGGTTTTGAATTTTAGGGGGAGTAAGAAATTGTCAGAAAATCCTAAAACATTAGAAAATTTGAAAAAGCCAAAAACATGATAAAATTCAAAAACGAGTTTTGTGTAAAAAGAGGAAATGATAGTACATCAGTAGACAATCACAGTACGCTAAAGAATTGGAATGTTTTAATGTGATAAACGGTCTCATTGATGATATGCCAGTAGGTTTTTACACGCTTAGTAGATTGTTTTCGAGATATAAACCTAAATATCGAATACTTACTTATCTCGTGGGGAACATCTCTCGGATATATGGGTAACCCCCGAAATCTTGTTTGAGAGATTGCCTGATTCTGAGATACTAGGTCTTTATATTGTTTGATATCTGGGGTATTATACCTGGTCTTCTGATATTGCGCAAGCAATAGCCTAGACCTCGTATAATACTTTATGCGCTTTTAAAGCTCACCCTCTGCACAAAAATTGAAAAATATCGAAAGATATGAATCAATTACAGTTGAAGAAAAGATTCTCTAAAGGGAACACACCTAAAGTCGAGCCTTCATCTCTTTGACTGAACGGAAGTTTATAACTGAGCTCTCAAGGTCTCGCACTAACCAAGAATACAGATATCAAATTGGTATACTCACCAGTAAGACTGAATCTTGGGAATTTTGATACGGGAGTATATTCTGAGGTGGGACATGCGAATAAGTTAAGTCCTTAAAACACTAATCTCGTATCTCGAATCGATTGAACTTTGTGTGAAAATTTAAGTGGATCAGTATACTGACAATCTAAGTGAATCGTTTAGAACTTAAAGTGTTTAAAGCTCAACGGTGCTAGTGATTTGTCATAAACTGATATGATCCTCTAACGCGAACTCAAACAAAAAATATTGTCTGTAAATATTTCTTTACTGCTTTATGTTTCAGAAAAATTTAAAAAGATTTTGATTCCGATTTAGTTTCGACAACAGATGTCTGAATGCTAAGTTTCAAAATCTAAGTATGTTGTTCGTGTTTCTGAAAATAAAACAAGTTCATTAATTTGAAACTTGAAGTTTTTTAAAAAACAAAAATCAAAAAGAGTTTGTGAAGTCTCCAAGGTCATTAGTTTAGACTTGGATGATTAACTGTGAGGGATTTGGATGCTTAATTATGTAATTAATGAGAAATCTCATGTATAAATAGAAATCTTAGGTTTAGAGTTTAAGACTTTTGCCATTTTGGAATCTTGGAGAGCTAGAGGCTAGAGAGAGAAAGTCTAGAGAGAGAAAGTGCTCAAGGTGGCTCGTGGTGCTTTGTACGTTTTCAGATTATCAATAGAATCACGTTTATAGTACGGTCTCGTGTTTGGTCACGTTCGTGTACGGATTCCGCACGTTACACGAGTCGGTTCGCAATCGTTACGGAGTCAAAACCGGTCCTACAAAATCAATCAGATGTACGCTTAGTATAGAGCTAGACGAGGCTCGTATACGCTGCGTATAGCTTTATACGAAGCTTATGTTTGTCAGATTTGACACTGATACGATGTTGTCTGGCACGTGAATAAAGGTATACGCTGAGTATAGGGCTATACGAGGCTTATAATTGTGAAATTTAAGCATTATATAGACATCCATCTGATTACTGACAGCATAAGAATCAAACATTATATCACCAGCATTCTTCACTTCCTAGGTTTATTATTTGTCGCACGACTGTGGAGCTAAAATTACATCATTTTGGGACAAAAATTATTTTTTTGGAAAGTATTCTAACGACTCGTGAGGACCGATCTGGTATTGTTTACTAACTTAACTTTCTTCATTGTTGTTTTTAAGATTAATAAATATTTGTCATACCATTGTTTTAGGAGGGATCAGGCATTCAGGATTCTAACGAGGAGGAGGAGATTGCGTCTGGTGTTCCTGTTGATCAAAACAAACTGTTGCTAGGCTTAAACAAGGCTCTGACTCCACCCGTTGATGAACCATATTACCCGGCGTATCAAGTGTATCTGAATTATGGATACGGTGTGAATCTTTGTACGTGCAACAAGGTAATCCGGATGGATACATAGGATACGATGTTGAGCATGCCCTTGTTGATGAACCATATTAGCTGACACAACAAGCGTATCCGGATTACGGATACAGGTACGAAGCTTCTTACATGCAACAAGATAATTCGGATGGATACAGAGGATATGGTGGTGAGCCTCCATTCACACCACCGTATTATGGTGAGTAACATCCTAACCCGAGTAATCCATTCGGCGAAGGAGACGGTGGTGAACCTCGGAACACACCACTATATGATGATTATCAACCCTTTAACCAAGGCAATCCGTTTCAAACTAAGCAGATATCACAATAACATTATTGTAATTTATATTTAATATTTGTATTATTGTTAGAATTACTAAAATTTGTATTATTGTTAAAATTATTAATATTATTATTATTTTTAATATTAGTATTTGTATTTGTATTATTATTAGAATTATTAATATAAATATTTGTATTATTGTTAAAAAATTTAATATTATTATAATTGTTAATATTAATATTTGTATTATTGTTAGAATTATTAATATTAAAATTTGTATTATTGTTAAAATATTATTAATATTATTATTATTTTTAATATTAATATTTGTATTATTGTTACAATTATTAATATTAATATTAATAACGTATCTGTTTTTAGCATTTCATGTCTCTAATTTAACTGAAGAAATGAGTACAAGCAAGGGCAAACGAGAATGGTTATGTTATTGTGACCCGTCTATCAAAGAATATTGGTGGTAGTATGGGGATGGTATGGCTTGTGTGCGACTGTGGTGGTGAGCACTATAGTAAAGCAACGGTTAGGAAAGATGTCAACAAAAAAATTGGTTGCCCAATTTCACTACTCACGGTGTGGGTCATGACGCATGTCACCTGGGAGTTAGTAGTGGAAAATCCAGAACATAACCACAAACCTGCGTAGAATATGTTGGGCCACACGTTTGTGCGAACATTTACTAAGTGCGAATACAAGCTGGTGGAGCAGCTGACATCGCAAACCACGGAGCCACATAACATTTTTAAACCGTAAGAACGCAGTACCCTGACAACCTCCATGTTCAGAAAGATGTCGAAAATGAGGTTCAGAAAATTAGAGCATCACGGATGGACGGAAAGACTCCCATGAAGAACTGGAAACCATGCTATATGAAAACCAATTCATTTACGAGGCCCGTCAGGAACCCAGAACAGATGTCCTAATAGAGCTTTTCCTTGTTCCTCCCCAATCGAGTATTATGTGGCATGCATTCCCGTACGTGCTGTTGATCGACGCGACGTACAAAACAAACATCTACAACATGCCATTTGTCCAGGTTGTGGGTTTGACGTCGACCAACAAGTCCTTTTGTATCCCGCATGTCGTTATTTGCAAAGAACAAAGTGATAACTTCATATGAGTGCTTGAAAGGATCAAGTCAATGTTGCATGAATGTATGGAGCCACGTGTGATAGTAACGGACAGAGAGCTAGCCCCAATGAATGCGTGTGCTAAAGTATTCTCGAATGCCTCTAGGTATCTATACCAGTTTCACATCGAACAGAATATTTGTAAACATTGCAAGCAAGCCTTCAATAAAGAAGATTGGGAGAATTTTTTTGGCATATTGCGGACATTGTGTGAGTCTCCTTCAGAGCTCATATACGACTACAACTTGCGCAAGAGGTATAACCAACTTGTGGCTTGCAACCGTTTAAGTAAGTGTGTCTTCAACAAATGAATCACACATTCCATCAAATTTACACATATTTACACTTAATTTATTATTTTACTTTTGCAGGGGTCTTAACTATGTGTACGATAACTAGCTCAAAGACTATAAAGAAATGTTCATTTTTGTGTGGACTAATAAGAGTCCCAACTGTGGTCAGCGCACCACTAACAGGGTTGAGAGCCAGCACACTAATTTGAAGAGGTACATTCGAGATAGGAGTTCGTTAGACCAAATGGTGGGATGTGTCATGGATATAGTCTCAACACAGATTGGAAAAATAAAAATAAGTTTCCAAGAAAGCATCGAAAAAACGATGAACCACCACAAACTACCACTATTTGACAACCTACGTGGAAAGGTTTCCCATAAAGTACTTGACTAGCTGGAAGGAGAGCTATGGAGGAAGCTAGAGGTGTTGCAGAAACTTAATACATCATGTGGTTGCCATATGCGGATTAGTTGTGGGTTGTCGTGTGCTTGTATGCTGCAAAAGTACAGACGTACAGGTAAAAAATCTTAAATCTACATACCTTTTGTAATTTTGTACGATTATAGCAGCTTACACACTGCTTGATTTAACAGTGTAGAGCGTAAGATACAACTCGAAGACGTAGATGTATTCTAGCGTAAACTTAACTTACCACCGTGTAAACAGATAGATGAGGAGGTCGATGTGGTAGGAGAGCTCAATATTATGTGGCAACAATTAGAGTCGCAACCCCCTGCTCAGAAATAAGCGGTCCACGTGTTAAGCATCGATGGGAGTTGTACTTTCTTTGTGTTATTCGATGCTCTTGATGAGCCACAACCTCAAGCGATAACACTCATATATGTTCACGGGGGACACTTCATACATGTAAATTGGAAGGGGATTAGCACATGCCTTCAGTGAACCAACTATGGTCGATCAACCGAACAGTCGCTACGGAATAGTGGGAAGAAATGTATAGTCAGCAGTTACAACGTTACAACACTACGCGTCGAGGAACTAGACCCAGACCCGAGTATAAATCTTATTGAAGATTAAACGAAAACTATTAATATTTTTGTAACTTATATTAATATTTGTATTATTTGAAAATTATAAATATTTTTATTATTGTTAATATGAATATTTGTATTATTGTTGATAACATTCATATATAATACAAATATAATATAATAGGAATTACAATATTAACAATAAAAATAATATTATTAGCAATAATACACACATTTATATTTTATATTATTGTTAATAATTGTTATTATCACTAAATACAGAATTAAAAAAATTGACAGTTTATATAAGCTGCATATAGATCAATACTCCACGTATAAGGGCTTCTAAATGACCAAACTACCCCTGGATCAGGCTGCGTATAGCCACATACGAGGGGCAAAAACGTAATTTGACAATTTGTATAGAATTCGTATAGGGCCATACGAAGCGTATATAAGGGGCGGAGAAATTCCCCCCAAAACAGGGCTTTAAAACTTTCATTTATTAAATTACTATTATTCCCCGGGATCAAGACTCGTATAGACCCTATCCAGGGGTATAATGTTAATTTTTAAAAGTCAAAGATGCTTTGACCCTGAAAAATTACCATTATACCCTTGAAAGGGTCTATTAAAGGCTTGATTCAAGGGTATAATAGTCCTTTTACAAGCTTTATATACGCTTTGTATAGATCTATACCAGGCGTATATAACATCGTATATCACAACTGATATCCAAACGATGCTCAGCATACGAACCTCACTAAAATACTCCCCAATACGCTAAAACATACGACGATTTCGTATTTGAAGCGTATTTTATCGAACCACGGGTACATCTGCAACCCCTGTTCAATAATTTCGAATTTTTTTATGTTTTTCACTCAGGTGTATTATCTAATGATTTTGTGGGTTAGGGTTTGGGGTTTTCAGATTCCATGTGGGATGAACAATAAGTGGCATACAGGCCTATACGCGGCCCTATACGCTGCATTAGTTTATGTATTTTTTTAATTTTTTTGTATTTATATGATGTAATCGACGAACCCTTAAAAAACATAATATTATATATCCGGTTTGGCATAACGAGCGTATATCGAATCTTTAACGAATTCTTAAAAAAACATCATATTATATATCCGGTTTGACATAACGAGTGTATATCGAATACTTAACGAATTCTTAACAAACATAGTATTATATATCTGGTTCGGCGTAACGAGTGTATATCGAATCCTTAACAAATCCTTAAAAAACATAATATTATTTATCCGGTTTGGCGCAACGAGCGTATATCGAATCCTTAAAAACACACTATTATATATCCGGTTGGGCATAACGAGTGTATATCGAATCCATGATAAAAAAAAAACATAATATTATATATCCGATTCGGTGTAATGAGCATATATAGGACTAAAAATATAATATAAATATATATCCGGTTCGTCGTCGTAGTCGTCGTACCGAGCGAATAAGCATCCTAAAAAAATATAAAATAACTATTATGTCGACTTCGACGTGGAAGTCAGTGTAACAAGCGTAAATCGTCCAAAATATATAATATTATTATATTATCGACTTCTCCGACGTCGTAGTTGGTGTACCGAGCGTATATAGGACTAAAAATATATTATTATTATTATTATTATATATCCAGTTCGTCGTCGTAGTCGGCGTACCGAGCGTACAAGAATCCTAAAAAATATAAAAAAAATAGTATATCGACTTCGAACGCTTCGGCGTAACGAGTGTAAATCGTCCTAAATATATAATATTATTATTGTATCGACTTCGACGTCGTAGTTGGCGTACCGAGCGTATATAGGACTAAAACATATAATATTACTATTATATATCCGGTTCGTCGTCGTAGTCGGCATACCGAGCGTATAAGAATCCTAAAAAATATAAAATTAATATTATAACGACTTCGACGTCGAAGTCAGCGTAACGAGCATAAATCGTCCTAAATATATATAATTACTGTTATATCGGCTTCGACGTCATAGTTGGCCTAGCGAGCGTAGATACGACAAAAAATATAATATTATTATTATAAATCTGGTTTGTCGTCGTAGTCGGTGTACCAAGCGTATAAGAATCCTAAAAATATATAAAATAAATATTAAATCGACTTCGACGTCGAAGTCGGTGTAACGAGCATAAATCATCCTAAATATATAATATTTACCATTATAGCGACTTCGACGTCGTAGTTAGTGTACCGAGCGTATATAGTACTAAAAATATAATATAATATAATATTATTATTATATTTCCGGTTGGTCGTCGTAGTCGGCGCACCGAGCATATAAGAATCCTTAAAATATATAAACTAAATATTATATTGTCAAAGTCGGCGTAACGAGCGTAAATCGTCCTAAATATATAATATCATTATTTTTTTGGTTTTCAGGATGATGATGGACCACATGGATGACCAGCTCAAGCTGCAGGAGCAAGTGGAGCAACAACAGCAGTAGGCGGATACACTTCCGGGTCACCCATACTTGGAGTTTCCCCAAGAGTCCGAGGTTGATGGCCGTTGCGCCAAGCTTAGGAGAATGCATGTCGCTGGTCACTGGGCGGTTTGTTGGGAGTCTCTTGAGACCCTTGGTGAGGCTACTAGAGCGCGGGAGTTTATTCCGCTTGGTTCACCGTGGGATCGGCTTTTTGGGTTATCGCATATGCCGAGCTACAGAGAGATTCTTGTCGAGGTTTTGTCGTCGTTCGAGTTTCATTCTCGTCAGACCGACCAGCCTGTGGACCCGGTGCACCCCCTATCCCCGAGGTTACTTTCCACCTAGCCGTCCAGGCGCGTGCTATTTTGCTTGTAGAGTTTGTGTTTCGCTTCGGGTTATACCAAGAGGCTGAGATCGCTACGGATCTCCATACACAGGTACGTTTAATATTAATATTTGTATTATTCTTATTATTTTAATGAGTTAATTGCCAAAATCGTCCCTGAGGTTTGGGCACATTTGTCATTTTCATCCAAAATGACACTTTTGTACCATTTTGCCCCCCACGTTTGTAACTTTTTGCCATTTTCGTCCAAACCACTAAGGGCCTGTTTGGTTGGCTCTGAATGAAACCATTTAGAGGTCCACCTCTGATTCGGTCAGATGTGAAGGTGTTTGGTTCATTAAGACATCACCTCTGAATGGGTTCCATTCAGTCTGAATGGGTCAGATTTTAGATGTTGCTGAATGAAAAAAAAAAAAAGACTATTGTTACCCTCCTCCTCTCATCAGCCAAGACCTACACCTTTCACCTCTCATCAGCCAAGACCTCCGCCGTGAGCCACTGTCTTCTCTCTTTTCTCTTCTCTCTCTGCGTCTCTGTCTCACCGCCGTGAGCCGCCGGTAACGCAGCTCTTGCTGCCGGAAATTTCGAGTGAGAGATGAAATGGTGAAGGGTTCTTGGTGTGCGGCTGTCGGAGATCGAACGGCGACAAGTATGGCCGGTCTCCCATGTCTTCATCTTGCCACTCATGCTTGTCTCGGTCTCTACTCTTCAGACCAGCACACACACAAGTGTGTATGGTGTAGTTTCAATTAAAGAAGATGAAGGGGGTGGAGATGAGTTTTGTGGTCTGCAGGTGTAAACGGGAGAGAGAGGGATGGAGATGGTTAGGTAGGGAGAGAGAGGGATGGGGATGAATATGTAGTGGTTTTTTTAATTAAAAGGGGTAAAAATGTCATTTTACACATTCATTCAGATGTGCAACCAAACAGCACTTTACTGGTTCAGCACTTACTGGTTCAGAGCCTCTTACCCATTCAGACCTCTTATTCATTCAGCACTTATTGATTCAGATGTTGCCAAACAGCCCCTAACTTAGTTTATTTTTTCTGTTAAGTAGAAGGATATTTGGATGAAAATGACAAATATAAACCACAGGGTCGATTTTGGCAATTTACTAAAACATTTTTTAATTTCTTTTATTTAGTTAATAAAATCTTAATTCACTGAATAACAAATAAATAATAGCATATATTATATAATTCATTGAATAAATAATATTAAAAATAAAAACTTAAAGGATTATTATAATAAATAACAAATAATTCATTCAGTAGATAAAATTACGTATTGAATAAATTCATTGAACAAATATAATTAAAAATAAAAACTTAAAGGATTCATGTTATTTTTTTAGATGTAACGACTAATTACAAAATTTTCTCTTCAATACCAATAATGTTTTGTTGTTTTATTTTTCATAAAATAAACAATATTTTACCCTATTACTAGTTTACCAGATCATTTTTGTTTGTTCTTACTAGATTTATTTAATCTTACTCTTTTTTTTAAAAAACCGTATGAATAATTTTAATGAAGGTATAGAAGTCACTTAAAAACTGAATGCTTAAACGATCTGGGTAAATTATTACCATTGTTTGTTTTAAGTATTTGATGCAACCATCTCATAAAGTAGCATATAATATATTCACATTTTAGCTTTATTAAAAATAACTAGGGGTAGGACCCGTGTATTACACGGGTTGCATAGATATAATTTTATATTTATATACTATAATAATAAAAAAAAAGTTAAATCTTAACAAACGATCCGTGTATTTGTGCGGGATGAATAAATATAATTAAATCACTTAACACATACAATCGTCAAAATATGTATTTAAAAAATGAACTTTGATATGCTATTTACTTATGAATTTATTATAAAATTTTTATTAAACAACAAAATAGTTATCTTTTTAACATGAATCCTTTAAGTTTTTATTTTTAATTATATTTGTTCAATGAATTTATCCAATACGTAATTTTATCTACCGAATGAATTATTTGTTATTTATTTTAGTAATCCTTTAAGCTTTTATTTTTAATATTATTTATCCAATGAATTATATAATACATGATATTATTTATTTGTCATTCAGTGAATTATGATTTTATTAACTAAATAAAAGAAATTAAAAAGAGTTTTAGTAAATTGCCAAAATAGTCCCTGTGGTTCATATTTGCCATTTTCATCCAAATATCCTTCGATTAACAGAAAAAATAAACTAAGTTAGTGGTTTGGACGAAAATGGCAAAAAGTTACAAACGTGGGGGGCAAAATGGTACAAAAGTGTCATTTTGGACAAAAATGGCAAATGTGCCCAAACCTCAGGGACGATTTTGGCAATTAACTCTATTTTAATATATAACATTTAAGTAATAAATATATGTGTAAACGGGATTTCTATTGTTCTTGTTATTATTATTATTATTATTATTATTTTTATATATGACATTTAACTATACATAACGTATATAAACCCTAAGTGTGTATAGAACCACTACCAGCTTGTATTATTGCACCTACAGGAACACTGCTTCATAATATTGTAATGAGTTACCTGATATGCTAATGCTTTTTGAAGTTGCATTAAAACTTCTTTTGTTGATAGTGGTTCTTCTCTTTCATGATGTAAGCACTGGTACGCAATCTTGTGGAATGTAGTTACTGATTTTGGATCAATCTGTTCTCTTATTTGCTCGAACACCACCTCTTCATATTTTCCTTCTTCAAGTTTGTTTTTAATGAAATCGGGTGGATAGTGACCCCCATGCTTGTCGATTATAAATGTTGATGCCCCGCACAACATCTCTAATAAAACCACACCAAATGAATAAATATCAAATTCCATAGTCATGAAACTTGATCTTTTGGAAAGTGGGTCCATATATCCATGTGTGCCAAATGCATGATTGGTGACATCACAAGTTTCATGAGTTAATGAACTTATTAAAGAAAGCCCAAAAGTAGCAAGTTTCGCTCTCCAATCATTGCTTAGTAAAATATTTGTAGATTTGATGCCCCCATATATCATCTTTGCCTGTTTTTCAACTTCTTCATGAAAGAGATACAACGCGCTTGCAACATCAATGCATATATGAAGTCTTTCCACCCATGTAAGAGAAACATCATTTATATACTTGTCAAGACTCCCTTTGCATGTATACTCATAAACAATGATTCTTTCATTCTTTTCAATGCAGTATCCTAAGAGACCAATTACATTTTCATGCTTATACTCCCATAGAACTTGGAGCTCAGTCCAGAATCCTTTTTCCTCTATAGCAGACTTTATGTCCAATCGCTTTGCAGCAATGGTATTAGTTACATCCCCATCTTGAAGGTTGCCTTTATAGACTTTCGCACATCCTTCTAAGTAAATACAATTGTCATCATGGAAGTTTTTTGTGGCCAGATTTATGTCTTCAAGTGGAATTCTTCGGATGTCCTTAATTTCCTATCAACAGAGACAACAACAATAAATTGTTAAAATACAACTTGATGATTAAAATAGGGTTTGAAAAAAATATATATAATTGGGAAATGTTTATAGAAAACAATAGCATGTTAAAATATGTTTTCATAATGGAAAACTACAAATTAATGTTTAAGAACATTGGCTTACTTGAAACATTAACGCTTTCTCAAGTTCCATGATAACGGCTTTCATTGTTGGGCGTTTGTCTTGAGTTTCCGCCAGACAACGATATGCAATTCCAATAAACGTGTCCAAAGAATCCTTGGTGGCTGCGCTATTTAGTTTAGAATTTTTTTTTACGGTTTCTTCCATTATCATAGGATCAATTAAGTTAACTAGTGTTCCATCATCGAAACATCGTCTTGCCACAGGTGCCAGCCCTTTAAAATTCTCCTTCGTGTAAAGATTATCAGTGGCACTCTTCCAACCCAAAATTGCAAACATAAGTACTCCAAAACTATAAACATCTGTTTCTCTTTTTAACTTACCGGTGTCCTGATATTCCGGATCCAAGTAGTATTTATTCATCGATTCATCAAGAGGCATATTGTGATAAAGAACCTCATCTTCCATTGGAGGCATGAATACGGAGAACCCAACGAAACCGATCTTTGGCCGCCAATTCTCATCCAGCCCAATGACATGGCCGCGTATAACACGGGTTAATACCACCTTTTTGTCTTCCATCTCATTGTGAAGATAATTCAACGCGTGTGCAACATCAATGCAGATTTTTAAACGTTTTTCCCAAGTCAAAGTACGACGCAAGTCATTGTCTCCTCCAAAATGTTCACCAAGGTATGTAGTAGATACATTGTCAATGACAAGGATCATCTCAGAACCTTCAATACAAAATCCAAGTAGAGTAACAATGTTTGGATGCTTAACACTACTTAGTATTTCAACTTCTGTGTAGAAAATCTCTTCTTCTTGCCCGTCCTCTTTTGGACGGATGTGTTTTATAAGGACAGTGTCATCTCTCTTGGATGGTTCTCCTTTATTTTTCCCTTCAATCGATGGAGAATTTTCTTTGTTAAGACACTTGAGTTCTCCTTGATACAAGATATAGTAAAAGCCAATTTTAATTCTGGATGCGTATGAAAAGTCACCGGTTGCTAATGAAATATCACTAAGAGGAATCTTCAGGTGTTCCAAGTTGTTTAGCTGCAAATATATGACAAGCAGGTTGAGAAGAGAGTTACAGCTGGAAAATTGACAACGAAATTGAAAACAAATCACGTAGTTAATACTTTGTTGATGCCTTTACAAAATATAGATGACTGACTCCACCTCGGATCGACATATACTAGTCAAAGATGGTAAGCACACGTCAAGTCGAATTTAATTACATTACTAATTCACCGTTACTAAAGTTAGTATGGGCAAACAACTTTAGCTACAGCCCATGCTTCTTTTTTCCTTTTTATGTAGGGTGCAAAAAAAAAAAAAAAAAAAAAAAAAACCAGACCCGGTAAAAATACCTAGAATCTGTTTTTTAATACACGGGTATTCTATACTCGAAACCGACACCAACCCTGCCCGTAGTTTATAGATATGATAGACATTTTGATCTCAATACCTGGAACCAGAACTGATCATACCCGATTAATACCCGAAACCAGACAAGAACAAGAACCGAAACCGATTATACCCCACTATACCCGATACATGATTCTAACATCTTTCTTTTAATTTTATGTTAGTGCATTTATTTTAATTTTCGTACATTATACAATGCATATTTAATAATAATAAACAAAAAATACGAGAAAATTGGGTAATAAAAATGCAATAAGGTATTAAAAAATATGAAAATATAGAACTAAAAAACTCGGAAATAGAGTATAAAAAACCCGAAAATAGGGTATTTTAATACCGGTTTCTTAAGAAACAAAACCGAACCCTACCCGGAACCGGGTACATAGGGTATGATTTTTTAGTCAAATAACCGGAACCGAACCGGTTATAGAAATAACCGGTTCCAACCCTTAAAACGAGAAACCGAAACCGGTTCCATAACAGGAACGGGTTATTAAAAATACCCGGTTTGTGCACCTATACTTTTATCTAGAGATGGGCATAATAACCGGTTCCAAAATCGAACCAGTAGAACCGACCCGTATCCGGTTCCAGTTCCAACCCGATGTATAGAAGAACCGGTTCTGGGTTCAAAATACCCGGCGGTTCTTACCCGGTTCCATAATTCTTGATAATAAACGGGTCGTACCCGGTTCCTACCCGTACCTGGTTAGTACCCGTACCCGGTTCTTCCAGTACCCGGTTCCACTGTACCCGGTAATAAGTTACCGTTAGAACCGGTCACTAGCCCCTAGGGACCAAGCAAGCATTTAACTCTAAACTTTATTATAATCTGACCCAAGGTTCCAATTGCAAATAAATAGTGAACTATAAAAATCAAATAACTTTACTAGGAGGCTCGAGCACGTGCGAATAATAAGAGAATATAAACAATATTCGAGTTTGAGATTGAGTACTCATAAAGTTGTTTCGAGATTTAGGCCAAGTTATTCTTAAATTCGAATGTATTTCAACCACAGTATTCCTGCTACTCACTCTTCATTCCGTTATCACGTTACACCAAATTTAATTTACGTAACTTTCACTTAATTATTAATTATTGAAAACACGTTAAATGAGCATCTTCGGGTGACAAATTACAAAACAAAGAAAAACGATAAAGGAATAAGAACGAAACGGTCTATTCGTCATCGACGTCGTAACCGAGATCTTCCTCGACCTTCTCGGCAGCATCTTCGGGCTTGATTTCGCTTTTTGGTTTGGAAAACCCGACAGAACCGGTTCCAAACAGTACCCGGAACCAAGTCCAGAGTACCCGTAACCGGTTACATCGTTCTAGTTTTATTGATGACTACCCGGGTTCAACCCAGAACCGGTTCTTCAGAAAACCTGGTTCCCCTAACTAGTATCAGTACCGGTTACGGATATTAATAATACCCGATTATGCCCATCTCTACTTTTATCATACTTTTATCATGTGTCCTTTTTTATCAAATCATTACGGTTGGGCCTTGGCAAATGGGATAGCCCAACTCGTTTTCTAGAAGAGGACATAATCCTCTTATAGTTAAATTTGAATTAGTCAAATCATATTAAATGAATGATGATTAGGTGGATTTAGGCCAGTAAACAAGCCTAGCCGAGTCGATGGGCTCGGGTCGGTTCATTTATAAATAGAGGGGGAGCCAACTTGTTTTTCTTGTCAAGCTGAAATGTTGGTATTGTGCTCAACTTGTCAAAAGTGGGAGCCATGTCAGGGGTAGGGCTGTAAACGAGCCGAGTCGAGCCGAGTTCGAACTCGATTCGAGCTAACTCGATTCGAGCTAGCTTGACGTGAGCTCGAATTTCAAATCGAGCTGAGATTTGAGGCTCGAGCTGGACTCGATTAGAATTCGAGCTAGTTGGCTCGGCTCGATCTAGCTCGAACTAACAAAGAACCGCAAAATTTACTACTTAAAAATGAATTTATTCATAGACTAAGTACCATAATTGCCATTTAATTTAACCATATGGCTAAAAATGCAAGTATAAATAGTCAATTCACTTTGTACATTGTTTTTACCTTCTTTTATAGAGGAGATACTCCCTTAGTTTTTTTTCCAAGCGATGTGGGACAAAAAAATGAAGGATGTAAACCTTATCGAGCCAGCTCATGAGCCGAGCTAGGCCAAGCTCGAGCTCGACTCGTTTACAAACCGAGCCGAGCCGAGCTGGCTAGTTTACAACCGAACCAATTTCGAGCCAAGCTTTTTTTGAACGAGTTTCGAGCGAGCTGCGAGTCACGAGTTTTTTGAACGCCCCTAGTCAGGGGCTTGTTAAACTGACTTGCTTATACTTTTTTTTAAATTAGAAAAAAATTGACAGATTCAAAGAAAATAAATATAGTGTTATTACTATTAATTTACTTTGCTATTAAACGCTTAGAATTGTTTGGTTTTTATTTTTGTTATTCACTAGATTAGAATTAGAATTGTATAAATGATCAGAGTTAGTATTTAAAAACCACGGTTAATATATGTTATACTTTTGGGTTATAACTTTGTGCAAAGAATTTACGCTTAAGTATATCCGAGCTCGACGGTTAAATAAGGTTGAAGATTCGGCAAATAATAGACGGGTTCAAGAGGTAGTTTCCAAGGAGGTTGAATCAACGGTTCTTTTGGGTAAAGTTTTGGGGGCAACTAATATAGATCAATTCGAAAGTCAGATTCAGAAGATGGTGAAAGAAGAAGGATTTCAAGGTACGAATAAATGAATTTATTATCTTTAAATATACGTGGTTTGGGAGTTCCGGGTAAAGCAAAATGGGTGAGGGATTTGAGGGCTCAACATGAGGTGGGATTTCTTATGCTCCAGGAGACTCAACACTCGAGTTTAATTGGTATTGGTATTGAAGGTTTTTGGGGTTCAGGAGAGATTGGGTTTGAGTGGGTTGAATCGGTTGGAAGGTCGGGGGGCTTACTTTCAGTTTGGGATAACAAGTTCTTTGTGGTACACTCGGTGGTAAAATCGAGATACTTCTTATTGGTGGAAGGGTCAACTAGGGGTAGTGGGATTCGAATTAATATGCTAAATATTTATGCCCCGCAAGGTAGTGTAGATAAAAGAGCATTGTGGTCCGATATTGGTATGTTGATGACGTCTAGAGAAGGAATGTGGATGGTAGCTGGGGATTTTAATGTCGTTCGTAGGGAAGAAGAAAGGAGGAATTCGGTTTTCAACAGTTCTGAGACTAGGGATTTTAATGGTTTTATCGAGGATTCGAACCTGCATTAGTATAGCCTTAAGGGTCGTAAGTTTACTTATGTTGTGGGAGACAAGCTGAGCCGTATTGATAGAATTTTGGTTTGTTGGAACTTTCTTAATGAGTGGCCGAATGCAGAGTATAGGGCTTTACAGAAGGAAAAATCGGATCATTGTCCTTTGCTTCTTAAAACGGTTTCTCGGAATTTTGGTTCGAAACCTTTTCGTTTTTTTAACTCTTGGTTTGATCGGGAGATTTTAAAGATGTGGTGGATAAAGCGTTACAGGGGTTCGAAGTCACAGGTAATCTGGATACTGGTTTGATGATGAAATTTAAAAAATTAAGGAATGTTATCTTAGCGTGGAATAAAGAGTTGAAGATTAAGGAGGCGGAGGAAGAAATCTCTTTAAAAAAAGAACTCGAAGACTTGGAGATAATTTTAGAGGAGAGAAGTTTTACGGAAAAGGAATCGTGGGTGTTTGGCAAAACCAAAAGGAGATTGAAGGAGTTAGAAGATTTTAAACATAAAGATTTGAGGCAAAAGGCTAGGGACAGATGGGCTCGGTTGGGGGATGTGAATACTCATTACTTCCATGGTCTCATCAATAAACGAAAGGTGAGTAATTTTATTCCGGGTTTGATGCGACATGGGGAGTGGATATCTACTCCAAATGAGATGAAAAAGATGTGCTTATTTTTTTTCGGAGTAGACTCTCGGAGGAAATGGTATTTCGGCCGTCTTTGGATTGTTTCGGGTTACATAAGCTTCAAGCCGAAGATGTTTTGGGGTTCGATATAGAGTTTGCGACCAAGGAAATTAAAGAAGCGATTTTCGAATGTGGGGGTGATAAGGCACCGGGTCCTGACAGGTTTAATTTTAGGTTCATTAAGCGTTTTTGGAGCCATTTTGAGGATGACTTTGTGAGGATTTTCCATCAGTTTCATGATACAGGTTTGTTTAGCAGAAGTGTATCTTCTTCTTTTATTACTTTGGTGTCGAAGACTTTAGCTCCAACGGAGCTTGGTGAGTATCGCCCGATCAACTTAATTGGTATTATTAGTAAGGCGATATTGAAAGTATTGGCGAACAGGTTGAAATCGATGATTGGTAAAGTTATTTCTGAAACCCAGTCAGCTTTTCTTGGAGGGAGGTATATTCTAGATGGGCCTTTTATGGTTAATGAGATTATATCTTGGGCTAGGAGGTCGGGGAAACATATTTTTATGTTTAAAATAGATTTTGAGAAAGCTTATGATAATGTGAATTGGAACTTCTTGATCAACACGATGAGACAGATGGTTTTTTCGGATAAGTGGTGTCAATGGGTTTCCAGGGTCTTAGCTTCAGCTCGTTCTTCTAGCTTAGTGAATGGCTCTCTGACTTTCGAGTTCGAGTGCAAGAAAGGCATTAGACAAGGTGATCCACTATCCCCGTTTCTTTTTGTTATTGTTATGGAAGCTTTATCGTGTTTACTCAAAAAGGCGAGTGTTGTTGGAGCTTTTGATGGTATTCATCTTCCAAATAATGGTTCGGTAATGTCTCATCTTTTATATGCTGATGATGCTATTACTTTGGGTGAATGGTCCGATTTCAATTTCAATAATTTGAAGAGAATTCTTAGAATTTTTCGGTTATGAATGAAAACCAATATTCATAAATCTACGTTATTTGGGATTGGTATAAATAATGAAGACATTGGTAGTATGGCCGAGTATTTGGGTTGTCGGATGGGGGATATTCCATTTATTTATTTAGGTATAAAGGTTGGTGCTAATATGAACAGAGTGGTTAATTGGGATCCGGTTGTGGAAGTGTTTCATAAGAGGTTATCTAAGTGGAAAGTGGAAACGTTGTCTATTGGAGGGAGGGTTATTCTTATAAAGGCGGTTTTAGAAAGTTTACCGACGTATTACTTCTCGTTGTTTAAAGCGCCTTTGAAGGTTATTAACTCGTTAGAAGCTTTTATCAAAAGATTCTTATGGGGAGGTAGTCAGGAGGTGAAAAAACTTCATTGGGTTGCATGGGATCGAGTGGCAAGTCCAAAGGAGGTTGGGGGTTTAGGGATAAAAAAATTAGATATTACTAATCAGATGCTTTTGGTTAAGTGGTTATGGAGATATAAGAATGAAGACCAAGCTCTTTGGAAGAAGATGGTTGATGCGATTCATGGTAGTCGGAGGAGTTGGGACTTGGTTCTGGTTAATTCTTCTTGCACGGGGGTTTGGAAAAGGTTGGTGGACGTTGCAAAAAAACTAAGGGTTAATGATCAGAGATTCTTTGATAATATGGAGGTGGAAGTTTGCAATGGTCATGCTACTCGGTTTTGGATAGACAAATGGCTAGGACAGTCCTCGTTGAAGGACAAATACCCGGCTTTAATTCGGTTGGAAAGGAACAAGAACATTACGGTTGATGCAAGAATGAGTCGATCAGCGCGTGGTGTTGTTTATCAGTGGGATTGGTCGGTTAGTCCGTCATCAGCACAGGAACTTTTGGAATTAACCGATTTTTTGGAATTGACATATAACAGGTTACAGAACGACGATCGGTTTTTAACGAATAGGAAAGACAACTGGTACTGGATGGCTAACAAGGAAAAATCATGTACGGTTGCTGACGTGAAGACTTGGATTGAGAAAGGAGTCGCTCGAGACAATTGGTACAAGATGGAGTGGTGCAAGTGGCGACCGGATAAGTGTAACATATTTTGGTGGCGAGTAGAAATGGACAGAATTCCCATTAAAAGTGCTTTAAGGAGAAGAAATATTCAGGTGGGTAGTGAGCTTTGCGTTTTTTGTGAAGATATGGAAGAGACAACTGAGCATCTTTTTATAGTTTGCGCGTTTACTTTTGGGATTTGGCAATGTATCTCGGGGTGGTGTAATATTCCTAGTATATTTGTTTTCGATATTCATGACTTGATAGAGCATCACAAGAGGATTCCTGGTTTGGATTTGAAGAGAAAGGTGTTTCATGGCATAATTATCATCACATGTTGGCGGATATGGAGGGCTGTAATGAAAAGATTTTTTCAAATAAATTGGCGACGGTGGCTTCTATTGTGGCGGATATCAAAGTTTTAGGATTTCTGTGGTTTAGAAATAGATTCAAACATTCATTGGTAGATTGGAAGAAATGGTGTAATTTCGATTTCACGTGATTAGTGTTTGTATTGCCTTAACAGTCTCCTCCTTGGAGGTTGTTATGGCGTTTCGTTGGTTTTGTTAATGAAAGTTACTTTTAAAAAAAAAGTATATCTGAGCTAATTGATCGAGCCAATGAGACAGCCAACAAGCGAGCCGCGGGCTTTTTAAACAATCATGATTGATTAAATTACAATCTAAAAGTAATGTATATCCTATATATTAGAAAAGGGTAACTAAATTAAATTTCCAACAGATTTAAAAGAAATCTATCTATATTATATTATATAATGTATGAGAGATGGGTATTTTAAAATACCCAAAAAATATGAACATTTTCCCTCTTAATTTATAAATACACCCCCTAAAATGAGGGTAGATTGGTCTTTTAAACAATAATTATATTTTAGCTCTCATCTTATTATACTTAAATCCATAAGTTTTAAGATAATTATGGGTAATTAGTTACACTTTTCCTCTCCACAAAGAACTTATTACCTTAATTTTTTTTATGTATTCTTGTCATATCTTATAAACAATAATGTTTTAAAAATACTCAAAAGTACCGTGACGACCTATTCATTTTTGTCAACGTTTCAAAACCTTCAAATTATTGAAGGTATCACCGTTACTGTTTCTACAATAGTTAATTTGTTCGGTCACGAATTATTGACAGAATCTTCTTCACTTTCATTATCGAAATTATTTTTTAGGGTTTGGTTGTTGTATTCATCATTCATTTCAGTCCAAGCATGTTTGTTTCAAAATTAGCAATTTTGTAATTAACATGATGCAATTTGTAATTGCAAATGCGTATAAGGATTTTGTTTATATTATGATATGGTTGTGTGGTTGAGATGCGTGGATACATAATATTTAGATGATGATTACGCGTGGATACGCCCGACCCCCCCCCCCCCCCCCGAACTTTTCGCTCAGTAGGGTCTGGTATGTAGTTTTCGTATAGAATTTTTTTAGGTATATACGTTTTCGACCCCTCGATTTTATAGTTTTTTAGGTATAATTTTAGGTCCGGTGAGTTCCTGTAACGACCCAATTTTTAATATCGCACATCTTTTTGTTAATATAATACATTCAAGTAAGTTATAACACACATAATAACATATGTATGTTCATGTTAAAAATAAGACTAAGTATAGAAATGATTATTACTAATTGGATGATAATTACTAATTATGAACTCGGTTAAGTATGTAAATGAAACTTAATCAAGTTAACAAAGAAACTTGCATCAAAGTGTGAACACTAAACTTAAGGGGCTAAAGGTGACATGTCAAGAAAGTTAGAATAATAAAATGAAAACAAAAATAAAAATAAAACACACACACATCAAGTGTGTGTGGGTGTTCGACGCCCAGAGCCAGAGAAGGAAGGGGAAACCCTTCTAATCACACAAATCCAGCTAATTGAAGCCCTAATCATGGCTATTACTCATGCATGTTAGTGATTTCTTGATCATCTAGGCCTACTAAAGCTTAAGGTAAGAAGAATTTGATATTTTGATGATCTTGAATATATTGGGTTGTAAGAAAATCCATAAGTTTATATGGAATTAGTATGATATTGATCTAAGATCACCATCTAGAACATTATGAATGCTTAAAATTGACTAAATCAATGTTGGAAGTGAAACCCACTTAGAGTAGAATGGGTATGAGTTGTAATGTGGAATTTTGTGTGAAATTGTATGAGAATTGTGTATGATGATTGTTCATATTGATAAATTGTTAGTTAGAACTGAATTAGAAGAAAAGTTATGTAAAATTCTATTGAATTTGATGTTCTTGATGATATTGACATGAATTGGCCATGTTATGCAAATGATACTTGTACACTATGCTTAATTAATGGTACGCACACCAAGTGTATGATGAAATGCCTAAGTGAAGTTAGGATTCGAAATTGTATGAAACGGCTTGATATATATATATATATATATATATATATATATATATATATATATATATATATATATATATATATAGGGAGGGGCTCATGCGAGAACCACCCTTATTGTGAGAACCTTGAGAACCAATGTGAACACAACCTAAAATAGCTAAAAAAACCTAACCCCCCCCCCCCAAAAAAAAAACCTAAACCCCCACCCCCCCCAAGCTAAATGCTAAAAAAAACCTAAAAAAAAGCCTAACCCCACCCCCCCCCCAAAAAAACCTAAACCCCCCTCCCCCACCCCCTCCCCAAGCTAAAATGCTAAAAACTAAACCCCCAAAAAACCTAAAAAAATCTAAAAAAATCAAAAAAAAAATCTAAAAATTTTTTTTTTTTGAATTTTTTATGTTAAAATCGCTACTTTTCGAAGTCAAAAAATTTTTTTTTTTTTTTTTTTGCTTCGAAAAGTAGCGATTTTTTTTAAAAAAATATTAAAAAATTCAAAAAAAAAAATTTGTGTGATTTTTAGCTATTTTTAGGCATTTTTGGTGTGTTCACATTGGTTCTCGCGGTTCTCACAATAAGAGGTGGTTCTCGCATGATTTTCTCCCTATATATATATATAGTGGAGAGTTCAAATGAGAAAAATTAAAAATTAAGAATAAAAAGAATAAAGGATACAAAGGTAATTTGAACAAATCATTTAATGAGTCTATTATTTATTTTTGTTATTCAAATTAATAAACTCTAATCATTTAATTAGCCTATCTTATAAAATAGTTGTGCACCTTACACAATAAAAACAATCATGTACATGGTCTTACATTTTCAACGTTTCCTACACCATTAAAACAATATTTTTTGTGTAGGATACAGAATGTGTAGGACTCAGACACTTTTAAATAATTTTGCGATTCATAATAAAATATGTGTAGGACAAAATTTTTTTAAATAATTTTGTCACTTCTAATAAAATTTGTGTAGGAGTCAATACATTAATGATGGTGAAGGAGAAATTTATGGTTGCATTAATAACACTTTAGTAACTCTTTAAAATATTTATTAATTTTCAGCATCAAAATGTCTATACTACCCTTAGTAATTAAAACATTAATTAAAAGTGGACAAAAATGATATCTTGATTCACCACCATTGATCAAAAAAATATAGGGTTTAGATTAATTCATTTTTTCTTCTTTTAAGAATATTCTTCTCAAATGAACCTCCCCCTATATATATATATATATATATAGGAATGAAATATGAAAATGATGTTGTGATCATGTTAAATTACTAGTTTGAATGTGGTTGTAAGCACATTTGCATATTGAGTAGGAGATGTATATAGTGTCGTTCGTATAGCCTATTATGATGTTACGGATATATAAGGATAAGTCGAGAGTTCATATGATGAGCTGTTGACTTCTGAAAGTCAACTACGCATAAGAAGCATGATTTGGCTTGTTGTCGTAAAGGTATGATTATAGGAAGTCGTATGATACATGTTATATCAAGACGCGTTATATGGAATGACATGATGAATTACATGAGTTTGAAAGGATGTGAATTTGGTTATATGTCTTATACTTGTTATAATTAACTAATGAAAGTCAAATGTGAAATATGCAATTGATATGATCGTTAACATGTAAAATTGTGTATGCTAACAAGAATGTGATTTCGATGACATGAAAATATAGGAATCATGTCGAGATGGACTTAAGCACGAAAGGCTAACGGGTCAAAAGGAGGCAAGGAAGCGGACACGAACACGGATTCATAAGGTAAGTGATTTCCAGAATCACTTCTTAGTTTATTTAAGTAAAGTTATGTACTAGTTATTTAAGCATGATAATCGAAGTCTAATAAGGTTTGGTTATATAGAAGTGAAGGTTTCGCTAAGTAGACCAAACGGGTCAAAGTGAGGATTTATTGCAATACGGAATGGTTACATAAGTAATGACGATGGTATTATAACCGGGTAATGGGTATAATTTCTTATAAGTGCGCTACCCGAGAAACGGGGACACGGGTTAATGGTCAAAAGACTCGGTTGTGAGTTATGATTAATTGGAAACAATTTCGTGTATGGAAATTGTACTAACAAAGTTCAATTACCTATAATTGATTGAAATGAATGAGTTTAACGCATACCGGGTATCGGGTGCATAAACCCCATGTACGGAACTCTGGATAATGTAAAACTTTTATAGTTATAATGTTCATGTGAGTTTTGAGTATAAACAAATGAGTTGTTTGATAAAACATGAACGAGTCGAATAATTCGTAAACGAACATTAAGCCGAAAACATATAAGTTAAGAATTTCCTTAGTCCGGATGTTAGATTTTGAGTCCATATGATAGAGGACCAAATTACAATCACGTAGGAAGAAACGTGAGGTTAAACGAGTAAGCGGTTTAAAAGTTATGTGAGTTTTAGCGCGTACGAACGACGAAAACAACACAGCAGAAAAATGGCATAAGTAAGGGGCGTCGCCGACGCCGTGTGCTGCTCCTGTTTTTGCTGACGCCCTATTTTACTGTCTACGAGTTGTGTACCGACGCGAAGAACTAAGAGGCATCGCCGACGCCCTCCCCATGTTTTAAATGCTGAAATTTGTTATTTAAGTTGTTTTATGCACCGTAAGCTTCAGTGTACCAACCGTGGACTACGGTGGACCTCCCAAACTCAATTTTGATTGTTCCTTTGTTGTTTTTGGGTTAAATCCAAGTCTAAGCACCATGTAATTTAGTATATGAGTATGATGATCAAATGCATGTAAGTTAAACAAGAATTGTATGTATATACGTATGTAAGTATGTATGTATAGACGTATTTATGTATGTACGTAGCTATGCATGTGTGTATGAATGTACGGGTGAATATACGTATGCACGAAGTATGTATATGTGTATGTATATATACATGGTTTCAATACGTTTGAGTATTGACGATTACTAATAATGTGTCTTGAGATTGAAATGTAATACAGGTACATTACTGAAGTCTCACGAAGAATTAGACACTCAGATGAAATGTGTGAAATTAGAAAGATAACGGAATGGAAAGTATATGAAGTTAGAATGTAACGAGACTCCCTAATAATGAATCATGTTTATATATATAATATGTGCTAATGTTATGAATGTATGTGGTGAGCGCAGGTTGTACAGAATCACGGATCATCAACACGAGGATAAGCGAACGAAGATCGAGTCACAAGATAGATTGTACGAGAATGTTGGATTATGTAATTTAGTAAACATGAGTTATGCTTTTATTTCTTAACTGAGTACGATGAATGCATTTACTGTAAAAGAGTCATTTTAAAATGGAGTTCCTAGTTTGTCAAGACGTTTATAAAGAAAGAAATTTTATGGTACGTATTTCCGCTGCGTCTTTTCAGTTAAAGCGTGTTAGGGTCTTACACTTCCGACCCCCCGATCAGGAATCTCAAGTTTCTCAATCTGATTATCCAATTGAATACCCAATCACTCAATTTTCCCACCAAGGTTTTTGGTACTGATTTTGGCACTAATATTTGAGCGTAAATAAATCAGGAAAAAAAACCATGATTGACGTGAAAAGGATGAAACAGTTTCATCAATGATCACATTCGTCAAATCACCAAGGTTCTCGTATCTAACACCACCCAACGATCACATTTGTCGGTGATAATTGTCCGATCAAAATCTCACATGATTGATTGAAGAAGCCGGTGAGTAACCTCAGTCTACGAGACATCATTGCAGATGTGATACTAATGGGATGCTTTTTCTAATATAACAATACAATTTCATATAAGTATTGTTTGAATTGAATTAACCTTTTGTTCAGTTACTTTCTTATTGTTCCAATAAAACAATACCTTCCGAATACATGTTCTTTGGATTGCAATATAACAATAATATTATTTTTCTTTGCTTTTGAATTTAATTGTTCAAAAATAATGTGTTGTAATTACATCCAACTATGTTTTGTATGAAATTTAGAACTGGAAAAAAATGACACATGGGTTCAATTGTCATGTTATCACAAACTATCCCAATGCTAAAAATACAATACTTATGGGTTATGTTTTTAATTTTTTATCATATTATATCATAATTGATTTTGGGTACATTTTGTTTTCTCGAAAGTTTTAACAAAATGACAGTGTGTTTTTTTGCAAAGCTCAAGAATTTTTGCATCTCATGTATTAATACTAAAGACATTCATAACTAAGCATTCCGCCACAACGCGCGGCTAGCGTTGATCACTCATTAAGTACAAATTTTTATAATTAACATAAGTATCTAGATAATTATTATTAATAGATTAATGCTTTTCCATTGTGTTTTTTCGTTTTTCATATGTTTTTTGGTTTCGGTGTCTTCGTCACTATTGCAACAAACAACTGTGGGGAAGGCTCATGGATTTTCCAGACGATGTGTGAAATTCTTAGATCACCTATAATGGATAAACCTGGTCCATTCAACAAACCGTTTAGTCAGCATGTCATATCACCACATTTTCCTCTAACAATAAACAATTTCAAACCTTCACATCACACTTCACTTTTTTAAATAAAAAAAGTATTATGAGTGGGCGGTCCCCGCTTTTCCAAACCATGTCGGTTCGGTGGAGCGGACCACCTCCTAGCGGACTACCTCCTCCAACAAGGAGGTTTGTTTGGGCATTGGTTTGTTTGAGCGGACTCCACAACGGATCTACTGTTGTGGAAGCTCTTAGTAGGAGGGGTTTCTAGAATCTGTTCTAGAGTCACCATACAATCCTAATCATTATAAGTATTGTTGATCATGCCTACGTGTTTAAACATGTCCATGTACTCCTCACGTTTTAGTTGTTGTGTTGGTGAATAATTTTTATTTCTTTTAGTGTATTTTAGTTTCGTGTACTTGGTGGTTTGAAGTCAGGGGCGGTTCTTAGAAGGCCCGTGCCAAGAGGTGTACAAAAAAAACCGATTTTAGAACCGAAACCGGTTTTTTTATAACCGGTCCGGTTTTATAACCGAACCGCCAGTTGGTGACCGGTTACTATTATTGATCCCAAAAACCGGTTACTAACCGAAACCGGTTAAAACCGGTAAAAAACCGGTCCCAACCGGTTACACCGGTTAGTGTTTTGGACTTGAAAAACCGGTTAGTAACCGAAACCGGTTATTAAAAAAACCGGTTTTTGTTTTGATAAAAAAAAAAACGGTCCGGTTAATAACCGTAACCGGTTTTCAAAAAAAAACCGATTTGTACACCTCTACCCGTGCCACGGCCACGGCCCTGGCAAGTTTTTCGGCCGTACTGCTAATTTTCCTTGTTTCGACCGAAATTTTTTATATATACTATGTTCGGCTCGGACATTTTTTAGTGCCCGTGTCTTTCGGCCCTAGGACGTTCAATGGGTAAGATCCGCCACTCTTTGAAGCATTTGTTTGCGAAGAGAATGTGCTATTTATCATGTCGGTGTTTAGTTTTTGTTGATGTACTGTAGTCACCTGGAGTCATAGTATTTGGGAGCCTCATCCTTATGGTTATAATCATATTTGACAAACCATACACTGGGGACAATGTACCCCAAGGGTGGGAATAGGGAATCAAAGGGAAAGGTTTGGAGAAATAGAGATTTGGACAAAAACTGATAAATTTGAAGACTTTTAAAGTTTTGGCAACTTAACTGCGCCTAAAAACTGGATTTTTCATTGTAAATCACCAACTTTTTGCATGTTAACTTATTGGTATAGGACCGTAATCATGGTTGTACTCGGATTGGGTTTGTTGGAAAAATGGGTAGAAGTGTCTAACCAAGATTAACAAGGTATAGGTAGGTCCCTAGTCGTGGTTGTTAACTTATTGGTATAGGTCTCTAGTCATGGTTGTAATTTCCGTCCCAAATCTATTAAAGGCACAGAGAAATAGGATTTGTTACCCTATTTAAACCTAACCTCTAGATTTACAAATATAGACAAAAGATCAAATACAAATAATTTTAACGTACAAAACATACGAACTAAAGGAAAAGACAAAAAAACATGGTGGCATTTTTGTAATTATTAGTAACTATCAAAATTACTCTACAAATGATCCTGTAGAGTAATTTTGATCTTTTGTAGAGTAATTTTATAAAATGTTCTTGTAGAGTAATTTTGTTCTTGTAAGGGTAATTATCAAAATTACTCTACAGGTGTATCAAAATTACTTTATAAGTGAATCAAAATTACCCTGCAAGTTTATCAAACAACATATAATTCAAAATTACTCTATAAATGATCATGTAGAGTAATTTTGATCTTGTAGAGTAATATTGTAAAATGATCATGTAGAGTAATTCTACAAAATCAAAATTATTCTACAAGAACATTTTACAAAATTAGGTTTTGGGTTGTGTGGTGGGTTTATTTTGTTGTGTTCACATTGGTTTTTGCGGTTCTCGCAATAAAGGTGGTTCTCGCATAAACCCTACCCTATATATATATATATATATATATATAGGATTAGGTTCATTTTGAACAACTTCTTAATATGAATTGTGAACTAATCTTAACCATTGATCAGTTTTTAAATTAAAAGGGTATGATTGACATTAGCCAATTATTTTTAATTAAAATCCCTTAATTTTTTCATCTCTTAACTCCCTCTCTCTCTTTCTCGTTTTCAATTATTTCACCATTATTTTAATTATAAGAGACTGGAGGGCTAATGTGTTTTTAAATAAATTCTTATGTTCTTTTAAAATTAAATATTAAACCTAATTAAATTATGTTTTTTAACATATGTGTATCCAGGTCAGTATATACAAGACTTATAAACTTGTGTGTTATTACACATTTTCCCACAGGTCGGTATAAACCAGATTTATACACCGGTGTATTATTCAAGTACATAGTGTATACGGGTCAGTATATACCGGACTTATACACTTGTGTATTATTACATATTGTTTCCACTATACATCTTTTCATTAAACATTGATCATATATATAGGGAGGGGCTCATGCGAGAACCACCCTTATTGTGAGAACTTTGAGAACCAATGTGAACACAACCTAAAATAGCTAAAAAAACCTAACCCCCACCCCCCCCCCCAAAAAAAAACCTTAAAAAAACCTAAAAAAACCTAACCCCACCCCCCCCCCCAAACCTAAACCCCCCTCCCCCACCCCCCAAAAACCTAAACCCCCCCACCCCCCCCAAGCTAAAATGCTAAAAACTAAACCCCCAAAAAACCTAAAAAAATCTAAAAAAAATCTAAAATTTTTTTTTTGATTTTTTTAATATTTTTTAGGTTAAAATCGCTACTTTTCGAAGCAAAAAAAAAATAATTTTTTTTTTTTAAATTAAAAAAAAAAAAAAAAATTTTGGCTTCGAAAAGTAGCGATTTTAACCTAAAAAATATTAAAAAAATCAAAAAAAAAATTTGTGTGCTTTTTAGCTATTTTTAGGCATTTTTGGTGTGTTCACATTGGTTCTCGCGGTTCTCACAATAAGAGGTGGTTCTCGCATGATCTCCTCCCTATATATATATATATATATAGAGAGAGAGAGTGATAGAGAGAGAGAAAGTGTAAAATACATTACGGCTTAACGTACATCACGTACGCGACCAAATCACGCACGTTCATTTGAAAATCACGCACGTTATAAACTCAAAAAACCTAATCACGCATGTAGGAAACATAAATCACGCATGCCCTACCTCCCAGTTCAAAAATCGCATCCCCGGTTCTACGATCTGAAACCATTGTTACTGCCCTCTAACTCCAATCGAATCAAAGCTTGGTCATGTTCCTGCATCCTCTATTCTACGTTTTGAATCAAAGTTTGGTCATGTTTCTTCATCCTCTGTTCTACGGTTTGATTTCGAGGGTCGATATATTTTGATGAAACTTTTCAAAATCAACGATGAATTTAAACCCAATTCGATGAAATTGCCCGAACAATAGCCAATTTGAAGTGAACGAAAATAAATTTGAAACGAATTGGACGAAACTGATCAAACCCGGGCGGTCTGAAAATTTGATATAATCATGCATGTTATATGAAATAATCATGCATGTTGGTTTTTTTAGTTTATAACGTGCGTGATTTTCAAATGAACGTGCGTAATTTGGTCGTGTACGTGATGTACGTTAAGCCGTAATGTACGTTAACCTTCCTCTCTCTCTCTCTCTCTCTCTCTCTCTCTATATATATATATTTGTGTGTGTGTGCACGCTCGCGCTTGCAGTGTCCGTGATCTCCTTACCCACCCTGCAACTAGGCCATTTGCATCAAGTAACTGACTCAAATGTTTTGTCGCCTCTCAAAGAATAATAATTATAAGAATCTAGAACTACAAAGGTTTGGTGTTCTTCATAATCCATGGTTAAGTTTCAACTCCCGAGATTTTCCAGAATTGGGTGTTCTTTAAGAATAGGGTTATTGGATTTTATCATTCCCAATTATTGGGTATTAGCCGCCGCCACTCCCAACTATCACTTTAACTTCCACCACTCCCATCTTAACACTTTATGTGTGGTGTCACTCTAGAGTTAACTAGACACTAACTCAGTAGGTTTTTCCGGAGTTAACTAGACACTAACTCAGTAGGTTTTTCCGGAGTTAACTAGACACTAACTCAGTAGGTTTTTTTTTTCGCTAAGGTGACCAATTTTTGATGACGTAGCTTGTTTTGATGATGTGGAAACCATGCTCATGGAATATATATATATATATAGGAACGGGTTCAGGAGAAAACGCTTAAAAGTGTGAGAACGATGAGAACGCATCCTGGCCGAACACGTGGCGTGGGGCATGATCAGGGTCCGAGGGGTTTTTTTTGTCTTTTTAGTATTCTTCTCCTTTCACGATTTTCGCGTTTGACATGTTTCTTTTTTTTTTTTTTTTTTGCGTGCAAGATAATTTTGGCGTTATGTGGATTTATTAATCTTTTGGCGTTTTACTGTTTTTTCTCAGATTTATTCTCGTTGAATTAATTCTTTTTGTGTCACATAGTTAATTTTTTGGCGTTATAGTTTTTTCCATGTTATTTTTTGCGTTTTGTATCTTTTTGTTAATAATTCATTTCCATATATTAATATTTTATAATACTACAATAAAACGAAAATCAAAATAAACTAGTAGTCTTCCGTAGGTGGGATTACATCAGAGATGTACCCATCGATTTGTTCATCACTTTCTTCAGATTCTTCATCATCAAATTTCATTTTTGCGTATAACGCCATTAGCTCGTCTCTTCTTTGCTGCAGCCTATTCTTGAATATCTCTGCATTCTTGGATTTTGGATCGTTTGAAGGTGTTAAATCACAGAGTTGTTCAATGACAGATAGCAACCCTGTCTTCAACATTTCTTCCATTGGCCTTGAATATTGCACCCCGTTTTTATAAGCCAATTCAAGTGTCCCTTCTTCCTCATGCAATACCCAACTGCTAATTTTTGGTATATGGGTATCTTCAATATCATCATCATCTTCATCATCTTCTGGTGGAAACTTTCTCTCCAGCCTTTTTATTATAGTTCTTGTTCTTTCACAATCGTTGTCTCTTGGAACACCAAGGGCCAGGATATCCTTCTGAACATTTTCAGTCATTCCCATCATGACTTTTATTGTTCTTAACTTTACCTTTCTCCTGTCAGAGAACTTTATAATGAATCGTTTCTCTTTCCTTTCAAACCTCCATGCAATAACCCTAGCCATTTTTTAAAGTTTTTGGCGTTTTGGAGAATATTTGGCGTTTTAGTCTTTTTGGCGTGTTTGAGCTTGGGTTCTCATAGTCTTCTTTTATATTGACTTTTTTCCCCGCGTATGTCAGGTAATTATGGCGTTTCGAAAAAGATAAATAAATTAATATAATAAATCTTAGTAATTATGTTTTCCGTCGCTTCATTTTACTATTTTTTGCAGTTTGCCATGTTTTGTTTTCAGACTCAACTGTTTTAATGGTGTAACACGTCAAATCTTTTGACGACTGTAATTATGGCGTTTTGTTTTCCAATGACGGTTAGATAACTATTGGACTTGTTTCACATTTTTTTTATAATATTAGTTGTTCAAATTAATTTTATTATATAGTTTGGTAGTTTTTTGGGGGCGTTTTTATGGCATTATGGCGTTTTTCACGTATTTGCTAATTTTGGCGTTTTATTATATTTTTCGTTATAGCATTAATATTTATTTTGTTGGTTTATCAAGTGATATTACAAAACAAACAATAGATAAAGAAAATTAAAACAAAAAACAAAGTAGAAGCAATTTATGATTTTAAATCTTCAGTGTCATCAGTCTTTTTTTCTTTTGAAACTACAAGAAATGTGACAAATAAATGGCGTTTTGGGGTTGGCGTTTTTTATTTTCTTTGTTTATGTGTTGAAATGTCTTTGTGGATGTTGGGGACATAGAGTGACCTCCTGTGGGTGGATGCTATCTGCCTGTGGTCTTCATTATATTCATTGAGGCAAATGTAGCATTTATATTGGTATATGTCTCTTCTTATCACCCAAACCTTTTTCAGGAACAATGATGACAGTATGACATATGGGTGTCATCAGTCCCTCTTTTTTCAATTTTGTCAATCTCATGGAGCAAAATTTTTCTTCACTCACGTAACAAATCATTCAATGAAGCTTCATGCAGAACATTAATGAGGATCAAAGAAAAGTGTTTGCTGTCGTTGTATTTTTTGGCGTTTTACATTGAGTTGTAAATTTTTTTAGCAACCATTGTGTGTTTTTTTTTTTTTTGTGTTTTTTTTGGTGTGATAAACGGGAAGCCGGTGAGGCGTTTCTATTTGTAGAATTTTTTTCGCGCGTAATTTAGGCGGGATGTTATTTTTAAAACAAAAAATGTAATTAACATATATCCGGATGTAAACTTTGGCGTTATATATAATGACGTTTCATATTTTATGGTGTTTTGTAGCCAGAGAGCTTAAATAAAAACGCAGAAAAAAGTACGCAGTGATAAAATTGGCGTTTTGTATTTATTTGGCGTTTTATTTTTCAATGGCGTTTTATGTGAGAAATGGTTTTTTTACTTTTTTACCCTTAATGACGCGCGTCCACGTAATAAAATTGGTGTTATTTACTAAAATGTCACCGCGCCAATCTAGTACATAGATCGTTTTGATCGGACGATCAATAGGCGTTCTCACGGTTCTCACACTTTCTACCGTTTTCTCTAAATCCTGACCATATATATATATATATAGGGGACCGCTAAAATGAAAACCACCTCCAGTTGTAAGAACCATGAGAACTTTTTGATCCGGGCCGAGTTTGACCAAATTTTTTTTTCATAAACGAGATACTTGTATTATAAACACATTTGTAAAAAAATGTCGTGTGTGTAGTTTTGAGCACCACAAGTTTGTGTTTACGGGTACCGTACCGTAAACACAAACTTGTGGTGCTCAAAACTACACACACGCCATTTTTATTTTTTATTTTTTTTTACAAATGTGTTTATAATACACGCATCTACGTTTATGAAAAAAAAAATTGGTCCACCGCGCCCCGGATCTAGTTCTCACGGTTCTTACAACTCGAGGTGGTTCTCATTTTAGCGGTCCCCTATATATATATATATAGGAAAATTTACGGTACCCGTAAACGCAAACTTGTGGTGCTCAAAACTACACACACGCCATTTTTATTTTTATTTTTTTTTACAAATGTGTTTATAATACACGCATCTACGTTTATGAAAAAAAATTTGGTCCATCTCGCCCGGATCAAGTAGTTCTCACGGTTATTACAACTTGAGGTGGTTCTCATTTTAGCAGACACTTATATATATATATATATATATATATATATATATATATATATATATAGGGAGAAAATCATGCGAGAACCACCTCTTATTGCGAGAACCGCGAGAACCAATGTGAACACAACCAAAAATGCCTAAAAATAGCTAAAAATCACACAAAAATTTTTTTTTGATTTTTTTAATATTTTTTTAGGTTAAAATCGCAACTTTTCGAAGCCAAAAAAAAAAATTTGAAATTTTTTTTTTTATTTGAAATTTTTTTTTTCTTCGAAAAGTAGTGATTTTAACCTAAAAAATATTAAAAAAAATCAAAAAAAAAATTTTAGATTTTTTTTTTATGTTTTTAGATTTTTTTTAGGTTTTTGGGGGTTTAGTTTTTACCATTTTAGCTTGGGGGTGGGGGGTTTAGGTTTTTGGGGGGTGGGGGAGGGGGGTTAGGTTTTTTTTTTAGGTTTTTGGGGGTTTTAGTTTTTAGCATTTTAGCTTGGGGGTGGGGGAGGGGGGTTTAGGTTTTTTTTTTTTTTTTTTGGGGGGGGGGGGGGGTTTAGGTTTTGGGGGGGGGGAGGGGTGGGGGTTAGGGTTTTTTAGGTTTTTTTAGCTATTTTAGGTTGTGTTCATATTGGTTCTCATGGTTCTCACAATAAATGGAGTTCTCGCATGAGCCCCTCCCTATATATATATATATATATAGAATCCCCCTGTTTCTTTTTAATTATTAATATTATGTAGTAGAGTAAATAACTATTTTTTGCTCTAAGGTTTAGTCGGCTTAACTTTTCCGACCCTAAAGGAAATATTTTGACATATCAGACCCTGATGTGATATTTTGTAATGGTTGCTAAAAGTAACTTTCTTACTTTTTTTCTGTGAAGTGTAAAAGCATTTTAATACTTTTACACCTCAACTGTTTTCATGTTCATTTTAAAGGTTTTTTTTATTTTCTTTAATATTTAAAGGGCTATTTACATAATTATTAAATTAACAAAAACCATCACAACCTTATTCTTGCTTTTCTATAAAATGAGTTTTTTTATTTGTATATTTTAAATGATTGTTTTATTTTTAACTTAACTTTACTATTGTTATTTTGTTTTTGTTATTTTTAATAACTCGTTTTATATATACAAATAAATAAATAAATACGTCTTAGCTAAAAGTGTTTGTGTTTTATAAACGTCTTTTTAAGATCATTCACTTTGCTTACTTCTTTTTAAACCGCTCATCTTTTTCTAATATATCATTTATTCAAATCATTTGTTTGTTTAAAATTGTTCATTTGCTCATAATTTGCTCATTTTTAAACCTTTTGTTATTTAACTCGTTCGTTTTTTTTTTTCAAATAGACCATTTTTACTTCTTTTTTTGATCTTTTATTTTTTATGAATGTCTTTTTAAACCATTTGTTTGTTTAGAAATTGAAGGAATTTAAGTACGAAAGATTTAAAAAAACAAGTGTTAAAAAATGTATGGAAAGCAAAATGAACGGTTTTAAATAAAGAGGAATGTATTTAAAAAAGGTTTTGAATACAAACAACTTTATAAAATATTTACAAAAACATACGTTTTAAGAAAATACATATTTATTTGTATATTTATAATGTTTTTTATTAAATAATAATCGTAAAAATAATAAAAATACTTGAATGCCTTAATTTTGATTTTATTAAATTTGTAATTTTTATTAACATGTAAAAGGAGCAAAATACTCTTAAACTTAATAGAAAAAAAAAGTAACAGTTTTAGTATTAGGAGTTAAAGCTGTTACAAAAAGCCATATAGGGTTATATGTTAAAAGATTTTTTTTTTTTTGGTTAAAAATAGTTAAACTAACTAAACCTTGGGGCCAAAATAGTCTATGTACTGTATCTAAAGATTATACAATGTATCACCTAATAGCTTTCAAGGATGCACGAGTACTAGTAATCAAACATGTATCACCTAATAGCTTACAAGTAAAAAACCATAATTAAAGTAATATGATACACAGTCCATATCTGAACCGGTGCCCGTTACCCATCTCAAATGCATTGGTTTGTTTGTCCGATTTTAGTTGTTGGACAATAGGAAATTAACTAATAGAAAGAAAAAAAAATGCTATTAAAGAATGATCAGCACCAAAAACGACGATAAAGTTAAGAAAAGAGTCTTACAATATTTTCACGTCGCAGTTGAAGTTTGAGTGCTATCTCAAGCTCTTCGACAATCTTGTCCATATTTGGGCGGTTTGCTCGATCATCATTTATGCAAGAATATGCTAATTCTACGTACATTCTGAGTGATCCGGGGACATTTGATTCCGTATATCAGGATAGATTATTTCCTCGAGTTTTTTTTTTTCCTGAATGATATTTAACCAATTTAGATAGAAAGCGATTAGCCCCATTCTCGATATATGCTCTCCTCCCGCACAATATTTCGAATAAAACCACCCCGAATGAGTAGATGTCCGACTTGTGGGTCACGCCTTTAATCTTTGGAAATTCTGGATCCATATACCCTTTCAGGCCAATAGGTTCGGAAGGGATCACCCGGTCCATTCGGTTAACCAGTTGTTTAATGGAAATTTTAAAACCGGATAACTTGGCTTCCCAGTTCTGGTCTAATAAAATCGTGGAGCTATTGATATTTCGATGTATAACACCATAACTACGCCCATCTTCATAATAGAGGTTACTCAAAGCACGAGCCACCCCTAGACATATCTGTAATCTTTGCGTCCATGTGAGATTCGGGTTTCTTAGATGCTCCTTGAGACTTCCTTTGGCTGCATACGTTGTTACGATGACCTTCTCATCTTTCTCATCACAGAAACCAATAATAGAGACTAGATTTGTGTGATTGAGATCTGAGAGCACTGAAATTTCCGTCCAAAACTCGACCTCTCCTTCCCCTTGCTTACGATCTAACCTCAGCGCAGCAATCTTGATGAAGTTCCCGGACCGCTGGAGTTGTCCTTTGTACGCTACTCCAAGTCCACCGCGCCCGATGATGTTATCATCATGAAAGTTATTGGTGGCCTTTACCACGTCTTCAAGTGGGATTTGTAAGTCACTAAGCTTGGTGTTTAACGTAGTTGATGCCATTATCAGGAGTGCAAAAACATTGGAATACAAATGAATGAGAAGCTGGTAAGATCTAATAAGATGTATGAGCAACCAAGCATGTATAAAAGTGATTATATTAGAGAGAAAACATGTATTTGTAGAAATCTGATATGACACCTTCATATTAGTAGTAGACGGGTATATATTAATTTTTGGTATAAACAACTTCCCGCCAAATTTCAAAATAAAGTAATTGTTGGTGTGATTAAATATATATTAAGTTACCTCGGGATATCAAAAAGAAACATGTCGGGACCTGGAAATGTAACGTGCTTGCCTTGGAACTAAAAAATTGGTAACGTGCACTTCACATGAATTCAGCTGCAAATTCAAGACATCCTATCGTCCTTTGTATAATATATTACAACCTCGATGCTATATATTTTCCTTGAAAAATACAAGACGCTGTGAAAGAATCATTAACGCTATGTGTAATATATATATATATTTTTTTTTTACAAAAGTAGTAAATCAGCCTATCATGTAAAAGCTAATCAATAGTTTTAAAGCCCAATACATCTGTCCTTGTACAAACTAACAATTTTTTAAATATTTCTATACACATTGCAGGCAAGGCCATACTATTGATCCTGACAATTCATTGACAATTCGCGGAAGACCAGATTTTGCTAATTATGGTCTGCCACGGCTCTCGGATCAGATGGGATCTTGTCTTTGTGAGCGGTTTTTCTGAATCGGAAGTTTATAGGGCCACTAAAGATTGTGATGGAGGTAAGGCCCTCTTTTGTGGCGCTTATCCCAAAAATAAAGGACCCTCAATCCCTTGCAAACTTCCGCGCTATCTCGCTTATCGGGTCCATTTATAAAATAGTGGCAAAGGTGTTAGCGAATAGATTAAAGCACGTGATTAATGATATTGTGTCTCCGACCCAATCGGCTTTCGTTGGAGGCCGTAATATTTTGGATAGTGCTCTTATCTTGAGTGAAGTAGTGGCTTGGGCGAAAAAATCGAAGACGAAGCTACTTATCTTTAAAGTGGATTTTGAGAAGGCTCATGATACTATCAATTGGAAGTTCCTTTTCCGAATGATGGAAAAGATGAACTTCCCGTCGAAATGGATAGATTGGATCAAAGGTTGCCTAATCTCGGGCATGGGCTCGGTGCTCGTGAATGGATCGCCAACAAAGGAGTTTAAATTTAAAAGAGGGTTAAGGCAAGGGGACCCCCTCTCCCCTTTCCTGTTCATTTTAGCTATGGAAATAATTAACATGTTTATGCAAAAAGCAACCGATTTGGGGCTGTTTCATGGTTGTCAACTCACTAACGGTGGTCCGAACATATCCCATCTTTGTTATGCGGACGACATTCTATTCATTGGTTCTTGGTCGGAGCACAATGTTATGGCTTTCAACCGTCTTTTGAGGTAGTTAAGCCTAGTGACGGGCTTAAAGGTTAACAGAAACAAAAGCAATTTGTTTGGGATTGGAGTTCCTGTCTCGGAAGTTTCCCTTTTTGCGAAGATAGCTAATTGTTCAGCGGGATCCCTTCCTTTCGTGCATCTGGGGGTTCCGATCGGAGTCAATATGAAACGTGCAAAGTTTTGGAAGCCGGTGCATGATAAGCTCAAGGCAAAACTCTCAAACTGGAAAGCTAGACTTCTTTCTTTTGCGGGTCACATGACCTTAGCAAAGTCGGTGCTCGGTAGTCTCCCCTCTTATTATCTTTCATTGTTTTCCGCTCCAAAGTGTGTTCTTAAAAAGATTGAGAAGGTTAGACGGGATTTTAGTTGGGGAAAATTCACATCGGGCCATAAGATGAGGTGGATTCGTTGGGAAACCTTACGAGATCGAGAAAAAATGGGGGAATGGGTATCGGGAACATTCACGGCTTAAACCTAGCGATGCTTTCCAAATGGTGGTGGAGATTTAAAGCTTCTCCGGATCAACTGTGGGCTAAAGTGGTGACCGCGGTTCATCATCATAACGGGCCTAATAGTTCTTCAGATTTTATTCCGTTAAAAAAAATCAATTACGGGGGTCTGGAAGGATATTGGTTCTGTCGAATCTGAATTGGCAAACGGCGGTATCCTTTTAAAAGATAATATAGTGGTTGATGGGTCAAACTGGAAATGGAGGACTGATCCAAACGGTTCTTTCTCGGTCAAGCAGGTTCGACTTAACCTCGAATCGGCTGCCGACAGAACCCGCAACGAAGTGGCTGCTTTTCACTGGAACTCTTGGGCCACCTCTAAAGCGAATTGTCTCCTTTGGAGGGCTTTGCAAGGGAAAATTGCGCCAAAAGTCGGGCTTATTAAACGTGGTGTCCCTCTTGCCGATTCCTCCTGTGCTCGGTGTGGCAGGGATGAAGAAGACCCCGATCACATTTTTGTTAATTGCCTCTGGTCACGTAGCATCTGGTGGAACATTTTAACATGGATGAAAATCCTGTTTCCGGCCGATATCGCCAAGCTTGGGGAGTTGATTTCCTTTATTAAAACTCGGCCGGGAGGAAACACTTGGAAAAGGTTAGTCTATACAGTTGTTTTGGCGACTACTTGGAGGATTTGGCTAGCTAGAAACGAGAAAGTCTTCGTAGACCGTTTCATTCCTATTCTCAAGGTTACCGGCCAAATCAAAGAAGATGCCTTTCTTTGGATTAGTAATCGATCGAAGCTCAAGACGCCTCTTTGGAAAGACTGGAGTATTTTCAATGTTTTGGATTTGATGTAATTGTTCCTTTCTGTCTTGTTTTGTGTCGTTTTGTTTTGTATCTCAGCTTCTTGCTGGCTCTTTATATATATATATATATATATATATATAGGGTAATGTTATCGTAAAAAAGACCAAAAGTGTGAGAAAGGTAAGAAAGAATCTCAGCCATTAGATCTAAATTAATTGAAAAGGGTAAACAAGTAATTTAATCATTAATTCAATTAATTAAAAACTTCCCATAACCGCCACCTTAATTATAGGAAGTATATAACACCATTCAGTAAGTATATAACACCATTCAGCAAGTATATAACACCATTCAACATTCAGCAAGTATATAACACCATGCAGCAAGTATATAACATCATTCAGCAAGTATATAACACCATTCAGCAAGTATATAACACCATTCAGTAAGTATATAAACCATTCAGCAAGTATATAACACCATTCAGTAAGTATATAACACAATTCATTGACTAAACATCTGATCGAAACATATTTTTTCTCATATGGTACTCATATTAAAGATAAAAAACGCTCGTTACTATGGTGTAATTTTTTTTTTTTTAAAAGTTACGTATAAAAAGTTATTGACGTTTAAAAAAGACGGGGGGAAGTTAAATGTGCATTAGCTAATTTCTAGTGGGTTTAAAAGACTATATTGCCCCTAGATATTTCAAATCAGTCCAAATTAATGAAAATATTTTACAATTTGGTCCCTATTGATCTCACCCATTAGATCAAAAGATCTAATAGCTGAGATTCTTTCTTACCCTTCTCACACTTTAGGCCTTTTTTACAGGATACTCTACCTATATATATATATATATATATATATATATAAAGTCAGTTTTCTGTTCGAAAAAAAAAATCGGTTTTGTTTTGTTGGGTTTCCCGGTTCATGGTGACCTCTTGTACTATTTTATGTTTTCGTTGATATATAAAATAGTTGTTCGAAAAAAAAAAGGAAAGGCCATACTTGAGAATCCTGACAATTCATTGGCACTAGCGAGTAAAATATAATCACATGCTTTCAAATTCCCAATCCTCCCAACTTTGTTGAACCGTTGAGTTTAAAGTTCATCCCGCTTCAAGCCTTCAATCCTACAATCACACCTCCTTTTATAAAATCATGAGTTCCCCAGCGCTAGCCCTTTGTCTCGCTTCAAACCTTCAATCGTTAGTCAACTTTTATGTTTAATTTAATTGGATATAAAAGTGTAATTTGGAACAAGGGTAAATTACACTTTTCGTCCTTTATGTTTGTAATAGATTGCAATGGATAGCCTTTAACTTCAATAATTAGAGGCACGGTTCTTTATTTGGAAAACACGTTACACCCCACGTCCTTTAACACTAACAAGGTTATAATTTTAGGTTAAATCTATTCACACGAGGGTAGTTTTGTAATTTTACGTATTTACTTATACAAATGTATTATTAAAAAATGAAAAAAACAAGAAAATATATTTATTTATATTTATAAACCAAAATTCACACACTCTCAACTCTTTCTCTCTCTCTCTCTCTAAAACCCTGTAACCTAAGCTTCTCACCACCACCAATCCTGCCGTCAACCACCACCTAAAGCCTCGCCACAACCACTCCGGCCATCACTCACTCTAAACACTCCCTCGTTCCTTAAACACCCAGAAATTTCCACTATATGTGCAACCCCATCGCCCCATCTCGAATCTGTTTTAGCAGATCTGCAGTCGATTAGCCGTACCTAGGGTTTAGGTAGATAGAGAGATGAAGGTGCGACTCCCAAATCTGGTGGTGGGTTGCGAAGTTGGCTACGACGGTGAAGTACAGAGAGAAAGATGAAGACGCAGGTATAGTCTGATTCTCTTTCCTCTCGCCATTTATGTGAAGAAAATCATTTGTGTGTGTTTAAAGAGAAAGATTCTGTTTTTAGAAATAGAAAATCATTTGTCGCTCTTTTCTCTCTCCCTCTCTAAACATCACAGATTCGTTGTTTGGTGATGGTTGGTAGTTTCTAGATATGGTTAAGATTTCTGGTGGTGGTGTGTGTGGACTTAACCGAAGACTTGACGATGGTGCGTAATGGTGGAGGATGGGATTTTCAGATTTAGAGATTGTGGTGATGGTTGTTGGTGGTATTTGTGGTTTGAAATCTACAGGTTCCATGTTTTCTTTTACCGACGCCTTCGATGGGAGACCCTAACTGTGTGTGTTAAGTTAGGGGGGGTTGAAGAGAGGAAGAAGTTGACCAGAATTAACTGATTTATGTCCATACATATATATATATATATAGAGAGAGAGAGAAGATCATGCGAGAACCACCTCTTATTGCGAGAACCGCGAGAACCAATGTGAACACAACCAAAAATGCCTAAAAATAGCTAAAAATAACACAAAAAATTTTTTTTTGAATTTTTTAATATTTTTTATAAAAAAATCGCTACTTTTCAAAGCCAAAAAAAATTTTAATTTTTAGATTTTTTTAGGTTTTTTTGGGGTTTAGTTTTTAGCATTTTAGCTTGGGGGGGGGGGGGGGGGTTAGGTTTTTTTAGGTTTTAGTTTTTAGCATTTAGCTTGGGGGGGTTAGGTTTTTTTTTTTTTTGGGGGGGGGGGGTGGGGGTTAGATTTTTTTAGCTATTTTAGGTTGTGTTCACATTGGTTCTCGCAGTTCTCACAATAAAGGTGGTTCTCGCATGAGCTCCTCCCTATATATATATATATATAGGGTAGGCTCTATAAGAAACCCCATCTTTTTTAAGAAACCTTGGAAACCCTAGATTCACCCTTGATTTGGTTTCACTTTAATAGATCAATGGCTCTCCTTTTTTGGTGTATATATTAGATTTAGATTAATACATAAAGGGCATTTTGGGTAGTAAAAAAGAATTTTTGAGCATTGGAAATCAAAAACTCATCTGCCATGTTGTACTGTCAAATCAAATAAGAGATTTCAAAATCATATCCCTCTTTCTCTCTCCCACTCTCTACTCACAATTATCACATCTCTTTCCTCCCCCATCCCACAAACGTGAAGAAGAACAAGAAGAAGATGTTCTCATTTCAGAATTAAAATACATACCTTCAAGATTTCAAGAAATACTAATCCCAGATTCAGTTGCAGAAGACGTTGGTGGTTGCAGATCAAAGCATGATTCAGTTGCAGAAGACGATGGTGGTTGCAGATCTGGTGGTTGGTGGAAGGTGGTGACTGGTTCATTCTGGGGTGTTGGTGGTTGATAGCGGCGACAGTGGGTGGTAGTAGAAGGTGGTGGAGGGTGGGTGGTTGGTGGCGCCGGAGTTCGGAACGTCGTCGGAGTCAAGATCTAGTAATGGTTAATGTTCTATCTCTCTCTCTCCTCTCCTCTGTCTTCCATCAAGATCTAGTAATGGTTAATTTTCATGTATTTTAAATAAATCGAAAACTTTAGGATGAGATTTTGAACGAGATTTTTTGTTGGTTTGGTTGCTTGTTTGGGGATTTTGATCTTAACAATAATTGTTTTTTTTTTTTTGTTGGTTTGGTTGCTGGTTTGGGCTTTTAATCTGAACAGTAAGTGTTTTTTTTTTTTTGTTGGGTTGTTTGATTTACAGAAACAGACCCATAACATGTGTTAAGCACCTGTTAGAATGATATATAACGTGTATTGATTTACAGAAACAGATACATAAAGATATTCAATTGACAAGCTGGATGGATGTAGGTGACGTTAATGCGGGGACATTGAATAAGTCAACTCTTTTGGGAAAGAAGTTTTCGTTCGTTTATAACATGTGTTAGTGGTTCATGCTGTAACAGATCCATAAAGAAGTTTTAATGCTGTAACAAGTTTTCGTTCGTTTCTAACATGTTTTGCACATTTTGGAATGTATAACATGTGTTAAGCCTCTGTTATAATCTTTTTGTAACCTGACATGTATTCATGTATAAGCTAGTGGTTTACAAAACACCATGATGTGTATATACTGATCTAACATGTGTTACAATGTGTCTGTTCGGAACATGTAATTGATTAACATGTGACAAGGGTGAAAACAGTCGACGGGGGCGATGAGTTTAATGGTGAGCTTAGTTAATATCGTAATCTTGTTGTAACCCCACTTGTATACATATGATAACATGTAAGCATCCATTATAACCCGACTTGTATTCATGTATATCAAAAGTGGTTTGCAAAACACCATGATGTGCATATACTGATCGTAACACGTGTACAAGTTAATATGGAACATACAAGTTAATATTGTAACACCGTATACCTGGGATAACATGTGTTAAGCCTCTGTTATAATCTTGGTTTAACCCAACATGGTGTCATGTATAAGCTAGTGGTTTCCAAAAGAATATTAATTTGTATAATCTTGGAACATACAAGTTAATATTGTAACACCGTAACCCGACTTGTATTCATGTATATGAAAGTCACATCCTTTGGGAAAGAAGTCTTCGTTCATTTATAACATGTGTTGGTGGTTCATGCTGTAACAGAAGACTATGATGTAACCTGACATGTGTTCATGTATAACATGTGTTAAGCCCCTGTTATAATGATATATAACGTGGGAAAGAACTCTTCGTTCGTTTATAACATGTGTTTGTTTTGCACATTTTGGAATGTATAACATGTGTTAAGCCTCTGTTATAATCTTTTTGTAACCTGACATATATTCATGTATAAGCTAGGGGTTTACAAAACACCATGATGTGTATATACTGATCTAACATGTGTTACAATTTGTCTATTCGGAACATGTAATTGCTTAACATGTGACAAGGGTGAAAACAGTCGACGGGGGCGATGAGTTTAATGGTGAGCTTAGTTAATATCGTAATCTTGTTGTAACCCCACTTGTATACATATGATAACATGTGAGCATCCATTATAACCCGACTTGTATTCATGTATATGAAAGTGGTTTGCAAGTTAATATGTGTACAAGTTAATATGGAACATACAAGTTAATATTGTAACACCGTATATGGAACATACAAGTTAATATTGTATAACGTGTGTTAAGCCTCTATTATAACGTGCGTTAAGACTTCCAGAATGGATGCATAAACTCCAATAGTAACTTAATAACATAGTATACCTGATATAACGTGTGTTAAGCCTCTTTTATAACGTGTGTTAAGACTTCCAGAATGTGTTAAGTCCATACCGTTTTAACATCATGTACTAGACAAAACAAAATAAGAGTCTCACATTACATATTACTAGTAAACGACTTGTATTCATGTATATGAAAGTGGTTTGCAAAACACTATAATCTTCTTGTAACACCGTTATAATCTTCTTGTAACCCGACTTGTATTCAAGTATATGAAAGTGGTTTGCAAAACACTATGATGTGCATATACTGATAGTAAACACGTGTACAAGTTAATATGGAACATACAAGTTAATATCGTAACATCGTATACCTGGGATAAAATGTGTTAACCCTCTGTTATAATCTTGGTTTAACCTAACATGGTGTCATGTATAAGCTATTGGTTTCCAAAACACCATGATGTGTATATACATACTGTAACATGTGTTAAGCGACTGAAATGTATAACGTGTGTTAAGCATCTATTATAACGTGTGTAAAGACTTCCATAATGGATGAATAAACTCCAATAGTAACTTAATAACAACAGAGTAAACCTGATATAACGTGTGTTAAGCCTCTATTATAACATGTGTTAAGACTTCCAGAATGGATGCATAAACTTCAATAGTAACTGTAACAGTAGAGGTACAAATACGGGCGCCTCCAATAGAAAATGTGTTAAGTCTAGACCGTTTTAACATCGTGTACTAGAGAAAACAAGAAGAGTCTCACATTACATATTACTAGTAAACAAAAATACATAGCACTAACACGTGTTACGTTGTACATGGGTTTCATGTCACATGTAACACATGCATGTCCTGAAGTTCAAACTATAACACGTGTTAGTTGTGTTGTGCTGTAACATAAACATGGTCATGATCCTTAAGCATCTGATCCACGTTTGACGAAACCAACGGTCCCGAGAATTGGATCTTGTTTCCCTTGTATCCATCACCATCCTAATAACAAAAAGATAAGATAACCGTTAAGCCGTTAACCAGACATAACTATTAATACATTCATAGCCAGAAAATCTTTTTCTCAAACAACATCACAACTTTTTATCTAAATTGCAATCTTTTTCTCAAATCTGTTTGTTGCCATTAATGTCTTGGGTGATAATGATATCACTTCTGCTTCTGGATCTACAATTTTTACAATTTATTTTTAAGTTTATTAAAGACAGAAACTGTCTCAATTGTCATTTCATAATCACATAATTTATTATTACTTTTTTTTATAAATATGTTTTTGATTTAAGAGTTACAAAGTACAAATATCCACCGGCAAAACCCATGAAAAAAGATTAAAGATTTAACCATTTTCAACCTGGGGTCAACTGCTAGTACATTCATGGTAGACTTTCTTTGAAAAAACATATTTTTCATTTAGAAATAATGAAAAATTGAAAACCCACCATTTTTTCGTCTTTTTTTTTTGAAAATTGTGAAAAAGCCAAGAAACAAGATTAAATATTTCAGAGATGTAAACCTGGGTTGCTTGGAACACTTCTTTTTTTCTTGATTAGTGGTTGACTTTGACTTGGAGGAGGATGAGCAAAGTAATTTTGATGATTTGGATTATAACTGCTTCCATTTTCTTGACCTATATTCTCAGAGCAAGAATTAACAGTAGTTGCATGAAGATCAGATGCAGAACTCAAATCATCTTCCAGAATCACATAGGAACAGCTTGAAGCATGGATGGGTCTTGATCACTCAGCACGAGAGTTGGTTGAGTACCGTGTGCCTTCAAGAAAGCCTTAAGCAACCACACATAAGATTCAATGGACTCGGTTGATATCAAACCCGCACCAAATGTAACACATTGGAAATGATGATCCACACCCGTGAATGGCACAAAAACCATCTTGTACCTATTAATAAAAATGGATTTGAGGTTAACAAAATGTAAGACTTTTTTGGTTTGGTTTGTATACTTGATTTGTCTCCATGGACATTAATGGAGAAAGGATAATTTGGAGGAGAAGATGATAATGGTTTTTTTTAAAGAAGATATAAAATGAAATATTGTAAAAGAAATATGGGGGTGGGTGATTTGTACAAATGAGTAGATGGGCATTAAATGATCATGTCAAATCAGATTGGGAAAATATCTTGGGTTGGGTAAATTACTGATATAACCTTGTAAGCAAAAATGAAGAGGAGGTGACTATGGGCAACGTGGATAAATGTAAGCCACAAGTAGAGTTTGCTAAGTTTTCTAAAAAAATGGAGTTTCTTGTAGAGCATTGCCCTATATATATATATATAGGACAAAGATCCGTTAGGAACCACCCCTTATTGCGAGAACCGCGAGAACCAATGTGAACACAACCAAAAATACCTAAAAATAGCTAAAAAACACAAAAAAAAAAAAAAAAAAAAAAAAATTATAAAAAAATCGCTACTTTTAGTATTCAAAAAAAATTTTTTTTTTTTTTTTTTAAATTTAGATTTTTTTTTTTATTTTTTTAGATTTTTTTAGGTTTTTTGGGGGTTTAGTTTTTAGCTGGGGGGGGGGGGGGTTGGGGGGTTTAGGTTTTAGCTGGGGGGTGGGGGAGGGGGGTTAGGTTTTTTTTAGGTTTTTTGGGGGGTTTAATTTTTAGCATTTAGCTTGGGGGGGGGGGGGGGGTGGGGGTTAGGTTTTTTTTTGGGGGAGGGGGGTGGGGGGGTTTAGGTTTTTTTGGGGGGGGGGGGGGGGTTAGGTTTTTTTAGGTTTTTTTTAGGTTTTTTTAGCTATTTTAGGTTGTGTTCACATTGGTTCTCGCGGTTCTCGCAATAAAGGTGGTTCTCGCATGAACCTTACCCTATATATATATATATATATATATTTATTTATTTTTTTATTTTTTTAAATAAATGAATAAAATTACCAATCTGCCCTCATATACAAGTCACATGACTAGATTTAACTAAAAAATCTAACCTTGTTACTGCTAAATGAAGTAAGGTGTAGTGAGTTTTCCAAATAAAGGGTCGTGGCTGTAATTATTAAAGTTAAAGGCTATCCATTGCAATTCGGTATAAACATAAAGGAGGAAAAGTGTAATTTACCCTTGGAACAATATTGGGCCCATGGGTTTACTTGGGTAAATGTGTTTGATTGAGTTATAGGTTTTAATTGTTTAATGAGCCTAAAGTAAATCAAAAGTTTATGAATTTAACAAACAAAATGGGCTTTTTAAATTAATTATAGTCTTTTATCTTAAAAACCTATGTATAAAGTATACTCCCTCCGTCCCATTAAAAGTGTTATATTTTGAATTTTCAAAGTCTTTATCTATAAACTTTGACCTTAAATAATTTTGGTTGTGTTAGATAATATTTGATGAAAGTTATATGATTTGAGTGTGTTTTACAAGTGTTTTTATCGGGTTAATTTTCATCAAGTTTTATATAACACAAAAAATATATAATTAAAGTCAAAGTTTATAAATAAAGACTTTGAAAATTCAAAATATGACACTTTTAATGGGACGGAGGTAGTACATTTTTTAAATATTTTTGGACCGTGGGGAGAGGGGCTTTGGCCGGTCGCGCACTTTGCACTTCCCTAGGGCCGGCCATGCTAGCAGGATCAAATAGGATGCTTTCAAGTGAAGTAGTGTACGCCATAAATAGAAAATAGGAGTTTCTAATAAAAAAGAGTTTGTGAGTTTAATTAAAAAAAATTCCAAAAAAGCCATCGTGGGACGTTGCCCACAAAATCGATAGTGTGTTTTCATTATCGGAATTTAAATACCGACTGTTGCCATAACAATTTGTATCCGTCTATCTATCAGAGCCATTGTTCTGAAGTCTGCTCGCTACAGTCTTCAATCATGGTGTATAACCGTTGGAATTTGGAGTGAGTGAGTTCCGGAAGCCAGTCAAGATCAAGAACTGGATTAAAGTCATCTAGTGAGAAGTACTAGATTAGTAATTTCTAGTTTCTTGAGAAGAAATCATGGCCAAAGCAGGAATAGGTGGTCGGCCGCAACCACTGTATCATATAGTAGTTCGGTAGAGAGAACCTAACTCAGCCTCGTTAACATGTTTGAAACTCACAACAAATTATGGTACATTGCATGGGTGGAAGCGATGCTAAATGCACAAGAGTTATCAGAAGCTGTCGAACCTGTAAGAGTGAGGATTGAAGAAGATAAATGCGGGTCCAAAGGATCGAGTGTGCTCGGAGGAGCTTTTAGAGCTCTGATACCATATAATGGTTCAGAGATTTCACTAATGATTGCACATTCTATTCACAGTGGTTACAAAGATATATAGAGTAATAGTTTAAGTACCTGTTGTGTGTGTTACATGTAACTTATATTATTTAACAATGTTGACATAAACTTTTAATATATCCACCTCAAAAGCAATTTAAATCTTTTAGATAAATGCAAATAAAAATGTTTCAAGTATTTTTATGAAAACACATTTTAGAGATTTTAATTTTTCTGTAAAAAACCAATGTAACATTCATCTTCGTCTTAGTGTTTCCAACGAATGCTTGCTTTATTTCCCACCAGTTCTGTAAACACTTTCCTTCCTTTATTCTATCAAAATAGAAGTCAGTTATTGAAGGTAAGTCTGCATTTCGTTTGAAGAAGCTTGAATAGTTAATCACTTGAACGATCAGTTGAAGAAGCAATCGATGAGGAGTTCTGGCCCATCACAGCGCCTGGGGTGCACAAGCTAAGAATCCCCTAAATCGTGCGGTTCTTGGAAAACACTCCCCTTATGCTACCAGAAACGCAAGACCTTGCGCCTTGTTGCGCCTAGGGCACATTTTTTTAAACCAATATCATAATACAAATAAATGATTAATTCTCATATTAATAAACAAATGTCTAATAACAATTAAGTAAAATGCATGTTCCACTTGTTAACACAATTAATTCGTTATTTTTGCAAATGGACAAACGACGGGACCATTGGAGCTAATCAGGCTTCCACAAGGACTATGCTTGAGATCAAGGATTATCTATTTAACAAAAAACAACCCAACTTAACTTGAAGATATGGATTAACTAACTCTTACTATGCGTAGGAAAAATAGAAACACGTGCTCGTTTCTAGCGGTGTGGTTGCACCTTGTATTCGACTCAACCGAAAACTGCATCCACTCGTCTTATTAATACGATTGATGACCTAGCACACACAAACACATATCCCTGCAAATTGAAACCCATATAAAACTGGAAAGCAAGACGTACGGTTTTGAAAAGCTAGGGAGACTCTGGCAACTCCAGGTGTTGCAGCCCATCCAGGGTGCATTGCATAGAACCCGATTCCTTTGTCACCTTACATTATAGCCCATTTTTTTGTCAATGCTACGTACAACATAAACATGTTCAACATGTAAACAATCCCTTTTAAACCATGAACCATTGACACTTGAGCTAAAATCATTCTATTCAACAATTCAGGTATATTAGGGGAATGGGGGTGGTATCAGTTGCAAAATTTCTATCACTCACAAACATCCAATCAAGTTCTGCCAAGTCATCAACCACTATTCTATCACTCACAAGCCTTTTTTAATGGCCGTGGTCGGAATTCCATCACTCACACTATTCTATCAAAAAAGCAACCCCAACGTTCAAATTTTGCAACATTATAACGCGTGAATATTTCCACGCGTTTTATATTTCACGCGTGGAACTAATAGGTGGCGGCGGTGTTCTAAGGTTCATCACTCGTGATGGAGGGGCCATCACGGACCACCCCCAGTCCCTTAAGTCAATAATATCATTTTTGTACTTATAATTAAAGCATTTAAAGCATTAAGTAATTACAACTGAAAAAATGTTTGTGGGTCAACCCAACCATTTTGACCAGTCACGCAGCCTTTCTGCCTCATCCATGTTGCCACCTGTAGTTGACATTTTCCCAATGTTTTCATAACCGGACCGGACATTGAACCGGCTGTCTTACTGGTTCACTGGTCGGACCGGTTCGACAGGTCGGACCGGATATAAGAACCGGATAGCAATATATATATAATTTACAATTTTATATATATAAATCATTAGTTTTAAAACTAAAGTTATCTAATCATAATATTAGTCATTTTTAATACATTTCCCGCAAGTTGAATTAGTTAACTTTTTTTATTAATTTTGTAGTTCATTTCTATTTAGTTTTGTTCTTGTAGAAGATTAAAAATTATGGCCCATATTGGATAAATAATTTTCGTGTAAAAGCTCAAGTAAAATAATGTTTTAGTCATTTTATATTATTAGGGTTTTGACTTTTTGAAGTTACTTTCTATTACACTTCTCAGGCGCCGTTTCCTTTAGGTTTTTAGATCTGCCTCTTTCATATTATTCATACTACATTCAATCTCCAGCTCTCTTGTAAGTTCCTTCATACTGCTCCGATTAGCCTCTTTTTTCTTTGCATCGATTTGTTTTGTCCTTCGACCTTCATCTTCAGCTTTCTTCTTCGAATCATTGTACAAGTTCTTTAGATGCGGCTGTATAAATATAGCGTCCGGCCAGACCGCCAACCGAGCCAGCAATTCGACCGCCGGCCCGACCTACGGCCTGATGTTGGAACGGTTTGATGGCCTGAACCGGCCCGGATGAAGACCTGGTTCCCGGCCGGACCGGTCCGACCGGCCGGCCCGGTTTTCAAAACATTGCATTTTCTACATTTCTCTTTTTATCTTTCTCAGGGTATACTGAGTGCGGTGTGGCAAAGTGTGGTAAACTTAGTTTACCAATTGGTAACACTACCGTCAACATAGTTTACCACTCAAAGCTTTGCCAATTCGGTGATGGGTTGCTGAAGTGGTGAAGGGAGGGAAGGAGAGAGAGGGGTTGTGTCGGGTAGGGTCCATGCCATCTCAACCAATCACACATTTTTCCTTTTTTTTTTAAGTTTATCAATTCATGAAGTGTCTAACCATTGCCAGCACTTTTGAGCATAGTTTACCACTTTGACATGGCACACTCTTATTGGTTGATTTTGAAGTTTACCACTTTAAGTGTCTAACCACTCTCTATACCCTTATATTTTTCATGTAAAAGGAATATTAATATCACCGAGACTAGACATGAGGATAATATATATGTATGCGTTTGTTGCTAGCGTACTGCTCGACTCCACTAAATTCGCCACGAGTAAACTACAATAGTATTTGTTTAATAGACTGCAGAAATGGATATCATTTTCATTTGCAGGTATGTGGGACCTACAAAAGGAAAAGAAATAAACCATAAAAAATGGGTCATGCTATTTACACACGGAGAAAATTATTTTCACACCCCAAAGCGCCGCGCTATGGCCAAAGCTGGGCGCTTTGGTGTAAAGTCAACCGACAAGGACTGACGCGGTCAGACCTTGTCTGTTGCTTTACATCAAAGCGCCCCGCTATAGCCAAAGCTGGGCGCTTTGAAGTTTTTTTTTTTTTTTTTTGTCTGTTGCTTTACGTCGATAATAGTATAAATTTTACGATTTTTCCATTATACATCATTTTTTAATATATATGGACTATACTGCAAGTTCCGGATCAAATCGGTTACGTGTGATGTCGTATTCCATTATATCGTATCATTTTGTTTTGAAAGCACAAGTACGATATAATGGAATACGACATCACACGTAACCGATTTGATCCGGAACTTGCAGTATAGTCCATATATATTAAAAAATGATGTATAATGGAAAAAGCGTAAAATTTAGATTATTATCGACGCGTTTGTGAATTAAAAACATCGGTTCCAACCCGAAACCGATTCCTCCGTAACCATTTCAGAACCGGTGTATTAAAGTCTTGATTATGTTACCGTTGGAATCGATTTCTTGCCGTTGCACGCCATTTGATCTTTGAAAATAATCAAATATGGATTTAAAGAGATTTATGAACTTATTTTTACATAATAAAGTTTCAAAATCGTATTACAACAGAATAAAGTAACAAGTTTCAAAATCATTTTTTTTATTGAGTTTGAAATTAATACTTTTGTAATTTTTTTTTATTTTTTTATTTTTTATATTTGAACTATTTTGATCCTCTTACTTTTGACAGTAAGAAAGAGTAAAAAGGTATGCAAAAATACTATTTCTAGTCTTAGGAGTCTAAACATGTAGAGTAGGTCTTTGCATTTGGAGTGTGGATGTGGTTCTATGGAGTGTGGAGGTGGTTCACCAAGTCAAAAGTGTTGTCATTTCTTTTGTTGGAACCATGCCCCTTCGACAAAAAAGAGGACAAGTGATAGGACTTGCAAAATGATGGTTTTAACTTGCTTGGTGTGGTTCCCAAACAATATACACCATAATACTACAATTAATAAAAAAAATACGTCATGTACATGTACGGTAGGCGGCTGATACACATAACACTACTTATAGGAGTACTTGTGCTTTCAAACCAAAATGATACAATATAATGGAATACGACATCACACGTAACCGATTTGATCCGGAACTTGCAGTATAGTCCATATATATTAAAAAATGATGTATAATGGAAAAAACGTAAAATTTATACTATTATCGACGCGTTTGTGAATTAAAAACAATATTAAAAAATTTAAAAAAGGCCCTAAGCGCTGCGCTTTGACCTAAGAGGGGCGCTTTGCCCGAAAATTTAAAAATGTAAAAAAAAAAAAAAAAACTTCAAAGCGCCCAGCTTTGGCCATAGCGGGGCGCTTTGATGTAAAGCAACAGACAAGGTCTGACCGCGTCAGTCCTTGTCGGTTGACTTTACACCAAAGCGCCCAGCTTTGGCCATAGCGCGGCGCTTTGAGGTGTTTAAATAGACTAAGGACGTGTGCGAATAGACCAGGCCTAAAAAATTTCTATGAACCTGAAAGTCAGTCTATGAACCTGAAATCCAAACTATTTCCATCCAGCAAATCCAAAATTTCTAAAAGTATATTTTTATCATTATTTATTCTTTCATTTCCAACGACATTACCAATTGTGGGCCGGTAAGGTGATCGACGGGCATGGCTAGGAATTTCACATATTTGCGGTTTTCTTTTAGAGATATTTTTTTATCGAACGACGCTTGAATATTTTTCCTGATCTCGATCCCTTGTTGTTGGAGGAAATTGAATGTATCAATTTTGGTATTAAGATCTTCCAACTGGTCGGAGTACAACCCTTTACCCGAGGTCGAACCCGATCTCGAACTTTGAAGCCGCTTTTTTGACGTGTCTCTACCAGGTGGGCGGGAAGGAGAATCATCAAAATCATCCAAATTAAAATCAAACTCTTGATCACAAGCATCGAACTGAGCTTGAGACGAGGGTGTTCTTGCCCTTTTTGATGAGGTTGACTCGCTAGCAGGAGGGACTCTAGCCCATTTCGAAGCGTACCTACATACATCCCAACAATGCATGTACCTGAAGTCGTTCTTGTTCTCTTTGTATGCTAGCAAGGCATTCTTTGACAAAGTTAACCTCGGTTTCACCGCTTCTTGGCGCTGATGTCGGGTAAAAATATGTAATATTTTATACTAGTTGTCTGGGTTTTTAGTACGTTAAACATGATTAAATCGTATATATTTATTAAGTGTTGGTATGTTTTGTGTAACATGTTTTAAAAAGAATTAAGAGAGAAAACGAGTTGAAAAGTAGCGTTAACGGATTAATGCAAGACCTGGAATGAAAGGAGTCCACCTGGACAACCTCCGCGGTACGTGACAGTGCTCGGATTAGCTTCCGCGACACGCCAAGGGTATCTAGTCAACGTCGGTGAATTAAATCAAAGTCAATCAAGAAAGTCACGCCCACGACACGCGGGGGGGGGGGGGGTTGCTCGGGAAGTCCGCGACGCGCGGAGCAAGTCTTTACGGGAAATCTTATTTAAACGTCCAAAGTTTGATTTTTAGGGTATCACTTTCATAATTCTATTCCCCAGCCGTCACATGCGAACCAAGAGGCGATTTTAACCATACTTTTCATCCATTCAAGCTGTTCGTGCATGTCTGATCAATTCGGGATGACAACTGAAGCTGTGAAGACAACCATGAGTGGCTAAACATTCGGTAACTTCCACCCGGATGTACGTAGCTTTGTTTAAACACAACTATCTCGTTTCTGATTCTTGTAAACTAGTAAATCTTGACCACTTGTGTTGATTTTGTGAAACATTAATTGTGTTTCAATTATTTATCGCTTATTAAGTGTATTGGCGATATACTTGCATCGTTAGCGGGTTAATAGATTGGTGGGTAATTGATACAGTTAAACGGGTTATTATGTGGTGAGTCTTAAAAACTATCCGTAATAATTAATCAAAGTCATTAATACTAAGGCCATGTCTATGTGGTGTTTTGAATCTGTAAACAAATTTTTGTGTTAAAACTGGTATTCGGGATTCCGGGTGGCAGTTACTTCTTCTCATTCTGATAACACTTTTTGTGAGAAATTGTGTTTTCTTTGCAATGAAACAAACAAACACCCAATTAGATAATTTAGTTTTTAATTAGATTCTTTTACATTGACCACAAATTTCCCGTGGATACGATACCCTACTTATGCTATCTACGTAGTTTAATTAGATTTTTGATTGACCCTTATGACAGTCATCAAAATGGCGTCGTTGCCGGGGAATTCGTGCGCTTAGTGTTAGTTTAGAATTACTTGTTTTTATTGCTTCTAAAAATTCTAAAAAACCCTAAAATATTTCTTTTTGTTTATTTTTGTTTCGTTCGATATTACGCGTTGTTTCTTGTTTACTTGTGTGCAGGTGATCTCTAGTTGCATGCATACCAGGTTTTCGGGAAGATTTTCACCATTTCTGTTTGATCCCGAAATCGAAAAGACCGCACGACAAAATTTACTGCTTCGTTTGTTAGGATCTGAGTTGGAATTGTTTGTGTTTGTTTTAAGATGAAAAATGAAAGATGATAACAAATATGGAAATAGTGCAGCGGAATGAAGAAAAACTTTATAACACAAACAATGGAAGATCTTCTTTCATCATGAATACTTTAAGTTGAATGATTCAATCACGTATGCATGAATTACAATTCTCCCCCTCAGCCTGAGATCACATAATTTGTTCGTACAAAATGCAAGTGTGTGAAGTGATCTTATTGAACAGTACATGCACTGTTCTATTTTTAGTACAAACGAAACCACTGTGGAATCCTTGCTGAAGTCACCTAGACAATGACATCTAACAATAAAAACAAACTCTAAGCTCTGCTAATAACTAAGCATTGTTCTATTACAAACACTGATTACAAAACTTTGATGACTCTATCCTCTGATGAGCTCTATCCTCTGATGAAGCTTTAGCAGACTTTCTTCAAAGGGTGATCAGACCTTTGCTTCCAGCAGACCTTTGTCTTCATCAGTGGTTTAGCTTTAGCAGACCTTTGTAAACCAGCAGACCTTAGCTTTGTAGCAGACCTTAGAATCGACAGTTGTTTAATGCCTTTGTCATTGGGAGGAGAATGAATCCAAAACACTGTTAATCTGGATCAGTTGATTACAAAACTGTTTTGGCTTTGTATCTTCTGTTCTCAAGGTTGAAAGGAAAACCAATTGAGTCCACAATGAATCCTTTAGAAAACCAATCGACTCCGAATCAGCAAACACCTCAACAAGACCCACTTCCTGAGATACCACCACCTCCGTTCACAACTGAAACCCAAACCCAAACTCAACAAACTCCACCCATAGCACTGCAACCCAACATAACCACCCAACCAATATCTGTTCCAAGTGGAGATTTTCACGTGATTGGTGGACCGCTTTACCCGTTAGGAAACCTACAACCATTACAGCCTAATCCGTTGCAGGCTGTGAATCAACCGAATCAAGTGCCACACCCGAACCGATCGGGTGTTATGTTCGAACAAAGGGAAAACAGGGCTAGAGCTGATACATGGGATGACGAGTATAGAGATGAAGAGTTTGGTATAAATGATGGTTACATGGGATATCGAGGTGGTTTGCAAACTCCAGCATTGAACTGGAATCAGCCAGTTTATCAGCAAAGACAGCCGCGTGGTGGAGACGAATATCAAACTCCACCGCAGGTTCATCGGGCACCAGCTACGCCACATTATAGGCAAATGGATCCTAGATTTTCGGATCCTAACATTAGAGGAGTAGAGAGTCACTTTCGTCCGCAAATTGCGGAACACTCGTCCCCGATCGTCATATCAGTTGCACAGGGGAATGTGGATAGATCGTTTAAGGCAAAACCTCATATCTTGAACATGCTACCTACCTTTCACGGGAAGGGTATTGAAGAACTGTATGCTCATATTGCGGAATTTGAAGCAGTTTGTAGTATGATAGGTGGACACGGGTTCACCCCCGATCAAGTCAAATTGGTACTATTTCAGTTCTCCTTAAAAGATTCAACACGTGAATGGTTCGTCTCATTGCCTTATGCAAGCATTCACACATGGCAAGAGATGCAGTACTAGTTTCTAGAAGAGTATTACACTCCACAAAGAACCAAGATGGGAAGAGCTGCTCTTAGGGAATTCCAACAACTTCCGGGTGAGTTGTTGTATGAGTCATGGAAGCGGTTTAGTCAGTTGATCCGTAATTGTCCTCATCATGGTATTCCACGATGGGAGTTAATTACCGCGTTCCATGACAGGTTATCTAATGAAGATATGCAAGACATCAAGGCCACAACGGGTGGTACTTTTTTGAGAAATCATGTGGATGTGGATTGGGATTATCTGGATATTGTAGCAGCTGATTTGAAGAGGTAAGCCTAATCTGATAGAGGAAAGAAATATCCGGTCTCTACATCGGCTAGTACGGGAACTTCTATTGCTACGGTGGCTCAGTTAGAGAGAGAGAGAGAGAGAGAGGCGTTGGAACGCCAGTTAGCGAAGTGCAAGGGCCTTGGAGGACGAGATGCATTGAATGTCACTCAGACATATCCGGTTTGTGATTCTTGTGGCGATTTAGGCCATGTGTGGGAAGATTGTCCGATAACGTTTGGTACAGCTCAAGAAGAAGTCAACCAAGTCTATGGTGACCAGCAGATATTTGATATGAATTCAAACACATATAACCCAGGTTTGCGTAATCATCCAAATTTTAGGTAGAGTAATACTACTAATCAGTTAAATCCTAATTTTCAGGTACCTACTCAAGGAGGTTATCCATATTAAAACAGACAGCCTGGTTACAACAACCAAAGTTACAATCAAAGGAACTACCAACAGAGTTCAAACCAAGGAAGATCGAGTGGTTCAGCTGAAGGGTCAAATAATGAAATGATGGAACTTCTGAAGCAGATCAAGAAGGATCAAGAGTTATAAGCCAAGGCTTATCAAACTTTAGAAAAACAAGTTGCACAGTTAGCGGCTGGGGTAGCTGACGTGTGCGCGTATATACATGATTTTACAATGAATTTACACACAATTCGGTTTTAAATTTATAAAAGTGATTTATACTTCAACATCAAAACACACACGAAAGGGCAAGTGTACCTCGTCATATATGTATTAAAGTATCGGTAAGAACCAAGTGTCGATCCAAGGAAGTGGGCGGAGGAATAATACTAGACCTTCGTCATTAAATTACCGGTAGGAAGATAAGTTGTGTGATTTTCTAAAAACTAAAGTAAGCATAAACAAATATTCATAAAAACATAATCGACTCCAAATAAGAAAATAAATATATAGCCTTGCTTTATGCACAACCAAAGCATGCAAACTAAGTCGGTTTTGTCACTTAAAACATTTGGTCAATTCTCCATTTTCAAGACAATTAGTATCCCTTTCTGGAATCCTAACATGACGATCATTCGGAAAGCTAAAACGATAAACATACTTTAACCACCTAAGATTGTTCTTTAACATGCAATTGATAAATGTATATGAAAATCTCCTAAAGATAAGTTAGTCATCCGTTAAGAGCTTTCTAACCTCACTTAATCAAGGAAAGTGACACCGATAAACACAATGCAACCACCGAGACAAGCATAAACTACATTAAAACACAACCGAGTTCATATTACAAATCTTGAACATAAATTCACCAAGATAGAAATTTTGGCCTAAACTACTAACTAAGCTAATAATTCATGTCAAGAATTCATAACAACACCATTTAACCCGTTAAGGTCCTTCTGTGAGGGAAAGCCTTCTTGATTAACAATAGTTACCTCTTATTAACCCACTAACCATTTCTAGTATCATGGAGCTAACAATTTAAACAAGTTAAGCAAGTTAAACAAGTTCAAAGTCTACTAATACATGATTAATTAAGCTTCTTCTTTCAAGTATCTCAACTAACCACATACTAATCATCCAAGATAATTAACTATAATCAAGAATTCAATATCAATAAACAAGGTTGCAAACTAATCATCAAAGATTAACATAGAAAATGCTTCAAAGTGTCATTACAAACATAATCAACATACTAATGGTTGTTATTAAGCAAGGGATACTAGTGTTTTTGCCCTTAGGCTTACAATAATACATAATCATCAATCTTATTGCTTGAAACATAACAAAAACATGGAAAGATTCAAGAATCAAACCATAAACAAGCACAAGATTGAGAATCCGGATAGTAACGGAGCTAATCGGCACAATGTGGCATGAATCTGGGTGAAAGCAAGAGCCTCCGGAACCTATAAATTCGCCAAATAAGCTCCCAAAAGTCCAGAATTTTGAAATGAAGGCTGCTGTTACACCCCGACTTTCCACGTATTACCGGTGGGCCAGGTGGGGAGTATCGTGACGTAGTTGATATCATCATAGTCAGACAACACAATATATATGAATGCACAGCGGAAGAAAAAGGTAAATATATTACAATCCGAATATAAAGTAATATCCAGTATTACAACGGAAAGTAAAGGATCCACAGGCGGATCTTCAAACATAAACATTGTTCAACAGACTTTAGACGCCTAGAACTTGCAAGATTCCTTATTAACGCCCTGAGCTTCCAGCCAATTACGTTCAGTACCTGTCACTTAACCCTTTTGGAAAATACGTCAGTTTACACTGGTAAATACACTCAACCGACTCATTTTGAAAAGGTTTAATAAAAATTGATTTGAATGCACGTGGCACAAACTCTTTATAACTTGGGACAATTATATTTATAATCTTGTATACAGATTTACATGTTCGTTGTACGTTTAGGGCCCGATGTAGAAACCGAGTCAGATTAACAGACACGCCACAAGTATAGGCCCACAAGAGAGTGAGATACCGTTTTCCTTAAACAACTGTCAGGTGTATGCCTACACCCTGTGTATAAGGCGTGGCCATTTTATAACACAATGATGTCAAGGATATCCGGGACATGGTCATTAACCCCTAAAGGTCTTTATTTCAAACAATACAGATTAAACCGGGTTACCTCAATAATTTAATCACAATATGACTAAATATTCAATACCCGACCAAGCGGTATTATTATAATACCGTATCCCAAGCCCGTATAGGGAAAATAAGTTAAGAGTATTTACCTGAGCTAGCTCCTGACTTAAATAGCAAGAATTTAATAACTCACCGTATTCACTTAAGTAAGCGTAGGTACCATTTACCGGAAGGCTCTAGTCTGGAATGATGGTATAAATAACCAATTAGAATGCTAACGGGTCTTTAATTAAGCCTAAGCTTAGACCGGTTAGTCTTACAGAAAGATACGGTTCAAACGCATGATAAGGCGAAGACCGGATTAGAATGTGGTTTTGACCCGACAAGTTTGAAGACTTGTATAATATGGGTAATCTAAACACATTCTGGATTTTGAGACAAAAATGATATGGTTTGACCCGTTTCGGCTAATATATGCAAACTAGTTACATACGCCGATCCGAACGCGAAAAGTGCGTAACGAGTAACCAAATGAGCCATATGCAAGTTTCCTAAGTTATTATCCTTTAATTATGTTGTGACATCAGAAAGATATCTTATATTATGCCCAAAACGGATTTAGACTCACAATACGCCCCGTAGGGGTATTTTGGTCATTAAAAAGTTATAAAAAAGTTTAAATATGAACATGAGTTTCGGGTCTGATGTAATCAGTAAAATTACTCAATTTACTAGGTTATATCAGTAGGGTATCATATATATGTGAAATCTATCCTTTATAACCAAACTATGCATCTTAAGGGCATTTTGGTAATTTCACATAGGCTTAAAAGGTCAAAACTGAAAACCTGGGTGTAAGACTTTAGCTTACTGTAAAAATATGATAATTTACTTAAAATATCATTAGGTATCAAACCTTATGTGTTTAACATAATCTTAATACATACTATGCGTCAAAAATGCCTAAAAAGGCGATTTGGAGCCATTTCCGGATTTTCAAAGGAAAGCTGATATTTTTATAATTTCAGAAGGCTCAAAATACTTTATTTATTATATTAGATCAGTAGAAAAAGGTTTGGGGTCAAAAGGATTTGTAAAACTCATTTTATGGCTTAAAAGGGTAAAACTGGCATTAACCGAATCATACTTAGAACTCTAAGTTATGCTCAGCCTAAAAATAAATAAAAATCTCCAAAAATCCTAAAATATTATTTTATATCAGTGGGTAAAAAGAATGGTATCAAAAGTGGGTTTAAATAGGCTATACACTAAATACGCCATTTAATTAACATAAAGCTTTCAAATTACGCTAATGAGCATAACTCTTAATCTAGACCTCAAACTGATGTCAAATTTTAGGTGCAAGTTTATAAATCAGTAATTAAGGTTTCTACTCTTTTACTTTTTCAAAAATCACGTTTTATAGTCAAAAGGGCATAATAGTCAATATTCAAGCATTAATCGACAACATGCATATGAATCGGATAACTAATGAACCAAGTTGTGTGACCTCAGGGGGTTACACTAATATGAAACCTGGTCCAATTAAGGCTCTAAGGTATTTCTAAACAATACTTAAATGGGTCAGAACTGAAAGTCAAAGCATAAGTCAAACTATGCGACTTTCGGCCCCGAACCGAGCCTAAACTGAAAATTGTCGAGTTGAACATGTTTAGACATGTTCTTATATTAATTACCAAGTTATATTAATGACAAAACAGGTTGCATAGCCTTTACTTTGCTAATTATGCATTTATTTGAAAATAGGCTTCCTGTTGACTTTTTATAATCAAGTTTGACTCGACAATTGACCTAGTTAGAGTGGGAATCAGAGAATACCCTTTTAAGGGTTTATTACCCACATAATTACCTACTTATAGGTACTTTTAATTCGTGGTTAGACTGAGCACATTTTAATTAATCACGAAGTCAAACCTTAATTACGATGGTTTGACTTTTAGCTAATTAACTAAGCTAAAATGAATTTAGAAAGGTTAATAATGCTTACAAGAGTCCTAATTATGATTAGTGATCACTAGGAAAGTTGCTTGCAGACCAGAGAGCTTCAGAAGTAAGTTGCAAATGCAAATGCCCAAAAAGTTGCAACTTGATTTTCTTATATAGTGAGTCCAAGAGCTTAGGATCATGCCAACTAACTCTAGTGATGTTATAAGATGATCCCAGGTGGCCTAGGATGCTAAAAACCAGATATAGGAGCCCCTTGAATCGAAAAACCAGCTTTTAAGTCGGTGTAACCATTTTAACAGGCAGCTGGAAGTTTTTCTGCACCTGGGACTTGCTTGCCCACCGCAACGTCCATAGTGTTGAGGTGCGCAAGGGTCATGCCAGCACAACACATCTTTCAAATGTTTACAGTTTGGCCCCTGGACCTTCCAAACGTCGTTTTCACATTATTTCTTGCATTATAAGCCTTCTAAATTTACTTTTGAGGGTTCCAAAACTTATACAAACTTTGTTAAGTCCTTGGTTAACTTTGTAATCACCCGAAAAGCCATAATTTCAACGTTGACGCTTTTAACCCCTCGCACACGAATTTTATCATAACTTTCTCATACGATAACGAAACTTCGTGAAATTTTTATCACTTATTCTCGTGAGTATATTTTATCATTACAAAGCTTCGGGTTTGCTAAACGGTCACTCAGAGGTATACTTTAAACATGTTGACATATTTAACCCCTGTAGTTTGTAATCTCTCACCTTCTTTCACAATTAGCTTCGCATGATCCATGATTTATTCGTTTAAGGTTATAAACATCATGTAGGGTTATTGTAAAGTATATTTATCCGTTGTTGACATTTTGAACCCTTATATTCACAAAGTTTCTTTATTTGTCAACTTTAGTCCTTCTAGAGTATTCTTTCACACGTTCAAGCTTATGACACGTGTCAATACATTATAGGACGTGAATTTTTGAGGTGTTACATCCTCACCCCCTTAAAAGAAATCTCGACCTCGAGATTTGTTAAAACGCTGGAAGTACCTTTTGTCGCATAATGGACCTAACTCCTATAACATTTCTAGAGTTTTTTCCAAGCTCCCACAGTTGACCTCTATAATAGGCACATGTATCCTTTTGGAGCTTCTTCACCTGTCGATCCTTAATCGACATAGGTTGCTCATTATATCATAAATCTGCATATCATTATGTGATAGTGCTTCTTGACTTATTGGCGAAACACATCCTTAAATCATTAGTGTGAAATGTATTGCGAGCTCCATCCAACTCCTTTAAAAAAAATTTTTTAGCTTTAAGCTATCTGATCTTGATACATTCGATTCCTTCGAATGATTTTATATATTCAGAGCTTAACTAGTCTGATAATTAACAAATTGGCACACCCTTCCAGGGTGATATCTTTTGTTGAACCTTATTCTTTAACAAGAACTTAGGAGGGTTGCTACTTTCATAAATCCTTGATTTCCTGCCGTATACTGGCAACTTACAATCGATTATGGATTCGTATGATCTTATTTGTTGTTTCCTAGGAAACTTTCGAATCCTGATAATTGGATTCACCAATTTTCTATCTAACAATAGATGTTTTAACATTCCATCTATCCAAGGTCTCCAAAGGAGCAGCCTTAATACTTACATATCAATTATTATAGAAAAGCTTATCTTAAGGTGGGATGGTTATCCCAATCATTGCTTAAAACTAATCTTAAGAAATAGCTAATCCTTACCGTTAGTCGAACAAATCGACGATCCTGGGCAGCTGATGGAAATTCTTAATTGTTGCCTAATTAGGGTTGCGGTAATCAATGCATAAGCAGAATGAACCGTCTTTCTTATTTAACTCTCGAAATATCGAGTTAGACTATATGAATTTCTTATCTTAAAGTTTACTTAATCAGGGTTTTGTTTATTCCATAATCAATCATGGAGTTCTACAACACTCCAACCCATAGTGGGATGTTAATCTTAACTCTACTTGCCTCTCAGGGGTAAACAGGGTAATCTTAGGAGAAGATAATTAAGGTACAAGGAGGTTACAGAGATTTCCAAATCTCGGGCTTCAGTTCATCAATCATATTCTGTATCAGATAAGTGACACATTTATGTTACGAGTCCATGAATTCCTTAATCGGGAACATTTACTTGGATCATTCCATTTTGGATATCTTCTTTGAATACCAATAGTTGACCTTAGCACCATATGACCATTGAGATATCCTTGTTGTTCCATGCATTAAACCTCCATACTGATCAGGCATGGAAGCAATCTATGGGACATATTAAGATACATCAATCCTCATATGACGCTTTTATCATACCGTCTGGTATCCGCAATCATTAGAGATCAAAGAGATATCAATTCTAAGTGTTGACGCATTACACCTAGAAAGAGGATACTTCTAAAATTCTACGACTGAAGGTTCTTGACAAGAACAGAAGAAATAGTTCTTATGATTCCTGCCTTCACTTAATAACTATGGTTCTTAAGAAAGATTTTAAAAGTTTGTTATACTTATAGTTTACGAAGGATTTGGAGCAAGTAGCATTCGGCTCTTTGAACTTTTTGACGATCTTCTTCACAGCTTTTCCCACAGCTGTGTCTTATCATAGTTTGAAGAACATCCTTGGATTTTTTTTTCAGGTTTACAATTGTAGTATCATTAGCATGCGCCGCATCATCAATGGCGTGATTGACTGATGTCTTATCCGAGTTTGTCATACTCAAGGTTTGGTTCCTATTACTAAATGAATCAATCTCTTGGTTGCGATCCGACAACTGCTATTCATCATCCTCATGGCCTTATATACTAACCATGGTTTCATTAAACCATACCGGCCAATATAGAATTAACATTCTCAATGAACGTTATTTAATATATATAAATTTTACTTAGCCTAGGTCACAAAAGACCTTTAATGGCATTTAAAGTTTAGTCCTAATCCATCACCTTTTTGACAGGGGATCAAAATGTCACATCTGTCTTTATTATAGTGATGAATTTGGATAGCTTGAAAGCTTGCCATAAGGATATCAGAAAAGAGTGATTTAAAAATATCAATCTAAGATTTGTTAGAGCATTTTCTATAGTGTCATCGGCCAATTTCTATCTCGCGTTAAATGACCGGAGTCCTAATCATCGGAGACAACAGTTCACAACATTTATCGTTCTTTAAAGAGTTATATGTGCCAGTATCAAATAAATTTCTGTATAAACTGCTTGATAAGAAAAGGTACCTGCTATAAAGTTATCATTCTGCATCCTGGGCGTTCATCATGCGTTTGTTTTCTTGGCCTCTTCGGGCTTCTTCTGATTCCTAGGGCAGTTGGTCTTGATATGCCCCTTCTCGTTGCAACCATAACAGGTTGCGTCTTTCAACTTCTTGGAATCCAGGGTTTTATGTTCCCTAAACTTGCAAATTCCACACGGTAGAGGCTGAGATTCAAATCTGCATTTCCTGAGGTGGTATTTCCTACAGGTTTCGCACCTGGTCTTCTCACCCGACTGCTGGTTGTCTCTCTTAAACCCGAAACTTTTCTTATCCTCAGAGTTCCTCTTCCTATCGGAATGATGAGAATCCTCATCCTCCCTTTTATGCTTTCCATCTTCAGAGGCTTTGGCAGCCTTGTTTCGGACTACATCAAGTGTAAGAGATAGCGACAGATCTGCCACTGACCTGAATGTAGTAGGTCTTGAAGCCTTAACACTGGCTTTGATTTCTGGGGCTAAACCCCCAATGAAGCGAGCAATTCTCTTGGGTTCTGGTGTTACTAGGTAAGGAACCAGTCTGGACAGGGTATTGAAACTGGTGAGGTAAGCTTGACAATCTAAATTTGTCATAACCAATGATAAGAAATCTGATTCGATTCTTTCGACCTCGTGTTGAGGGCAGTAGTTCTCCATAATGAGAGCAACAAACTGTTCCCATGACATGTTGTAAAGTGGGATCTTCCCAGCAGCTTGAATGAGAGCCTTCCACCATGCTAGTGCCTCTCCCTTGAACGATTGGGATACATACTTCACTACATCCCTCTCAGCATAACCGCTGATATCGACAACTGTGTCCATTTCATCCAACCAGGTCATACAATCGATTGCTCCTTTCTCCCCAGTGAAATCCTGGGGTTTGCAGGAAACAAAGTATTTATAGGTACAGGACTTGGTACGCGGTTCGTTATCGAACACTATCCTCTTGGATGGAACACTGTGTTCATTAGATGAATGTCGATCATCATCCTTCTTTGGTTCCTCTTTCTTAGAGGGCGGCTTGTTATGAGGCTCTGAATGAGTTTTAGGGATAGACTTAGAGTGGGGTACAGATGAGGCTCGACTATGCGTCCCACTATACTCCTTAAATTGCTCCTCTACAGCTTTAGATACAGCTGTATCAATCAGTGTACGAAGCCCTCCTCTGGTTATATTAACCCTTTCATCATCGTGGTTTTCCAGGGGATGACTGTTTATCTCGTCAGAGTCAGCCATGTAGGTAGTTTTAATTGCTACACAAAGAAAAATAAGGGCAAGGTTTATTTAGAAGCCCATATAGTTCTATCGTTTTAAACGATTTATTAACCATGTTTTTAATACACATATTAGTTAATTTGTTAAATATATAATTGTTCAGGATCCTTATCATAATCCTAAATTATAAGTTAATAATAGCATAAAAGGCCTAGTCACGTAGAAAAATTTAATTTATATGCCATGATTTCAGAGAATCAAGGCATTAAGGTTTGAATCAAAGTTCATTACCTTTTCTTGACAGAGAGTTAAAGACATCAACTGTCTGTTGTCCCTTAGGACAATAAGTATGGCCCGTAGGCATTTCACCACTTATGGATCCTTATAATATGATCATCTTCATTTGATGATAGTAGTCAGGATCGCATTGATCATACAAACTATTATGCTTGGACGTAGTCCAACATCTTTAAACGGGGTTCAGAGACCACCACGGTCGTTGTCTTATCGGACAACAAGTTTGGCCCGTAGGCACTTCATCACCAAGGGATGATTATTTCAAATAAGGGGATAAAAAAAAGAGATGGCCTGTGTGACTTTAACGATTCACAGTTTGCCAAAAATGTTAACATACTTACAGATGTTAACAGGGATTGGAATCTTTTGGATAGGTCCTACCACCTTGGCCTCGTCATATAGGCTAGGTTTACCTTTAAGATTCCCTTTTTAATAATAAACGCAGAACAATCCTAACTCAGGATGTTAACAAGGATCTGAACCTAAATTGAGGAACTGCCATCTTGGCCGCGTCTTAAAAATGACACCAGGCTAGGTCTTGTCCCTTTTTAGATTTTGCCATTTTATTATAATGGTAGATCTTATAATATATGAATGATAATTTAAACATAATTGTTCCTTTAAAATTTAAACATGTATATGGTTGTCCTAAACGGGACTTCTAATAAAAATGACTTGCCCATGCAAGGGCTAATCAGAAAAATAATCAAGGAAGTAATTAAAAGATAATGAAACAAATTGGAATTTGTCCTATGTTTTTGTCTAGACTCAAGAATGTGCAACTGTGTAACTGAGATTAAACGCAAAAGGCTAGCGTTCAATTCACTCAGTGTTGGCTCTGATACCAACCTGTTACACCCCGACTTTCAACGTATTACCGGTGGGCCCGGTGGGGAGTATCGTGACGTAGTTGATATCATCATAGTCAAACAACACAATATATATGAATGCACAGCGGAAGAAAAAGGTAAATATATTACAATCCGAATATAAAGTAATATCCAGTATTACAACGGAAAGTAAAGGATCCACAGGCAGATCTTAAAACATAAACATTGTTCAACAGACTTTAGACGCCTAGAACTTGCAAGATTCCTTATTAACGCCCTGAGCTTCCAGCCAATTACGTTCAGTACCTGTCACTTAAACCTTTTGGAAAATACATCAGTTTACACTGGTAAATACACTCAACCGACTCATTTTGAAAAGGTTTAATAAAAATTGATTTGAATGCACGTGGCACAAACTCTTTATAACTTGGGACAATTATATTTATAATCTTGTATATAGATTTACATGTTCGTTGTACGTTTAGGGCCCGATGTAGAAACCGAGTCAGATTAACAGACACGCCACAAGTATAGGCCCACAAGAGAGTGAGATACCGTTTTTCCTTAAACAAATGTCAGGTGTATGCCTACACCCCGTGTATAAGGCGTGGCCATTTTATAACACAATGATGTCAAGGATATCTGGGACATGGTCATTAACCCCTAAAGGTCTTTATTTCAAACAATACAGATTAAACCGGGTTACCTCAATAATTTAATCACAATACGACTAAATATTCAATACCCGACCAAGCGGTATTATTATAATACCGTATCCCAAGCCCGTATAGGGAAAATAAGTTAAGAGTATTTACCTGAGCTAGCTCCTGACTTAAATAGCAAGAATTTAATAACTCAGCCGTATTCACTTAAGTAAGCGTAGGTACCATTTACCGGAAGGCTCTAGTCAGGAATGATGGTATAAATAACCAATTAGAATGCTAACGGGTCTTTAATTAAGCTTAAGCTTAGACCTGTTAGTCTTACAGAAAGATACGGTTCAAACGCATGATAAGGCGAAGACCGGATTAGAATGTGGTTTTGACCCGACAAGTTTGAAGACTTGTATAATATGGGAAATCTAAACACATTCTGGATTTTGAGACAAAAATGATATGGTTTGACCCGTTTCGGCTAATATATGCAAACTAGTTACATACGCCGATCCGAACGCGAAAAGTGCGTAACGAGTAACCAAATGAGCCATATGCAAGTTTCCTAAGTTATTATGCTTTAATTATGTTGTGACATCAGAAAGATATCTTATATTATGCCCAAAACGGATTTAGACTCACAATACGCCCCGTAGGGGTATTTTGGTCATTAAAAAGGTTATAAAAAAGTTTAAATATGAACATGAGTTTCGGGTCTGATGTAATCAGTAAAATTACTCAATTTACTAGGTTATATCAGTAGGGTATCATATATATGTGAAATCTATCCTTTATAACCAAACTATGCATCTTAAGGGCATTTTGGTAATTTCACATAGGCTTAAAAGGTCAAAACTGGAAACCTGGGTGTAAGACTTTAGCTTACTGTAAAACTATGATAATTTACTTAAAATATCATTAGGTATCAAACCTTATGTGTTTAACATAATCTAAATACATACTATGCGTAAAAAATGCCTAAAAAGGCGATTTGGAGCCATTTCCGGATTTTCAAAGGAAAGCTGATATTTTTATAATTCCAGAAGGCTCAAAATACTTTATTTATTATATTAGATCAGTAGAAAAAGGTTTGGGGTCAAAAGGATTTGTAAAACTCATTTTATGGCTTAAAAGGGTAAAACCGGCATTAACCGAATCATACTTAGAACTCTAAGTTATGCTCAGCCTAAAAATAAATAAAAATCTCCAAAAATCCTAAAATATTATTTTATATCAGTGGGTAAAAATATTGGTATCAAAAGTGGGTTTAAATAGGCTATACGCTAAATACGCCATTTAATTAACATAAAGCTTTCAAATTACGCTAATGAGCATAACTCTTAATCTAGACCTCAAACTGATGTCAAATTTTAGGTGCAAGTTTATAAATCAGTAATTAAGGTTTCTACTCTTTTACTTTTTCAAAAATCACGTTTTATAGTCAAAAGGGCATAATAGTCAACATTCAAGCATTAATCGACAACATGCATATGAATCGGATAACTAATGAACCAAGTTGTGTGACCTCAGGGCGTTACACTAATATGAAACCTGGTCCAATTAAGGCTCTAAGGTATTTCTAAACAATATTAAACGGGTCAGAACTAAAAGTCAAAGCATAAGTCAAACTATGCGACTTTCGGCCCCGAACCGAGCCTAAACTGAAAATTGTCGAGTTAAACATGTTTAGACATGTTCTTATATTAATTACCATGTTATATTAATGACAAAACAGGTTGCATAGCCTTTACATTGCTAATTATGCATTTATTTGAAAATAGGCTTCCTGTTGACTTTTTATAATCAAGTTTGACTCGACAATTGACCTAGTTTGAGTGGGAATCAGAGAATACCCTTTTAAGGGTTTATTACCCACATAATTACCTACTTATAGGTACTTTTAATTCGCGATTAGACTGAGCACATTTTAATTAATCACGAAGTCAAACCTTAATTACGATGGTTTGACTTTTAGCTAATTAACTAAGCTAAAATGAATTTAGAAAGGTTAAGAATGCTTACAAGAGTCCTAATTATGATTAGTGATCACTAGGAAAGTTGCTTGCAGACCAGAGAGCTTCAGAAGTAAGTTGCAAATGCAAATGCCCAAAAAGTTGCAACTTGATTTTCTTATATAGTGAGTCCAAGAGCTTAGGATCATGCCAACTAACTCTAGTGATGTTATAAGATGATCCCAGGTGGCCTAGGATGCTAAAAACCAGATATAGGAGCCCCTTGAATCGAAAAACCAGCTTTTAAGTCGGTGTAACCGTTTTAACAGGTAGCTGGAAGTTTTTCTGCACCTGGGACTTGCTTGCGCACTGCAACGTCCACAGTGTTGAGGTGCGCAAGGGTCATGCCAGCACAACACATCTTTCAAATGTTTACAGTTTGGCCCCTGGACCTTCCAAACGTCGTTTTCACATTATTTCTTGCATTATAAGCCTTCTAAATTTACTTTTGAGGGTTCCAAGACTTATACAAACTTTTTTAAGTCCTTGGTTAACTTTGTAATCACCCGAAAAGCCATAATTTCAATGTTGACGCTTTTAACCCCTCGCACACGAATTTTATCATAACTTTCTCATACGATAACGAAACTTGGTGAAATTTTTATCGCTTATTCTCGTGAGTATATTTTATCATTACAAAGCTTCGGGTTTGCTAAATGGTTACTCAGAGGTATACTTTATACATGTTGACATATTTAACCCCTGTAGTTTGTAATCTCTCACCTTCTTTCACAATTAGCTTCGCATGATCCATGATTTATTTGTTTAAGGTTATAAACATCATGTACGGTTATTGTAAAGTACATTTATCCGTTGTTTACATTTTGAACCCTTATATTCACAAAGTTTCTTTATTTGTCAACTTTAGTCCTTCTAGAGTATTCTTTCACACGTTCAAGCTTATGCCACGTGTCAATACATTATAGGATGTGAATTTTCGAGGTGTTACAACTGCTGTCTGTTTTTTATAACCTTTTCAGATCGCATGGTCGTGCCAATAAAGTAGACGACCGTTCACTTTTAAATCACTGTTCACCATACTGTGTGACATCAACAGATCTTGACCGGTCTTCGTAGTCGCACGGTCGTTCCATTTGTTGCACGAGCGTGCATCTCCGGGTTTAGGCTGGCATGACCAACTGCACTGGTGGTGCAGTTCCGGGCTGGGCTTGGTCGTTGGGGTTGCACGGGCGTTCCATAAGATGAACGGTCGTTCGGTTTCGATTTGGGCTTGCATTCCTGATTGCACTGGCTATGCAATGCCGGCATGAGCTCTGTTGTCGGATCCGAACGGTCGTGCCATTCATTGCACGGCCGTGCCAATTGCCCAGATCAGAATCTTCACAGAATCTTCGCAGCTTTGTCGTTTTGCTCGGAAAATCCTCGTTTTCATCATCTTCTTGTTTGGCATGCTGTTTTAGGCCTTTAAATACAAATACACCCAATTCAGTATCCGATTCTCGGTTTAACGGCCAAAAAACGCGTAAAATAGGGGTAAAATGGGGGAATAAAGTATGTGTAATTTAACGAATATCAAATCTCCCCACACTTGAACCTTGCTTGTCCTCAAGCAAGCTAAAACTAAAATGCAATAAAAGATAGATCCTAACGAGAACAAGTATTTACAAAATACCTACTAATATACAAACATACGGTTAGCCGGTTTTTCAAAACGCAACATCAAGTGATTCAAACCAAACAAGCACATGCAAATATATGTATAGATAACCAAAAAGCCGTGACTTCACTTTCGATTGACTTAACACGCTAATCTTCACACACCTCACAATGTTCACACACGCTCGGCTTTATTTGTGAAACATACATAAAATGTGTATGTGCAAACACTCAATGCCTCGTCAATGAAACGTGTAATATCATAAGCTTGTCACAAGATCTCATCTCCACCAACTAACATGCGAGAAAGTGCAAATCAAGAGGTCTTTACAGGTTGTAACGATAGGCTTGGGTGAAGGGAATGGAATGGGAATTTTAAAGTGACAAAAATGGTTAAAACTCGGTAGTTACGTTTAACAAGCGTAAATCAATAAAACTACACATACTAATGCCTTAAAAGGCGACTTTTGTGATATCGAGCTCATTAACGAGATTTCATCATTTTAGCATTCAAAATTGCTCGAATTTTGTCGACTTCACCCTATTTTAGGGTGTTTTATTTTCTATTTTTTTTTTCGTATAAAAATAATCTAATGGATTTGTACAATGAACAATTAACTACAAGAAGCGCTAGTTAAACGATGATTTAGACCGAGTTTTAACACAAAAGGTTTAAAAATAAAAAGGCTAAATTTGGCTAAGTGGGTGATTTTGTTGGATAAATAAAGGGAAACACGGGAAAGGCTCAACATGGTTAATCCTAAGGGGTAATGTAGGGTTTAGGGGAAACACAACACAAAGAACAAGGCTAACAACAAAGTGGTTTTCTAGGTGCCTCTATCATTTCTACACAATCTCATATATTTATGGTCTTAACAAGCATGCTAGTGACAATTTCTAAACTACACGTGACATCTGTCTCACTCCTACTCCGAAATGAACAAATATATAACAAGTTTAAGGCTCAAATATGCTCACATAACAGAAGGAATGGGTAAAAGTGTGAAAATTATCATGCAAGTCTTTCTTTGTTTGTCACGCTTTCTAGTTATATTTTTCAAAATTTATTTGGCTTGTCAGGTTTTTATCATATCTGAAGCTTTCTAAAACACAACTAACCGGTTTATTTACTAAAAATATATACAATTTTCTGAATTTTTTTTAAGGACAAACAAAGTCAAAATGTTAAACCCCCTCCCCACACTTAAACTTCGCATTGTCCCCAATGCGAAACCCGAAATATAGAGAAAATGGAGAATAACACTCCCCTAAAGATGATTTAGATGAAACGAGATTTCAAAGCTGATTTTGTGGCGTGCTCCGGTCCAAGACTTGCTTCAAAAATCTGTACGAATGTCACAAAGCAAAGCAAAACAAAACAGACAACATAGACAATCTAAACGCAAACAAACCATAATATACATAAATAAGAGGAGTACTAAATATCCAAACATAAAACAAAGCAATTAAACGATAGTGTCTAAAAAATAAAGTACATAGCCGCGGGTGTTTGAAATGAAGACCAAAATGAACACCCAAGAAATAAACTACTAAAATATCATAACCACCAACTCACAACTCCCACTACTACTCGTCATCCGCATCTCCTCCTGTGCCTAATGGGCATGCTCCGCCATAACCGCCGGGGTTCCCGAATGGGAACTGTGGGGGCTCCCCAAAATAGTTAGGGAAGGCATTATGAAGACCCCCAAAAAGGTATGAAAAACCGGCCTGCACCTCCTGGCGCATAAACTCCTGGTTCGCCCTCAGCTGGTCCTGGCCAACTCGCAGCTGCTCTATATTGACCCGCTGCTGCTCCTGACTGACCTGCATCTATTGGAACTAGCCATAAAACTCTGGATATGAAGGGATGTCGGGAGGCCAGTGCTGATACTGCGGGGAGTGGTGCTGCTGTGGTGAGTGTGGCGGCTCCTCATGCTGCTCCTCGTCCTCCATATCCTCATCCTCATCCTCTGCCGGCTCTGGAGGCAACGGGTCCCAGACCTCGTTGTCGAGCCCATTCAACCTATCCGCATGATCGGTCTCTGCTATAAGCCCCATGGCTTTCAAAGAACGGATGTCAACATACATACCCTCGGTAACCAACGTAAGACCCTGAACCACCTCGTCAGTAATTATACCCATGTTGTAAGCGATTTGGGTAACATACTGACCACCATGTATCTGACTATTGGCGGTTCTACCCGAACTATGCACGAAGTAATCAACCATCCTCGCAGCGAGGTTGATGTGGACCCCCTCTTTGAGCGCATAGAGAAATATAAGATCCGGTATGGGACAGTTTCCCAAACTGTCCATGCGTCCGGCGATAGTGTAGCTAAAGATGTGGTGCATAACCCAAAGTAAAGGGTCACGTAATCTTGAAGCTTTGGACATCCGAGGATCATATGGCCCGCCAACCGCAATTTGTGCCCAAAACTCACCCCGCTCGTCTTCGCAGGGGAAGGTGTACTGGTCAGTAAAGAACTCGGAGTTCATGTCTTCATCGGTGTAGATACCGAGTCTTCGACCTAACCTTCCCACGGTCCAATTGTGCCAACGACCGCCTAACCTGAAATTTATCCGTTTCTTATAGCGGAAGTTTGGAACTTTACTCGCTTTTGGCTTTTCATACGAGTAGGAAGCGAAGAATTCTAGCGTGGGCTCCAAATAAATTGGGCGGTCGATGTTGACCAAACGCGAGAAAGGAAGTGTCAACATGTCTTCAAGCCGTTCGCGTTGGTTTAATTCGATCATTACATCCCAATCTAATCTTCGAGGGATTCCGAATTGGTTCCGCCTATTCCATAGTGCATTAAGTTTCGGAATGCAAAGATTTTCCCGCTCGTTGTTGGGGTCAAATTGGAGGAAAGGATGGTCCATCTGCATGAGGAATGTTGTTAGATTAAGAGGAGCAGGAAAAATGCCAAACAAAACAGCCTAAACACACAGTTATGAAGGTTCTATCTAACTGATTTGGGCCTGTCGCACGGGCGTGCGACCAGACTCACGGTCGTGCATTCCTGAGACCAGTGACTGTGATCGAAAGTTTCCGGAACCGCACGGACGTGCGACCAAATGCACCCCTGTGCGTCACTGAGATCACAACAAAACCAGTGAACAACCGATACTGAACGACCGTTCCACCTGTGGAACGACCGTGCGACAACGTTTTCTGCAGATGTCGAACCCCTGACCCAGAACAGCCATATTTTTACGAAAATAATCAATATTTTGGCAAACAGGGGTTGGAAATCTGACCGATTGTTCACGAATCACATAAATCTTACAAGGGTTAGGGTTTCGATTGTGTTTATGAAGGGAACCCTAAAAATCCTTGAAGAAATCGAACAAATCTACCCTAGAACAAGGATGAAACTGAAAATCGAAGAGAAATAACATACCGTGCGAGAAGATCTGAGAAACCGTGTGAAAAATGGTGCGATTTTGGGAAAAACTCGGTCTGGATCGGCTGGTGCACTAGGGTTTCGCAAATTGTGAGAAATGGCTGCAGATGAGGGCTTTTATATAGCATAAATGACCAAACTGCCCTTGGCCTGTCGCACGGTCGTGCGACCAGACACACGGGCGTGCGACTAGACGCACGGGCGTGCGTCACCGACAATGGTTAACCCTGGCACGCGGTGCTGGCTCGCAACCGCACGGGCGTGCGGTCTATGGCACGGCCGTGCCACATCTGTAAATCGGTGTTTTTCTGCAGAAATCATTTTCAGTAGCCGATTCGACCTTTTTTCGCCATTTTTGCACTCCGCAAACTGATTTAACATTATTCCCACATAGACCCTTCGCTCGACACGTTTAAAAACTGTACAAACCTACGAAATCTACAAAACACACCTAAAACACTAAAAACCGGCAAAAACATAAAAATGGACAGTTTTACCCTAAAGCGCCAATGGCGCTCTTGCTACATTTTTAATCCTCGAGTCAGTAGCGTAGACTCTCCTCCCCATACTCATGATGTGTGCGGGACGTGGAGTTCGATAACCTCCACCGCCGACTCGATCGGCCCGGCAACGTAAAGCTTCAATCGATGACCATTTACATTGAAAATAACGCCGTCTGTGTTCTCTATTGCGACAGTCCCATATGGAAATACCTCTTTTACCGTGTACGGTCTTGTCCAATATGAATGTAATTTTCCCGGAAATAAACGCAACCTCGAGTTGTAGAGTAAGACAAGATCTCCCGCTTGGAATTGTTTGTGGTCCTTCAAGCGTTTGTCATGCAATCTCTTGGTGTGCTCTTTGTATAACACGGAGTTTTCATAGGCGTGTTGTCATAGCTCTTCCAATTCGTGAATCTGAAGGAACCAGGCTTCACCTCCGGTTTTTAGGTCCAGATTTGCAGTTTTTAGAGCCCACATCGCCTTGTGCTCCAACTCCACAGGTAAATGACATGCTTTTCCGTAAACAAGCCTAAAGGGAGTAGTCCCAATAGGCGTCTTGTAAGCCGTACGGAAAGCCCAAAGTGCCTCATCAAGTTTATCTGACCAATCCTTGCGGTTTACACCCACCGATCGCTCAAGGATTCTCTTCAACCCCCGGTTCGTGACCTCCACTTGCCCACTTGTTTGTGGATGATAGGGCGTGGATAAACGGTGATGCACACCATAACGGGACAAAGCTCTCTCAAGCTGAGTATTGCAAAAGTGGGTCCCTCTGTCACTGATAAGCGCCTTTGGTGCACCAAACCGGGCAAACAAACTCTTCAGAAATCTCACGACTACCCTGGCATCATTGGTGGGTAAGGCCTGTGCCTCCGCCCACTTCGATACATAATCAACCGCGACCAGTATATATTTGTTTCCTTGTGAGGGGGGAAATGGTCCCATGAAGTCTATCCCCCAGATATCAAAGACTTCACATACTTGTATCCAATTTTGAGGCATTTCGTCGCGTGCTGATATGTTTGCTGCCCTCTGGCAGGCATCGCACGCTCTGACCCAATTCTGCGCATCACAAAATATTGTCAGCCAATAAAACCCTGAATCGAGCACCTTCTTAGTGGTGAAATTGGCTCCATGGTGGCCTCTGGTAGGTCCCTCGTGACAGTGGCGCAAAATGTCAGTCACCTCCTTTCCCGAAACGCATCTCCTAATCACCTGATCCGCACCAACCCTAAAAAAGAAAGGGTCATCCCAGATGTAGTGCTTGACGTCCGAAAAGAATTTCCTCTTTTGTTGGTGAGTCAACCCTTTAATCAGAATCCCGCAAGCAAGATAGTTCGCGAAGTCAGCGAACCAAGGTGACTCATCGCATACCTCGACGCTGATCAACGACTCATGTGGGAAATTGTCATTGATTGAATCCCAACACGCGTCCTCGATGTCTCCATGCTCCAACCGAGATAGATGGTCAGCCGCTACGTTCAACGCACCCTTTTTGTCTTGAATTTCGATATCAAACTCCTACAGCAATAAGATCCATCTGATGGGATGCGGTTTAGCGTCCTGTTTGCTGAAAATATATCTGATAGCTGCATGATCAGTATACACAATCATTTTTAAAAGCACCAAATACGATCTAAATTTGTCAAATGCGAAAACAACCGCCAAGAGCTCTTTTTCTGTCGTGGTATAATTCTTCTGAGTGTCGTGAAGAGTCTTGCTTGAATAATAGATCGGGTGGAAGTGCTTTTCTTTCTTTCGCCCCAAAACGGCCACTATAGCGAAATCGCTCGCGTCGCACATAATTTCAAATGGCAGACTCCAGTCAGGCGCGACTAAAATAGGGGCCTCGTTCAACTTTTGCTTGAGAAGGTCAAAATCCTTCAAGCAATCATCTCCAAAGATAAACGGAGTGTCTTTCTCCAACAGGCGGGTCATGGGCCTAGCGATTTTTGAAAAATCCTTGATGAATTGCCTATAGAACCCCGCATGACCAAGAAAGCTCCGAATCGCTCTCACAGAGGTGGCAGGCAGAAGTCGTGAAATTATATCAACTTTAGCTGGATCGACCTCCATACCAGCTCGCGAAATCTTATGTCCCAAAACTATGCCCTCTCTTACCATGAAGTGGCACTTTTCCCAATTTAGGACCAGATTCGTTTCTTCACACCTCTTCAACATTTTCTTCAAATTTTCCAAACAATGATCAAAGGAATCTCTAAATACCGAAAAGTCATCCATGAAAACCTCCATAGAATCCTCGATCATATCATGAAAAATCGCAACCATGCATCTCTGGAAGGTCGTCGGTGCATTACACAACCCGAAAGGCATACTCCGGTAGGCGAATGTGCCGAAGGGGCAGGTAAAGGTAGTCTTCTCCTGATCCTCAGGAGCAATAGGAATTTGAAAGTACCCAGAAAACCCGTCCAAGAAACAGTAGTACGACTTCCCCGACAGACGTTCCAACATCTGGTCGATGAATGAAAGCGGGAAGTGATCCTTACGAGTAGCATCATTGAGTTTGCGGTAATCGATGCAAACTCTCCACCCAGTGACGGTGCGGGTAGGAATAAGTTCATTCCTGTCATTTGGAACTACGGTAATACCACCTTTCTTGGGTACTACCTGCACTGGACTCACCCACATAGAATCGGATATAGGATAAATCAGCCCAGCATCTAACAACTTAATCACTTCTTTCTTCACCATGTCTTGCATATTCGGATTCAACCGCCTCTGAGGCTGTGCACAGGGCTTGTACTCGTCCTCCATCAGAATCTTATGAGTACAAAAAGAAGGATTGATGCCTTTGATGTCCATAATCTTCCACGCTATGGCTTTCTTATGAAGTCTAAGCACCTCGAGAAGCTGTTTCTTCTCATCTTTTTTCCAATAGTGCCGAAATGATGACCGGAAAGCGACACTCCTCATCTAGAAATACATACTCGAGATGTGGTGGGAGTTCTTTCAACTCCAAAGACGGTGGATCTTCAATCGAAGGTTTTGATTTTTCGTCATCTACATGGCCAATTTTTATAAACCGATCCGGACTCTGGGAACCATCGTCACCAATTCGATAGACTAACTGCTCAAAATTATGGCCCTCCTGCGTAATTCCAATCAGGTCCCCACACAACAGATGTGTGTCCGAATCAATCTCTTCAATAGTGCCTTGAAAATGAGAGCTCACACACGTGTCGACATAATAAAGCATGTCATCGTGACTTTGAGGATGTTGCATTGATCTCTTAATATCAAATGTCACGTGCTCGTCATTCACTCGGAGCGTGATTTGGCCAGCTGGCACATCAACAATCGTCCTCGCAGTATTGAGGAACGGGCGTCCAAGTATTAATGGCACTTTTGAATCTTCGTCCATGTCAAGAATAACAAAATCCACAGGGAAAACAAATTTACCGGTTTAACGAGCATGTTTTCAACAAATCCACGCGGATATTTGATTGAACGATCTGCAAGCCGAATGCTCATTCTATGGGTGAAGGTTCACCCAGATCCAGTTTAGTAAAAACATTATAGGGCATAAGGTTGATACTCGCTCCCAAATCAGCCAATGCATGGCTAACAGACATGTTTCCAATCAAACAAGGGAGCGTGAAACTGCCCGGATCTCCCATCTTCGTGGGCAGACGGTTTTGCAGAATGGTAGAACAACTTTCATTCATCACAACACATGATATATCCTCGAGCTTCTGTTTATTCGAGAGGATGTCCTTTAGGAATTTCGCATACTTTGGCATCTGGGCCAGGGCTTCAACAAACGGTATGTTTATGTGCAGTTGTTTAAACAATTCAAGGAACTTACCGTATTATTCTTCATTTTTCTGTTTCTTCAGCCTGCCCGGATAAGGAACTAGAGGAGTGTACTCTTTGACTGGCTCCTGGACTTGTGCTGTCCTTGCTAGGCGTAGCCTGGCTTGCACCTCGTCCGGTGTATCAGTCTGGACCGTTTCAGTGGTCGGTGATGAGTCCGATATGTTGGGTCCGGTAGTCTTACCACTCCTAGTCATAACAGCATTTACATGCCCGCGCGGATTTGGCTCTATATTGCCCGGAAGACCACCCGGGGGTCTCTCAGACATCATCTTCGCCAGCTGACCAACCTGGTTCTTGATATTCTGAATCGAGGCTTTTTGACTTCTCATTTCTCCCTCGTGGGCTAGAAAACGATCTTCGCTTTGTTGATATCGTTTTTCAGCCAACTGATTTGCAATCATGGAGCTAGTAAGAAGCTGAGCCATTATCCTCCAGCTTGGAACTAGATTGAGGGGCCTGCTGCTGGGAACTACTCCCAGTGCCCTGATTCTGGTACAAATATGAACGCGGCTGGAAAGATTGATTATAAGGCTGGAATTGCTGACCGTGAGCCTGCTGCGGCACTGGAGCTCGCTGGGTAAATCCTAATGGGTTTTGATTACCCACATTCGCTCACCACACAAAATTTGGGTGATTCCTCCATCCCGGGTTGTATGTATTGCTGTAGGGATTGTTCTGCGGCCTCACCTGATTACTCACAAAATCCACTTCTTTTTGGCCCTCATACGTAACCCCCTGAAAACATGCACCCAGCTCATGTGACACTCCGCACTGGTCACACCCTGAACTAGCTTGCGCAGCTGTCTGGGACTTGTCCAACTTCGTCGAAAGAGCCGAGATTTGTGCAGTAATGGCTGTGTAGTTGTCCACCGCGTGAACTCCTGGGCGAGATGATGATGATGATGTCTGGCCTCTCTCTCCGTCTCGACGCGAGCTAGACTTTAACGCAGCTTTTTCAATGATGTCATAAGCTTCATTTGGCGTCTTCGTTCCCAGATCGCCTCCGGCATTCACATCTAATCTCTCCTGCGTGTTGTAACTAAGCCCTTGATAAAACGTCAAGACCAGCTGTCTTTTGTAGAAACCATGATGTGGAACATCAAGTAACAAATCCTTAAATCGCTCCCAGGCTGCGTGCAACGACTCTCCTTCGTCTTGGAGAAAAGTCACAATCCGGTTCCGTAACTTGGTTGTTTTCTCAGGCGGAAAGTATTTTTGCATAAAGAGCTCCGCCAGCTCATTCCAGGTCCCGATGGACCCAGCTGGAAGTGACATCAGCCAAGCTCTAGCTTTGTCACGCAGCGAGAATGGAAACAACCACAACCGAACAGCATCCTCTGAAACATCCCTAATCTTGAACGTCGAACATACTTCAAGAAACGCAGCGATATGTCGTCCGGGATCCTCATGATCGCGTCCGTCAAACTGCACCGAATTTTGGACCATATTTATAATACTAGATTTAAATTCAAAAGTAGGTGCATCTATAGTAGGTCTAATAATACTCGGCTCCAGGCCTCTTCCTCCGGGCTGATTAGACTCGTTCAAAGGTCGCTCGTCGTCCGCCATGATTGCGTTTCCTCCGTTCCCTGAGTCCTCGGCTTCAGCGGGTACCACCGGCTCGTCACCAGCTGCGAGTAGCAGCCCAACCGCACGAGATCTCGCACGAAGACGTCTCCTCAGATCACGCTCGGGTTCTTCTGACGGCTCAACAGGATCGGGAGCGGGGGTTGAGGACATCAACCAGCAAACGAAAAAAATGACACAATGAATATTTTATTATTATTATTATAATAATGCTGTTTTTTTTACTGCTGTAATAAAACAGAATTTTTATTTAAATGGGCTGAAAAATTTATAAAAATTCAGAAATGGGCCCGGAGTTTTATAAAAATCATAACAAATAAAATAATCGAATCGGCTAGTATAAAAATGATTTTTCGGAGCCGAAAACTCAAAGAATAAATGAATAATGAGTCCGAATTCGAACAAGTAAATGGAATAAAAAATTTTCAAGTGTTTAAAATAATCGTGAAAACGAATAAATTAAATTAAAAACAAGAAATATTAACAAATAAATAAACGAATAAATGAATCGGAAAATATTCACCAATATTAACAAGTATGTGCACCGATAAAATAATGACTCGGGTCGTTCCTAAAACTCGCCACTTCCCCGGCAACGGTGCCAAAAACTTGACGTGTGCGCGTATATACATGATTTTACAATGAATTTACACGCGATTCGGTTTTAAATTTATAAAAGTGATCTATACTTCAACATCAAAACACACACGAAAGGGCAAGTGTACCCCGTCATATATGTAGTAAAGTATCAGTAAGAACCAAGTGTCGATCCAAGGAAGTGGGCGGAGGAATAATACTAGACCTTCGTCATTAAATTACCGGTAGGAAGATAAGTTGTGTGATTTTCTAAAAACTAAAGTAAGCATAAACAAATATTCATAAAAACATAATCGACTCCAAATAAGAAAATAAATATATAGCCTTGCTTTATGCACAACCAAAGCATGCAAACTAAGTCGGTTTTGTCACTTAAAACATTTGGTCAATTCTCCATTTTCAAGACAATTAGTATCCCTTTTCGGGAATCCTAACATGACAATCATTCGGAAAGCTAAAACGATAAACACACTTTAACCACCTAAGATTGTTCTTTAACGTGCAATTGATAAATGTCTATGAAAATCTCCTAAAGATAAGTTAGTTATCCGTCAAGAGTTTTCTAACCTCACTTAATCAAGGAAAGTTACACCGATAAACACAATGCAACCATCGAGACAAGCATAAACAAGATTAAATCACAACCGAGTTCATTTTACAAATCTTGAACATAAATTCACCAAGATAGCAATTTTGGCCTAAACTACTAACTAAGCTAATAATTCATGTCAAGAATTCATAACAACACCATTTAACCCGTTAAGGTCCTTCCATGAGGGAAAGCCTTCTTGATTAACAATAATTACCCCTTATCATGGAGCAAACAATTTAAATAAGTTAAACAAGTTCAAAATCTACTAATACATGATTAATTAAGCTTTTTCTTTAAAATATCTCAACTAACCACATACTAATCATCCAAGATAATTAACTATACTCAAGAATTCAACATCAATAAACAAGGTTGCAAACTAATCATCAAAGATTAACATAGCAAATGCTTCAAAGTGTCATTACAAACATAATCAACATACTAATGGTTGTTATTAAGCAAGGGATACTAGTGTTTTTGCCCTTAGGCTTACAATAATACATAATCATCAATCTTAATGCTTGAAACATAACAAAAACATGGAAAGATTCAAGAATCAAACCATAAACAAGCACAAGATTGAGAATCCGGATAGTAAAGGAGCTAATCGACACAATGTGGCGTGAATCCGAGTGAAAGCAAGAGCCTCCGGAACCTGTAAATTCGCCAAATGAGCTCCCAAAAGTCCAGAATTTCGAAATGAAGGCTGCTCTCTGTTTTTTATAACTTTTTCAGATCGCACGGTCGTGCCAATAAAGTGCACGTCCGTTCACTTTTAAATCACTATTCACCATATTGTGTGACATCAGCAGATCTTGACCGGTCTTCGTAGTCGCACGGTCGTGCCATTTGTTGTACGAGCGTGCATCTCCTGGTTTAGGCTGGCACGACCAACTGCACTGGTGGTGCAGTTCCGGGCTGGGCATGGTCGTCGGGGTTGCACGGGCGTTCCATAAGATGAACGGTCGTTCGGTTTCGATTTGGGCTTGCACTCCTGATCGCACTAGTTGTGCAATGCCGGCATGAGCTCTGTTGTCGGATCCGCACGGTCGTGCCATTCATTGCACGGCCGTGCCAATTGCCCAGATCAGAATCTTCACAGATTCTTCGCAGCTTTGTCGTTTTGCTAGGAAAATCCTCGTTTTCATCATCTTCTTGTTTGGCATGCTGTTTTAGGCCTGTAAACACAAATACACCCAATGCAGTATCCGATTCTCGGTTTAACGGCCAAAAACACGTAAAATAGGGGTAAAATGGGGGAATAAAGTATGTGTAATTTAACGAATATCAGTAGCTCAAGGAAGAAGAGATCCATGGAAACTACCGAGTGACACTACAAAGAATCCTCAACATCATGCAAGGGTCAATTCGGTAAGTATTGCTCCTATTCCTGAAATTGTTAATACAGGTCTTACGTTTTCGTCTTAAGTAGTTGCAAGTATAAAAGAGGATATTGATGGAGATGTGGAAAATGAGCCAGGAGCACCGCTCGTTTCAATTAAAGTGGGAAAGCTGAATATTCACAAGGCATCTATGGATTATGGAGCAAGCATGAATATTCTGCTTGGAAGTTTGTATGATTAGTACGAGTTTGGACCGCTGCATGATACTAATAGGAATGTGATTATGGTGGATGATACTTGGAAACAACCTCATGGGGTTGTTAAAGATGTAATGATTCAGTTGAGTGAGTTTTATTACTCGATAGATTTTATGGTGCTAGACTATGCACTTACGAGGACAAATGAGCAACAAAAGGTAATCTTGAGACGTTCTTTCTTGCACACTGCCAATGCCCAAATCAACTACAGGGATGGATTAGTTACAATGAGTTCTGAAAACCATAAGTTAATTATTAATGTTTATTTAAAATCTATTACTTACGAAGTTCTTAATAATTTATATGAAGCAGTTGCTACTGATGAAAAAGGTGTTGAGTGTTGTAGGTACAAGCATGGGATAAACGGAGAATTTGTGCAAAAGGTGAAGGTGAAGAAACAAGGAAAAGCAGGTAAACCACCTGATGGTGGAAAAGCATTGGGTGACGAGGCCAAGATTGAGCCTAACTGGTACGGAGCTGTGAAATTTCCAGACGATTGGAAGCAAATTGATCTAGAGAAGTCTGGCGGTAAGCATGCCTTTGAGCTACCTTGAAGATTGCAGGTATGATCCGGCTGAAGATCTAAAATTTAACGCTCTTAGGAGGCAGCCTAAGGTTTGTTCGTTTATTTTGTTTTATTTCATGTTAGTATATTTTGTTTTGTGTCAAAACATGTCAAACCGTGTAATTGTGCAGGTGTGAGGAAGTCTGCGGAGGTTTTGTTAAGCTTTGGTGCAATTGAGGGCAATGCACATTCGTTTAGGGGTTGGGAGGTGAAAATATTTTAAACTAAAAAAAATTTCTTAGGCATTGGATCTCAAAAATTTAAAGAAATCGCTGGAAAAAGGGTTCCCCCGCATGTCACATATCGCCTGGTCGCCAGGTCAACTTCAGTCAACAGCCATACCCCCGCGATACGCGGGGTCTCTCTAATCCCGTCCGCGATGCGCGACAAGTCGAGCCGAAGGAAATATTTTTTTAATGCAATGCCATGTTTGCCTGCTTCCAAAACCTAATTTTCGCTCATTTCTCTTTGTTTATTGATTCGTTTAACCTGTTTGGGAGGTTGTGAGTGTTTTGTAGTTCAGGTTTCAATCACTTTGTCCATACTCAATCTCCATTTGGACGAAGTGATTCGAATTATGTGAACAAGAGCGTCCCATGTTAAAGGCAGTCGCGAATGAAATGCTATACGGTTGCTATGGAACAAGGCTATTAGGATTCAACCGTTTAAAAATCAGGGGAGTCTGTTCCATTTATCTCTGCATTTTGATTTATGTTTTTAGTGTGTCGTGAGTTTTGCTCTCCATCGGGGACAATGAAGGAAATAAGTGTGGGGAGGGAAGCTAGCGTCTACTTGTGTCTTAATTACTGTCAGGGTCGAGTCGTTAAAAAATTTAAAAAATAAAAAAAATAAAAAATAGAAAATGTTTTAGGAAAGTTTTTGAAATAAAATGGAAAATGATATGTATAATCAGTTTTTGGCATTTGATTACTATATATATATATGAGATAACGAACGGTCAGTCTCATGTCTAATTTAGGACATGTGGGTAGGCCCAACCATTTGATGAGTTCCTTAGGATTGATAAAATATACCTTAAAATTATGAGTCTTGTGGGTTCTCACCTTAGGAGCTATGGTAAAGCTGAAACTGTGGAGAGTATAAGGGGTACGTCATAAGTAAAAAGTTTATAAGTTTTTCCGATTAAATTGGCACACCTGTTTCTTTTTATGAAAATAAATCCGAAACAGGGTGGCGCCCGAAGAAAAAACATTCCATCCGTTCATTTGAGCTACATGTAAAAAAGAAAAGAAGACAAAGCCTATGGTATTAACCAATGGGATGGTTGCTCGGGTGGGGTATACCGCTAGGTGGAGTTAAATATAAACATGTGAAGTTTCTGGCATTAACCACTCGGATGGTGACTTGGGTGGGGTGTGTCCGCTGAACTGATCATAAGCAAAACATGTAAAGCTCGCAACATCATCCATTATCCAACATAAATTCAATCGGAAATGTATAAGAGTTTTTTGTATAAGGCGGTAATCTCATAAGCTTGAAACGGGATTAGGTGGCATAATGGTTTTTAAATGTGAGATCCATAGATAACTATAATCACCTGAACTTAATGAATCGAGAATAAGGGCTTGGAAGCTGGCGGTTGGGTTTAGGTGGATTGTATACCTGCAATCTTGCTTAACGTGTGGTTGATTTGTTAATAAATTAATTGAATATATTGAGTGCCAATGTTTCTGATTGTGATTCCATTGCAGAGAATTTTTTCGGGACTAAAAAAGATAAGTGTGGGGATTTGATGCGGGTCAAAATATGTTATATTTTATACTAGTTGTGTGGGTTTTTAGTGTAACGCCCCAAAATCCAAATGTTATGTATTCGAAATATGTCCTTATGCGTTATATTATGAAATAAATAACTAGGCTGTTTAACCTAGTTAAGTGCATGATAAAAATTATCAAAAGAGACAAGTAGTGTCAAATATGTGTTAGAAGTAAACTCGAGGGGTTAAAGTGGATATGATGAAAGTTGATTTACTAATAAAAAGAAAATCAACACACAAATAAACACACACCTCGTGTGTGTTCAAGAAGGAGCCAGGAGCTCCATGAGAGCTCCACAAACCCTAATCATGAAGATCATCAAATCGGAAGGCAAGATGAAGCTAAAATCCATAACCGAGCATGGATTAATGATCACCAACGCGAGGGGATCATAAGGTATGTCTTAAATCTAAGATTGGTGATCATGGGTGAAGTGGGTTATGTTCTAATCCGTGAGATAATACGAAATTGATCATGTCTAAGGGTTAGAATCATCGTATAGAACATGGGTTATGTATGGTTTGTGTTAATTTGATGATTAGAGATGAAACCCGTTAGTTTGGGTGAAGATGATGACTAGAATCACCACCTATGTCGAAGTCTTGTTGAAAGATTGATGTATTATTGTGGGCGTGATGGATTCTTATTAGTTAAATTGGAAGAAATGTGGTGATGATATGTTTGATGCTTATGTGTGAATGATATATGTTGATTAGGAGTAGGATTTGTTGAGTTATGTATGAGTTTAGAAGATTTATGCATGAATTAGTTGTACGTTATGCTTAAAAGATGGTACACACATCAAGCGTATGATAAAATGTATATAGTGTTGTCCGTATGGTCAATTATGATGTTACGAGTATATGATGATAAGTCGATAGTTAAATATGGTTAATAGTTGACTTATGAAAGTCAACTAAGTATAAGTAACATGATTTGACTCGTTGTCGTAAAGGTAGGATTGTAGGAAGTCGTATGGTACATGTTATGTTGATATGCGTATCCGTGATTATATGATGAATTACATGAATCAAATGTGAAATATGTGGTTGATATGATCGTTAACGTGTACAATTGTGTATACTAACGAGAATGTGATGGGTGACATGAAAGTATAGGAATCATGTCAAGACGGATTCAAGCGTGAAAGGCTAACGGGTCAAGAGGTGGCAAAGGATCGGATACGAGCACGGACGCATGAGGTAAGTGATTTCTGTAATCACTTCTTAGTTCGATTAAGTATATGGTGTTTTAATTAACTAAACATGATGTTGGAGGTTAAATATGTGACGTAGTCTTTCGTCGTAAACGATGGGATTAAAGTTGACCAAAATGCCCTTGATGGGTATTTTGGGTAAACGATCTTAAAAAGTAGTTTAGAGACAAGTTATTCGAGTAGTGTAACGATTTGGTCAAGTATGAAAGTGAGGTGTATGGTTATGTAAGTCAGAAACGTCTTAATGCACAAATACCCTTAACGGGTCAAAATAAGCTTTGGGCGCAAACGGGTGAAATAGGAGGTAAGGTATCCGGGAAGGAACTCGTTTATGACAAATGACCTTGATATTATGAACTCATATGAAGTTAAGGTCAAACAAACAAGTTATGTGATAGAATTACGAACGGGTCAATTATTGGTAAAAAGGGTAGTAAGCCGAAGACTTAAAAGTCTGGAATTGTGTTAATCCGGATGTCGGATCTTAACACCATAAGATGGGGGATTAAATTACGGACGCGTAGGAAAAAGAATCGGGTAAAACGGACCAATAATGAAGAAGTTATGACCGTTTCCGTGAAACGCGGACGTGCTGAAAATCTGCAGCACAGCAGCAACAACAGTCTGTCATTTTGAGGGCGTCGCGTAGCGCGACGGCCCGTCGCGTCGCGCGACGGGTCCTGCTTCTCCGAAAAATGTTTTCGTGCCTCGTTTTGGCTTGGGAACTCGTTTAAACGCGTTTTAAGTTACGTACGACTAGTTTAACTTACGATTTTATGAATTTAAGTGTATGAAAGCATGTATGTATCTACGTGGGAATGTTTGTGAGTATGCGAGCGAGAATAAGCGGATATACGATAGTATGTACGAGAGTAGGCATGTATGAGTTGAGTATGTTGAAATAGGTGATTAAAAATATATAAGTAAGTAAGTATGTAGGCGTATACGTATGTATGTTTTATAAATCTAAGTGTATGTATGTAGGTAGTATGTATATGTACGCAAGTGAGTATGTACGAATGTATGCACGTATGTAGGTTTGTGTGAAGGCATGTAATAAGTATGTATGTATATATGTAAGTTGTTATGTGTAATCGTAGGCATATGTATAAGTTTGTATGAAAGTATGTAAATATGCATTCAATGAAATTGAGTACTAACGATAATAAGAGCGTGCTTGGTGAATGAAGTGTAACGCAGGTATACCAAAGAAGTCTCATCACAGATGGTATGACATGATGGAAAAGCTGGGATGTAAAGTGTTAACAAAACGAGAAGTAGACGTGAAACCTTGTAGGTTTATAATGCGTACTAATGTTGTGAATTTTATGTGGTGAACGCAGGAAGCACCAGTCATGAGGATATCCAAGGATTGGAGATCGAGGATCGAGTCACGGGATAGATTGTACGGAAGTGTTGAGTACGTAATGGAGTGAAGCTAGGTTATGGATTCTTATTGAAAATGAGTATAATAAATGTATTGAGTAAAATGCACGGATAGTCCCTGTGGTTTTGCAAAGTTTCAGCTATAGTCCCCAGCTTTTGGAAATTACACTCATAGTCCCTGTGGTTTGACCAGTTGTTACTCGGATGGTCCCTGAAGTGGATGGGGGTTAGTTTTCTCAGTTAATTGGATGTGAAATTACCAAAATACCCTTCTCATTAAAATAACAAATTCTAAGAGGCCCCACCATCCAACCCCACCCCACCCCACCCCAACCCACCCCAACCCCATCACTACCAACGTTTGACCTGACCGGATACTCTTTTCGACCACCTCTGCCACACAATCCCACCACCACCACACCCCACCCCTGTTACGTCTGCAAGTGAGTTTCAATCAACGGAAATTAGACTGTTCACACCACAAGTACATACTTTTTATAGCACTAAAATAATCAATTGAGCTATGCCGGAGCCTATCTGGCCGGCGCCGATCGATATAAAAAACAACTTACAAGTTTGTGTTAAAAGTTTGTGTACAGGGTCGTACAATTGGTGTTGACCATATTCCCGAGCTTGTTGAAATGTCAATCAAGAATGTTGAAAAAAGTGCAGCTGGTCCGTTACTCAAAGACAGGTCTCTCGCTTTGCGTGTTGGTGGTTAGTCATGACATTTACATTTGTGGATTTATATATTTTTTTCGAGTAAATGATTTATGAAATTTACATGTATGAGGACAGATGGCAGAGAAGGGTGGCCGGAGTTTGCACCTTATGATGTTATTCATGTTGGAGCAGCAGCACCAGAAATCCCAAAACCGCTTATTGATCAATTAAAACCAGGGGGTAGGCTGGTGATTCTAGTTGGGAACATATTTCAGGAGTTGAAAGTCATTGATAAGAATGAGGATGGGCTGAAGGTGACGGTAGAGGTGGTGGTTGTGGGTTTAAGGTGGAGGTGATGATAGATTTTAGAGAGAGAGAGAGAGAGTGGGGAAGAAGATGAGGGGGCCACCAATCTTTATATCTTTCTTAGTTTTTTTAATTAGTTAGGGGTAGTTTAGTCATTTCGCACACATTTAACAAAGAAAACTAACCCCCATCCACACTAGGGACCATCCGAGTAACAACTGGTCAAACCACAGGGACTATGAGTGTAATTTCCAAAAGCTGGGGACTATAGCTGAAACTTTGCAAAACCACAGGGACTATCCGTGCATTTTACTCAAATGTATTTATTGTGAAAGAATTAATCTTAAAAATGAATTTAAGTGCGTCAAGGTGTTTGTAACGAAAGAAATTTTTATGGCACGTTTTTCCGCTGTGACTTTAGTCAGTTACGATTTAGGGTGTAACATTTAGTGCGTTAAACATGATTAAATCGTATATATTTATTAAGTGTTGGTATGTTTTGTGTAACAGGTTTTAAAAAGAATTAAGAGAGAAAACGAGTTGAAAAGTAGCGTTAACGGATTAATGCAAGACTTGGAATGAAAGGAGTCCGCCTGGACAACTGATATGAGGTAAAATACACATATTTGTCCCGTGTAAATTGTATAGTTATTTATTCTTTTTATTTAGTTTTAGTGCCATATTATATTATTTTGTGTTTTGGCAGGTCCTGGTGCAAATGGAGCAAAAACGAGTAATATGGAAATAACCAGCCAGTTGGGCAGAGTAGGATGCTAGTGACCGAATTAAAATTCCCGCTATTTTTCATGATTGGGCCAAACCTACTTATCTCTATATTATTATTATTGGAGGCCATATATGAAATAGAAAAAAAAAAGAAAAAAAGAAAAAAAAGAATATATCATATTCTTTGTAGACGTGACAATGACAAGAAAAACAAAAGACATATATTATTATAATTGTTATAGTGGCACACATGATATTATCTTTGAAGTGGAGATACAATATTAATTGGGACAAGCCATTTATTATATATTAGGGGACACCACTTTTTGAGGATACATCATCAACACAGACGGCAAAACAAAAGCAAAAAAATGGGCTGCGTATTATCAGAGGTGCTAATCAAAAGGGCTGCCATATTTTTTCAAATAGAACACATGCTGCACACAGTGGGCCAAGCCCAATAAGTGAACGAACTTAAAGAAATAAGGCGGTGGCAGTTTTCGTGGAGGGGAGGACGAATCAAAAAAAGAAGGGACATCAGACGCCACTTTCTTTGGAGCAACTTTGGAGCATTCTTGGCAAGCCATCGGAGATTTGAAGGCTTTGGAATCATCGGTACGAGTCAAGGGCGAAGAATCGAAGGATCTATCGGGTTTTCTAATCCCTTGTTTTGTCGATTTCTTTACTTGGAACTTGTTACAATGAATTCTTTGTTAGACATCTTTGTTTTGTTTTCATTTACTGAGATGCTTGGCTAATTTCATAAACCACCTAGACGTGATGAATGGATTAATATAAAGATTTTACCGTTTTCGTTATTTGCATGATTGTTATGGGTGATTGTGTTTAGTAAGAGGTTTGATTTAATGATTTGATGTGTATGCATACTTTGAATTGGTTCATTGTTATTATTTGCTTCATATGATTCTTAGTGACAGTCTATATCACAACGTAGAGTCATATTAGGGTTTAGGGTTTCAGTGAGTGTCTATATCACGTTAGAAAACCTTCACTCTTTAGGGAGAATTGGTCAATAACCCCTAGAAGTACCTGATAATAATTTGCTAAGTCTTAGTGTTCTACTAGTCCTAATACCTGGGAAGTGAAGGGCTATTGGTAGGTCTTACCCGGCGAATTGCTTTAGATAGGCCTTGGGAAAGGTTATGTCTTGGTTTACCTGTCGGTCTTATTAGTCTATCAAGTCAAATTAATTACTTCAAACTACCCTAGATCTAGGATTGGGAAAGAATAGGTCAACATTAGGGTACTTACACAATAATTAGACAACTGGGAAGGCGTCTAATAACCGGTAGAATTAACGGCCTAGGTAGTGCCACAGGTTTCTCCTTGAGAAGGGTCGAGGGGCCTCGTTGGTTCTTAATAGGTTTAGTATTTTAAGATCCCGGTTCCATAACTCGTGCATTTAATTTAATCGGTAATCTCTTAAAAACAATCCAGGATTCTTGTCTAGGTGGTCTCGTCCTCATATAAGAAAAGTCTTCAGTCCTTACTCGGTTTTAGTCTAGCTTTAGTCTACTTAGTAGTTTAATATAGATTTCTTAGATTTTTCGTAACCCCCCCCCCCCAAACCAATTAAACAAGTTAAGTCGTGTCTAGTCAGAGTCTAGTTTACGTGATTTATAGAGTCTCGTGGTTCGATATCCGGACTTCCTAGGTTATACTACATTGATCGGTACACTTGCCGATTGTGTGGTTTTAGGTTGAGTCTAGATTTAAAGCTTTGTAGTGTCTAGTTTAGAGAGTCTAATACAGTTGTTTTTAATAGTCTGTTTAGCACACATCAAGTTTTTGGCACCGTTGCCGGGGACTCTTGGCAATCGCGTTTATTAGCTTTGATAGACTTAATTGACATATACGTTATGCGTGTTTTGTTTTGTTTTGTTTTGAGTCTTGTATTTTTATTTTTATTTAGAGTCTTAGTGACTAGTGTCTGTTTTTCCATCTCATTTAGAATATGCTTTTCTATAGTGGTCCTTGTCATTCCGTATATTTCTTGAACTCATTCATCTCATGCGTTGACCATTGTCTAGAGTACATTAGTGGAGCAGACCTAGTGGTAGGAGAGAAGGTAGAGGAGGAGTCTTTGAGGGTATATGAAGTTGAAGAAGAGGGAATTCCTTTAATTCCCGAATTATTAGCCGTTAGTGATGACACCACCCAACCCCCACCCTTAGAGCTTAAGGTTCTTCCATCTCATTTAGAGTATGCTTTTCTAGGAGAGGGTTCCGAGCTATCGGTTATCATCTCATCGAAGTTAGAAGATGAGAGAAGTGAGAAAGATGTGATAAGTGGTCCTAGTCTAGAGGAAGCGATAGGACCCAAGTGTGGGGATCCACCCGATAGGAGAGTAGATGATCTTGGAAAAAGGGTAAAGTACTTAGAACCTGAGATAGAAGCACCGAGCAAGGCTCAGTGTGGGGATCGATTTAGATTTGAAATCTATAAGTTCAAACCGCCTGATGATGAGTTGAGAGGTTGTGAGAGGTATAAGAGTGTTTGGATAGATTCGGATAATAATAGGTATAATGGTGCTACAGCCAGTGGGGTTTGGTATGGAGGTGAGCTGCGTTTACATGATCCTCCGTGAGTGTTAGAAAAGTCGATAGCACACTTGTAGAGTTTGTAGACTTTGAGTCTTTTTCGTAGTTTTAGTTCTTTTTCGTGTTTTGTGTTTTCGTGTTTACTTGGTTATTGAGTCGTTTTTTTTTTGTACCATGAGTCGAAATTAGTGGTTCTTGAGTCGTTTTTTTTAGAGTCGGTATTGCTTTGATTTGTGCTTGTTTTTGGTTATGCAGGTTTGAATATGTACCACCCGTACTCAATCTCCATTCGGGTGAGTTTGGAGCTGATGTTCGAATATAAGGCATTTATCAAGCGTACCAGTGTCAGAGTCAAAGCCGATCGCGACTGAAATGCTATACGATCGAGCAGGATGGGACGAGAGATTTGGAGCATACGCGTTGTTACTAATCAGCTAAGTCATTTCCCTTTTTGTTGTTGTATTTTATTTATTTATTTCGTCGTTAGTTCGTTATTTAATTAGTTAGTCCGTTAGTAAGTTATTGGTTTTTAGTGTTTAGGTAGTTTTGAGTCGTATTTTCGTTCTTGCATTAGGAACAATGCAATCTCTAAGTGTGGGGATGGGGATACTTGTAAATAATCGAGTCTTAAATATGAAAAACACAAAAAAAAAAAAAATTAAAAAATCAAAAATGAAAAAAAAATTTAGAAAATTTTCAAAAAAATCCAAAAAAATTTGAAAAATCAGAAAATGTCTTTCGAATAAAAAAAGAAGTTTGCAAATTAAAACGGAAAATGATAGAAAAGGTGAATTTTTGCTTGGGTTCGAATAATAATAATAAGAGATTAAAATAAATCGAGCTTGCGTCTAGTTAGGGATGTGTGGATAGGCCCGGGTTTGGTTTTAAGTCCCTTTGATCTAATATATCTTAATTGTCGGTCTGCTAGTGGGTTCTCGCCTGGGAAATATGGGAAACTAAAACTGCCAATAAGAGTATAAGGGGCACCGTTATAAGTTAAAACCGTTAGAGTTTGTGATCTTGCGAAAAAAAAAGAATAAAAAGTGAGCTAGAAACTAAATGAAAGTAACACAGGTCTATGTAATCCGAGTTGGGGATAGCGACTCTACAGCCGGAATGCCTCTGGGATGTGTGAAATCGACTTGCCGAATAAAAGTACCGAAACCTAAGTAATCTGTGGTTGGGGATAGCGACTCTACAGCCGGAATACCTCTTGGTTAGGGAAAGCATCGTCTAGACTCACGATAGAAAGAAAAAAAAAAAAAGCAAAAAGCAAAAATAGAAAAAAAATGGAAAAAGAGAAAAAAAAAAGTTGATTGTAAACTCTCTTGGTTTTGATATAAGACGGTTAGGAATTGGTCCAGTGATCGTTCTTTTAGTCCTATAAGCTTGAGGTGGGAGTAGGTGGACTGTAGATTCTAGTGTGAGACCCTAGGTAGACTGACCGCACTTAAATTAAATTCACATGATAAGGGCTTATGATTGGATTTGGGTTTAAGGGGACAAGTATATTCGCAATCACGGCTAACGCAAGCCTTGGTTTTAATTAAATATACATATGCTTTTGACCCGAGTAATTATTTGTCTCTGATTCCGTTGCATAATTCTTTTTCGGGGACGAAAAAAGGTTAAGTGTGGGGATATTTGATATGAGGTAAAATACACATATTTGTTCCGTGTAAATTGTATAATTATTGTATAGTTATTTATTCTTTTTATTTAGTTTTAGTGCCATATTATATTATTTTGTGTTTTGGCAGGTCCTGGTGCAAATGGAACAAAAACGAGTAATATGGAAATAACCAGCCAGTTGGGCAGAGTAGGATGCTAGTGACCGAATTAAAATTGCCGCTATTTTTCATGATTGGGCCAAACCTACTTATCTCTATATTATTATTATTGGAGGCCATAGATGAAATAGAAAAAAAAAAAGAAAAAAAGAAAAAAAAGAATATATCATATTCTTTGTGGACGTGACAATGACAGGAAAAACAAAAGACATATATTATTATAATTGTTATAGTGGCACACATGATATTATCTTTGAAGTGGAGATACAATATTAATTGGGACAAGCCATTTATTATATATTAGGGGACACCACTTTTTGAGGATACATCATCAACACAGACGGCAAAACAAAAGCCAAAAAAGTGGGCTGCGTATTATCAGAGGTGCTAATCAAAAGGGCTGCCATATTTTTTCAAATAGAATACACATGCTGCACACAGTGGGCCAAGCCCAATAAGTGAACGAACTTAAAGAAATAAGGCGGTGGCAGTTTTCGTGGAGGGGAGGACGAATCAAAAAAAGAAGGGACATCAGACGCCACTTTCTTTGGAGCAACTTTGGAGCATTCTTGGCAAGCAATCGGAGATTTGAAGGCTTTGGAATCATCGGTACGAGTCAAGGGCGAAGAATCGAAGGATCTATCGGGTTTTCTAATCCCTTGTTTTGTCGATTTCTTTACTTGGAACTTGTTACAATGAATTCTTTGTTAGACATCTTTGTTTTGTTTTCATTTACTGAGATGCTTGGCTAATTTCATAAACCACCTAGACTTGATGAATGGATTAATATAAAGATTTTACCGTTTTCGTTATTTGCATGATTGTTATGGGTGATTGTGTTTAGTAAGAGGTTTGATTTAATGATTTGATGTGTATGCATACTTTGAATTGGTTCATTGTTATTATTTGCTTCATATGATTCTTAGTGACGGTCTATATCACAACGTAGAGTCATATTAGGGTTTAGGGTTTCAGTGAGTGTCTATATCACGTTAGAAAACATTCACTTTTTAGGGAGAATTGGCCAATAACCCCTAGAAGTAACTGATAATAATTTGCTAAGTCTTAGTGTTCTACTAGTCCTAATACCTGGGAAGTGAGGGGCTATTGGTAGGTCTTACCCGGCGAATTGCTTTAGATAGGCCTTGGGAAAGGTTATGTCTTGGTTTACCTGTCGGTCTTATTAGTCTATCAAGTCAAATTAATTACTTCAAACTACCCTAGATCTAGGATTGGGAAAGAATAGGTCAACATTAGGGTACTTACACAATAATTAGACAACTGGGAAGGCGTCTAATAACAGGTAGAATTAACGGCCTAGGTAGTGCCACAGGTTTCTCCTTGAGAAGGGTCGAGGGGCCTCGTTGGTTCTTAATAGGTTTAGTATTTTAAGATCTCGGTTCCATAACTCGTGCATTTAATTTAATCGGTAATCTCTTAAAAACAATCCAGGATTCTTGTCTAGGTGGTCTCGTCCTCATATAAGAAAAGTCTTCAGTCCTTACTCGTTTTTAGTCTAGCTTTAGTCTACTTAGTAGTTTAATATAGATTTCTTAGATTTTTCGTAACCCCCCCCCCCCCCAAACCAATTAAACAAGTTAAGTCATGTCTGTCAGTGTCTAGTCAGAGTATAGTTTACGTGATTTATAGAGTCTGGTGGTTCGATATCCGGACTTCCTAGGTTATACTACATTGATCGACACACTTGCCTATTGTGTGGTTTTAGGTTGAGTCTAGATTTAAAGCTTTGTAGTGTCTAGTTTAGAGAGTCTAATATAGTTGTTTTTAATAGTCTGTTTAGCACACATCAACAACCTTTTGCGGTATGCGACAGTGCTCGGATTAGCTTCCACGACACTCCAAGGGTATCGAGACAACGTCGGTGAAGTAAATCAAAGTCGGTCAAGAAATTCACCCCCGCGACACACAGGGAGGGCGGGGGGGGGGGGGGGGTTCTCGGGAAGTCCGCGTCACACGGAACAAGTTACTATGGGAAATCTTATTTAAACGTCTAAAGTTTGATTTTTAGGATATCGCTTTCATAATTCTATTCCCCAGACGTCACATGCGAACCAAGAGGAGATGTTAACCATACTTTTCATCCATTCAAGCTGTTCGTGCATGTCTGGTCGATTCGGGATGACAATTGAAGCTGTGAAGTCAACCATGAGCGGCTAAACATTCGGTGACTTCCACCCGGATGAACGTTGCTTTGTTTTGACACAACTATCTCGTTTCTGATTCTTGTAAACTGGTAAATCTTGACCACTTGTGTTGATTTTGTGGAACGTTGATTGTGTTTGAATTATTTATCGTTTATTAAGCGTACTGGTGATATACTTGCATCGTAGCGGGTTAATAGATTGGTGGGTAATTCATACAGTTAAAATGGTTATTAGGTTGTATGGTGAGTCTTAAAAACTATCCCTAATAATTAATCAAAGTCATTAATCCCAATGTCATGTCTATGTGGTGTTTTGAATCAGTAAATAAATTTTTGTGTTAAACGGGTATTTAGGATTCCGGGTGGCGGTTACTTCTTCTCATTTTGATAATACTTTTCATGACAAATTGTGTTTTCTTTGCAATCAAACAAACAAACCCCCAATTAGATAATTTAGTTTTTAATTAGATTCTTTTACATTGGCCACAAATTCCCCATGGATACGATACCCTACTTACGCTATCTACGAAGTTTAATTAGATTTTTGATTGACCCTTACGACAGTCATCTGGCGCGTTCTTCTCCTTATGGAAACAAGCGTTGAACGCGGTGACATGTGTATTTATATCCCCTACTTCGACGAGAGGCTAACGTTTTTACAATACACCTCCCCCTTTGCCTTTGCGCATGAAATGTTTTCTTAATCGAATCCTAAAAATCTTTTTTGTTTCATGAATTCCCTATTCCAAAAACACAGATATTATTATCAACATTATAAAAAATTATAATAAAACTTAAAACAATAATATTGTAAACATTAAATATGTTATATTAAAAAATACCATGAATCGGATTTTGCAATTTGTCGTTCCAACATCGTGTCAAAGTAAATTTTTCTTGAAGCGTCCATTTTATTTGTGTTCATTGAACGGCCGCTAATGCTTTCTCTTCATCGGTTTTTTTTTCTTGTGGCTTCTTTTTTTGGCCGTTTTTTATAATGAACCACTAACGTCTTGCGGTTGAGTTTCGGACACGGATTCGGGTTGGGATAGGGTAACTGGTATTTGTTGTTGTGACATTGGAGTAGACGAGTCGTCGTATGGAAAGTTTGTGTATACACGGTTTCCTATATAAGATGCGATTCCAGCTAGATCAGGACACGGTGAGTATACTAAAACGTGTTGCAGTTGTTGTGAATGGCCGTGTGTAATGAGTATTTGTTGATGAGGCGGTGGACGGTTTGGTGACGGGCTAGGGTTCGGGTTTTCTTGGTATCCAAAGAGGTTGTTTGGGTCGTAGCCGCGGTTATAAGGATGCATTATAGGATGTTGTGGGTTGATTTTATAAAAAATAAAGAGATGTGGTAGAAGAAGTAGAAAAGTGGTAAAAATTGTAAAAAAAAAAAAAACAGGTGGGTATTTATATCGCATTAAACGCTAAGCATCATGGAATGATATATTTGTTTAAGTTGATAATAGTAACTAGATATCGCATTAAACGATAAGCATCAGCCTATGCAAAGGCTAGTGAAGAGATTCACACAAAAAGAAAAACTTTTATAGGATAACAACTCTTGTAATATAAAGGGGTAAGATAATTGGTTAGGTCATCGCGTTCATCTGAGGATTAACTAATTTGTATCTCGGTCTTCCAATGTCCCTAAGACCATCGAACATTTGGGGAAAACCATTTGCAGAGTTGGATATGCTAAGGTGTAAATCAAGTTGGACTAAAGATTAATCACATAACAGGCTAATAGGGGTAGCCTTATGATTGATGGGGATTGTGATATGGTTGCTAGAGTTTTGTTATTTCGGTTGTGGATTGAAGGGACGGGAGGTTGGTGATACTCAGGGGAAGAACTTAAGCGAAAAACAAAGAATCCGTCAACTATTTTGGTCACCGACGGCAACTCTAGCAGCGGCTGACAGCAACAATGGCATGGGATGAAAGTTCGTTACGTCATTGTCACGTGGATATATCGTTTGTCCGAAATGGAGTTTAGATGATAGGGTTTCGAGCTGCGCGGTGACAAATGCGCAAAACTGTGATTTCAAGCCGTTATTTCGTTTTCCGGCTATCATAGCGGTGGTTTCCAGCAACGATGATAGGTGGATATGATGTGGTTCGTCGACACGAACACATGAACATATTATTTTCCTAAATCCGAGTTCGTTTGGGCCGGTTCTGGTCTACTTGTATATTGACGTGCAAAACCGAACGCACGGAGAGTCAGATCTGTGCTCTGGCAGCAGGGGCGGCGTCGGCGGATGACGCCGATAATTTTTAGTGGTCGGGCATGTTGAGAAGATCGTGTGGATAGGTAGAGCACATGAAACGAATGTCGTATGGTCAAGTTATGGGTGAAACAATATTCTGCTCGCATTTTGTGTCAGGAGTTCAGAGTAAAATATATACGCCAAGGGCGTCCTGTACGCAAAGGAACGATCGGTTCCTTGCCACTAGCGTGTTGTGGTTTCAAATTAGAGTTAGGGGAATTCATTCTTACCTAAGGTATATCACGTTTACATATTTAGTTTGTACATAGGTCAAGGATTTGTAGGTTATTAACATAATGCACGTATAAATGTTAGGGATGAATGAGTGTAATGTATGCATCTAAGCATGACGAACCTTGCAATTTGGAGTGTGGTGTCATTGTAGTTTTTAAACAAAGAACGGTTATAGTCTGGTTTCTCTCAAATGTTTTAAAACAAGTTCACTAGAACCAATGGCTCTGATACCAATCTGTCACACCTTCAAAATCTACATGCGGGGTTTTACCACGAGGCGTGCGACTGACCAGGATCAAGCCACTAATCATTTTGAACCAAGTATAAAAGTTATTAACATCATCACAATCAACACGATTAGTGATTAAGATTTAAATGTCCAAATCATAGTTTAAATCAACAACGGAAGCTAAACGTAAAATCCAGACATAAGTTAAAAACCACAGTGTTTAATAAAATTTAAAACCAATAGTTTAATGCTGACCACGACACTCCTAACGCTGCAAGCTCCCATGATGTACCCAACGTCTTACAAAGAATGCAAAAGTGTATCAACAAAGGTTGGCGAGTTCATAGTTTCAGTTTTAAAGTAAAGTAAGTTTCAAATACATTAGTTTATTAAAAATATGTCATGGGTAGCTAACCCACGGTTAAGCCACTAAACTGTGTGGTACCGAATACTTGACTGTAGTAAGTTGTTGTGCCACGTATCAATGTCTATCATCATTGATATAAAGTCAAGGTCAGAAGTTCACGCCCGGCTTCCAGCACAATGTGAGGTTTGCCGAACCTAATAGCGCTATTAACTAGTACTCCGTTTTCCAAACACGGCAACTAATCGGTATTATGTGTAGGGACTTTTCAGATAGAGTTTCGTTTAGTTTGCTAAAGACATGAAATATAAACTACGGTATTTAATAGACAATATTCCAACCCATGAATATAGAGTAGTCCCCAAATCCAGGGAAAGTGTAGTTCCCAAACCTGAGAATGCATGCTTTTAATAATAGTGTGACCTCACCTTAGTTTAATCTCGGTTAGATTTAGATGAAGAAATAATAAGGATGGTCAACCACGTCCTAGAATGATTACCATTTAATTCGTTAAGGTGTGTTCATGCAAGACATGAAACAATTAAACCACTGAAACAATTTAATTCTTTTGGCAGACCAAACGAGGTCCAAAAATTATGAAACCAACGTGGTTTGAATCATATTTCAGAAAGGTTCATTTTAGACTTTAGAAAATTGCATTTTCGATATGTTTTGACCCGTTTATAGCCAACTGAAGTCGGCTGTAAACATCAAACAGCTTTCTGTTTTCAGCTCTTAGTGACATAAAACAAGTTTTCAATAACCTTTTCAACTTATGTAGTGATAATACAACTTAGCAGCATTATATACTTCAATTTATACCTGTCATATAACATATCCATCGCAACACCCACCCTTAATCGTTAAACCATCATCACAAACACAAACCCTCTTACGCATAACTATGCAACTATGCTTCATATTCGTACCTGACTTCTTAAAACAAGTTTTATAGATTTAAACACATACTTAGCAAACAAAATGACCTACATACATTATCTATAGCATGTTAGCATTATAAATCAGATTATACCTCAATTAATCCATCAAGAACTAACAAGATTCAACCCAAGATCATACAAAAATCAAAAACCTAGTAAATATACGAACTCATATGTGATCATAACATCAATCAAGCATGAATCCTAGCAAACCTAGACTATGAGCATCATCATAAACATCAAAAAATCCAAGGAGTTACCGAAACGAAGGAGTGACGAGGGTCGATGCTAGCTTGAAACCGACTGAGTTTAAGGATCTTTGTGCCATGACTTCGTCAACCAGAGAGGAGCATAGGGAGAGCTTCAATTGATTAGGGTTAGGAGTTATGAGAGGTTGCATGGTACGTAAATAAAAGAGGAGTGGGTGTGTGGCGTTTTGGGCCGCCAACTTGGGCCGCAAGTTTGGTGGGTTGCGTAAGGGAGGGACGATGGGGTTGGGCTTTATGATTTCCGGTTTGGGTTTTGGAATCGGGTCTGGTCTTTTTTCGCGAGTTAGGTTCCGAATTAATAAATGCATATAAAAATACCTCGAGTTTAGATATATATATATATATATATATACACACATATATATATAGGTACGGGATCAGGAGAAAATGGTGAAAAGTGTGAGAACGATGAGAACGGATCCTGGCCCAACACGTGGCAGGGGGTGATAATTGATATGCAGGGGTACGATTGTCCTTTTATACGTTCCCTCCTTATTCGTGTTATAAATCTGTTTCAAATTAAAACTCCAAAGATTTCGTGTTAGCTATTACCTCCTTTGCAAGCTTTCTCAGATCTATGACGTCTAACGTGGATTCTGTTCGACAAAGTAAAATTCTATGACGTTTCCTATTTTTGTTCCAGCAAATCATGCAACATATATGGCGTTTTGTTCCTTTTATGCTTGTTTCATTGTTTTTTTTTTTGAATTTATATTTTCATAATGTGTTGTATGCTTTTCAATGGCGTTGTTCATGTATCCAATTTATTCGTGTTTTCATTGGTAGTTAAACAATTAGTAAGAACTGATAATTGGAGTTTTCATTATTAATTTTAATTGTCATTTGGGATCTAGTATATTTCTTATGTTTTTACGATCATTGGCGTTTTACACCTGGTTAGTTTTGAATACTATTTAGTAGTATTTGTAAACATCAGTTATTACTATTTATTAATTCGTGTAAACATCAGTTTTGTTAATTATGGCGTTTTCATTATGATGTTATATTTTGTTAATTATTTATGATGTTAACTGTTTTTAATTATTCATCTCATGGAGTTTTCATTATCACGTCGCATTAGTATTGTTAGTTCATTATTTTGTTAATCAATAAAGTTATGGTGTGCGTATTTTTGGCGTTTTCATCATGGTGTTTTCAAATTATGTGTTTATTATGTCTTACTTATTATTCAATTAATGGCATTTTAATCTATAATGTTATTACGAGACATTTTCTATTTTTAATGGCGTTTTCTGGATTGTTTGTTCCTCACTGTGTTTTCTCAGACGAAGTTGCTTCCTCGAGTCAAAGGTTTTGCCCCAAAACTGGATTACCATTTATCATTCCCGACGTTAGTGAAGAAATAAAGCCCATAATGGACATGATATTCACAAGCCTCGATGATTGTTATTCAATGTATTTGAAGTATGCCAAGGCTTGTGGGTTTTCAAACAGGAAAGGGACTGAAAAGACAAACTCCAAAGGTGTATTACATATTAAGTATTATATGTGTACGAGAGGTGGGGTATATAAGGACAAGAAGGTTGATACGTTGGACCTCAATCAAAAGGAGCGTTTAGTGCGATCTAACTTTTCAAAGAGGACTGATTGTGGTGCACTGTTATGTGTAATTTTTGAGGCTGGATCATGGAAGATCTATAAGTTTGTCGAGGAGCACAACCATGATCTTGTTGAACGTCCTGATAAGCATTTTCTTCCAACTGAACGACACCTCACTCAGCTCCAGAAGCATGTTATACACAGCATGTCTAAGTTGAATTTGGGTCCAGTCAAGGCGTTTAATGTTATGAAGACTTGTTTTGGCGGTTTTGAAGATGTGGGTGCAACTAAAGTTGAATTCAAGAACTACAAGAGGCAAATTAACTTGTTTATAGGGGAATACGACGCTAATATGGTTGTGAGACATTTGGATGATAAAAAAACATTCCCAGCCTAATTTCTCGTACGATTACTTCACAGACGAAGACAATCGTTTGAAGGGACTTTTTTGGTGTGACGATCAAGCCAAACGTAATTACCACGTGTTTGGTGATGTGATTTTGTTTGACGCCACGTATCGTTCCAACACCTAATATTTTATAATTCAACTTCTTCTGTTCTTTTTTGGCGTTTTATGAGTTTACATGCAATGGCGTTTTTATGAGTTTACATGCAATGGCGTTTTTATGAGTTTACATGCAATGGAGTTTTTATGAGTTTACATGCAATGGCGTTTTATTATTAGTTCAGTTCTCATGGCGTTTTCATATTGCAGATACGCTATGGTGTTTGTACCGTTCACTGGTATAGGCAATCATCACTGCAATGTTACATTTGGTGCTGCATTATTGGCGTCGGAAACTGCTGATACGTATATTTAGTTGTTGAGAGTTTTTCTAAAAGTTGTTGGTTCTCAACCAAAAGTTGTTGTCATTGACTAAGATCTAGCAATCAAGAAGGCTATTTCTGCTGTATTTGTTGATACGAGGCATCGGTTATGCATGGGGCATGTGATGCATAAACTTTCTCTGAAGGTTGATATGCTTATTTTTACCTTTGGCATTTTAGGATACACTGTGTTTTAAAATATATGGCGTTCTGTACCTTGTTACTGTTTTTTTAACAAAGTTTTGTCTTTGTGTAATATATTTTTTATGCATGGCGTTTTCATGTTATACATAGGTTGGTGTTAGGCTATGCAATTCCACCAATTTCAAAGAACGTATTTGTGGTGTTGTGTGGACGGATATTCTTACACCTAAAGAGTTTGAATCATAATGGGAAGTGGTTATCGGAGAGTTCAATTAAGCATATAATGAATGGCTATCTGATATTTTTGCACTCAGGGAATCTTGGATCCCTTAATATAGAATGGAAGAGCTGTCGGGTCTTATGCGAACGACATCGAGGTCGGAGAGTGAGAATCATTTTTTTGGTCAAGTGTGCAATTAAAAAACTACTCTTGTTGAGTTCATGACTCATTACGAAACTGCAATAGAAACACGGCGTTACACACACTGGAAATGTCACACCCTGACTTTTTGCGGAAGCGTGTAATGTGTGACTTGATCAATATCATTGCATTCAATTATAGTAAACATCTATATGATTAAAACATGATGTTCATCCATTCATAAGTTTCAAAATAATACAAACCCAAGTTGTTAAGTACCAACCGACAAACTTAAAGTTTAGTTTACAAACCATTCAAAGCACTAAGTTCCATAACCGACTTTTAGACAAAAGACTTTTTAAACCAAGGCTTTGATTCATATATCTTATCAAATATAAGATATACAATCCAAACCCTTCCAAAATAGGATGACATCAATTCTTGAAAACACTTCTTGAAACTTTCATAACGCTGCCAGATCCATCAATTTCCTGAAATATATGTAATTTGAAAACATCAACAAAAGTTGAGCGAGTTCATGTTTGTATGTAAGCACGCATAATCTTGTAAACATTTGTATGTATTCCTTTGTAATCCGGTATGAAAGCGTCTATGAACAGATCATTAATGTGTAGCTAAGACATTAACATGTGTGCAATGGCGTAGAAAGGCTCAAACCTAGTGGATTTTGTATCGGTCCACCCGGCTGGAATGACATAGTCACCACACTCGGCCACTCCCGGGCCCATGGGTGGGGCTCGCAACACCCAGATAGATCTATCAATCATGCCCCTCGGTCTTTATACAAAGATTAATGGTCTTAAGTGTGCGCCTACCCATTCACATGATCTAACAGTTCATTCCTTAGCTAACAATACCATTTGAAAACGTTTGTAACATGTATTTCACCCCCAAATGTTATAAATCTGAAAATAATTAAAAAACAGGGGGACATGAACTCACAAATTTGCGTCCGGTGTGCTGTAAACTCAAAGATCTTTTCATCGGGCCGTGCAACTACTACACACGTGTTATGTTTAATTAGACGGTTAGGTCGTGTAACGACTCTTAGTCTTATTTACTAAGACTTATTTTGGAATTGGTATACTTTGAGTTATACGTTGGATGTATATTATATAATTCTAAATTATATAATTATAAGTTAAAATAAGGATATTTTAACTTAAACCATTTTTATCCAATTATTTGAAATATTGTTAAAAATAATATATTTATTTTTAACTTGCTTTGTCATGTATTCCTCACATATGTATTTTCCAAGTATAGGTATACTTGTATTTGCGTATTTTGCCAAGTATTGGTAGTGTATTCCGGTATGTATTTATACTTATAGGAATACGTATTTTCTTGTATTTATTAAGTATTTTATACTTAATTTGTGTACAAATTTCCGGAATATTATTTTTATAAAATAAAAAATCCATAACTTTATATCCTTAAAATATATATATATTAAGACAATTTTTATAGAAAAAGATCTATCACTTTACTTGGCAAAAATAAGTATACTTTCATATATATCTTAAAAATAATATATTTTTAAGATTAATCTTAGAAAAATATATATTTTTAGTTTTCACCAAAATAATATATTTTTGTGTTGTTTATGAAAATATATAGTTCAATAATTAATATATTTTCTATTTTGACAAAAAGATTATATACTTTGTAATATTTGTTAAAATTCAATATTTTGCCGTTTCCTCGGTTTAAAAATACCGTTTGCCACATTTGTCAAGTTACGAATTTATTTCCGGAATATATGTATATTGTCCAAGTGTCCTTTGTCCGATTTGTCCAATATTCGGGTATAAATTATATATTTATTTTCTTGTGATTTTGGTAATATTTTATATTACAACTTTTAGTATTTTGGTGTGTTATATTATTTTCAAGTCCCTAATTTTAATATAACTAATACAATCCTAGATATATATTTAATCACTTTTATTTTCAAAAATCAACCTCCAATACTTGTAATTTTTATAACAAAAATTATGACAAACTTTTATATTAAAACCATGACCAAAAATTACTTGTAATCACTTATTTAAAAATATTTTTCTAAGTGTTTAATTTTTATAAAAATTTTGCCATAGTTTCACCTTAAAAATGGAGGTTTCCATGCTTAATAGCATATCTTTTTCTTTTGAAAATTCATCATCAATCAACAACAAGATATAACTTACCATGAGCCAAAAATATGCATTTTTGCATTATGACATGAACTTGAAGTTAGTAAAAATTTGTAGTAATTTAATATGTTGTAAGAATACTAAATCCATGGTTCTTATTTTATAAAACTCATTCTTATGAATTTTCATTCTTTACAACTTGTATGATGATTTTTCAAAATTTAATCTTCTTGTATTTTTCTTGTTTCATACACTTCATTAGTTCCATTTAACACTTAAACCATGGTTATTTTCTTTAAAAACTAAGTCTTGTTAAATCTTGAAGTAAACTCTAGTTTCTTGAAAATATTATTTTTGAAATCTTACATTTTCAAGACTTATTTCTTGTAGGAATAATCATCCTACACTAAACCGTGTTCATCTTCAAGTTCATGTTCAACATAAAGGATGATCATCATGAATTTCTCAATATTCATCCTCCTACTTGCTAGATCATGTGTTTAATCATCATCTAGCAAGCTTCATATGATGATCTACATCATATACACAAATAATCAACAAACAAGTTTATTTCATACACTAAAACAACTTTGATCTTCATGTTTTCAAGCTTTATGTTCATGTTCATCTTTATGTTTTCTTGAGATTCTTTAGTTTACCAAGTTACATCTTACTCTAACCACTAATATTATGAATAAAAACAAGATCAAAGAGGCTTACTACTAGCACTATGGCTAGGGAAGAATCAAGATGCAAAGTGATGAAGAAATGTGGTGGTTAAAAGCTCCTAGAGAAGGTCCTTCCAATTTCTATGCTTGCAACCTTCTTAGTTAGGCTTAAGACACCTTAGAATCACCTTTGATTTCTTGAGAATGAATGAAATGAAGTTGATAGTGAGGGGGTGTTGGGTCGTAGCTATGGAAGAAGAGAAGGGGAAGTTTTGGTGTTTGAAGATGATGAATGATAAGTGATGAAAAACTAGTGGTTTTTATAAAAGTTCTTCCAACATCTTATAATCCTTAAGTTACAATGTTCCATATCTAAGCAACAATTATAATAAACAAATTAAAAGAATTAGGGCTTGTGGGGCCCATGTCACGACCATCCACAATTCGGGGGGGTCTTGGTTTAGTTTTAACTATTAGTTTGATGATTTAGTTGAGATATAAGTGTAATAGTTAATGTTTAATGTGTTTAGGGGTTTTAAGAGGTATTATGATGTTTGGTGAACATAACTAGCTTCATAACATTAAAACAATGCTTCTAGTTAAATTTTGGTGTTTCGGGTAGTGTCCGTTGTTCGTTTGGTTACCGGTTCGTTAAGGTGCTAAATTGCGCAGTTTAGTGTACAGTATGATATCTTTTATGATAGTTTTGATTCCCGACACTTATCAAGTTAATCTGGACCATTAAACCTTATTTCTGCATTATAATTTGGGTTTTAAAAGCTGAATTTTGCTGTTTTCTGCATAATTCTGCAGTTTTAGTGTGTTTCGGGCACTTTCTGGCACTTAAATCATCACTCAGAAGGGAGTTTTATGATTTCCTACATACTTTTCTAGTGTAACTCTTGGTTCCGGGGATCATTCTGTGTCTTAACAACATGTCTGTCTGAGTACTGAACTCCCGTCAGTATTTATAGTTTATCTGATAAATGTATTAGTTCGTTTTGTGCACTATTTCAACTGTCTCATGTTGCATTCAACCTTCATAAATAATCATGCAACTATGTAATGTATTTGTATGTCTATGACAGTAATCAGAAAATCATTCATTTCATTGCTCAGTCATGCACAGTCATTAAGGTACAAACTACTGTTCATATTGTATGGAATACATGGAAAAGTGCCAGTTGTCACATTCTCCCCCAGTTAAAAGAATTTGGTCCCGAAATTCAAGCTGTGTTATTGGTTGCAGGGGAGTTGTGAAACAAATGCGGATATTTGGACTTAATTTGGTCTTCACGCTCCCAAGTAAACTATGGGCCATGACATGAATTCCTACGAACTTTAACAAGTTTGATATGACTTCTCCTTGTTTTGTGGACTTTCCAGTCCGTAACCTCAACAGGTTCATCAGTAAATTGGAGCTTATCGTTGACGTGAATCTCGTCTGCTGGAATGACAACTGTTTCCTGAGCCGGACTCTTCATGAGATTAGACACGTGAAACGTGTCATGGACACTGCTAAGTTCTTCTGGGAGTTTCAGCTTGTATGCAACGGTCCCGATCCTTTCCAGGATCTCGAAGGGTCTAATGTAACGCGGGTTCAACTTTCCTCGTTTTCTGAACCATACTACGCCCTTCCAAGGCGAGACTTTCAATAACACCATATCACCAACTTCAAATTCCAACGGTTTTTGTCGCTTATCTGCGTGACTCTTCTGTCTATCACATGCTGCCTTGATCTTGTCACATATCTGAGCAATCTTGTCTGTTGTTTCTTGAACCAACTCTGGACCAATAACCTGTGTATCTTCAGTCTCCGCCCAACACAGTGGGGATCGACACTTGCGTCCATATAGAGCTTCAAACAGGGCGGCCTGAATGATGCTGTGATAACTATTGTTGTAGGAGAACTCCATCAATGGAAGGTGAGTATCCTAACTTACACCAAAGTCCACCACACAAGCACGTAGCATGTCTTCCAAAGTCTGAATTGTCTGCTCACTCTGACCGTCCGTTTGAGGGTGAAATGCAGTACTAAGATTCAACTGAGATCCAAAAGCTTGCTAAAACGTTTGACAAATTCTCGACACAAAACGACCATCTCGGTCGGATATGATGGAAACAGGCACTCCATGACGTGCCACAATCTCCCTGAGATATATCTCTGCTAACTTCCCCGTGCTGTCTTTCTCGCTGATCGGTAAGAAATGTGCAGACTTCGTGAGTCGATCAATAATCACCCAAATCATATCGTGTCCTCTTTGGGTTCTTGGCAGCTTGGTAATGAAATCCATTGAGTTCTGTTCCCACTTCTAAACGGGAATCTCAGGTTGTTGCAGTAGTCCTGACGGTTTCTGGTATTCTGCCTTAACTTTGGCGCAAGTAAGGCAGTTACCCATATAAATAGCGATGTCAGCTTTCATCTTGAGCCACCAATAAAAATCTTTCAAGTCTTGGTACATCTTGTCTGATCCAAGGTGGATAGAGTACCTTGACTTGTGCGCTTCATCCAAAATAAGTGCACGTAGATCGCCGAAGAATGGTACCCAAAGTCGTTCCATGAAGTACAATGATCCATCTTCCCTTGGCAACAATTGTGCTTCCATTCCACGTAATGCTTCAGCTCGTAGATTATCTGGCTTAAGTGCTTCTTGCTGGGCTTCAGGAATCCGAACTGTGAGATCAGTTTGTATAGTCATCTCTAAGGCTCGCACCCTTAGAGGCTTTGCACGCTCCTTGCAGCTCAAGGCGTCCGCTACAACATTCGCCTTGCCTGGGTGATACTTGATCTCACAATCATAATCATTTAGCAGCTCGACCCATCTTCGCTGTCTCATATTCAAATCCTTCTGATAAAAAATGTGCTGTAAGTTTTTATGGTTCGTAAAGATCGTGCAGCGTGTTCCATACAAGTAGTGACGCCAAATCTTCAATGCGAATATCACAGCTCCTAACTCAAGGTCGTGTATTGTATAGTTTTTCTCATGAACCTTCAATTGACGTGACGCGTAAGCGATGACTTTGTCTCGTTGCATCAACACGCAACCAAGACCTTGTCGAGAAGCATCACAATAAACTACAAATCCATCGGTACCGTCAGGTAAAGACAATATAGGTGCGTCGCAGAGTTTATCCTTCAATGTCTGAAAAGTTGTTTCCTGTTTCTCTCCCCAATCAAACTTTTTATCCTTCTGGGTTAGGGACATTAACGGTTGAGCAATACTTGAAAAATTCTCAATGAATCGTCTGTAATAGCCTGCTAACCCCAGAAATTGTCGTATCTCAGTTGGCGTCTTCGGGGCTTCCCAATTCTTGATTGTTTCAATCTTGGCAGGGTCAACATGAATTCCATTCTCATTCACCACATGACCCAAGAATTGCACCTCGCGAATCCAGAATTCGCACTTTGACAGCTTTGCATACAACTGTTCTTTCTTAAGAAGTTCCAAGATGGCTCGCCGATGTTGCTCATGATCTTTCGTGGTCTTCGAGTAAATAAGGATGTCATCAATGAACACAGTCACGAACTTATCCAGGCATGGCTTGCACACCCGATTCATGAGGTCCATGAATACTGCCGATGCGTTCGTTAAGCCAAACGGCATGACAAAGAACTCGTAATGTCCATGGCGAGTCCTAAAGGATGTTTTAGGGATACTTTCTTTTTGTATCGCAGTTGATGGTATCCTGACCTCAAGTAAATCTTCGAGTAGAAGCTAGAGCCTTGTAATTGGTTGAACAAGTCATCAATCCTCGGCAAGGGATACCGATTCTTGAGGGTTAACTTATTCAATTCCCTGTAATCGATACACACACGAAACTGCCATCCTTCTTCTTGACAAACAATACTGGAGCTCCCCAAGGCGAGAAGCTCGGCCTTATGAATCCCTTATCCAATAACTCCTGGAGCTGCGTAGATAACTCTTGCATTTTGGATGGCGCAAGTCGATATGGTGCCTTGGCTACATGAGCATCGCCTGGAACCAAGTCAATATGGAATTCGACTTGTCTCTGTGGGGGTAATCCTGGCAAGTCCTCGGGGAAGACTTCAGGAAAATCTTTTACTACTGGAATGTCTTCAAGCTTCGGCTCTTCAACTTTCTTATCCACTACGTGTGCTAGGAAGGCAACGCATCCTTTTCGTAAACATTTCTGCGCTTTCATACAGTTGATAATTCGCAAGGGCGTCTCGTGCTTTTTTCCATGAATCACAAGCGTCTCTTCATTCATCAACAGAATGCGAATGGTCTTCTCGTGGCAAACTATTTCCGCACGGTTGTTCGACAACCAATCCATCCCGACAACAACATCGAAGCTCCCCAAATCAACAGGTAGAAGATCAATAGAAAATTCGCATTCTCCAAGTTCCAAAATACAACCCTTAATCACCTCATTCGCCTCTACTAACTTTCCATTTGCCAACTCTATTGAGTATGGGACGTCTAGCTTACTTGAAACTAGGCCAAGTGTATTCTTAAAGTCTATAGATACGAAACTAAAGTAGGCACCAGTATCAAACAGAACATATGCATAGTGTTGGTTAATAGGGAACGTACCCGTAACCACATTTGGATCCTAGCGTGCTTCTCTAGCCCCAATGCTAAACACTCTTCCTCGGGCGTGATTGTTCTTAGGGCAATCCCTTTTGAAATGCCCTATGTCACCGCCGCCAAAACAGCCTTGACCACGTCCATTGTCGTTTTCTCCTTGACCATTGTTGTTGTTTCCTCCACGGTTCCCATTACCAACTTGATTCCCATTTACACATTGATTTCTATTTCCTCCCTGATTATTGTTCCCACCTTGGTTTCTGTTTCCATACTGATTTCCATTTCCACCACGATTACCATTTCTACCTTGATTTCTATTTCCGCGTCCCGCACCATACCGACGTATTCTTTGCATGCCCAACTTTTCTACAGTTGTCACATTTTCCATATCTGCACCGACCAGTATGATGGAATTGACAGATGTCACACTTTGGTAGGGTACCCATATACCCTTTTCCCCTGGGTTCAGTGTGTGTCACGCCAGTCTGGGCTCCTGATGGCGGATTGGTATCCCTATGCTTGTTGGGATTGTTGTTTGCTCGGGTGCTCTTTTTGAAATTCGTAAACTTCCTCTTGTTGTCGCTTGAGGATTCAACGTGAGTTTCCTTCTTCTTGGTTTCAGATATAGAAAACTTTCCCAAACGAACAGACTCTTCAGTAAGTGTCACACTCAGATCAATGGCCTCTGTGATAGTCGGGGGCTTAGAAGCGGTAACCATGCTTAAGATTTAAGGTGCCAGTCCCCAAATAAACCGCTCGATTCTCTTGAATTCCGGCTCGACAAGATTAAGGAATAACCCTTGATAAATCATGGAAACATTGAATATATTCAGCTACCTTTGGTCCATCCATCTTCAGATTCCAGAACTCGGTCTCCAGTTTCTGGATTTCAGCTCTTGAGAAGTATTTCTTGCGCATTAGTTCCTTAAGCTCATCCCAGCTTAGCGCATATGCCGCATTCTCTCCAAGAGTTTAAACTTGGAGGTTCCACCATGAGAGTGTTCCATCCAGAAATAATCTAGAAATATAAGTAACTCTCTGTTCAGGTGCACACTTGCTCATCCTCAGCACGGAATTGGTTTTCTCGACCCAACGAACAAAAGCAACGGCACCTCCCGTGCCATCAAAGTTGAGGGGCTTGCAATCCAGAAATTGCTTGTAAGTACAGCCTGTAACACATGCAACACAATTCACGCGTGAGCATTGACAAAGCACGATTGGAAATATCCAAAAGATTTGTAATGTGTCTTAGGTGACTTAACATTACCAGTTGGGGGATTATTTCCAGAGGTACCACCGCTATGTTTTGAGCGGATGGCTTCATGCTATGCAATTGCCTGTGATATGCGCTCTTGAAGTTCAGCTTATGTCCTTAGAAAATTGTTGGTATTGGTATTTCGTCTAGGCGACAGTTTTCTTCTAGTAAGAAGTATTGGATAGGTTAGACCTTATTCATTGACTAATTGTCTAGGAGGTGTACATATATATATATATATATAATATAAATATTTATCACAACAAGCAACCATGTAACCACATAAACAACACATGAACATATAAATCAACAATGAATTTAATAAGAAAACGACCATTGAGCTTTCATAAATATTCAACCACATGATACATTGTTTTTAACAGTAGCATATTAAAAGGGACACCAGGTCACACCATCTCGGTCAAACAAGTCTGTAACATACAAAAGTAACGATCATGTTTATTCCACATTGTCTTCATGTCTTCATAAATCTTGTGCTCAATTGTGGTTTTCTCATCAAAAAGGGGTACTTGCATAAAACCAAAAGATCTAAAGAGCTGGTAGGGGCGGTGGAGGAGGAAAGAAGATCAGGCTATGAAGGTGAGCGAGCTCATCCTCCAGCTCATGGACGCGACGGATAAGAAAACTAATCTGCTGCTCCACCGTGAGAAAATGGGCATTGAAGCCCTCAATTATCGCAACCCCCGACCCCTTCCTCGGGAGACGGGCGGCCGCGGCCTACTCAGAGATGGTGGTATCGGTGTTTATCATTATTTGGCAGCGAAAATTTCATCAGGACCGTAGTTATGAAATATTTTATCAGAGTAAAACACCACATTTTATAATAATAAATATATTGGGATAAAGCCCAAGTTTTCATTTCAAACAGGTTTATAGGAATAAATCCTATTTTATTGAAATAAAACAACTTCTTTATTTAGTTAACTTTTATAGCCACTTTTCCAAGCCTTCAGTGCTGTCCAGTTGGCTTCTAATTGGCTTTCACATTTTGTTACCTAAAAGGCGTTTAAAAATATTTTGTCAGTGGGAAATACTGGTGAGTGAATCCTAATTTAATCAAGACAGGTTTTTATCAGTATACAGTATTGAGGGCAATCTAGCAATTAAATTTGTTTCCCATTCTACTTTAATTACCACCCACGGTATTGTCAACCCGACTTGTGGTCATGTTACTACTCACAGTGTAGTAACAAGTTTTGTATACAAAACCGTAACATACCGACGATAATTTTAGAATTACAAATACTCAATCACTGTGAAATATAACTTAAAACATTTGAGGTTTTGTAAAAACAGTTTACAAAAAGGTTTCACAAAAAAGGAGATTACTCACATTGTTATCTTAGGTAATTTCCTGTGGCTTCCTGGTTATAATCTATAAATTTTAAATAATGCACACGCGTTAGTATAATAACCCAATATTTACATTAGTTATACCCTCCTCGAGACAGTACTCCAACGACTACGTCGGGCAGAACCTCGACAGCCGTTATGGAGCACTAGATCAATCGGGCAGCGTATCTAATACGTAACCGGGGGTTATGATACTTACAACGAGGCAGAACTTCGTTATTTAGGGGGGGGGGGTATTATGCCCGATATAATGCCTACACTTCAGAATTTGAGAGAGAGAAACGAAATGTGAACGATTTGCAATTGAAGCTGACCAATCCTATTTATAGTGCTGATCAGGCACTTTGTCGCGCCCCGCGAAGGCCGAAGACAAAGTCTTCGCGGCCCGCGAGGACTTGTAGACTAGGTCTTAGCTTTGCTGAGTTAACCCGTAGCCCCCACACGCGTCTCGACACGTGGAACCTCAGGGTGTGGTCTGGTGTCCTAGCTGTCGCGGCCCGCGACGAAGCTGGCTAAGGGCATCGCGGCCCGTGAGTGAGTACTGATTTTTATTTTTATTTAATTTTTATAAAAATAAAGGTATTCAGGGCCATTTTCGTATACGGGGTGTATTTTAAGATGTATAGGGATGTTCTAAATAATTTAGGGGTGTCGGAATATTTTAGGAGGGTTGTTATATCAATGGTAGTAGGTGCAGCTGATGGAGAAACAAAAGGTATCGATGATGTTGGTGGGGGAACAGATGGTGGATACGATGGAAATGGAGACCGTCTAGCGCTCTCCCCGAACTCGAGCTCTAAGACTCGACGGCTGAGTATCTCGAACTGCAACTGGAGGGATAGGAGTAGATCGTCACGTGTATAACCAATGTGGTGTGATATGTGATATGGATCTGATATCGGCATGGTGTATGGGGGAAACCATCTAAATGGCTGGCCAAATGGGTCTGACCCAGAAGGAGTAAACTGGGGTATAGGTGGAAGATCAGCAGACGCGAAGGGATCAAAACTCGGGGGCTGCCCCGATGTGCCCTCCCCTGGGCAGGGAGCAGGAATCTCATGCCGAAAGGCGACATGAAGATCTGTGCGGTGCTCGTCAGAAACAAAAGGTGGGGGAGGAAAGATAGTTGGTGAGGGCAGTGAAACGGGTGGTGCGATAGGAGGTAGATCGAGAGGAGCTGAAATGGGCTAAAAAACATGGTCATGAACAGGAGGAGGTGTGGGTGCACGGACGGGAGAGGATGGGGTGGCAGACATCGCATCATCATCGTCGAGATCAGTCGCGTAGGCCCTGAGTCCTGCAGCCTGTAGGGCCGAAGAAGTCACAGACTCGAAGGAGTCTGCAACGGAGTGTATATCAGAATTAGAGGAGATATCAATAACCAACACGACTGGAGAAGGTATATCCAAAATAGCGACATCATCCACCTCACCGTCACCCTGGTCGCCTACAAGGTGATCGCCCACGAAAATATCAAAATCATCCCCAAGTAGGTCGTCAAAAGGCCAATCCTCGGGAGGAATGGCAACAAGTAGGACGATGTCAAGAATGGGCTATGTAAGATGCTCACCATATGGGTGACTGATAATGAGCTGACCATGAAATGGGAGAGGGAGTGCAAGAACGTCATCAGCAAACAGAATATCATCCCCGAAGTCGGGTAGGGCAAACGGCTGGAAATCATCGTCATCATCTGACAGCATCTCGGGGTCGCTCTCAATATCAGATCTGAAAACCTCTGGAGCTGGGGCTACCTCGTCGTCTGATACAATAGCCAAGGGGTCGTGATCCTCCGATAAACCACTCTCAGATGAAGACATGTGTACCTGTAACATAATAATCATAGCATGTGCAGCTATATTAATTACTATTACTCGGTATATACAGGAAAAGATAGGCATCACGTAACATGTATTCACGTTATTCCTACATGAGTCTTTTCTAACTTGACAAGTCTACCCCATGTAAACTAAACCACCGACTTTGTCCTTGCTCGTGTTTCTTTCTTTGCTTTGAAAAATGTTTGTTCCATGGATCTTGGTGTTTTGTAAATGCAATGAAAAATATTTTGTAAAAATATTTTCGTGAGAGAGTCCTAGTGATTGTAGTCTAGACTCAAGAAGGAATCCTAGTTCACTACAATCGAAGCTCTGACACCAACCTGTCACACCCTGACTTTTTACGGAAGCGTGTAATGTGTGACTTGATCAATATCATTGCATTCAATTATAATAAACAACTATATGATTAAAACATGATTGTCACACCCCGATATTTCCACGTATTACCGGTGGGCCCGGTGGGGAGTATTGTGACGTAGTTGATATCATCATAGACAATTTATCACAGTTTAATACACAGCGGAAGTCGAAAGATAAAATCATTACAAACCGAATGAAAGTAATATCAATTATTACAAGAACGGTTGTAAGGGATCCACAGGCGGACCAAGTAAAAAGGAACATTGTTCAACAAATTTATAAACATCTAAGCTTGCAAGACTCTTTATTGATGCTAGGAGTAGCCAGCCCATTTCGATTAGTACCTGCACTTAACCTTTTTGGAAAATACGTCAGTTTACACTTGTAAATACGATTAACCGACTCTTTTTGAAAATGTTTAAGAAAATTGATTTGAATGCACAAGGCACAAATAATCTTTTATAACTTGGGACAATTATTTTAAAAATAATCTTGTATACAGATTTATATGTTTGCCGTCCATCAGGGCCGGTTAGAAGAGCCGGACAGGATTAACTGACACACCACAGGTATAATGCCCACAAGGAGAATTCCTTATTGTGGATTACCATTTATACATACGCAACTGTCAGGTGTATGCCTACACCCCGTGCTTAAGTCGTGGCCATTTCAATGAATGAGCCGAGGATATCCAGGACATGGTCATTAACCCCCCAAAGGCCATATACCAAACAAAACAGATTAAATCGGGTTATGTAAATATATTAATCAAAATCCGATTTAAATAACTACATACCCGACCAAGCGGTATTATTATAATACCGTATCCCAAGCCCGTATAACGGAAAATAAGTTAAAAGTATTTACCTGAGCAAATTATACAAATTTATCCCAGCCGTACAAAGCAGCAAGTGCAAGTATCTTTTACTGGTCTCCTAAATCTGGAATGAAGGTTTTAATTAACCTATTAGATTCCTAACGGGTCTTACTTAAGTTTAAACTTAGACCGGTTAGTTTTAAAGAGAGGTATACGGTTCAACGCAAGATTAAGCAAAGACCGGATTAGAATGTGGTTTGGACCCGGCAAGTATGAAGACTTGTATGATATGGGTAAACTAAATACATTCTGGATTTTGAGATAAAAATGATAAGGTTTGACCCATTTCGGTTAATTTATGCAAGCTAATTACATAAACCGCACCTAATGCGAAAAATGCATAACGGGTAAACAAATGAGTCATTAATAGGTTTCCTAAGTTAATATGCCTTAAACATGTTGTGATATCAGCAGGATACCTTCCATTATGCCCAAAACAGATTTAAACTCAAATCAAGCCCCATAGGGGCATTTTGGTCATTGATGTGCGGTAAAGTGTTATATATATTAGGTGTATATTTTAAGCCCCTTTAACACTTATTTTTAGCCAAGTTTTAAATTTATAAAACACGATATTTTACTAACACTAAACACACATATGGGCAAGTGCACCCATCGTGAGCGTAGTATAGCGTTGGTAAGATACCGAGGTCGTCCAAGGACACAAGAGCTTTTAGTACCGGTTTATCCTCAACGTCTAATCAAAATAAAAAGTTTTAGAAAAATGTTTTAAACTAAGAAAAATAAAAACTAACTAAAATGCTGAAAATAAAAATAAAAAGAAAAACAGATAGACAAGATGAATCACTTGGTTCCGACTCGTATCTAGTATAACCTTTGATTATTTCCGCACTTTTGCACATAATTAAGAGATTATCTTAGTTATTGTAGTAGGCCCATCTTTTGAAGGTGACGTTACCCTCACCCCAGTAGTTTGAGTCAGCAAGGATACAATCCTAAAAGGGTGGATTATTGGAAGATAATGAATTAAGTTATTAATGCAATATTATGGTAGGCCTCGCTTTTGGCGGTGACGTTACCCTCGGCTAAGTAGTCTGAGTCAGCAGGGATACAGTCCTAAATAGCCGGGTTATAGTATTAATAGTAGTTAACTTATGAGGGGATCAAAGAGTTTGGACCCCCGCCATCCAATACCGTGAAGCATTGAAGGAGGTCCTACTAAATTTGACCCAGGTCCATTGCAGGACCTCTAAACGCTGAACAATGGCAAGACCTTTACCAAACTGTTCCCTTAACCCCCGACCAGGTAGCCAACATAACTCCATATAGACCGTGGAGATATGAATGGTGAAAATCTTTTATTTTATATAGACAGTAAAATAATGCCAAGACACCACGGACAAACGATAAGGAAAGATCACCTTCAACATAAGTAACTAGTTATTAAAGTAATTAATACAAAACCAAATAAAAAGTGCAAAAAATTAGAAATAAAAAGTATTATACTAGACACTTTGTCTTCACCAAGTGATGTAAGAGACTTAGGCAAACATGGCCTTGATTGTCAAGAACTCTTACGATCAATCTTGGATCCCGAGACGACTCACACACTCTACGATGGACAATGGATGATGGTGGTGTTGTGATGGTGGTGGGTGGTGGATGAAGTGTGAGAGAGGTGGTGTGCCAAGGGATGAGTTGAAATGAAACCAAGCACTCCTATTTATAGGCTGAACAGAAGGCTGGGCACGGCCCCGTGTCCGCTGGACACGGCCCCGTGCCTGTCTGACAATCTATCTCTTCATTAATTGTAATTCGCAATTACAATTAATGCGCCTGCTGTACTTTCGCCACTCCCCCGTGTTCACTGGGCACGGCCCGTGGTGGGCAATAGAAGCTTCTATAGGTTTGTCTTTTCTGCTGCTTCTTGGGCACGGCCCCGTGCTGGCTGAGCACGGGGCGTGTTCAGTCTTCTGTCTTCTCTATTTTGCTTAGGAAGATGCCGTTGAGGGGTCGGGCAGTCCACTTATGTTCCTTTCCTTGTATTTATGTTAGATTTAGCTGTCTTTTTGCTTCTTTTGTGAATTTGAGTTCATTTAATCCTGAAAATACAAAAGGAAGACAAAAACACTCTTTTTCCAACATTAGTACTTAAAAAGGGTTAGTTTTATGCCTTATTTGATGTAATTTATATGTTGCATTTTACATACATCAAATACCCCCACACTTGAACTTTTGCTTGTCCTCAAGCAAAACTCTTTAATTTGTGGCTTACACTCCCAAATGGAATGGGTAGAAGAGAAGGTTTTTGGGCTTGTCGTAGAGTGTCGGGATTTCCAAGATTCTTTATGTAGTTTTATTTTTTATTTATTTACAATCCTATTCGTCATGATTTATTTAAAACGTTTCATAAGAGAAATTATTTATTTGGGCATAACATGCCTTTTTAAAATTCCATTTATATACAAGTTCACATACCTCACGGGAGAAATCACTCACACTCGGCCGAAGGTGTATTTTTAGTGAATCACACGAGAGCGGCATGGAACTTATTCCTACCATAGGCTTGCCAAGCAATCAATCCTCATCATTTTTAACTTTTATACCTTTGTAAATATCAAGAGGACTTTGTAGGTGGTTGGGTTAGTGGTTAGTGGTTAGTAGAAAAAGGGTGAAAAAGCGTAACAAGTGTCGGTTTTCGTAGGACTTTCTATTTTTTTTAACTTTTATTTTGATGAAGCTATTATTCAAACAAAGTTATTTTGATGAACTTGTTTGTTTATTTTCTTTTGCTTCATCATCAACAAACATTTTTTTTTGAATGACCATACGAAAAACCGAACTTGTTACTAAAACAAAGGTTAAAAATGAAAAAGGTTTTGGTGGGTAAAAGGGTGTTTGGTTTGGGTTATGAAATGAAAAGGTTTAGGCTCAAAGGGGCTAACTAGGGGGATTTTGGGTAGGTGGTAAAAGAAAAAGAAAAATAATGGTGTAGAAATAAAAAGGTTTAGTCCTAATGCCTCCATCATTTACTTACTCGGGTTTAAGTTGATAAGGATCGGGAATGTATTGTCATGGCAAGTTCTAGAGTCGTAAGAACCAAGCGGCTATTCACACAAGAAACGAAAAATGAGCATTTAGTCAAAAGATGTAAATTTGTATGCTCAATAAAGGCTCAAAACTCACTTTTGTGGGAATGGGTTTTTATGTGATCAAGTATATATAATCAAATTTTAACTAAGTTTGCTATGCTTTTTCATAATTTTCTTATGTTGGTTCTTTTTATCACGACGCTATCGGTTGTAAATTCGTAAAAATATAACCTTTTTGAGAACTTGAATTTCCCGAGTTAAACCTAGAAAAGTAAAAAAAAAAAATGAAATTTTTGAAAAAATTTGGGGTGATTAGCGGTTCCAATAGAGTTTTGTGTAAGGCTTGTATTTAGGATTTGCAAAATTTCAAGGTTTTAGCATCCCCCCCACACTTAAATTACACATTGTCCTCAATGTGTCCCAAAAATAAATTGTTAGGTTGATTAGATGTGTAAAACAGTGTTTAAAAGCAAAGATTTATGTTACTGGCAGTCTGGACACGGCCCCGTGGGGACCGGACACGGCCCCGTGTTCAGGTGCCAGTAACGAAAATTAAAGAAAAGAAACAGAAGCCTGGACACGGGGGCGTGTCTGGTGAACACGGCCCGTGTCCAGTTACCTGAACTGGGCATTTTTCTGCAGGGGGTTCAGCACGGGGCCGTGTTGGTTGGACACGACCCGTGTTGAACCTTCTGTAATGGAGAAAATCGTTGGGCTGCCTTGTTCTTGTGCATGTGGTCATTTTTCTCGTTCCCCTTTTCATCCCTTACCACCATGAGTGTGTTTTATTCATTATGAACCATCCAAACTTTAAAAACCATCATTTCATTGCATCATAGAGAGACCTTACATAGTCCTAATTTAAGATAAAATAAAAAATTAACTAAATAGGTCAGGAGGTACACGAGGTTATCATAAAGAGTTCGACTTTTCTAAGAAAATTTCGAGAATAGTTTCCCGATATAGTAGGACTTTTAGCCGAAGGATTTCTTCCCTAAACGTTGTTTAAAGCCATTCTTCGATCTCCCTAGGAAGGAAGAATGCGGCTTCATTTTCCTCAGTAACTGGTGGCTGAGGGGGAACATTCACCGGGACTCCTTGCACCACTCTTCGCGGAGGCTCTTGGTGCATGGCGTACCATTCGGCCGGAATGACAACTTCGGGCACCACGTTCCACGCCCTTTGGGTTATTATAGGTACCAAAGGCGGGGAGGCGAGAAGGTTTAACCTCTGGTGCAAGAGGTTTACTTCTCGGAGACAGCCCTCTAGCCCCACTGTAAGATGGTTGATACGGTCGACCAATGCTTCCTCCACTCCCGTCATTTCGTCAATAGCCTCCCTTAGGGCGTAAATATAGTTTACAAGAGAGTCTTCTGCTGTTGAAGATCTCCTCCCTTGTCGGTTACTTCTTGAAGATGATCCGCTTGTTCTGCTTGCCATTTTCTGTGAAAGAAACCGAAGAAAGCTAAATTTTTACAAAACAGTGCCTCGGACACGGCCCGTGTTCGCTGAGCACGGCCCCGTGTCCATTTGTCTGCAGGATTTTAGGCTAAGGAATCTTGGAGTTTTAAATTATTTTCATGATTTTATCTGGGTTTTAAGCTTAGATAATTTAAAATAAAGTTATACAACTAACTTTAAACAAGAATCCTTAGCAAATAATCTTACAAACTTCACATAGAGGGTTGGAATCATGGGATTTCCAAGCTTCCATGGAGGAAATGTTGAAAAATTTTTGAAAGAAGAGGAAATGAATAAAAGTGGAAGGGACAAGATGGTCCTTGGGAACCTTCTTTTAGCACTTACCTAGGATGGTATGAGTGAAGATCCCAGGAATCTCTGTCTATTGAAGTGGTAAAAAATGAGCAGGAATCAGACTGCATTTAAAGAAAACGACAGCACACTGGACACGGCCCCGTGTGCAGAGGAAATCCTGACACATTTTGTCCGTATTCTGACAAAATCAGCAGAGAATCTTTTAGGTGAGCACGGGGGCGTGTTGACCTGGACACGGCCCCGTGTCTAGAGGCTGTCTTACGGAGTTTTGTTACTTCTAAGGATCTCGTCGATATTGGGTGGTTCCTTATTGGTTGGAACAACCCCACAGTGCCTAAGATACCTTAATTGTCCTAGACTAAGGCGAGAACGCAAGAGGTTGTCGGTGAGGGTAATTCCTATTTTTATTCTAGGTGGACAAGTCCAACCCTTTCCCGGGCTCTCGTTAAAGAAGGTGTATGCCGAATCGCTCAGGTCTATGTATGCACCGAACGAAGTCGATGGAGAGTCCTTCACGGTACAATCGGCACAGGGACGACTATCGTCCAAGTCTTTGCTAGGTATGAAGGTATTTTTGGGAGCAACGAGGTTGTCGGAATGCGGTTCCAACATTTCTTCATGGTCATCTTCTTGGGGCGGATCAATAAAGTCCTTCCTGACTTTCTTAAAATCCTTGTGTCCCCGACACAATCTGCAGAAGCTGAAAAACTAAGAAAATCCTAAAAAATTAAAAAGAAAAAAGAAAAAATGATTAGGCCGTTGATTCCTAACTTTCTTAAAATCCTTGTGTCCCCGGCAGTGGCGCCAAAAACTTGATGTGCGGTAAAGTGTTATATATATTAGGTGTATATTTTAAGCCCCTTTAACACTTATTTTTAGCCAAGTTTTAAATTTATAAAACACGATATTTTACTAACACTAAACACACATATGGGCAAGTGCACCCATCGTGAGCGTAGTATAGCGTTGGTAAGATACCGAGGTCGTCCAAGGACACAAGAGCTTTTAGTACCGGTTTATCCTCAACGTCTAATCAAAATAAAAAGTTTTAGAAAAATGTTTTAATCTAAGAAAAATAAAAACTAACTAAAATGCTGAAAATAAAAATAAAAAGAAAAACAGATAGACAAGATGAATCACTTGGTTCCGACTCGTATCTAGTATAACCTTTGATTATTTCCGCACTTTTGCACATAATTAAGAGATTATCTTAGTTATTGTAGTAGGCCCCTCTTTTGAAGGTGACGTTACCCTCACCCCAGTAGTTTGAGTCAGCAAGGATACAATCCTAAAAGGGTTGATTATTGGAAGATAATGAATTAAGTTATTAATGCAATATTATGGTAGGCCCCGCTTTTGGCGGTGACGTTACCCTCGGCTAAGTAGTCTGAGTCAGCAGGAATACAGTCTTAAATAGCCGGGTTATAGTATTAATAGTAGTTAACTTATGAGGGGATCAAAGAGTTTGGACCCCCGCCATCCAATACCGTGAAGCATTGAAGGAGGTCCTACTAAATTTGACCCAGGTCCATTGCAGGACCTCTAAACGCTGAACAATGGCAAGACCTTTACCAAACTGTTCCCTTAACCGCCGACCAGGTAGCCAACATACCTCCATATAGACCGTGGAGATATGAATGGTGAAAATCTTTTATTTTATATAGACAGTAAAATAATGCCAAGACACCACGGACAAACGATAAGGAAAGATCACCTTCAACATAAGTAACTAGTTATTAAAGTCATTAATACAAAACCAAATAAAAAGTGCAAAAGATTAGAAATGAAAAGTATTATACTAGACACTTTATCTTCACCAAGTGATGTAAGAGACTTAGGCAAACATGGCCTTGATTGTCAAGAACTCTTACGATCAATCTTGGATCCCGAGACGACTCACACACTCTACGATGGACAATGGATGATGGTGGTGGATGATGGTGTTGTGATGGTGGTGGGTGGTGGATGAAGTGTGAGAGAGGTGGTGTGCCAAGGGAAGAGTTGAAATGAAACCAAGCACTCCTATTTATAGGCTGAACAGAAGGCTGGGCACGGCCCCGTGTCCGCTGGACACGGCCCCGTGCCTGTCTGACAATCTCTCTCTTCATTAATTGTAATTCGCAATTACAATTAATGCGCCTGCTGTACTTTCGCCACGCCCCCGTGTTCACTGGGCACGGCCCGTGGTGGGCAATAGAAGCTTCTATAGGTTTGTCTTTTCTACTGCTTCTTGGGCACGGCCCCGTGCTGGCTGAGCACGGGGCGTGTTCAGTCTTCTGTCTTCTCTATTTTGCTTGGGAAGATGCCGTTGAGGGGTCGGGCAGTCCACTTATGTTCCTTTCCTTGTATTTATGTTAGATTTAGCTGTCTTTTTGCTTCTTTTGTGAATTTGAGCTCATTTAATCCTGAAAATACAAAAGGAAGACAAAAACACTCTTTTTCCAACATTAGCACTTAAAAAGGGTTAGTTTTATGCCTTATTTGATGTAATTTATATGTTGCATTTTACATACATCAGTCATTTTAAGGGTTATAAAAGAGGTTAAATATAAATCTGAGGTTCGAGTCTGAAGTGATCAGTAAAAATAATTATTTTTGCAGGTCATATCAGTAGGGTATTGCATATATGTGAAATTTATTATTTATAACCAAACTATGCACCGTAGGGGCATTTTGGTAATTTCACATAAGCTTTAAAGGTTAAATTTGGAAATCTGATTTCAAAGCTTTCGCTTACTGTTAAAGTACAAAAATTTACTTAAAACATCATTAGGTATTAAGTTTTATATGTCAAAAATAGTTTTAATCCATACTATGCGTTTAAAACGCGTAAAAAGTCAGTTTTAGGTGATTTTAAGGTTATATAAGAAAAGCTGAGATTTTTATCAGTCCAAAAGGCTTAAAATATTTTATTTACCATATAAAATTAGTAGTAAAAAGTTTGGCATCAAAAAGTTATGTAAAACTCATTTTATTAGTAAAAAGGGTATAACCGTCAATTACCGAATCAAAGCAATAACCCTATGTTATGATCAGTTTAAAAATAAATAAAAATATTCAAAAGTCCCAAAATAATATATTACATCAGTGGGTAAAAGGTTTGGAGCCAAAATTTGGGTTTAAATAGGCTTTATGCTAGTAATACCGTTTAATTAATAAAAAGCTTTCAAATTACGCTATTGAGCATAACTCCTAATTTAGACCTCAAACTGATGTCAAATCTTTAGGACATGTTTATAAATCAGTAAAAAAGGTTTTTGTCCTCTCACATTTTCAAAAATCTCGTTTTTAGGTCAAAAGGGCATAATGGTCAACATTTAAGCAATTAACGGAAACATGCATATGAATCGGATTAATTAGGAACCAAGTTGTATAACCTCAGAGGATTATACTAACCTATAACCTGGTCCTAATGGAACTCTAAGGCATATCTAAACTAAGCTAAAGCGGGTCAGAACTGAAAGTCAAAGCAAAAGTCTACTTTTGCGACTTTCGGTTCCGAACCGAGCCTAAACTCAAAATTGTCGGGTTGAACATGCTTAGACGTGTTCTTATATTAATTACCAAGTTATACAAGTGTTAAAAACAGGTTTCATAGCTTCTACATTGTTAATTATGAGTTTATTTGAAAAATAGCTTTCTATTGACTTTTTATAATTAAGTTTGACCCGACAATTGACCTAGTTAGAATGGAAATTAGAGGGTGCCCTTTTAAGGGTTTATTACCCACATAATTACCAACTCATAGCCACTTTCAATTCGAAAAATGACTGGACCATTAGTGATTAATCACTAAGTCAAAGCTTAATTACGACGGCTTTGACTTTTGGTCATTAAACTAATAAAACTTAAACTAGAGAGGTTAAGGATGCTTACTAGAGCTCTTAGCACGAAAATGGAACTGAAGAAAACTTCTTGAAGTCCAGAGAGCTCTAGAGAATGGGTTTTGAATAATTTCAAATGAGCAAGTTCAAGTGTTGCAACATGGGTTCCTTATATAGCCAAGCATAATTCACAAGATCATTACACACAAGTTTACAAGTGTTCCTTGATCATCCCAGATGTCCCCTATGCATGAAATATCATTGGAGCAGTCCCTGAATTCGAAAACCAGCTTCCTAAGGCGGTGGAACTGGCTGGACAGGCAGCTGTCCATGTTTCTGCCCAGTTACAGGTCTTACGGACCGTAAGCCTTAGGCTTTGCGGTCCGTATCCGTAATTTAAATTTTATCGCCCAGTTGTGCTGCCTTACGGTCCATAAGGTGGACCCGTTGCGGTCCGTAAAGCTTGGTCAGAAGACAAAAACTTTGAGAACTTTGACATATGATCATGCAACCTATCAAACTTCGAATCCTTGGTCATTATTAGCAGAAGAGGACCATATGTTCAGACCTGAGACACCTTGGGAGTGTGGCCATGCAATGGCATTGACTTGAAGTCCTTGAAAAGACAAAGTGTGAGGATTTGTCATGTTTGCACCTAGGATTCCATTTCTTTGAAATTGTGCAAGTCTTAATTATTGTACCAGGTCCCTTTTTAGTAAATCAATATCTGATTTATATGAGAGGGTGATAATATGTTTACCAAAGGTTAGAAAAGGTCACTCAGAGGTAACAATTTAACATGTTGACACTTTTAACCACTATGTTCCATAAGATCCTTCAGCACAAACGACTTCCAATGTTCGTCAAATTATTCTTTCAAGAATACGAACGTCGTGTGAAGTCAATCAGAGGCACAAAAATGGCATGTTGACAATTTGGATCCTTTTATTATCATATTTACATTGTTTAACACCTTAATCTCTCGGAATCAGTTCCTTATGTGTTTAAAGTCCACGGCACGTATCTTCATAGTATTGGTCTTGATTTTACGAGGTGTTACAATGATGTTCATCCATTCATAAGTTTCAAAATAATACAAACCCAATTTGTTAAGTACCAACCAACAAACTTCAAGTTAAGTTTACAAACCATTCAAAGCACTATATAAGTTCCATAACGGACTTTTAGACCAAGGCTTTGATTCATATATCTTATTAAAGATAAGATATACAATCCAAACCCTTCCAAAATAGGATGACATCAATTCTTGAAACACTTCTTGAAACTTTCATAACGCCGCCAGATCCATCAGTTTTCTGAAATACATGTAATTTGAAAACATCAACAAAAGTTGAGCGAGTTCATGTGTTTTTGTACGTAAGCATGAATAATCTTGTAAACATTTGTATGTATTCCTTTGTAATCCGGTATGAAAGTGTCTATGAATAGATCATTAATGTGTAGCTAAGACATTAATATGTGTGCAATGGCGTAGAAAGGCTCAAACCTAGCGGATTTTGTACCGGTCCACCCAGCTGGAACGACATAGTCACCACATTCGGCCACTCCCGAGCCCATGGGTGGGGATCGCAACACCCAGATAGATCTATCACTCATGCCCCTCGGTCTTTATACAAAGATTAATGGTCTTAAGTGTGCGCCTACCCATTCACATGATCTAACAGTTCATTCATTAGCTAACCATACCATTTGAAAACGTTTGCAACATGTATTTCACCCCCGAATGTTATAAATCCGAAAGCAGTTAAAAGAAAAGGGGGACATGAACTCACAAATTTGCGTCCGGTGTCCTGTAAACTCAAAGATCTTTTCCTCGGGTCGTGCAACTACCTACACACGTGTAATGTTTAATTAGACGGTTAGGTCGTGTAACGACTCTTAGTCTTATTTATTAAGACTTATTTTGGAATTGGTATACTTTGAGTTATACGTTGGATGTATATTATATAATTCTAAATTATATAATTATAAGTTAAAATAAGGATATTTTAACTTAAACCATTTTTATCCAATTATTTGGAATATTGTTAAAAATATTATATTTATTTTTAACTTGCTTTGTCATGTATTCCTCACATATGTATTTTCCAAGTATAGGTATACTTGTATTTGCGTATTTTGCCAAGTATTGGTAGTATATTCCGGTATGTATTTATACGTATAGGAATACGTATTTTCTTATATTTATTAAGTATTTTATACTTAATTTGTGTACAATTTTCTGGAATATTATTTTTATAAAATTAAAAATCCATAACGTTATATCCTTAAAATATACATATTTTAAGACAATTTTTATAGAAAAAGATCTATAACTTTACTTGGTAAAAATAAGTATACTTTCATATATATCTTAAAAATAATATATTTTTAAGATTAATCTTAGAAAAATATATATTTTTAGTTTTCACCAAAATAATATATTTTTGTGTTGTTTATGAAAATATATACTTCAATAATTAATATATTTTCTATTTTGACAAAATATGATATACTTTGTAATATTTGTAAAAATTCCATAGTTTGCCGTTTCTTCGGTTTCAAAATAGCGTTTGCCACATTTGTCGAGTTACGAATTTATTTCCAGAATATATGTATATTGTCCAAGTGTCCTTTGTCCGATTTGTCCAATATTCGGGTATAAATTATATATTTATTATCTTGTGATTTTGGTAATATTTTATATTACAACTTTTAGTATTTTGGTGTGTTATATTATTTTCAAGTCCCTAATTTTAATATAACTAATACAATCAATATACAAGTAGCACATAATTTTGTGTCTTCTAAATATATATTTTCCTAAATATATATTTAATCACTTTTATTTTCAAAAATGAACCTCCAATACTCTTAATTTTTATAACAAAAATTATGGCAACCTTTTATAATAAAACCATGACCAAAATTACTTGTAATCACTTGTTTAAAAATATTTTTCTAAGTGTTTAATTTTTACAAAAATTTTGCCATAGTTTCCCCTTAAAAATTGAGGTTTCCATGCTTAATAGCATATCTTTTTCGTTTTAAAATTCATCATCAATCAACAACAAGTTTCATATAACTTACCATGAGCCATAAATATGCATTTTTACATTATGACATGAACTTGAAGTTAGTAAAAATTTGTAGTAATTTAACATGTTGTTTAATATGTTGTAAGAACACTAAATCCATGGTTCTTATTTTATAAAACTCATTCTTATGAATTTTCATTCTTTACAACTTGTATGATGATTTTCCAAAAATTAATCTTCTTGTATTTTTCTTGTTTCATACACTTCATTAGTTCCATTTAACACTTAAACCATGGTTATTTTCTTTAAAAACCAAGTCTTGTTAAATCTTGAAGTAAACTCTAGTTTCTTGAAAATATTATTTTTGAAATCTTACATTTTCAAGACTTATTTCTTGTAGGAATAATCATCCTACACTAAACCATGTTCATCTTCAAGTTCATGTTCAACATAAAGGATGATCATCATGAATATCTCAAGATTCATCCTCATACTTGCTAGATCATGTGTTTAATCATCATCTAGCAAGCTTCATATGATGATCTACATCATATACACAAGTAATCAACAAACAAGTTTATTACATACAATAAAACAACTTTGATCTTCATGTTTTTAAGCCTTATTTTCATGTTCATCTTTATGTTTTCTTGAGATTCTTTAGTTTACCAAGTTACATCTTACTTTAACCACTAAAATTATGAATAAAAACAAGATCAAAGAGGCTTACTACTAGCACTATGGCTAGGAAAGAATCAAGATGCAAAGTGATGAAGAAATGTGGTGGTTAAAAGCTCCTAGAGAAGGTCCTTCCAATTCCTATGCTTGCAACCTTCTTAGTTAGGCTTAAGACACCTTAGAATCGCCTTTGATTGCTTGAGAATGAACTTGAAATGAAGTTGACGGTGAGGGGGTGTTGGGCCGTAGCTATGGAAGAAGAGAAGGGGAAGTTTTGGTGTTTGAAGATGGTGAATGATAAGTGATGAAAAACTTGTGGTTTTTATAAAAGTTCTTCCAACATATTATAATCCTTAAGTTACAATGTTCCATATCTAAGAAACAAGTATAATAAACAAATCAAAAGAATTAGGGCATGTGGGGCCTATGTCATGACCGTCCATAATTGGGGGGGGGGGGGTCTTGGTTTGGTTTTAACTATTAGTTAGATGATTTAGTTGAAATGTAAGTATAATAGTTAGTGTTTAATGTGTTTAGGGGTTTTAAGAGGTATTATGATGTTTGGTGAACATAACTAGCTTCATAACATTAAAACAATGCTTCTAGTTAAATTTTGGTGTTTCGGGTAGTGTCCAGTTGTTCGTTTGGTTACCGGTTAGTTAAGGTGCTAAATTGCGTAGTTTAGTGTGCAGTATGATATCTTTTATGACAGTTTTGATTCCCAGCACTTATCAAGGTATTCTGGACCATTAAACCTTATTTCTGCATTATAATTTGGGGTTTACAACCATAACAACAACCGTACCCAATATAATCCCACATATAGCCAAGCTATAGGTAGGGTCTGGGGAGGGTGGGATATAGGCAAGCCTTACCTCTATCCCAGGGGATAGAGAGGCCGCTTCCAGTGAGACCCCCAACTCCTAAACCAAATCCAGATATAAGAGTCAAATAAACATACAAAAAGTACAGCAACAACAACCATACCCAGTGAATCCCACAAATAGCAAAGCTGCTTATAGGGTCTGGGGAGGGTGGGATGTAGACAAACCTTGCCTCTGTCCCTAGGAATAGAGAGGCTACTTCTTGAGAGACCCTCGACTCGAAAACGAATAGCATACCAACATACCAAGTCAAAGAATATAGAAAAAAAAGAAGTCACCAATACCAAGAAAGTGATCAGAGTGACACAATATAATGTAAATCATGTATAATAGCATACAACATCAATTGGGCATAAACATAATTAGACAGTCACCGGTAATGTCAGTTAAAGAATAAGAAAAAACTACATCCGTAAAATACCTCTAAGACTTTACTGTAATAACCTCTAGAAGTCCTTAACCCTGATCCTACGCCTCCACGAAGTCCTATCTTGGACCATGTCCTCAGAAAGATGTAACTCTAGTAAATCATGCCTAATCTGCTCATCCCATGTCAGTTTGGGTCTGCCTCTTCCTCTCCTCCCCTCCACAGTAAGAGTTTCCACTACTCTAACTGGTGCTGTCGTCTGTCTCCGATTCACATGCCCAAACCATCTCAATCTCCCCTCCCTAATCTTATCTGATATACTAGCCACTCCTAATCTTTCCCTAAAAACCTCATTTCTTATCCGATCTAACCTCGTGTGTCCACACATCCACCTCAGCATCCTCATCTCTGCTACCTCCATCTTGCGCGCTTGTGTCTTCTTGATAGCCCAACAGTCTGTTCCATATAGCATAGCGAGCCTAACTGCTACCTTCTAAATTTCCCCTTTAGTTTAGTTGGGAACCTCTTATCGCACAAAACCCCACTGGCTGCCCTCCATCTACACCAGCCAGCCTGAATGCGATGGGTAACATCACTATCTATGCCACCATCTCTTTGTACAAACGACCAGCCAGCCTGAATGCGATGGGTAAAATTCAGCTTTTAAACCCCTCCATTTGGGGTTTAAAAGCTGAATTTTGCTGTTTTCTGCAGAATTCTGCAGTTTTAGTGTGTTTCGTGCACTTTCTAGCACTTAAATCATCACTCTGAAGGTAGTTTTATGATCCCTACTTTCCTACATACTATTCTAGTGTAATTCTTGGTTCCGGGGCTCATTCTGTGTCTTAACAACATGTCTATCTGAGTTCTGAACTCCCGTCAGTACTTATAGTTTATCTGATCAATGTATTAGTTTGTTCTGTGCACTATTTCAACTGTCTCATGTTGCATTTAACCTTCATAAATAATCATGCAACCATGTAATGTATTTGTATGTCTACGACAGTTAGGGGTGCAAACGAGCCGAGCCGAGCCCGAGCTCGACCAGGCTCGAGCTCGAGCTCGTTTAACATATGAAAGCTCGAGCTCGGCTCGATTTGAGCTTTATTTCTAAAGCTCGAGTTCGGCTCGATGGTAATTTTTGAAGCTCGAGCTCGGCTCGGGCTCGACTCGTTTAGTATTTGTTAATTAATTCATATTAATTATAATTATTATTATGCATATAATTAAGTTAATTTTTTATATTTATATAAATGGTAATTATTATTATATAAATATATGTTTAATATATTAATAAAAAATATATAAACAGAAAACTCGTTTAGGCTCGCGAGCCGGCTCGAGCTCGATAAGCGAAGATCGGGCTTGGGCTCGTTTACTAAACGAGCTTGTTTTTTTAGGCTCGGGCTCGAGCTCATTTAAGCTCGGCTCGTTCGAGCTTTTTTTCGAGCCGAGCTCGAGTAGCTCGCAAGTAGCTCGGCTCGTTTGCACCCCTAATGACAGTAATCAGAAAATCATTCATTTCATTGCTCAGTCATGCACAGTCATTAAGGTACAAATTACTGTTTATATTGTATGGAATACATGGAAAAGTGCCAGTTGTCACAGGAAAATGGATCATGAATCTCGATACAAACGACCCCAGTTGAAGAGTAATTACCAAGTGTTGGAAGGCCAAGTTGCTGACATATACACAAAAAATATTTTTTTGTGACGTTCAAGCTGAGCTAATTGGAATTGCGGATTGCATAAATCAATGTTACGAAGATCAACCCGATGAGTATGTTAAGTTTTACACAAATGACTTCCAGCAGCCTTGTACATCCTTATTTGAGGTAAACAATGGCGTTTTGTTTTTTATATGGCGTTTTATAAGCATGGCGTTTTATCATATCCAGTTGTGTTTTTTTATTTTTTTTAGACAAACATTCTCTGTATGGCATTATAGAGATATTGTTTTTCGCATTTTTAAGGTAATGTACCGTAAGTCTGATTGCACATGCAGTTGCTCATGCATGCGTTTTGAGTAGTTTGGTTTGCTATGTAGACATATATTCTATGTTTTGAGAAGTATGGACATTAGGGAATTTCCAAAACAATACATTTTGAATAGATGGCGCAAAGAGGCTTCCCCAAACTGCTCTCCCGAATACTCAATTAGTCGTGAATATATGACTGAGCTTGATCCCAATGTGCAAAGTATGATGCGAGATATTATTTTTTCAACGGAATATACTTTGAACCGTTGATCTGGTAATAAAGAGGAGCTATCCTTATACAAGGATCATGTTCAATCTTATATGAAGAAGGTTCAAGATATGCAGATTGTTGCTCCTCCTACTAGTACTAGGGATAGATTTGATGAGATAACAGGTCAATATAAAAACAACAAGAATTCGATAAGAGTCCCTGTTGGGTCTAAATCCAAAGGTTCTGGTTCTTGGTTATGGACACTACGCATCAACATGCAAACAGGCTGTAATTAAATGAAGATCGACAAGGTCAGAAGTGCAAAGGTTATGGACACTACGCATCAACATGCAAACAGGCTGTAATTAAATGAAGATCGACAAGGTCTTCGAGAGCCAGTGAAGAGTAGTTTGGCATTTTGTATTTTTCATTCTTACAGAACACACAGAAATTTTAGTTTGGCGTTTTACATCTCTTATATATCATTTTTTTCCATCTTTTTTTTTCTACCTATTTGTTCATAACATGTTACTTCGAAGTTACATAACAAATAATATAAGATCGGACAACCAAATCATATGCCAAAAAAAAACAACGCCACTAAATAAAACTACCATAAACCTCTAATTTTGGTCATGCTAAACTCAATAATGTTTTGCTAAACGAGATGGACAACAATGTTAATCCTCAGTCAAGAAAGATGTCTAACAATGTTGTCCACCCCGTTTAGCTAAACTTTATTGAGAACAAAACTGAATCTCCAAGAAATGACGTTTTTTCAATTTTTTGGTTTTTGTATGTTTTGGCATTTATATTGAGGATAGACTCAATAAGATGGACAATATCCCCGCATAAGGATTTTGCCCATCACATCGAGCGAAAGTTTACTTAGAAAATAGTGTATCTCAAAAAAGGTCGATTGGAATCTTGGATATTTGGGTTTTTTAGCGTTTCTAAGATGAATGATATATAGGAAAATATGACGTTTGGGGTTTGGTGTGGTTGTTAGTAGGTCTGAGAGGTTGTTTATATAGGAAGTTTTTGGCGCGTATTTTAGGCGCGATTTTATTATAATAAATGCTAGTAATTAAGTTTCGTCGTTTCAGTTACTGTTTGTTCAGCTTTATCTGTAACGCCCTGCTTCTTCATACTTTCCATAAATAGCAAGTCTTGTTTGTATTTCTATTTTTGGAAGTCTTGTGTTCTTGTAATTGTTCTTTCTTTGTAATCGTTGTAAAACCCGAGACGTGGATCATAAATAAAACTTGTATTTTTCTTTAAACTTGTGTTATACATGCTTTATACATATTCATACGTTGATTTGTGAAACAATTGATGCATATTCGTGATACTTACTAACATGTGACGAACCTACCAATACGTGACATACATGCTTCGTGCAATACTTATAAACGAGTCTTATACTTAATCATATTCGTTTTTATACTTGTGTAAGCTTTAGAACATGCTTTGTATGCTTAGATACCCTAAAATGATCATAAAACACGTAACATGTAACATTAGACTAGTTCAAACCTTAAATCAAAAAATAAAATTTTTGTTTTCAGCCTGAAGGCCTTGCGGACCGTATGGCCTTCCCCTTATGGTCCGTAAGGGGGTCTGGCGGACAGATTGTTCATCAGCCGCGATTTTGCACGAAATCCAACTTCTAAATCACCACCAATCACCTCCAAACCTCCATTAATCACCTCCCAACAACCCTAACTCCTTCCCCTATAAATACCATGCCTCCTCCAAGCTCATTTCACTTTGCAAACTCAATCAAATCACTCTAAAACTCTCCAAATCGCAGCTGCAAATCAGTATTCGAGTAGATTCATCAAGTTTCACTAAAGTGAGCATAACTCACTCAATACTTGTCCGTTTTACCTCATTCTTTTTCCAGTACACTTGGATTAACCTTAGCTTCGATTCCATGGGTTTTCCACAGCAAACCAGTCCCTGGAACGTCGCTTAAAGGGCTCCAAAGTTCACTGTTCATTTCTGATTTCATCTAATCTTTACTAAACTTGTTCAACTTGAGTCTAAACTCATCTCAAACCTATGTCCTTATGCTTATAACCACTTCTATGGTTAGTTAGGCTTAAAAAAAAGGTTGAGACATTCAAAATCAAAGGTTAAACCTCACATACATTCTGTTTTGTTTAGGGTTTTTAACCCACAAGTGATGTTCAAGCTCAAAGTTTGATATAGGTGTGATTTAGGAATAGCTTGAGCTATCCTACTTGAATATCCACCTATTGCTTGATGTTTTATCTTAGGTTAGTTGTTCATATTCTTGTATTACTTGTAGTTCATGACCCTCGTTGAATGTTTTTATATCAAGTGTAGTGGTGAACACTCAGAGGTGCCTAAATGGAAGACTTGTTCTTCCTACCTCCTACATGATTTCTATGACACTTAGAGGTACCTAAATGAAGATTTAATCTTCTACCTCATGCTTGAACTATTAAACTATTGGACGTATTAATATATATTACATAACCTATATAATGCATCCAAATAATCGAATCTTTGATGATGAACTAGTGTTCATATGTCAAGGTACTAGATTACATCATTTTAGACCTCGATAACTGTAACACCCCGAAAATGGGTTTGGTAATCAAACCACGTTAATACTACAGGACGGGTAAAATACCGTTAGCGGTAAAATTTAACCCGGTAAATATTAGGACTTAAACAAATAAACCTAATATTAATTAAAAAGGAAAAATAAATACTTTGAGAAAACAAAGTATATAAAAAGCCCAAATTAACGGGACATAAAACATAACGGGTTATAATTTCCCGAACCCGTTAAAGTAACTAGGAATAATTAACCTAGTTAGTAGCATATAATTAAGTGACTAATGGTGAGTTGTAGCTTCATTTGATCAAAGTAAAACATGGGGGACTAATATTGCCAAGTGGGAAACTTGTTTTTGTTAGGCCCTAAGGTGTGAGACTGACGCATCAAATTAACACAACGGGTTATGGTTACGAGTTGGGTCTTACCGGGTTAGTTTATATTAGGTTGTGGGCCTTTATAGGTCACTTGGGCCAAGCTTTAGGCCATGTGGGCCAAGCAGGCCCAAGGGAAGCCCATGTAGGGAAGTGGGCTTGGTTGAGTATATAAACAAGTTTATAACTTGTTTTTAGGTTGGAACCTTTGGAGCCTCATAGTTTAGAATTTCCTACAGAGAGTCAGAGAGAGGCGATTTGGTGGTAAAGACGTTTGTACCAGACGGTTTTGCTTTTCAAGTAATAGAATCGTGTGCAAGTGTTGAAAGTGATTTTCGGTATTGTGTTCTTCATATTTCATATTTTTCGGTTTTTCTTGAATCACCTATTGATTGGATTCCGCACAATCAATAGGCTGTTTGATATCATTGAAAGATCCGGTTAAACGGGACTTACAAGTGGTATCAGAGCCTTTAGAACCTATTTCTAAGCTCGGTGTGATATCAAAGATTCAAGATTTTGAAAAACAAAATTTTCGGCTCGGATTTCTGTTTTTCGAATCTGTCTTGAAAAGGTTCATATTTCGCTTTTAATCATCGTTTTTGAAGGTTTTGGATCAAGGGGTTGTCAGTTTATTGTTCGGAAACTTGAGGATTTGATTTTTTTGTTCATCGTGTTCTTCGTGATTCGAGTGAGTGTTCATCAAAATTCATAAGATTGGTCATATTTTGCTCATTCAATCTGTTTGAAAAGGTGTTAAAGGGTATTAAAGATATTCCTTATTTTAATTGATTCAGTAATATCTTTTGTTTTGAAAAGTTATTTTGATAAATCCCAATCTTTTCGGTTTTTATTTAAAAAAAAATAAAAAATATATATTTCCGGAAATCTGGTTGATCCAAGTTGGAAATCTTTTATTTTCAAATCTCCACAGGTTTCAAATCACGTGCAAAGAATTTCTCACTGGTCTCGACTCCAATCTTTAAGGAAACAGTTTTTTTTTTTACTCCATCTCCACTGTCTCGACTCACTTTTTAACTGGTCATCATTTTGATATCATTGCTTTAACCGGTCTCGAGTCATCATCTTTCTTCAGGAGGTCTCGAGTTATCCACATTTGATCTTCATCTCGAGCCGCAACCGCTGTTCCGACTCACAGTCTCGACTCACATCCTCCGATTTCGAGTTACGAGTCACAATCATCTCCGAAGCTACATCATCTTCAAGCTCTCGACTCACCGTTTCAACTACATCGTTCCGACTCGCAACCTCCATCATCATAACCAGTCTCGAGTATTTGATTTCGAGTTAAACTCACTGGTCTCGAGTCATACACCAAGGTCTCGAGTGAAACTTTCACGGTTTCGAGTTCGACTTCAACACGGTCTCGACTCACTGCTCACACGGTCTCGAGTCCTCAACTTCATCACCGGTTTCGACTCACAACATATTCTTCAAGGTCTCGAGTTGCAAGCTTCTCTGTCTCGAGTCGCAACCTTCAATCACCACTGCCATCAACATCATTCACCATCTCCGTTCATCTTTTCCGTTCAACTCCGATATCGACACTGTTACACCTTCGCATATCCACAGTTCATCATCATCATCTTCTCCGTCGATCTCCGCATACCATCCATCATCATCGTCTTTCATCTCCGGTCAACGTTGTCGACCTTCTTCGTTGTTTTAACTCTACGACCACCATACATAGTCACCAACATCTCCGCCATTCATCATCATCGACAGCCACTGTTGTGTTGTGTGATTATACAAAACGAAGAGGAAGACAGCCAGACGTGATATTTTGTCGTTTAGGTTTAATTTTATAATAGTTATAACATTAATAATAATAATAATAATCATTAAGTCATCATTACTTAATCATCAATATATATTATAATAGTTTTTAGTAAAAACTAATTTTTATATTAAAAAAAAGGTGAATTTGTTTGGTTGTGAAAAGTGTTTGACAGGTTTTGAGGTGCAGTTCAGAAAGCGGGTTCATTCGCCTGCAAAGGGTTTGAGTTAGCGAGTACATGGGTTCTCGTTTGGTTTGTGTTTTGAGTATCGACCACCCACTGAAATTATGGCATTCATGTTTCACAAACCAGTGGCTCAAGAAATTACCAAAGAAGAGATACTTTCTGTTTTTTGTACTCCTGAATGTAGAGAACGGGTTGAAGCCTATAGAATACACAACGCTGAGCTAATCAAAGATTATAATGACATTAAAAGGAAAAATTTCACTTTGGCTAATAATGAAAAACTTTTTAAGGAGAAAATCGAAGCTCAGCGAAAACACATCATCCAACTCAAGGATGATGTTAGTGTAAAAACAGCCCAACTCTTTATGGTTAAAGAAAAACTATGCAATGTGACTAAAGAACTGGAGGATATCAGAGATAGATATCAAATAAATGAGCTAAATCTTAAAAAATTTGATTCTTCCAGCAAATTAGTCGAAAACCTGTGTAATCAACAGCTAGCATACCAGAAAAGGAAAGGGTTGGGATTGGGTTTTAATCAGGCTCCTCCTCCTTATAATGACAATTATACTTACTTACCTATGACTGAGGAGGAGATGATGAATGAAAGCAAAATGACTTATGGTCCCAAAAACTGTAAGCCATCAGTAAATGTCAGACCTGTTGAAAAACAGGTGGTTAAACCAGTTTGTTTTGTGTCCAAGGGTACTTTTGATCCTAACGTTTCTTCATCATGTGCAGATGAAGTACCTGAAGTAAGATGGGGAGATATGTTTGGGAATGAACAACCTTTAGATTCTGATTTTTCTAAATCTACTTTTGATAAAACTGATTCTGGTTGTGTGTTTGGACAAGCTTTTCTTAACTCGTTTCGTAGTTATGTGTCGGGTAAAACAGTTGATGCTTGTCATGAACCTTTAAATAATGCGTCTGATGATGGTTGTTTTTCAGTACTTGATGATGCTTCTAACCCTACAGCTAATGATAGTGTGACAGTGGATGTCCCTAATGTTGAATCTAGTGGGACCACATTGGAAACCACAGTTGAAAGTAAACCACAATTAAACTCACATGATACATGTGTTGATGAAACATGTGTTGATGAAACTTCTGCAACTTCAGAAATTAAAACTGAAGAAGAAGTGGTCACAATAAATGAACAGTCACAAGAAAATGTTTCTGAAAAGGAAGTTAAAACGGAAACTGAATCGTCTTTTCAATATAATCATGATAAACTTGTAAAAGACGAAAAACATCATCCGTCTGAATCTCATGCTTGTGCTAGTTCTGATCAACAGGTACCTAAGAGGTCAGAAAAGGTACATGGAACACAAGCAAAGCAACCAAAGCAAGCTCATTCATCTAGACCAGTCGAATCAGTTAATGCTGCTAGCTCATCGAATTTCCATACATTGAAGCGACAGATCTGTTTCAATTGTGGAATTCCTGGACACATTGCTAGAAATTGTGTCCATCATCCAAAAGTGCAACAAAATTCTAAAATTCACTCTTGTGCTAATGTTTGTGAGCCGGTTCACAGCACACAAAAGGAGCCAAAACGAGCAGATCAAAGTCGAGGATATAAGAAGTCTGCTCATCAAGGACAATCACGATCCCATAAGGCTCATGACAAGGTGATTGAAAGCTCCAATCAGGGAAAAAAAACGAAGAATGGTGCTCAAAGCAACAAGACTTCTGCAACCAGCACATACAAGTACCCAAATTCGTCTTCATCTAAGAGAAATGTGCAGGCGCATCCAGCGCAAAAAGGACCAGTTTGTCCTTCAGGACCTGCTAGAGCGAATCAAGCTGCTCAAAACCTCTTTCCGATGAAAAGACAAACTTGCCACAACTGTGGCATTGCGGGTCATATTGCTAGAAACTGCACACGGCGTCCCCATGTACCCTATTATATGCGAAATCAGAGGGTTACACCAAATAATAACAATCATTCCAAGCCGATGAAGGTATCATCACCTAAGGTAATGAAGAATGTGAATCCCAAGGTTAAACCTTCTAATGGGGATTGGAACGCTGCTAAAAACAAACGCAAGGCTGTTCAAGAACAAAAACGTCTTTCTAAAACTGAATCAGCTAAAGCTGCTCAACTGAAGGCAACGAACACGTTTGTTAAACCGAAACAGATTTGGAAACCCAAATCCAAAGCAGCAATGTTTCCAATCCTTGAAACCAAAGGGGACCTATGTTTAAAAGAAGTGTCTTATTTTGATGCTTCAGGAAATCCCAGGACCACGATGGCCTGGGTACCCATGTCTTACTAATCTCCTTACCTTTCAGGAACAACCAAGGAGGAGCTGTTGACAATCTCTGGAATGTTGATAGCGGTTGTTCCAGAGATAAAAACGGGTAACATTTCACTGTTGCAAAAAGTTCAAATTTTTTTTACAGATGATATGTTTCCTTTGGAGGAGATTAGAGAAGTAAGATAAGATCAGCAAAAGGTACCGTTTAAATTCAGTACTTTGATTTGAATATTGATTAGTCTTCAATCTGATGACAGAACGGTTTAAAAAAAAAAACTATTTTTCTTTTCTCTTTCTTAGTTCATTATTTTGTATATAAAGTGTCCTTTCTCTAGTAAATGGTAAATTTGCGCAAAAATACAAGATTTATGCACAAATTTAGGGGGGGAGAGGAACATATAGCTAGATATATAGTTTAGGGGGAGAAAACTCAGAAAATACAAAAAGAGTTTGCTGTAAATATGTATTGTTTTAGGGGGAGAAAATGAGAAAAATACAAAAACATTAGAAAAATGAAAAAGTCAAAAAGAGAGATTGCATGATATGGGAAGTGAAATAAATGTTTGTGTTAAAGGGTTTGACTAACACATGTAAGGTGCCATAGCTGAAAAGACTAGGATCTACTGCGATATGTCGATAGGCTTGACGCTCAAAATGATAAAAGATACTAAGTGATATAAACATAACGAACTATGTACCATGTGGGTAACATACCAATGGCGTATGATTTTATGGTCTTAAATCTTGCGTTGATAGGTAGCCAACATCTGAGGTTTCGGGTCTTTATATTGTTGAATCATCCGGGGATATCTTGGCTGTCATTCTGTTCAGAACTAAAATTGTACATGACACCAGGAAAGAAAGTCACTTGGAATTAGCTCATTTCTATTTGAATGTCTGTATGTTGTCCCGATACACACAATTTTGATCTGATTCTGAAATCTTCTCTGAAAAAGTCGTGTACATCCTCTGCTGCATCCAGATATATGCTGACCTGGAGGTGCTAGGCAACGACAGCTTCTGCTGCATCCAGATACATGCTGACCTAGCTGTATGTTGTCGCGCTATAGATCTAATACACCCGAAAGAGGCCCTCAAGTGCCCAAAAGAAACCCAAGAAACCTATATCAAACTAAGAAAAACTCATTTGATCTGTATATTATACCATCTCTGCAAAAGATCTATTTTGTTCTCTTCTCAACCTATTCCCAGTTAAGATTTCAGAAATCTGGATTGGACTTGTGAAATATGTGGTAGGGAAGATACTTGCATGATAGAGTGTGCTGTTTATATTTCCAGGATTTGATTAGTATTTATTTGGGTGTTCATTGTTAAGAAATCAAAACATGATAAAACAGATTATATGCAGACCTAGACACAGTCAGGATATCTTAAAGGATGACATCAGTATACTCACCTGCTACGATGAATCGTTGTGCTTACCTTGATCGCGGGGGTATGCCTTGGAATGGGACACACTGGTATAATAGTATAATATTACCTTAAGCATATCACGAAGTTGAAAAATTGAAAGTTGAGCGTTAAAGTTTAAGTGGACAAATATATTGGCAATCGCATAGATCAGTTTGATTAGGCTTGTACTGAAAAGTGTTCCTTAGTCTGCCTGAGAACGAATTTTGATCCTATTGCAATTGTAATTGTATTTTATGGTAGTTGTTTATATTTTGAGTTTTTTTATTTGTTTCTAGTTCTTAAAATTAAAAAATTGAAAAATTCAAAAATACAAAAATAGTGTCTTGCTTTTCTATAAAACCAAAAATCCAAAAAATAGAGTGGTTATTTATTTTCTTTAACTTAAAAATATAACCGTTCTTGAAGATTTGACTGATCATCAAAAGTTGAAAGAATTTAAATTGTGAAATTCGAGTAGAATTACTTGGATGTACCGAGTGTTCATATGGTACGTTCCTCTGTTGCATAATAAATGTTTGCTTATGAGTTTGTGAGGATGTGCAGAACTTGATTTCATTCAAGAACAGGGGTTGATGAAGATTGAGATGCTGTTAGTTGCTGAAGAAGCCTGAAGCAGCACAACAACAAGATGTACCTGAGTCAGAAGAATCGGATACGAAACGCCGTCTGACAGTGAAAGTACATTTGAAGAAGTACCGTGAACTTGCTTGAAAGAAAAAGACTGAAGAAGAAAAGAGCTGTTGAGAATCCTCCTCTCACATTCTTTTTAACAAGATTTTCAAGCTATGCTGATCATGATCCTGATATGAAGCTAACCACAAGAGCTGAGAAAGAGACCTAGTGCTGAGAGTTCAGAAGTCAAGAACTTCCACAACATCTGCAGCATAGCGACAACCATAGACTACATTGAAGACGTTGTTGAATTCATGTTATGAAGACAATTTGATGGCATCAGTCTAGGGGGAGATTGTTAGGCCCTAAGGTGTGAGACTGACGCATCAAATTAACACAACGGGTTATGGTTACGAGCTGGGTCTTACCGGGTTAGTTTATATTAGGTTGTGGGCCTTTATAGGTCACTTGGGCCAAGTTTTAGGCCATGTGGGCCAAGCAGGCCCAAGGGAAGCCCATGTAGGGAAGTGGGCTTGGTTGAGTATATAAACAAGTTTCTAACTTGCTTTTAGGTTGGAACCTTTGGAGCCTCATAGTTTAGAATTTCCTACAGAGAGTCAGAGAGAGGCGATTTGGTGATAAAGACGCTTGTACCAGACGGTTTTGCTTTTAAAGTAATAGAATCGTGTGCAAGTGTTGAAAGTGATTTTCGGTATTGTGTTCTTCATATTTCATATTTTTTCGGTTTTTCTTGAATCACCTATTGATTGGATTCCGCACAATCAATAGGCTGTTTGATATCATTGAAAGATCCGGTTAAACGGGACTTACAGTTTTATTAAAACAAAAGTTAAACACCAAAACACACACTTAAAGTGTGTGTTCTGGTCGAAATATCCACAGGAGCCAGGGAACTCCATGCTCAAACCCTAACATTCACTAATCTCACAAATTGAAGGATCAAATCAAGTCCAAACCGAATATGGAGCATAGATTAATGATCCCCATTGCAAGGAGATCATAAGGTATGTAAAATTTGACAAAAATTCTCTACTTGAAATTCTCATGAATTTAGAGAACTTGAAATCTGACGATGCATGTATGAATTATAGATGAATTAGGAACATTAAAATGTCTAGGAGTAAACCCTAGACAAGTACATGTTGAAATTATGCTAAATTCTAGTGAAATCCATGGTCACCATTGTAGGTGACTAGTGGGTTATGTAGAACTTGATAAACACTAGGAAATTTGGGGTTGTTCTAGTGTAATTTGACATATGCGAAGTTATTTCAGAACTTTAAAGGCAAATATTCGTGTTAAATAGTTTGAATGATGAAAATTCGGGTTATATGACAAGTCATGAGCTTGTCAATGAATTATTTATAGAATATGCCCACAAGGTGTTTGTTAAAATGCCTAAGTGAATGTTCATATGTTGAAATTACGAATGAAACGCGTAATTGCCTTGTTTGACTAATTACGTGAAAGATGGGTTGAAGCGGGTTCAAATCATAATGTTGATTTGACTTAATTATGTAAACCATGTGATCAAAAAGTAGTTAACTTTTGATAAGCAAAGTTAACTAATCATGAAGTCGAATAGTAGCTTCGGCATAGAAAATAAGTGAGGTGGAATAGTCGTGATTTTTATTACTAATTTAACCACCTTGTAAATGATTGAAAATAGTTTGACGCCTAACGAGCTAGGTGGAGGCTTGGGAAAGGAAGCGGGTCAAACAAATCAAGAATGGAGGAAAAGCATAATTCGGATGCAAGGTAAGTATGGCTTACACTAGTCTTATATTTTAGAATATTCTCTTATCGTATTAGTTATGAATAAGATAAATACATAGTTGAGGTATGATGTTTCGGCGTGTAGACGTACGGAACAAGATAGTCGAGCATGACAAGAAACCATGTTGATGGTTTAAAAGGAGTTAAATCGGTAATTCGATCATTTTATGACAAATGGAAAATGAACTTTTAAATGGTTACCTTATAGGGTAAACCAAAACAAACAATAAGGGTAAAACGGTAAATTGGTCACGCGTCGACCATAACTATTGGTTTTAAAAGACACTTATGAAGTAAGCCTTAATAGGCCGAAAAGTGTTAAGAAATGAATTATAAGTAAAACGACCGCACGATGTAAATCAGAGCGAGTCATATAGTCGAGATGAAAATACATGTCATCTTGCTAATATAATCGGTCATTTAGACCAAACGGGTCAAAGGGTGAAGATACCACCTTTTGATAATAGTTACTAATGATTCTTGTCGAGTTATATGATTTCAGGAATAAAAGTAGAAATGATATTTGCATCGCTATTATTTAGCGAATATTATAGCAAGGCATTAAAACAGGTTAATACATTGACCCGAGCCAGGTATGTGTAATAGAGTAATTATTCATTTAGAACGTAAGGTTCAATGAGCATTAAATGACGTCTTAGATAGACAATGGGTTACTTAAATGGGTAAACCGAATGTTTTAAAAGAGGGTCGTGGCGTTTCGAAAAGCATAATGACTTTTCGAACAAGATCATAACTCAAAAGAAGAATTATGGGTCAAACATGCTCTCAAAAGACCTTGTCGTAATTGAAAGACTAAAAAAGGACCAAAACTCCCTTGTTAGCTAATTCGAACAAACAACCTTTAAAGGTTGTTGGGAAACGAGTTTTATGATTAGGTAAATACTTATAATAAGTATAGAAGCTGAAAGAGGTATTATATTAGTCAAATGGCACTATTTGAGTTTTTGCCGTAAAATAATGATTCAAGAGGTAAAATTTGGTTTATATAGATCACCACATTAAACCCACCATAAATACAGTTGTGATGGGAGATTATAGGATAAGAAATGTGGTGATGGAATGCTAGAGCAATCGAAAGCGATTTTAGGCTCGAAAGTGCTTAAATACCCTTAACGGGTCAAAATACGCATACGAGCGAAAACGGGTTTAAATTGAGTAATAAACGTATGATTAGAACCTAATATGGTAGGTAACATTAATTTGAAGAAGTGTATGTGATATAAGGATCAAACAAATATGTTTGTTTGATAAAATGCATAAACGGGTTAAAATTCGGTAAAAAGGTAATGAATCGAGGGCTTAGAAGTCTCAAAATTTTCTTATGTTGGATGTAGGATTTAACTCCATAAGATGTAGAATTAAATTACGGACGCGTAGGAAAAAGAATCGCGTAAAACAGATCAATAACGAAGAAGTTATGGTCGTTTCCGTAAAAACTGGTATTGCTGAAAATTGCAGGACCCAGCTCCAGACCTGCTGGAAAACGGTCTCCCTCGCGTGGCGCGAGGGAGCAACTGGGTGCCTTCGCGTGGCGCGAAAAGCACTGTTTTAGCGAAAAAATTTTATTTTAATCAGTTTCGCTGCCCGGACTCGTTTAAATACGTTTTAAGTTACGTATGACTAATCCAACTCATGTTTTATGAGTTTCAGGTATAATTTTAGCACCAGAGGACGATCAAGCACAACGAAGAACCGAACACGATCAAGAAATAAGCTTCCGCACTATGTATCGTTGTTATGTAAAATGACGAACTCACACATAATATGTTGTATAGTTTTTAATTCTGTAAAAAGTTTAATGAACCCGTATTTTCAATGTATTTGAAATCATAACTACCCGTTTATTTTTGTAATCTATACGAAAACCATTAAATAATAATAAGGGTGTTACAAGTTGGTAATCAAAGCTCAAGGTTGTTGACAAATGTGTTCGGTTCGAGGCTTGATCGCAAATCCGGTAAGTACAAGTATGTTATTAGTTTAGCGTGTTAAGGTGTTGTAAACAACACATAGGGTTATCGTGTAACACACGTTACCCCAATCAAACGATAGATGCAGTTGACGAAATTTCGCGCGTTGACGCGTATAGTAGAAAAAGACTTGTATTATAATACGGGCGATTATTGAAGGTGACACTACTAACTTTTATTAATGTGTTAATTTAAGGACACTCGCGCCTGAAAATGACGAGAGTTGAACGAATTGCGGATATGACAGAGGAACGGTCTGAAGTATGACAAGGGGAGCATGCTCACCAAGGACTAAATCGCGTAACGACCGCGAACAAGGTTAATGGCAAGGAACGCCCGTCGGGGCAAGCATTACCAGGTGCACACTTTAAATTTAATTGCACAAATAGTAATATGCAACAAATATGTAGAAATTGAAAGTTGCATATGTAGATTAAAAACTTGGGAAAACCCGAATAGAAAATGTATTCGGGATATTGTTTCCAAGAGAAACTAATAGATGCGTCACTTACATAGGGCGTGATGTGAAAACTATAAAGAGGTCATGCGTGTCATGTGTTAATCGCTTACTCTGGCCAAGTAAGTAGTGGCATATGATACCATGAAGTTCTTATAGCGGACACATTTACATCCGATGTAGTAAGGACGGGGTGAATGGGACAAATTAAAAAGTACCCAAATGAAACAAATGAACAAAATACTTGATAATAATGTAAACGCACAGCCGGGTGACGGAAGCGTATTACATTAGGATAATGAGCCCGAGAGAAGGGACAAGGATTAATGTAAATGATGATATAAATGAATGATCAAAAAGGAAAGTCACGAAAATAAGTCATCTTGGACGAAAGGGCCATGGTGAACAAAATGGGCAAGTAAAACCAAAGTATAGATGATCCGCCGAGTCATAAAAACAAAGGTGTTACCCACACGAAAAAGATAATCAAGGTTGTTAACTTTAGTCGTAGTAAAGCAAGGATAACGATGATAATCGTCACTCATAATTAATAAGGCCGCCAATGGTGGTCACGTAAAGAATAAAAGACATGGTCGAATAAAAGCGATGGATTTCGCTAAGATGACCAAGTAAATCGAAATGAAGTCTTAATGCATACCGGAAGGGGTGCAATGATAACGATTTCGGTAAAACACCCGGTTGATGGGTAAGGAATTAAACTCACGCGTAGACTAAGAAACAGGGACGTGTATGGAAAGTCAAAAGACTCGGGTTTTGGGTCATGACTAAAGGACGATAAGATACTGTAAATAGAAATTTTGATAAATTACGTTCAACTATTTCAAAGCTGAACGGGTCGAACAAAGACTGAAGTTTGACATTTATAAGTGATGAATTTTCACACGAACAAGTCAAACAAATTTAATAAAGGATGACACTTGCTAAAGTAAGTAAGCGCGAATCGAATAAATAAAAGTGCGAAATATTAATAAACCTATGTAAAGGAGTTATAGGCGTTAAAAACATTAAGATAAAAGAACCCGGGTAATGGGACGTAAAGAAGTATAGGTAAGAACCGGGTAACGGTAAGTGTAGGGAAAACCAACGTGTAATTGACATTAGAAGTCAAGAAGTCGGAAAGATAATTCGAAAGAAAACAATGTAGCCTTAGACTCCGGTCAAGGTCAAACGAAATCCAAAAAGTGAAGGTGAATAATTTTAAACATAAAGAGGGGTGCCTTAACGCCATATGCGTATATAAACGTATACACATTTGAATAAAGACTCGAATAAAAGATGATCTACGGGATCATCATAATCTACGGGATTAAACGTAGTGATAAGGTCTACGGGACCAAGAAGACCTTTGGGTCACAGATAGAAAGAAAAGAATTGTCGGGGTTTCACCTTAAAAAGGTAAAAAGGTGAAAATCTAAAGAAACAGCCTACGAGGCTGAGTTAAAGAACCTACGGGTCAATAATATAAGACGAGGAAACTGGTTGTAACTACCGGCGTAAAATAATAACGGGAGATAAAGTTCGTATAAAGGCGATGGGTTTCGCTAAGTTAAGTAAATGGGTTAAAAGCGAAGAGATCATAAAAGGCCGGGTTGGCAATAAATATACCCTAATGACGGGGAGTATAATGACGGCGACTAATCAGTCTGGCCGGTAAAACCTTTCAAAGTCGGAGTAGTGTTACGACTCATCACTTATATAAAGCGCCTGTTGAAATAAGAATAACTTGAAGTAAACATAATGAAAATAAATATAACCAAGCGATCAGATGGAAACTCGGTCAATTAAATGACAAGAATAAGAAATACAAAATGAAAGTATCGGCCTGTGAGGCCATACACATAAAAAGGCGTATACGCTTTGAAATCAAAAGCACATTATCATACATTCCTGGTAGGAGTATTATGTGCGAGCAATGCTTAAGTGATCACCAAAGCTAAGGCTCGGATGATCTAAACAAGTAAAGAACGTAAGAAAGGTTTCGGGGACGAAACCTCTTTAAGGGGGGTAGACTTGTAACACCCCGAAAACGGGTTTGGTAATCAAACCACGTTAATACTACAGGACGGGTAAAATACCGTTAGCGGTAAAATTTAACCCGGTAAATATTAGGACTTAAACAAATAAACCTAATATTAATTAAAAAGGAAAAATAAATACTTTGAGAAAACAAAGTATATAAAAAGCCCAAATTAACGGGACATAAAACATAACGGGTTATAATTTCCCGAACCCGTTAAAGTAACTAGGAATAATTAACCAAGTTAGTAGCATATAATTAAGTGACTAATGGTGAGTTGTAGCTTCATTTGATCAAAATAAAACATGAGGGACTAATATTGCCAAGTGGGAAACTTGTTTTATTAAAACAAAAGTTAAACACCAAAACACACACTTAAAGTGTGTGTTCTGGTCGAAATATCCACAGGAGCCAGGGAACTCCATGCTCAAACCCTAACATTCACTAATCTCACAAATTGAAGGATCAAATCAAGTCCAAACCGAAAATGGAGCATAGATTAATGATCCCCATTGCAAGGAGATCATAAGGTATGTAAAATTTGACAAAAATTCTCTACTTGAAATTCTCATGAATTTAGAGAACTTGAAATCTGATGATGCATGTATGAATTGTAGATGAATTAGGAACATTAAAATGTCTAGGAGTAAACCCTAGACGAGTACATGTTGAAATTATGCTAAATTCTAGTGAAATCCATGGTCACCATTGTAGGTGACTAGTGGGTTATGTAGAACTTGATAAACACTAGGAAATTTGGGGTTGTTCTAGTGTAATTTGACATATGCGAAGTTATTTCAGAACTTTAAAGGCAAATATTCGTGTTAAATAGTTTGAATGATGAAAATTCGGGTTATATGACAAGTCATGAGCTTGTCAATGAATTATTTATAGAATATGCCCACAAGGTGTTTGTTAAAATGCCTAAGTGAATGTTCATATGTTGAAATTACGAATGAAACGCGTAATTGCCTTGTTTGACTAATTACGTGAAAGATGGGTTGAAGCGGGTTCAAATCATAATGTTGATTTGACTTAATTATGTAAACCATGTGATCAAAAAGTAGTTAACTTTTGATAAGCAAAGTTAACTAATCATGAAGTCGAATAGTAGCTTCGGCATAGAAAATAAGTGAGGTGGAATAGTCGTGATTTTTATTACTAATTTAACCACCTTGTAAATGATTGAAAATAGTTTGACGCCTAACGAGCTAGGTGGAGGCTTGGGAAAGGAAGCGGGTCAAACAAATCAAGAATGGAGGAAAAGCATAATTCGGATGCAAGGTAAGTATGGCTTACACTAGTCTTATATTTTAGAATATTCTCTTATCGTATTAGTTATGAATAAGATAAATACATAGTTGAGGTATGATGTTTCGGCGTGTAGACGTACGGAACAAGATAGTCGAGCATGACAAGAAACCATGTTGATGGTTTAAAAGGAGTTAAATCGGTAATTCGATCATTTTATGACAAATGGAAAATGAACTTTTAAATGGTTACCTTATAGGGTAAACCAAAACAAACAATAAGGGTAAAACGGTAAATTGGTCATGCGTAGACCATAACTATTGGTTTTAAAAGACACTTATGAAGTAAGCCTTAATAGGCCGAAAAGTGTTAAGAAATGAATTATAAGTAAAACGACCGCACGATGTAAATCAGAGCGAGTCATATAGTCGAGATGAAAATATATGTCATCTCGCTAATATAATCGGTCATTTAGACCAAACGAGTCAAAGGGTGAAGATACCACCTTTTGATAATAGTGACTAATGATTCTTGTCGAGTTATATGATTTCAGGAATAAAAGTAGAAATGATATTTGCATCGCTATTATTTAGCGAATATTATAGCAAGGCATTAAAACAGGTCAATACATTGACCCGAGCCAGGTATGTGTAATAGAGTAATTATTCATTTAGAACGTAGGGTTCAATGAGCATTAAATGACGTCTTAGATACACAATGGGTTACTTAAATGGGTAAACCGAATGTTTTAAAAGAGGGTCGTGGCGTTTCGAAAAGCATAATGACTTTTCGAACAAGTTCATAACTCAAAAGAAGAATTATGGGTCAAACATGCTCTCAAAAGACCTTGTCGTAATTGAAACACTAAAAAAGGACCAAAACGCCCTTGTTAGCTAATTCGAACAAACAACCTTTAAAGGTTGTTGGGAAATGAGTTTTATGATTAGGTAAATACTTAGAATAAGTATAGAAGCTGAAAAAGGTATTATATTAGTCAAATGGCACTATTTGAGTTTTTGCCGTAAAATAATGATTCGAGAGGTAAAATTTGGTTTATATAGATCACCACATTAAACCCACCATAAATACAGTTGTGATGGGAGATTATAGGATAAGAAATGTGGTGATGGAATGCTAGAAGCAATCGAAAGCGATTTTAGGCTCGAAAGTGCTTAAATACCCTTAACGGGTCAAAATAAGCATACGAGCGAAAACGGGTTTAAATTGAGTAATAAACGTATGATTAGAACCTAATATGGTAGGTAACATTAATTTGAAGAAGTGTATGTGATATAAGGATCAAACAAATATGTTTGTTTGATAAAATGCATAAACGGGTTAAAATTCGGTAAAAAGGTAATGAGTCGAGGGCTTAGAAGTCTCAAAATTTTCTTATGTTGGATGTAGGATTTTTAACTCTATAAGATGGAGAATTAAATTACGGACGCGTAGGAAAAAGAATCGCGTAAAACGGATCAATAACGAAGAAGTTATGGCCGTTTCCGTAAAAACTGGTATTGCTGAAAATTGCAGGACCCAGCTCCAGACCTGCTGGAAAACGGTCTCCCTCGCGTGGCGCGAGGGAGCAACTGGGTGCCTTCGCGTGGCGTGAAAAGCACTGTTTTAGTGAAAAAATTTTATTTTAATCAGTTTCGTTGCCCGGACTCGTTTAAATACGTTTTAAGTTACGTATGACTAATCCAACTCATGTTTTATGAGTTTCAGGTATAATTTTAGCACCGGAGGACGATCAAGCACAACGAAGAACCGAACACGATCAAGAAATAAGCTTCCGCACTATGTATCGTTGTTATGTAAAATGACGAACTCACACATAATATGTTGTATAGTTTTTAATTCTGTAAAAAGTTTAATGAACCCGTATTTTCAATGTATTTGAAATCATAACTACCCGTTTATTTTCGTAATCTATACGAAAACCGTTAAATAATAATAAGGGTGTTACAATAACTTGTCACGATTCTAATGGGACTTTGTTCCATGAAAATATTTAAACTCCTTAGAGTTTCCTAGTGTCAGGACAAGTATCATATGTACTAAATGATTATTTTCATATATCACTTCCATGTTATTTTGATTCCGAATCTATAATCTTCCGATTTCCCCAAACTCATACACCTATGTTTTTCCTCTTGTAGAAGGACAAGGTGCTCCACTCCAAACAACCAACTTACTCTCGGATTCAAGTCGGAACAACTTGCAAAACCATGAGTATACTCTAATCCCCCGTCTTTACATTTACCACTTTTGGGGTGTAACATGTTTTCTTATAAACTTACACATGAACATTTTACTTAAATGCACAAACATTCCTATAACATGCTTGTATACGTGATTGCTTGATACTTTAAACTTGGGTTAATTACATCTTGTGTTAGACTTATCATTAACTTCGTACGAGCCTATCCGTGACATATATAGCGCTATAGGATTAACGCACAGCCCGTAGACTTGTGGTTATGTCATAAGCATATTACGTTTCATCATTGGTTTGATATGTTAGACACATGCCGAATTTAATGTTTATCTTGTATCACATGCTTGCTATGAGGAATTGTTTAATCATCTTTTTATGCTATGTACGTACCAAACTTGTATACTCGCCTTTACTTTAGCATTGAACTTTATTTTAAACATGTTACAGGTTGAGGATGACGAATGCTATGAAATGAAGTAGCGTTGATGCCTAGATACACATTTAGACGTGTTAGGTTTAAAATGTTGTATCAATTTTGTTATGTTATTGTTATGAAAAAATGTTGTTATTTGAATTTCTTGTAATGTTTTGACAATTTGATTATGAAATGAAATCGGTTGAATTAAATATTGTCACAAATAGTGTTATGAAGTCTCTTGCAATCTTGAACAAGTCTCGCTCCAATGATTCCGCCATTGGTTGGGGTGTGACAGATTGGTATCAGAGCCATGTTTTGACCATTCTTGTTTCATGCTTAAAATGTTATGCTTCCTTCCTTGCTTCTTTCTCTTCTTTTGGTCTAAATACTTACATTATGTCTTTCCTAAGACAATTTACACAATACACTTAAAGACTTGAAGACACTCTTTATACAAAAGAGACGAGTTTACCAAAATAGGCGTGAAACCCACAATTTGGTGAACGACTCTCATCCCGCTTATACTTTCTTTTTGCACGAAATTTCGCCATTAAGCTAGGAGTGAAATCCACATCTTAATGGTAAATTTTCCAACTCAAACTCTAGTGGACCCTCGTCAAAGTGTCGAAATTATATTTGACCCGACGAGTACCAACCACAATAGGGTACGAAATCGTCAAGTTAGGGGTGAAACCTGCACCTTGTCGATTAAGTCCCATTGCTCGATTTTTGATCTCGCCAAAGTTTCGATTGTTTCAATCGATTAGAGACGTGTAGTAACTGGAAGGGTAAGATACTGTTAATCGCTTCTCGACGATAGTATCTTACCTATAGGCCAAAGCACGTTTCTCTAATTTGAAAGAACTTTTGATTCACTTTGGAATAGTCGACGTTTCTAAACCCGAAACAATCCTATGTTTTATGAGCCTCTCTTTTTATGTGATCCAATTTATATATGATTTTATGCTTGTTACCTCGTTTGTTTCAAACCGTTACACAATTCGCACATCTCGCGCAATCAAAAACGATAATAATTCTTGTGAACAAACTAAATTTATACTCCTTTTTACGCATTCTTACGTGATTATACTTGTGATTACATGTTGCAACCTTATGCTTATGTGAATTATACGTGACACTTGAACACTTACATGCTTTTACATGCAAAACTTTGTTTTAAAATTTATGATCAAGTCTCATCCTTTTCTTTTCTTTCAACTTCTAGATGCTTTCTTCAAGCTCGTCCGAAAAGCCCAAGTCCAAGAAGGGTTCTCGCTCAGGTTCCATCTCCAAAAAGGAACATGTAGGCTTCATTGCTAAACAAATGGCCGATCAAATGGCTCGAGTTATACCCGACATCGTTAGCCGCATTCAAACCAACCCCGATTCACCTCAGGGCTCTGTGGACTCCAAGGTAGAGAAACCAAGGACACCTTTTCTCTTCAAGCAATTCATGGCTTGCAAACCATTGGAATTCACGGGAAAGGATGGTGCTACCGCACTACTCACTTGGTTCGACGCCATGGAGATCACTTTTCGTCAGAGTGGTTGTCCTGATGAATTGCACACCCAAAATGCTACAGGGGTATTCTGATCAAGAGCTCTTGATTGGTGGACTTCTGAACGCAGCACAAAAGGTGAGGACGCCGCCCACGCTTTGCTATGGGCTGAACTGAAGAAGATTATGAAGGAGGAATTTTGTCTACCGCACGAGCTGAGGAAACTGGAAAGTGAATTTTGGCACCTTAAGCAAGTGGATGACGACGATGATGGTTTAACCCTCCGCTTCAAACAACTTAACATCATATGTCCTAGCCAAGTTGATACACCTGAAAAAGCCATCAACAAATACATCCATTGTTTACCCGATTTGTTTATGAACCTCATAGAGGCTGCTTGCCCAGCATCCAAATAATCGAATCTTTGATGATGAACTAGTGTTCATATGTCAAGGTACTAGATTACATCATTTTAGACCTTGATAACTTGTCACGATTCTAATGGGACATTGTTCCATGAAAACATTTAAACTCCTTAGAGTTTCCTAGTGTCAAGACAAGTATCATATGTACTAAATGATTATTTTCATATGTTACTTCCATGTTATTTTGATTCCGAATCTATAATCTTCCGATTTCCCCAAACTCATACACCTATGTTTTTCCTCTTGTAGAAGGACAAGGTGCTCCACTCCAAACAACCAACTTACTCTCGGATTCAAGTCGGAACAACTTGCAAAACCATGAGTATACTCTAATCCCCCGTCTTTACATTTACCACTTTTGGGGTGTAACATGTTTTCTTATAAACTTACACATGAACATCTTACTTAAATGCACAAACATTCCTATAACATGCTTGTATACGTGATTGCTTGATACTTTAAACTTGGGTTAATTACATCTTGTGTTAGACTTATCATTAACTTCGTACGAGCCTATCCGTGACATATATAGCGCTATAGGATTAACGCACCGCCCGTAGACTTGTGGTTATGTTATGAGCATATTGCGTTTCATCATTGGTTTGATATGTTAGACACATGCCAAATTTAATGTTTATCTTGTATCACATGTTTGCTATGAGGAATTGTTTAATCATCTTTTTATGCTATGTACGTATCAAACTTGTATACTCGCCTTTGCTTTTGCATTGAACTTTATTTTAAACATGTTACAAGTTGATGATGACGAATGCTATGAAATGAAATAGCGTTGATGCCTAGATACACATTTAGACGTGTTAGGTTTAAAATGTTGTATCAATTTTGTTATGAAAAATGTTGTTATTTGAATTTCTTGTAATGTTTTGACAATTTGATTATGAAATGAAATCGGTTGAATTAAATATTGTCATAAATAGTGTTATGAAGTCTCTTGCAATCTCGAACAAGTCTCGCTCCAATGATTCCGGTGTGACATTATCGGTTAAAAACAAAGTTTGGCGTTTTTTATCTAATGGCGTTTAGATTACGATGATGTGTGCTATGTAGGTCAAGGCAGAAATTTTAATGGCGTTATATTCATGAGTTTGGCGTGTTGTGTAGAGAAGTCAAAAGACTTTTTTCCCTTAATGAAGCGCGTCCACTTAATAAAAGTGATGTTATTTACGAAAACGTCACCGTGTCATGTAGTCCATAGATTGTTTTGATCTGATGATCCATAACCGTTCTCTCCGTTCTCACACTTTTCACCGTTTTATCTAAATCCTGACCCTATATATATATATATATATTCGATTTAATCGTAAGACGTGAAAAGTAAAAACGTATACGAAACATAACTAAGTAATCGAGAAAGTAAACTGTTTTTAACCTTGGAAAGTATGGGTTGTCACACAGCAAGTAGCTAAATCACATAGCAAATACACAACAAATAGTTAAATATAAAATCACGTATCGGATACAACAACATATAGCTAAATCACGTAGTAGATACTCAATGACTGCTTAAATCTAAAATAACGTATCATATACAACAACGAACAACTAAATCACGTAGTAGATACTCAGTGAATGCCTAATTCGATAATCATGTATCATATACAACAACGAATAGCTACATCACATAGCAGCTACTTAATGAATGCCTAAATCTAAAATCATGTATCATATACAACAACAAACAGTTAAATCTAGATTCACTTACCTTTAGTGTTTTTAACACATGGCCTGTCATTGTTCTTTGTTCCTTAGTTTGCAAGGCTACTGTTGTGGCTACTGTTGTGTTGCTTGTACCTAAGAATTAAAAAAATCGTAGTCGAATTCATTTTCATAAAAATTCGACTATCAAAACTTCGTAATGGACTTACCTTCATCTTTTCTTTTTTTAATGGCTCTATTTCAGTTTTATTTGCTTCTGATGGTCGTTTGTTCCTACCTGTGAAGGTTAATGACATATTTTAGATGAAATCCTACTATAAACTTGAGTATAGAATAACTTAATGCCCTTACATTGATATTTCTATGAACATTCCATGCTGATTTCACGTTTGTGAAGATAATTGAGCGATTTAGGGTTTTTCGCCTTCGTGATTATCGTGTTCTTTGATTTTGAAAAGTGATAGAGGAATGAAGAAATGAAGAGACGGCTTTTGTTTGAATCAACGTTTTTAAAACCGGACCGGGCCGGCCGGTCGGACCGGTCCGGCCGGGATCCGGAAACACCACCGGGCCGGTTCAGCCCTTTAACCCGTTTCAGCATTGACCCGGAGGTCGGGCCGGGAGCCGGGCGGTCGGGCCGGCGGGTCGTCACATAAGGGTTGGGCCGGCGACATCTGCAACCTTCTCCGGCAACATCTGCAACCTCCTCCGGTGCAGAAAGGCGTGAGTTTGCTTCGATCCAAACGATGGGGTGGGCCAAATAGATCTGTCAAGGTTTGTATCTTCTTCATTTATCTCCCTCACATCACTTCTTTTACTGGAACATGGGCCGGAAATTGTAGAAGACAAGAAGATATTCACCGGAATAAAGGAAACTGAAGAAGAAGATGGTCTGTGGGTGGACCAGATCTAGAATTCTACTTTTGTTAGTTGTGAGATGGAGTCGGTGGCGGCACGATACGGTGGTGACGGTGGTGTTCTTTCTCAAGAAAGAAATAGAGATCTCTGAGATCTGTAATTTTCTTTTTATTAGTCAAACTAACTTTTTTGACTTTATATATGATAATATCCTGATCTTGGTATATATATCCATTTGTATTTCTAATTTTTATATTGTTTAACTATTGTAATAATTTAAGTATTTAAATCAAATAGAAAAATTGGTCATGATGTAAAATAAGTAAAGATATTTTTTATATATTTTTATATAATTTATGACGTAATCCGGGTCTTAAACCCGGTCGAACCGGTCTGACCGGTCCGACATTTGACCCCATAAGACGACCGGGTCGACCTCCGGTCCGGTTCTGAAAACATTGGTTTGAATAGTGGGGTTTGGAAATTTTTTGATGAAATTGCCCTTTTGCTATATTTTTTTCAGTTTTTTAATCATTAAAATGACGTATCGTGCACGCGCTTTTCTTGGACGTAGATTTTGCACATGGACGGATATGATTATCGCGTATCCTTCGTGCGCAATAACTGCCATGTACGGTATCCGCCCTCTATTTTTTATTTGATAAAGATAAGTTAGAAAAACAACTAAAATAGTAGTACATTGGATTCTCTACAATAAAGAAAAATTTATAAAACCTAAAGTATATCTATATATTTAGAGTGTATACAAAATGAATATATATGTGTGTGTTTGTGAGTAAGATAATAATAAATTGCTAGTAAAACTTAGAGAAAAATATGTTTTAAATAAATTAGAGACGTATACAAATGCTCCAATTTGGCTATAACAAATGATTAAAGAAAGAAGTAATATTTCTTTTGATATAAAGTTTGTTTTTTTTAATATGCAGAAGTACAATAGTTAAATTCATGTTGGCACATGTAGTCAGATTTAATTTTCAAACAGGTTTCCAACCCGACTTGGTACCGCAATAAAATACGGTCTGATACCACTTTCATCAGTGCGAAACCGGTTTGGACCCGAATCAGATTGACCCAAATATGCCAACCCAACCCACAGGTTTTGGGTATCAGTTTCAAGTTTCAACCCCTTAATTTATTTGAATATGGTTAAAAAAATTCCTATAAAACCGGTTTGTGACCTGGACTAGTTTGGCCTCAAACCATTTTACCAACCCAAACCGGTCTGAAAAAAAAACACGAAACCTGTAAATTGTACAATAGTCAATATTTGCATTGCAATATGCAAATGGGCTTCAAATTGGTTATAACTGGGTTGCACTAATTTTGGGTTAGAACTAAACAGATGGCCTGCGAGATTTATCCGTGGGCTTCAAATGGTCCGAAAGGGATTAAAAGGGAAACTTAGGGGTTGTTTGTTTAGCTCTTAATGTTCAGACATCTTACTGGTTCAACACTTAATGATTCAAACTGTTTGTTTCGTGAGCAGATGTCTTAATGGTTAAGACATTTGCCTCTGAATGGTTAAGCATTATACTGGGTTTAAATGGTTAAAACCCCCAATCTGAATTGGTCAGATATTTGCCTCTGAACAGTTGAGCATTATGTTGGCTCTTAATGGTTCAGACTGGTTCAACTCTTAATGGTTCAAATCTCTTACTCGTTCAACACTTAATTATTCAGATATTGCCAAACAGCCCCTTAGGCATCTATAAAACAAGTCGTGTAAAATTGATCATAAGATTTAATAATATTTCATTCAAAAAATATATATAAATTTATACTTTTATATTTTCAACATGTTTAGGCATAATGGTGTTGTAACTTATGCTTTGGGGGGTTTTTTAACAAAAATGAGTTTTTTATTTTTAACACAAAACTATTTGATTATTTACTTTTATAATAAACTTCCGTTTTGCTCCCTATGATTTGGTCATTTTAACGGTTTTGTCTCAATCCTTTAAAAATAGTCATTTTACTCCCTGATCTTTCTAACTTATTAGCATTTTGCTCCTTGCCTTAAACGGCGTTTAAAAAATTCTTTAAATAGAAGGGTACTTTAGTAATTTTATAAATAAAGTAAGGTCATTTAAGTCTTTCACCTAAATATATATATAAAACTTGTTTATTTACACACACATTCTTTTATCTCCCATCTCTCCAACCACTCTTTCAACTAGCTACCACCATCCACCACCACCTAGCACTACCACCGCCACAACCAGCACACCATTTGAACCCACCCCAAATCGAAATAAGATTTAACTACCACCTGAAGAACACAATCCACAACCATCTTCCGACCACCACCTGCGTGAACCACCACTAAATCGAAACCCACCACCATCAACAACCATCTGCTAACCACCACCTGCATAAACCCACCACCAAATCGAAATGCACATTTAGTTAAAAATCGAAACCCACCTCTAGTGAAACTAGCCAGCAAACAGAAAATCCAACCCCAAATCAAAAAGCAGACAAACATAACCCCAAATCAGAACCCACCAAAAGTGAAACCTTCATTTCGTTTGCAAATCTGAACAAGAAATCCATGAAACCATATCCAGAAAACCCTCCTTTTGTCTACTCGTGATATCAGCAAGCCACAAGATCTATTCATTTTTTCTCCTCATCTCTCTTATCGAATCGATTTGGAACCGGAAATTGTGGTGGTAACCGATCGGGGGGTGGTGATTGAGATGGCTTAGAGATGGCGGTGGTGGTAGCCGGTGAGCGGTGGTGGTCGGGGTGGTGTGTCCAGGTGGTGGTCGGTGTGGTGTGTCCGATGAGTTAGGGTTCCGACATAAACAACGGCAACGACATCTGTATTTGGGTGCACCGACTTGAGATGGTGGTGGAAGGATGCAGTGGTGATGTATGGTGGTGGCTACAGTGAAATTGGGTTCTAGGGTTTGGGAGTAGAATGTGCAGGCAAGGAGAATGTATATTAATCATAAATTCCCTTACTTTTATGCTTAAAATTACTAAAATGCCCTTCTAGTTAACGGACATTATGGATGGAGTTAAGGCCATAGAGCAAAATGGAAAAAAACGTAGTAAACAATTGGAGTAAAATGACTATTTTTAAAGGATTGGGGAAAAACCATTAAAACGACCAAACTACATGGAGCAAAACGGAAGTTTACTCTTACTTTTAACTCAAAATTATTTGATTTTTTTCCTTTTGACCCCAAAACTTTTCATCTTTACTCACTACAAGAAATCCGAGCAATAGGGGCGACACAAGTCGCCGCTAAAGACCCCCTTTGTCACCGCTAATACTTTTAGCGGCGATATGTCGCCGCTATTGATTACGCCACTAATACTCGGCCGCTAATGCTTGGTAATCGCCGCTATTGTGTCGCCCCTAATGCTTTGGCCGGAGCTTCGCCTGAAACTTCACCGGAGATGGCTTATTCAACTTTCAAACCAACAAAACACCATTAATATGTTAGTAAATATGTTTGAACTTGAAAGTGAAGTAAAACACTACGTTTTTTTCTCAATAAAATCAGATTTACGTAACATGATTCTATATGATTTACATGATTTACAAGAGATAAAAAGTAAACAGTGGCCGGTAAAACACTACGTTTTTTCTCATTAAAATCATATTTACGTAACATATGATTCTATAGGATTTACATGATTTACAAGAGATAAAAAGTAAACGGTGGCCAGAGACGGAGCTTGACGGTGGTGGTGTTGGTGTTGGTGTTGTAGCTTGACAGTGGGATGAAGTGACGGAGCTTGATGGCGGTGGTCCGGTGGTGGTGGAGCTTGACGATGGCGGTCCAGTGGTAGTCGTGAAGCTTCACGATGGTTGTGTTCCGGTGGAGGTAGCTTCACGGTGGTTGTGGTCCGGTGGTAGCATCTTCACGGTGGCGGTGGTCCGGTGGTGGCATCTTCATTGTGGTGGTGGTTGAGGTTGTTGGTGTGTGGTTGAAGATTAGAGTGTGTTGAAGAAGATGGGTATAAATGAAGATTGTGTTTGTTTGAGTCAGGAAACAACCCAAGCCATTGGATCATCTTCTCATCAAGGGCCAAGATCAAAACTTTTCAGCTTCACACGGATCGACTATTAGCGGCGACATGAAGCAATAGCAGCGACTTGATTGTTTGTCGCCGCTATTGCTTCATGTCGTCGCTATTAGCGTCGTCGCTAATAGTAGGTATTTCTTGTAGTGACTTTTAACCCAAAACTATTTGATTTTTTTTTTTTATTTTTAACCCCAAATTTTTTCATCTTTTGTAGTTTAACCTCACAACTTTTTTACTTTTAACTTTGGTTTTCTATGCTTTGCATTTTTCTCAAAATTTTCGAAAAAAAAAATTATATGTTTTTACGTCGTCTATTTTTCCTGTTTGATAGGTTCATCGTAACGCGCAAGTCCTAGATCGGCTTAGCTATGCTTTTATATCTTTTACGCTTCGGTTTAGTTTCTTCGCATTAACACGCCGCAACTTCAGTGTTGGTGGTCACTGACAGTAGTGTGGCATTGGGGTTTGCCCCTGCCGTAACGCGAGGGTGCTTAATACTAGTTATACTTTATTAAAATTAAAATTAAAATTCGGTTAGCACTTTCATTTTTATTACATGTATTTACTTTTCTTTTATGAGTTTTCTTCATTCAGTTACCTTATGTCGAACCACAGCGGCCGGACATCAATATGCGGATCCTTCCTCTCCCATATCATCCGACGCTTAACAACATCTTCAGCTTCGGTGTAGCGAAACAACCAACCGGCTTGAAACATTGTGGCATCGTAGAAGCGAAGCAACCAACTCGTTGTCTTGCACATCCGTTGTTTTACTTCTATGAGTTCAAAGTCTTTTTTACAAAAGGGGTAGGGGCTAATAGATTACGTATATAATTTAGGCATTGATTGTAAATCTTTTTGATAGTATATCTCCTTATCAATAGGAGATTTGGTTTGTACTATATATATTCATGTTGTTAATGAGAATAGGGCAAGCACAATATTCTTATATGGTATCATACCTATCGATTCTACCCTACCTCTGACCGTCGCCGCCGGCTCTCTTCCCCAACCTCCGATTCACCTTCTTCTCTTACCCAACCTACGGTTCTCCTGCTACTCGGCCTCCTCTCCTTCCCTCATGGAAACTAAAACACACCCGGCACTTGCTGTCTCGAATATCAAGACTCACATCCCTATCATGCTGGAAAACGACTCCGCTGATTACACCACCTGGTCCACTCTGTTTCAGGTTCAGTGCAGAGAGTTTGAAGTTCTTGACCACCTCAGCCCACCGTCTTCAGCCGCAACCTCCTCCACCACCGATCCCGAAAAGAAAGCGGCTGAAGCTGCCGAATCCGCTCTTTGGAAGCGCATTGATGCGGTCGTTCTTCAATGGATTTACGCAACCATCTCTCCTGCTTTTCTCCACATCATCCTCACTCCCGGAAAAACGGCATACAAAGCGTGGACAACCCTGCAGAACCAGTTCAATGACAACAAAACCAATCGGGCTATATTTCTTGGCCAGGAATTCGCGCATCTCAGCCTCGATGGTTTCTCCTCTATGTCTGAGTACTGTCAACGGGCCCAACATCTGGCTGATCAACTCAAGGCAGTTGGTTCTCCTGTTGATGATAAGATGTTGGTGATAAAGATTTTAATAGGTCTCACGGAACAGTATGATAGCATCGCCACAGTTCTACAGAATCACGACCCGCTACCCGATTTTAATGAGGTGCGATCCCGTCTTACCATGGAAGAAGATAAGAAGAAACGTCAAACCGCCCGAGTGGCTCAACATTCCGCCACTGCACTCGCTGCCTCAGTTTCCTCAACCGCACCGAGTTCATCTCCAACACCAAATACTACCCCGTCTGATCGAGGCCGTGGCCGCTCACGCGGAAGCGGTCATGGTCGTGGCCGAAACTATAACAATCGCAACTATAATAACTGTGGCCAACAACCCATCTCACCCACACATTGTGTTCCCAAGTAACTGGACCGCCAACCAATGGGCCTCGCTTCTGAATGGCTCCTCCTCTCCATCGGCCCAGCACTCACCACCTTGCCCATATCCCTCCAAACCGAACACCACTAACCCGAACTCCCAGGGGATTCTCGGACCCCGACCAGACCAAAACAACTCCGTAACATACACACCTACGGATATTGATCAGGCATTGTACACCATGGCGTTGAACCAACCAGATCACGGTTTCATGGACACGGGCGCAACCGCACACTCGGCAAACGAACAAGCTATCTACTCTCCGTCTAATTTTAATAAGTGCACTGACAAAAATATTATTGTTGGTAATGGCATGGCAATTCCGGTTTTGGCACAAGGCAACCAAACTTTACCGCCACCCTTTCCACCTTTAAAACTAAATAATGTCCTTTTTGCCCCCAACATCATTAAAAATCTGATTTATGTACGCCGCCTTACCACCGATACCCTTGTATCCATCGAGTTTGACCCTTTTGGTTTTCTTGTGAAGGATCTCAAAACCCAGGCGCCTATCCTTAGATGCAACAGCACCGACGATCTTTACCTGCTGACACAACCTCTATCCACCATATCTCAACCTTCCGCACTTGCTGCTGTTACTCAACATCGCTGGCATCAACGTCTAGGCCACCCTGGCAACAATTTATTGCATTCTTTGAAAGTTTCTTCTCGTATTTCTTTTAGCAAACAAAACAATAAATTATGTGAACCTTGTGTGTTTGGTAAAAGTGTCAAACTACCGTTTTATGATTATGTTAATTGAACTCGTTTACCTTTTGATGTCGTGCATAGTGACTTATGGACCTCCCCTGTCCTAAGCATGGGAGGCCATCGATATTATGTCCTATTTCTTGATGACTATACAAATTTTTTATGGACGTTTCCCCTCACCACAAAGTCCCAAGTGTTTGCCACCTTTGTCAAATACTATAATCACATTACCACCCAATTTGAACGCAAAATTAAACAGTTTCAATGTGATAACGGAAAGGAATATGCCAATAACAATTTTTTGACATTTTGCAACGCTCATGGTATGCACTTCCGTTTCTCTTGCCCCTACACCTCATCCCAAAATGGTAAGGCGGAACGCAAAATCCGCACTATCAACAACATGCTACGCACTCTCCTAGCCCAAGCCAACCTACCGCCGTCTTTTTGGCACCATGCTCTCGAAACCGCCACGTACCTTCTAAACATTCTCCCAAGAAAAAACCATGATTTTTTGTCACCAACGTCCCTATTATATAATTGTCGCCCCGAATATCAACACCTTCGTGTCTTCGGGTGCTTGTGCTATCCCCTCCTACCCTCCACTACTATAAACAAACTTGCTAACCGGTCACAACCATGTGTTTTTCTTGGCTACCCGCCAAATAACCGTGGCTACAAATGTTTCGATCTACAAACCCGACAAATTTTTACTTCACGCCATGTATACTTCGAAGAATCAATCTTCCCTTACAAACTACAATATCCATCAAACCCTCAATCCTATGATTTCCTTTATCCTACTTCTGTCCCTCTCTCACCGCCACCTATCGGCCCAAATCCCGCCCCCCAACCAGGCCCAACCGACCCGCCTTTAGACCAGCCCACCCCTTTCCCTCACATCCACCCACCCACTTCACCGGCCCACTCCTCCTCATCGCCGGCCCACACTACCTCCTCATCATCGGCCGACACTTCCCCCACACCCACATCGCCTAGCCCAACCACCACACCCCAATCAGCCCACTCATCTAGCCCATCGCCTGTTCAGCACACCCAGCCTCCTCCACCCGTTCCCTCACCTGGCCCACACACCTCCCCTTTCCAGTCTCCGTCTACTTCCGACACCCCTGACCCAATTCCTTCCCCAGTGGCTAACCCCACACCAAACATACCCTCTCGCACCATCCGAACACGCTCCATGAGCGGCATTGTTAAACCTAAGCAGTTGTTTAACCTCTCCCCAACCGCTATTGCACTCATACCCCGAAATCCACAGGTTGCCTTGACCATTCCCGAATGGCATCGTGCCATGACCGACGAGTTTAATGCACTTCTTAAAAATAAGACCTGGGAGTTGGTTCCTCGGAAACCGAATATGAATATTATACGTAGCATGTGGTTGTTTAAACATAAATTTAACTCTGATGGGAGTTTGGCACGATATAAAGCCTGTCTTGTATGTGACGGTCGCCGTCAACAACGGGGTATCGACTGCGGGGAGACATTTAGTCCGGTTGTCAAACCGGCTACCATTCGGTTGGTTTTATCATTGGCTTTGGCACAATCATGGACTATTAATCAGTTGGATGTAACAAACGCGTTTCTTCATGGTAATTTGCACGAGACTGTCTACATGTATCAGCCAATGGGTTTTCGTAATCCGGATTATCCAGACCATGTTTGTCTTCTAAAGAAATCATTATATGGCCTCAAACAAGTGCCTCGTGCATGGTACCAGCGTTTCACGGATTTCGTGGTTTTACAAGGGTTCAAGCAGAGTAAATCTGACAATTCTTTGTTTGTTTCTCGTCATGGTCATCACACTGCCTACCTGCTCATTTACGTCGACGATATTATTCTGACCACTTCATCGGATGCTCTTCGTAATCTATTAGGGGCATCCATCACTCACCACTCACTCATTACTCACAACATCCAATCAATTTCCGCCATGTTATCGAGCATTATTCCATCACTAGTGATGGATTTTAGTAGAAATGTCCATCACTCACCACACAAACATCTACCATTAAAAACTACTCACCACACAAACATGTAAAACGCGCGTTAAAAACTTCACGCATTTTAAAGTTCACGCGTCAAACATTTAGGTGGCGGCGGTTTTCTCTTCTCTTCCACGCGTGGTGGATGGGCTATCACATGGGACCCCGTCCCCCCTAATATCGTTCATCTCAATGCCTCACAACCGGCTTGAAACATTGTGGCATCGTAGAAGCAAGTTCCTGGTGAGAAACCGGTTGCGGATGACATCAAATATATTGTTGTTGGTTCAGGCCCCAAATACAAACTCACACACACAATACTCACGATACTCTTTGTATGTGAAAGAATGAAAAACTGCACTTTATTCACTAAACAAATAAAACTATTTATAGGCTACATGACACTACGTGGGAACATTAAAAAGAACAATAAAATACTAATTTAGCCTAAAGAACTGGTACACCAAATTGACTTCCGCCCAACGTGCATTTGCAATATATTCGGTTATCCACGTTCCCCTGTGAGTTCGGTCAAATCTGACCACTTCTTTATACAAACAAACTGCAACAAACTGATCCAGTAACCTGCTGACCCATGACCCGATACGTGACGACCCGTGACCCGTAAACGAACCGATTAATCCAACAATTGCTACCAAAATCTGAGCTGTTGAGCAATGAGCATGTAGTCGTTGAGTACTCACCCGATATTATGTTGGATATTAATAACGATAGCCAGTGGCGGACCCAGGATTTTATTTCAATGGGGTCCATTTTCGGGTCGGTCCTCGTTCGGGTCGAGTTAAAGTGAGGTTTGAACTAGATTTAAAAAAGAAAATAAGAAAACTGGGCTTATCAAGGATTGAACCCATGACCTCTTGGTGGAAAAGAGAGAGATTTACCACTACACCAACTTTCTTTTTATTTTTATGGTGTCCACCTAATTGTATTTATGGAGTCCATATACAATTTAATATACCGAATCTACTATTTTTTTAAAAAGATAGGGATGAGCTCGGTCCGGTTCGGTACCGAACCGGTACCGGTACCGAAAGAACCGGTACCGAAAATCCTCAAAAGTTGGTACCGGTACCGGTACCGAATATACCCGGTTCGGTACCGGTACCGGTATTTGAGGGTAAAAACGAGCAAAATACCGGTACCGAACCGGTACCGTACCGGACCGGTACCGAAAATGTCAAAAGTGGGTACCGAATCGGTACCGAAAAGGTACCCGGTTCGGTAAATTCGGTACCGGTACCGGTTCGGTACCGGTACCGGGTCCATTTTGCTCATCCCTAGTCTGGGGACCCTGGTGGCACTAATGTGGGTCCGCCCCTGACGATAGCAAATAACACAAAGAAAGGTATCAGAAGAAGCTTTTGATAGTTTTATTGATTACTCGACAGAAACAAAATAACAAACATAAGTTACAAATAACCCAGAAACAAAACGACCACCTGTTGCACTTTATTTGAATGAATTCAAATACTAGACATACTAGCATAGCATCTCATGCACGTGCCTCCTCTTGATCATATTTCACATGTGAATTATCTTCAACATAACATTTATTTATCTTACAAAGATAGGGTAACCAAACACTTAATCATGACTAACATATTGGAAGTGGAACACCATTCCACCCTTCCAAACACTCCAACAACGGATCTATAATATCCCCTTTGCACAGGGCCATGAACACCTTATCGAACTCCTCCCCCGGCGAAGTCACCTTCTCACCGGTCAAGTACACCGCACCAAGCTCCTCCCTCACGAACCTGTACAACGGGTACGACCTACATGACTTTATTCGGTTAGGAATCAACAACGAACCATTCTCAAATGCGGTTCGAACTGCCTCCACTTCTTTCGGTAAAACCGCTTTTAGTTGGTCCTCAAACTCATTAATATTTCGGAAGATCAAGGTTCCCGCATCCTTCTCATTAACGCCATTGTTTAACGCGTGTTCAAGCAAGACTTGTCTAAGCTTCTGCATCAATGGGTATGTGGCAAGGCATGGGTCGTCAATGTAGGCGAATACGTATTCGCGGTCAACCACCCGAAGCAAGTCTTCTTCACAGAAACTTGATGGGTGGAGCTCCGTGGTTAGGACCTTTTTGGCTACTTGGTTTACGCTGTTCTTGACGGTCAACTTCAAGTTCTCTTCCAAATGCCTCAAGTCAATTGCTTGGCATAAAGCTACTAAGTAAGTGGATGACATGAGCTTTAAGATCTCGACCGCTTCCGCGGTTTTCCTTGCGGAAATTAACCCTAAAGAGTTAACATCTTGGTTATGTTGTTCTGCGCTTTGAACATGGTTTGTAACCGGATTCGCAAGAAACTGGAGCTCCGAACAGTAAGAAGCCATGGCGACTTCTCCACCTTTGAACCCGTAATCCAAACTTGGGTTACGCCCACCCGAGAGATTTGAAGGTAACCCGTTGTTGTAAAAATCATTAACAAGCTCGGAAAACTGCGCGAACATGAGCTTTCCTATAGCGGCAATAGCCAAACGTGTGTTGTCCATTGACACACCAATTGGGGTGCCTTGAAAGTTACCCCCGTGTAACGTTTTGTTTCTTGAAACATCGATTAACGGGTTATCGTTAACGGAGTTGATCTCACGTTCGATCATATTAGTGGCGGAGCGGATGACTTCGATCTGTGGTCCGAGCCATTGAGGGGACGTGCGGAGTGCGTAACGGTCGTGTTTGGGTTTTTGTAACGGGTCCATTTCATGGACCTTTTGTGCGGCTTTAACGTAGTCACTTCCATCTAAAATGTATTCCATGATGGCTGCCGCCTCTATCTGGCCCGGGTGGTGCTTAAGTTTGTGGGTCAAGTGGTCCGTAAACTCGGGCTTCCCTTGCATAACTTCCGCGAAAATCGCAGACAACACTTCCGACAATAATGCAAGGATATTGGCTTCAAACAACACCAAGGACGCCATCCCCGAACCCACGGTGGTGCTGTTGACAAGTGCGACGCCTTCTTTAGGCTGTAATTTGAAGAACCCGCCTTCGATGCCTGCTTGGGCGAAGGCCTTTTCAGCATTAAGGATTTCGCCGGTGGGGCTGATGGATTTGGAGTTGGGGCGGCCAGTGAGGAGACCGACGATGTAGGATAAGGGAACAAGGTCACCGGAGGCGGTGATGCTGCCACGAAGGGGGAGAATTGGGGTGATGTTGTGGTTTAGAAACTTGGTCATGGCTTCCAAGATCTCAAATCGGATGCCGGAATAACCCTGGAGAAGGGTGTTGACTCGGACGAGCATTGCGGCCCTTGTTGCTGATTGCGGGAGTGTGTGGTTTGATTCGGCGCCGTTGCCAAATATCCCCGCGTTCAAAAATCTGCCAAAACACAAAGTTATCAACCTTAATTTTCATATTGTTTCATGGGTCGTGTGACAAAGGAAAATGATATTATCGCTCAACTCAAATGAGGGTGAAACCCTACAACCACATGGTGTACGTGACTGACGTCTAATGACTAATGAGCCAACAGACAAATCATACGGCCCGTATGATCATTTTCGTCTTGACATACAATCAGGTTCGGGCCCATGGCATAACCATGGGGTCAATCGCTCTTCATGAAATTTTTTTAGTATTATTTATACGCTAAATTAGTGACTGGCGCCATAAAGATGTGGTTAAGCACCCTATGAAAAAAATCTTGAGTCCGTCACTGCTTACAGAGCTCGTATGATGTGCTGCATATATGACCGCTTTCACCATGTCATACGTTCTGTATGATGACGTCACCTGTTGCAAATATACCAGGACCTCTATTTTATCAAGACATGATTACCTGATGAGTTCCTTCTGAAGAGCACCAGCTTCCGTGGTTCTCCTGTTCGAGTTAGCCCCGAACCCGGTGGCGACACCATAGCCATCAGTCCCTTTATTATTACTCTCAATCAACCAATCATAACTCGCCTTCACCCCCGCTCTCGTAGCCTCCAATATCTCCACCTTCACTGCCGCGTTGTCACTAACGCCAATCGCAGCCACTTGCCCCACCGTCAATGTTTCTCCACCTAGCTTCACAACGGGCTTCCTAAACTCCGCCACCATCCGCTTCACCTCATCCAAGTGGCTCCCCTTCATCGATTCCGCCACCTTCCCCCAGTTTAAATGATCACCGGTTTGGTGTCCACTGATTTCAATATTCTTACTGGCCATTGTTTAGAACTAGAAAAATGCTTGAAGTGTTTTTAAAGAGTGACAATGGGTTGAGTTAACTTAACTGGGAAGGAGTAAAAGACTTAGTGGTGCTTAGGGAGGTGGGGGTGGCACGTTATTTTTCCGTGATAGCCCAAATCAACGCGTGGAAAAATTGTGAAGACCACCGCCACTGATGTTTTCAACGCATCATGACAAGAGTCAGTGATGTTTTCAACGCGTTATGGGATTTTAGTGATGGAACATGTGAGGGTGTATTGTGGGTGTTGTGAGTGATGGCCAATGCCACTAAAAAAGGTTGTGAGAGATGAAAAAATGGTTGATGACATGACGAAACTTGATTGGGTGCTTGTGAGTGATGGAATTTCATCACTAGTGACCACCCCCACTCCCCTTATATAGATGGTTGGTTTACTTTTTTTTTATATATATATAAAGTTGTTGAAGTGTTTGTGTTTGTGTTTGGTTTTGATTTTTGAGTATGGGGGTTGGTGAAGTTTTATACAAACCAATGACAATGATTTTTATCTTATATTCTTTATATTCTGAAACTTGTTTGAAAATTCTTAAACCAACCGATAAAATAAAAAAGTTGAACACGAAAGGAAACCGATGTGAGGTTTGAACACCTAACCACCAACACCCTAGTCAAATCATATATCCATATCGTTTATAAAACCAAAATACAATCAAAATAAAGTATCCATATCGTTTCCATATCGTTGAACACGACAGGAGTAATAAATTTATAAAACCAAAATACAATCAAAATAAAGTATCCATATCGTTTCAATTGTTGAAACTTATATAAAAAAAAAAGAGTAAAGTCCTTTTTAAGTCCCTGTGGTTTGTGTATTTTAACTATTTGAATCCAAAAACAAAATTTGTCTTAATCTGAGTCCCTGTGGTTTGTATTTTTAACCCTTTGAATCCAAAACGCAAACCTCATCCAAATCATGGACTAAAAGGGTTGGATTCAAAGGGTTAAAAATACAAACCACAGGGACTCAAAGGGTTGGATGAGGTTTCATTTTGGATTCAAAGGGTTAAAAATACAAACTACATGGACTCAAATCAAGACAAGTTTGGTTTTTTGATTCAAATAGTTAAAATGCACAAACCACAGGGACTCAAAAAGGACTTTACTCTAAAAAAACAATCTTAAAAACACCCATGTTATATGACCCTTAAAGGGAGTGGGGGTGGTCACTAGTGATAGAATTCTATCATTCACAAGCATCCAACCATCTCATGCCATGTCATCAGCCACTATTCTATCACTCACAAGCATTTTGTAATGACGGTGGTCACTAGTGATAGAATTCCATCACTCACAAATTTTTTTAGTTTTTATTTTAAAATTAGAAATTAACACTAAAACACTAAATTATAAATTTCATTAAAATTAAAAAATAAATTACATAGCAAAATAAAAAACAACTAAACATTGGAAAAAAAACTTAAATTAAACGGGTGGCATCTCCCAACCCCACCTTTCGTAAATCTCGCGCTTTTGTTGAATTACAACCGACTTACACGGTTCGTCAAAATGGGCAATTAAAATTTATATAAAGATGAGGGACCTGAATTGCAATTAAAGGAAAGCTATTTAAAAATAGCTAACAAAAGTTGAGGGGCTAATTTGCACTTTTCATCAAAGTTGCTATTAATTCAATTGCATAAAACGACAAAACAATCTTTGTTAACAAAAGTTTTCAACGCGTCATATAAAGAACGCGTTACAAATTCAACGCGTTAATTTAACGGGCGGCAGCGGTGTGCGATCGAGTTCCACGCGTGATAGGGTGGCCATCACGGACCACCCCCACTCCCCAATACTTGATGTATTTGAACAAATAATAATTCTATGTTAACTATCTTAATTTTCCACAATTTTTTTTTTATCTTGATCCTTTTACAAAAATTTTTGGAAACTCAACTTTGGTTTTTTTTTTTCTGGACGGCTAATGTTAGGGGTTGTTTGGTAGCCTCTGAATGGTCATTAAGAGGCTACCTCTTAATGGAACCATTAAAAATTTTACCAATGAGAAGGTAGAAGAATGTGACATGTGATGATTTACCATTAAGAGGTTACCTCTTAACCATTCAGACTTGAGGTTACCTCTTATTCATTCAGAGGTTTTAAACCATTAAGAAGTAGCATCTGAATGGTTATTAAGAGGCTACCAAACAGCCCCTTACTCTTGCCAAACCCTTGTATCAACTTTGATTGTGTTGAACTTTAACACTTGGGCATCAAGACCATTTAATCATGTTAAATAAATCTATGTTTATGCATTATTAGTGACAGTTTATTAGTGTAAGATATGTCCAAACGGTGTCATTAGGTAGTTATGACGGTTAGATTATAACCGCCAAATGGGTGGCTATAAATAGCCGTTAACAAATAACGAGATAGATTAACAACGGGGGTGATTAAAATATAAAGAATAGGTTAGAACCCCGTGTATTACACGGGATGAATAAATATAATTTTAAATATTAAATAATAAAAATTTATATCTTTATGAACCCTGTGTATTTTGTATGAGTTAAATAAATATAATTTTATATATCAAATAATAAAAAAAAGTTATATCTTTAAAAATCATGTGCATTACACAGACTAAATAAATTTAATGTATACTAAATACTAAAAACGTCGTATCTTTAAAAAACCCGTGTATAATCGGTTTGAATAAATCTACCAAATAATAAAAAAAAAATACATACTTAAAAACCCCGTATATTACACGTGTTGATTAGATCTAAAAAAGAGTTTATATCTTTAAAAACCATGTGTATTACACATATTATAAATGTAATTTTGTATATTAAATACTAAAAACGTCGTACCTTTAAAAACCCGTGTATAGTCGGGTTGAAAAATCTCCGAAATAATAAAAAAATTATATCCTTCAAATGCTTTTGTTCCAACATGACCATGCTTCTATTTTAGCATGATCATGTTCTTTACACTCCAGGTTGTAAGACACAATGAAACCCAAAATCAATATTTTACACTACATGTTCTAAAATCAATGAGGTTTTAACAAAGGTTCTAAAAACCAATGTAGTTTTAACATGGGTATGTCTTAGTTCCAACATGATCATGCCTCTGTCTTAGCATGATTATGTTATTTGCACTGCAGATTCTAAAACGCAATGGGCTTTAACGTGGTCATGCCTTTATTCCCACATAATCATGCTTATATTTTAGCATGGTCATGCCTCTGCTTTAACATCCAGAAGAACAAAAAATGAAAAAAAAACTCTAACTAAAACATAATGAGGTGAAAAACGCAACTGAGGTTTGATAACCTAAAACGCAATCAAAATAAAAAAAATAACATAATTTACAAAAGAACTTCGATTAACGACAGTGGACGGAGAAAGAACTCTGATACACCGTTGGGAAACTTGTTGCGGTGGCGGTGGGTGGTGGAGCGATGGCGGTGGATGGTAGAATGGTGGTTCCAGATCTGAAAAACCCAACAGGTGGTTGAAGGTGGTGGTGGTTTCAGATCTAGTTTCCTGCAAGATGATGGCGATCGTAGATGGTGGTGGATGTGGTGGTGTTGGTTGTAATGTGGTAGTTTATGGTTTTGAAAATAGTGGATTTGAGTATACGAGGAAGAAAAATGAATTGCAGATGCTGGGTTCTTTTGAAGAAGGTGAGTTTTGACTAAAATATCACTCCTTATGTATTTTCATCTTTGCAACATTTTTTTTTTGAAATGTGAACTTCTTAATGGTGACCATTGTCACATCCGCAAATCGCGGACCCTCGCCAAGAACGTGGGCCCAGATAGCAAGGCCAGCGCTGGGTTAACCAGTCTTGGGTCGAAGGCTTTCCCCCGGAAACCGTACTGCCTCTACACGAGTTGCCTCGCTAGAGTAACAGCCGGATGAAAACCGGAGTGACGCACATGATCAAACCCTCCTCGGTAGGTTTTTCATCTTTGCAACATGTCCTCCTCTTATTGCTTCATATCCTTCCTACCAAAACTAAACTTCCTATTTGATATTTTTCCTTAAAATATATTAAATTAACAATTTAGATTTGAGATAATATTTTATTACAGTATGATAAGATTTAATATTAATTTATTATTTATTTATTTAGTCAATATAAGATAAGTATAGATTTGAGGATACCTTCAATGATGACACGTGTCTAAAAGTTGGTTTCTTTTATTATAGTAGATAGATTTTTCTATAATTTAACCATTTAACTTGTCGTTGCTAGTATATGATGCTATTAATAATGAAAAATAAAAAATATCGACCATAATTATCGTCTACTTACGCTAAATATTTTTTGGCTATTAATAAAATTTTACCGGGGTTTCATTTCCTTTATGAAAAAAAACCCAAAAATATCGAACGTAAGTATCGCCTGGTTAAGCAAGAGGCTGGTTTTAGCAAAATTGGGTTGGGTGATCTCAAGAACACCTTAAATGTGACACCCCGATTCTAGAAATATTATGAGTTATAATACATTTGTAACTTCAGAATTCAATATTCGCCATTTTATATGTTTACATTATATGTATTAACCCTTAAAAAAATACCAACTATTTTCAGATAGAATTATCTTAGTCATTATACTTTAATCACAAGAAACACATTTAAACATAAAAGATTACGTTTCAGGATAAGTATATATTTATTAATTAAGAGTATAAGATTTAATATTAATTAATTTATTTATTTAGTTAGTATAAGATAAGTATAGATTTGAGTATACCTTCAATGAATGACACGTGTCCAAAAGTTGGTTTCTTTTATTATAGTAGATAGATAAGAAGGGCCTACTACTGGTAGGAGGCTTGGGTTCTTCGGTGGAGACTCAAGTTCGATCCCATTTGTGTCACTTTTGGTGGATTAAAGCAATAAAAGATTTGAGCGAGGCCTTATGCGAGGTTGTCAGTTCGAATCCCAAGCCCACCTGGGTTTTCGTCCTACTATGTGTTACGCCAGAGAGTTCTGCTCTTGTGGTGGCACAACGACTGTCAAGTGTCAACGGTATGACGGGACTCTCCAATTTAGAAAGTGCGATGGTCTAACACAAGAAAGTCGTCGTTCCAAAAAAACGTTTATTTTAAAGAGACGTAAACTATCAAACTATCAGGGCCAGGCCGAAGGGTGTGCGGGATGGGCGACGGCTCAGGGCCCAAACCCATCAGGGGTCCATTTTTTTTTTTTTTGTATTAGTTTTACACTGTAAAGTTAGAATATATACATAATGAATCAGAAAAATATCATCTTGAAGCACTTGATTTGGTGGTTTGAAAGTCACTTTAATAATGAAAAGACACTGGTTCTAATCTCGGCGTCCTCAGTTTTGTTTTTCTTTTGGTTTCTTCTGTATTTGATAAATACAAATGACATTAATTGCCTTATTTTGTCAAGTTGCATTAATGATTGGTGTTGATTCAAATGACATTAATTCATTTTCATATATTTAAATTTATATATATATATATATATATATATATGATAGTTTGGTAATTGGATTCCTTGATCCCTCTCCTTTATTACCTCATATAAATATAAGTTACAATCCCTATTTTAGGGAGATATACATCAGAATATTACAAATATAGACATAATACTAATATACAGCTATTACACCCCCGCAGTCGAAGCGGGAGGAGACTGGATGCTGAGACTGGAACGAAAATCATCAAAGAGGAGTCAAGGAATGCCTTTGGCAAATATGTCAGCAATCTGATAGCGAGAAGGAACATGAAGAATACGGACTTGACCGCGTTGGACTTGTTCACGAACAAAATGGATGTCGAGTTCAATATGTTGTATCGGATTGCCGGAAAGGTAAATGGCACTGACATTGTCACAGTAAACCAGAGTTGCACGAGACAACGGGCATTGGAGTTCAAGGAGCAAGTTCCTCAACCAACAAATTTCGGCGACCACATTAGCAACCCCACGATATTCGGCTTCAGCACTAGATCGTGAAATCGTGGGTTGACGCTTTGAAGACCAGGAAATTAGATTATCCCCATATTAGACGCAATATCCACTATTAGAGCGACGGGTATCTGGGCAGCCCGCCCAGTCGGCATCGGTGTAAGCAAGTAAGTGAGGATCATGTGAGCTACCAAGAAGAAGACCAAAAGCCGTAGTACCCTGAATATACCGTATAATCCGCTTTAGAGCATTCCAGTGGTCTGTTTTGGGGGCATGCATGTGAATACACATTTGTTGAACCGCGTAGCTGATATCTGGACGAGTAAAAGTCAAGTACTGCAATGCCCCTGCAAGACTCCTGTAAGGAGTAGGGTCATGAAAATCATCACCTGATGTAGCACCAAGTTTGGAATTAGTGTCAACGGGTGTAGTAACAGGATTGCAAGATTGCATTCCAGCCCGTTCAATAATTTCTTGAGCATAGGCCTGCTGGGATAAGAACATAGTATCATTGGTTCTGGAAACAAAGATACCAAGGAAAAAACTAAGAGGACCCAAGTCTTTCATGGCAAATTCAGCAGCAAGGCGAGCCATGAGGTGGTGTCGGAGACTGTCCGAAGAGGTTATCAACAGAATATCATCCACATATAATAAGAGAAAAGCAACATCCTGGCCCCGATGAAGAGTGAACAAAGAAGCATCACACTTACTCTGACAAAAATCAAGCGTCAATACGTAGTCAGTGAATCGTTGGTACCAGGCCTGAGGTGCCTGTTTCAAACCATATAGAGACTTCTTTAGCCAACAAACATGATCCGGGAAGTTCTTATGTCGAAACCCCATAGGCTGATACATGTAGACTGTTTCATTTAGGTTTCCATGTAAAAACGCGTTAGTGACGTCAAGTTGGTGAACCGACCATGACCTGCAAAGAGCAATAGATAAAACAGTGCGAATAGTGGCATGTTTTACCACTGGACTAAATGTTTCACCACAGTCGATACCCACCTGTTGAGATCGACCATCACACACTAACCGGGCTTTATATCTTTCCAGACTACCATCAAATTTAAATTTATGCTTGAATAGCCACATACTCCGAATAACATTCATATAGGGTTCATGAGGCACTAATTCCCATGTCTCATTTTTAATAAGAGCATGATACTCATTGGTCATGGCATCGTACCACTCGGGTATGGACAAGGTAGCGGACGGGTTTTTAGGAATGGGTATGATAGTGGAAGTATGAAGATTAAAATGACGTTTCGGCTTGAGAATGACATCCATAGCCCGGGTTCGCATGGTACGAGTGGGTGCGGTGGCAGGTGGATGTGAAGCGGGAGCGGGATGGGATATGTCGTGAGCTGGTAGATGATGATGTGAGGATGGGATATGGGCCAAGGATGAGGGTGAAGTGGGGTGGGCTTGAGTGGGGGTCGGAGATGGCGTGGAGTGATTGTGGGCCGGGGACTGGTTATGGGCCGGGGATTGTGGTGGTGTGTTGTGGGCTGGGGAGGTCGGCTGTGGTGTTGGGGAGGTAGGTTGTGGGCCGTGGGTAGGGGATGACATTTGTGATGGTTGTGGCGAGGAAAGATTGTGTTGGGTCGTCTCAGGTGTAACAGGAGGATGGTATTGGGCATCGTAGAGAGGGGCAGGGGTAGGGGTTTGTATATGGGGCCAATATAGTGGTGAGAGATGGGTGTCGAGAAAGGTGTAGGATGGGGTGGGTGATAAGGTATTGGCGAAGGGGAATGTAGTTTCATCAAAAACCACATGTCGAGATATTATGATTTGTTTGGTGCTAAGGTTAAAACATTTATAACCACGATGAGTCGGTGGATTTCCCTAAAAGACACACGGATAGGAGCGTTGGTCTAGTTTGTGTATGGTGGTGGATGGGATTAATGGATAGCATAGGCAACCGAAAACACGTAGGTGTTCGTAGGACAGTGTGCGGTGGTAAAGGACCTCGGTAGGAGTTTTGTTGTTCAGAAGTTTGCTTGGAAGTATGTTCAAAAGGTAGGTGGTGGTTTCAAGTGCATGATGCCAAAACGTGTTCGAAAGGGAGGCATGAGATAATAAACTACGAATCATGTTGTTAATGGTACGGATTTATCTTTCGGCTTTACCGTTTTGAGATGAGGTGTGAGGACATGAGAGCCGAAAAAGTATGCCATGTTGATTAAAGAATTGTTGCAAGGAGGAGTTTACATACTCTTTACCATTGTCACATTGAAACGTTTTGATTGGTTTAGCAAATTGTGTTTCGATAAGTTTATGTAAGTGACAAAATGTTGAATAGACTTGCGACTTTTTAGCAATTGGGTAAGTCCATAGGAAATTTGTCAGGTCATCTAAAAATAATATATAATATTGGTGACCCGCTGAACTTAAAATAGGGGAGGTCCATAGGTCACTGTGTATGATATCAAAAGGTAAATGAGTTTGCGTATGGGAAGTTGCAAATGGTAAGCGAACACTTTTGCCAATAACACAAGAACCACAAACATGTTTATTAAGATTTTCAAAGTCAATAGAACAAGAATTTTTAAGAGAGTGCAAAGAAGGTCGTCCCGGATGCCCGAGTCGTTGGTGCCATAAAGTGGATGAAATAGCAGCAAATGCGGAAGGTGTAGTGGTGGTAGTCCCCGATCCTAGTAGCAGATGATATAGATCACCGCTGCTGTTACACCGGAGGATAGGGATCCGAGACTTGAGGTCCTTCACAAGAAACCAAACGGGCCAAATTCAACAGAAACAGAATTGTCGGTGGTGAACCGACGGACAGAGATTAGGTTTTTGATTAGTTTAGGGGCATATAGGACATTTTTTAGTGCAAAGGGTGGGAAGGGTGGTGGTAGAATTTTAGTGCCATGTCCAACAACCGGGATGGTTGAGCCATTTCCAACAATTATATTTTGAGGCATGCTATAATTAAAAAAAAGAATGAAAATCACATGAATTGTTCGTCATGTTCCCGGTGGCTCCAGTGTCCATGTAAGGAGTCGGATCAGGTTGGTTCAAAGACATGGTATAAAGGGCCTGCTCAATGTCAGTGGCTGTGTATGCTGCGTTGTGGTCTTGATTGGGTCGCGGGCCAAGAAGTCCATTACTCCCATTGAAGTTATTGGGCCTTGGGGAGGAGGTAGGATAGGGGCAGGGAGGTGGAGCTACCCAACTGTTAAATGAAGGGGGACCACCATTGGGCCATTGCGTTGTGAGCCAATGCATAAAGTTGTTACCAGGCCACATGGGCCAGCCGTAGTGAGCCTGTTGGCCGTAGTTGGAGCCAGAGCCCCTGCCTCGAGTACCTTGCCTGCCGCGACCACGTCCACGAGACCGACCGCGTCCACGACTACGGTCAGTAACAGTCTGATAGTCCATGTTCGGCTGCGAAGAGGTTGGAGACCGCGTTGTGAGAGCCGTGACGGTAGTCTGTGAGGAGTGGAATGTTTGTTCCTGTTTACGACTTTCAACCAAAACAAGTTTCGACCGAGCTTCGTAAAAGGTGGGGAGTGGATCCTACTATTGAATGATGGTTGCTATGCCCTCGTATTGTTCATTGTTGTAGAACGAGTCGTTCATTGTCGACAGGAGACGCGACGTTCGCCAGTTGATCGGCCAAAACCTTCAGTTGTTGGCAATAAGCAGAGACGTTTGGATAGCCATCCAAACGGGTGTTTGAAAATTTTTGTAGAAGGTGGATTGCTCTAGAGCTTTTGTTATCTTGAAAAATATTTTCTAGTGCAATCTAAGCATCATAAGCAGTAGTATTAGGTTTGAGGATTGTATGTAACAGGTCATTGGATATTGTGCCATATATCCACTGGAGGACAATAGCATCCAATCGCTCCCAAGAATCGTCGGTCGGCTTACTGGACCCTTATTTTTGTCTGCATCTTTGGTTTTATCCGAAGAAGAAGGAGTTTCAGGTCGAGGAGATAGGTGGTCTATAACCAAGAAAGCCCTGCACTGAATCTTAAACAACTCACTTCATGAAGCATATTGTGCGTTTTCCATCTCTAGGGTGATAGGAATTAGGGTTTTTATGTTTGTGATAGTGGTGGTAGGATAAATAGAGGAAGACATGACTGAGCAGCAGAAGATGAACAGGGAGATGAATAGATGAACATGGAGTGGTGGGAGGAGGGTAGTCGAACAGGAAGATGAACAACAGAAGTTGTAAAAGATGAACAGAGAGAGGTGGGAGCAGGGGAGTCGCAGTAGGGTTTTTTTTTATTTGAGAGAGGGTAACCTAGCGTGATACCCTGATAGTTTGGTAATTCGATTCCTTGATCCCTCTCCTCTATTACCTCATATAAATATAAGTTACAATCCCTATTTTAGGGAGATATACATCAGAATATTATAAATATAGACATAATACTAATATACAGCTATTAATATGTTCTTTTTAAAAAATTATATTTAAGGGGCCCGTATTTTCTGTTCGCACAGGGCCTAAAGATTTTCGAACATTTTCGGAGAAGACCCTACAAACTATCTTAAAAATAGTAAGTTCATAGGACGACATGGACCCTTAAACCAACAAATCAATTTTCTTAGACCTTACAAATACATAGAACGATGTCGACGTGTGGATATAATATTTTTACACCTTTGAATTTCTTTCCATTTTTGTTTGTAAAGATAAACCACTTCGTCAATGGAATGGTTCTCCACCCACAAAGTTCTTTAAGCCTACACTCAATTTCAAACCAACCAAATTTAGTGAAAGAAAGAAGAAACAACATAGATGCATATACGTAGGGCTGTAAACAGATCGAATGAATACAAAGAAATCCTTGTTGATGTTTGTTCGTTAAGGAAATAATATGTTTCAGAACGGTTCATGAACACTTAACAAACGAGATTTTATGTCCATGTTTGTTCTTTAAGGAAATGAATGTGTTCACGAGTGGTTCACGAACACAAATAAAACCGGCGAAGGAGGCTAGATATGGATGGCGGAGGAAGGAGCACTGGAACTTAAATTCCAAATAGTGGAACGAAGGTTGACGTATTCATCAATGTGAATAATGAGAAAGGAAAGTGGGAACCGTGCAAAACAAGAAGGAAATAGGGTTTCATATTTTAATTGTTAGGATAATAAATTAAAGAATACAAAATGTTTAGATATAATAAATAAATGTACAAAAGTGTTTCATGAGCAACATAAACAAATGAACGTAAATGAGCGTCCGTTCATAATACATTATGGAACGTTCACGAACACAATTAAATGAACGAGACCCTTGTTCGTCTTCGTTCATTTAACTTATTGAACAAAATTTCTTGTCCATGTTCATTCATTTGTTAAACGAACAAGCGTAAACGAACTTGTCGCCAAACAATTCACAAGTTGTTCGTTGAACGTTCGTTTCGTTTAAAGCCCTACATAAACCACTCCACCACCACCCTCTGTGTCCTCTTCCTCCACCACCACTACTAATTCATTGCCACCCTCCTCCACCACCACACTCTACAATCACATGGTAGTTGTACTATTCTCTAGCATTATCTATATGTATATTGTAGGGCCGGCCCAATAGGATGTGTAGTGTGTGCGACCGCACAGGCCCCAATATTTTGAGGGGGCCTAAACATGTCATTTTACCTATATAGTTTCAATTATCATATCCAAGATTTAAACACAAAAATAGTAGTGATGGAAGAGTAATTAAAACCATGTCCGTGTTATAGACGAGGTCATAAGTTCAAGTTGTCGTAACTCCATTTTTTCTCAATTCTCATTCCCTTTATGGGGCCCAATATTAATTTTTTTATATAAATTCTTATTAGTTTGGGCTTTGAATCTTTAGGCACCATTTTTTACACTTTGAGTTGAGCCTGTGCTCGTTAATTTTTAGTATATTTCTATTTTAATTTAATGGGTCATTATTACTATTCGCAAGACTTTGAGTTGAGCCCGTGCTAGTTAATTTTTACTATACATATATAAGTTTCTATTTTAATGGGTCATTATTACCATTCGCAAGGGGTATCCGAAATCTCGAGGGACAACACTAGTATATTGTAACACGTGGGTAGGGATGATTGTAGGAATTAGGTTCACCTTTTATAAAATATAATTACAAAATATATAATAACGAGACTCTCGTTATTCATAGGAAATATAATAGTACAATATCGGTTGCAATAACTAAATAAAAATAATATAAAACATAATTATATATAACAATCTTGATTCAAGCCGCATCTCTGGTAGGTCCTTCATGCGCACTTGATAGCATCCTAGATTCGAGTATTCATCATCTTGAGTCTTGGAAAATGCTCCTTGACTGCAACAAAGAGCACACTAAAACGTTGACGATTTTGGTTGAGGCACGTGTTTAACACGCTTCCCTTAAAACAGATTTCGTGCCTCTACTAAAGACAACGCGTCTGTCTCCCAGGGTACAACAGCCGAAGCAGTCTATACTGCCGGAGATGGCTCACACGCCCAAGGTTACATCCGGTAATTGTAGTGTTTAAACTCATGTGGTGGAAAACAAGTAGAGAGTACTTATCTCTCTAGTTAGTCTTCAAGTGTTCATCCTCCTTCTAGTATTCTTCATTTATCAAGCAATACCATATTCTTGTTGTAACAAAAGAAGCCCATAGCCTACTATTTGTACAAGACTTAAGGATGAGTAAAAGGTTTCACTTAATTAGTCACTTAATTAGAGACTTAAAAACTCTAATAAAACTAATTAAATGTCATCAAGAAGCTCTACTCAAGAGTTTCTCTTTTATTTACCTCATGAAGATTCTAATTAATATTTATAATTACATTAAATTATAAATATACTAAATATCTATTCACCAAATTTCCAACAATCCCCCACATGAATGGAGATCGTTCAACACACATAAAATTTCCAATGGAACCTCGACAGTTGAGTTTTGCATACGATAGGTAGGTGTTATCCTTTGAACCTTCGCTCATGAAATGCACTTAGCCCACTAGCTCTGAGTAGATCTCGATGTCTTTGAACTCGTATCCCCACTAGCTCTGAGTAGATCTCAATGTCTTTGAACTCGTATGCCGTTTGTGTAGACGACAATACACTTCACACAAGACTCTCCCTAGCCGGGTCATCTCCTCATAGTCGTGTCCAATAATGGTCGTGGAACACTTTCCTGGTTCTGCGAGAGCTCTAGGAATTGTGCCCCTAATTCCATTCGAAGTGACCCCACTTCTCTCTAACATAGGTGATTCTCCTTAGATCATTAAAAGCATTGTGGTTATCGTGATTTATCCAAATCATTTACCACATATTAGGCTTAGCCTCACTCTTTGTCACTGAATATCATAGGAATAGACTAGGACGTATTTAAACACCCTTTTTATACTTTGGGGGTATGTATAACCATATATACTAGCTTATGCATATCATTTATGCCCCCAAAGTGACCACCTTTAGGCATATGAGTTAGTTGTCCTATTGAACTTAGATCTTGGGATCTCTAGTCAACTAAGTTAGGTCTCCTTCACATACCTTTTTTCCATGGGCTTCAGTCTCATTCCACAACTTAATCTCTAATAAACCCTCAGGTTGTTGGATCCATAACATTAACAAATAACTTTGCGTATTTGAGATCAGTTGTCATGATGTGTTCTTAACTCGTAAGTTAATTTTGCCTATCGTCAACTTCTAAGACTATAACCTCAGTGGCCATCTGAATCTGGTTATAATATATGTCTTTGTAAGATACACTTATAATTTAAGGCAAACACATCTCCATTTTGCACTGCGACCTTTGTGTCATCCACATAGTCGTCTGATTGCAATGTTAAATTGGATTACAAAATCCTTATTGCCAAACTTTTATGATACAAATGCAAGACACCCCCACATTTAAGTGTTATAGGATATCATCCAGATGGGGTAATGAAAACCATTTCTACATACCCTTATTGGGTTGTTTCTAAATGGATCCTCCCCCACATTTCTTGCCATTTGATCAACATTTCCGTAACTTCACTTATGACGACATTTATACACATATGATTGAACAAGATCAACCTCATTGTATCAGTGAATTCAACTCATATTGCATTCCGAGCTGACCAAAGCAACACATGCCATTGTCATAAGTTTGTCACCAACTTAGAATAATTCTAATTTAACATCTAGAATAAGCTTAGACAATGAGTTCTCCTCATTAGCTTTTCGAACAAACTCTTAAAAAGTTACATGTCTTTTCCTTATAATGAATGAAAATTTTCCCCCAACTTTGTCTATACACAAATTCTTTTTGTGTTCATACACATTTGAATGTTTAGAGTTAATTAGTCTCCGTCAAGACCCACAATTATCCAAGTACTAGTCTAGCATGCTTTAGACTACAATACTTTAGTATGTGAACAGAAGATGCATCATTCTGATTCTTCACAGCCCTAAGGATATCATAATATCACTTTGCAACATTCATCCCTTGTTAAGACAAAATAATGAGACTTATTCATAATCCTAAAACATCAATATTTAGGAAGGTCTCACAAATTATTGTATATAGCACATAGCTAAATTTCATCATTCAATTAAGGAACATAACTTGATTACCTTTGATCTTCAACAATCTACCATTGACTCATAAGTAATTAAACATAGTCTTAATCCAAGTCACTTGGTGAACACATTCATCACTAAAAAGATGAATGTTTCTCGTCTACAATCACTATTATGTGTGAGATAGAGTCAACTAGATCGACACTCAACAACATGGCATTCATAATTTTGCCATAAGTGATTTGCACACATCTATTGTTATTCATTAGGAGATATGTATATTTAGGATGCTCTCCCAAACAAATGTAAAATCTCCATATAGTTCTAACAATAATCAAGTGGTAGACGCATCTACATATAGATCACTCGGAACAAATCTCGCAAGATTTATCAAATTTATACAATAACATATAGTTTTTTTTTTCCTTTCATATGTTAGAATTCACACTTGTGAATTCTCCAATGACTTCTAACGAAGTACTTCAACATGAATCTCGTTTGTGTATTTCATCTCAATACACTCACTACTCACTCATGATGTGGTTACACATTTGATGTCTCGTCTTTGACATTTAGTCAATACAACAACTCTTAAATTGTTTATGTCCAAGAATTTTCATGTGCAATCCATCTAAAACCATATACTGTTAAACAATGTATTATTGATGTTATAATTATTTCCACAAAAATAATTTATACGTCACAAACATGAGTGATTTATTTCTTTGTAAAAAAATTGCATGTGTTATCCGAAGATATTGAACACAAAACAATAATATACATTGGAAATTAAATCATAAGTGCCGAACACTTTTGAAATTTAAACGGAAGCATAGACGATATGTAGACATCAAATATCAACGTGTTTTTATCTTCAACACTTTATATTCTGAGCAAAATCTTCTCAACGATACGTCCCATGGCATGTCTTGAGGTACTCACTCAATAAGACTCCATGCACTTGTAAGTACAAGTTCCCAATTTCATCTTGAAACTTTGAACTTGGACAAGTTTGCTCAAAACAACACCAAGTTGTTACAAAGGCTACATTTAAGTAGCAAACTTGAACAATTAAATTTGTTCACAACAACACCAAGTTGTTTTCCACCAAATCATATTCACGAGATTGTTACTTTGTTCAACAAATGCTACTTCTAGCAAGAGTAGCAAACCATTTGAATTCTAAAACTATGTAAAATAGGCAATTAAATGTTTACATAAAACATTTCCATTCCTTATGGCTTATACAAAGTACAATCTTTAACCTTGTATTTGTGATACACATTTTCTAACACACGTGTTAGAAAATTTAAGTCATTTTATATAAAACATGACCATTTAAATTTAGAAATCACAAATTAAAGTTGGTGATAAATCACACACAACTACACCATCACTTTATGGTGGTTTAATTCTTGTATTCTTACTCTTGTTTTTTTTTCAATCTCATCAAGTTAGGCACATAGCCTACTTTAAATACAAGAGACATGGGGTGGAGATAAGTCTCACTTAATTAAAGATTTTATTAGAGACATAAACTCTAATAAAAACTAATAAATTGACATAAAACTCTCCTTAAGAGTTTATCTTCCATAAGAAGAGTCTAGTAAATGATTTTAATTTCATTAAATTCATATAAATAACACACCATCACTTTATGGTGATTTAATTCCTTGAAGCTAATCAAACATCAACTTCAATGTATGGCATTTTATTTCTAAATCATACAAAGCATTAAAAAAATGCTACAACAAATTACTTATATAAAATGTTTACATAAAACATTTCAAAGCATTTGTATTTTAACCATTTTTAACAATCATGTTAAAATGAAAGAAATTCTAACGCGCACTTTAGAAATATTAACATTTCCACAAAATGTTAATTCGACTTGCTAAAAACACATATATGGTTCAAATAAATAAGTCATTTCTAATACACACGTTAGAAACTAAACAATTAAAAAAATTGCTTCCAAACTAACGCTTTTCATGAACGTTTCTAACACACATGTTAGAAGACAAATGATTACAAAAATCATTATAAGACTTATTTGTTCATATCAATCCATGGGTGGATGAAAAGTCTACTTTAAATAGAGACTTAATTAGAGACATAAAACTCTAATCAAGTAACACAAAACTCTTATTTAAAGACAAAAAAAAACTCTACTTAAGAGAATTTAACGTTTACAAAAAACGTATGGTTTACACCAATAATTCCGGTCTAACACACATGTTAGAGAATTTAACGTTTACAAAAAAACGTATGGTTTACACTAATAAACCCGATCTAACACAAAAGTTAGAAAAATTAACGATTCCCAAAATCGTTCCAAACCAAACGTTGGAACCGAAACTATTCGTTTTGTACCACGGTATAGGATTTAAGATTGTATCTCAATCTCAAAAATCCAAACACAACAAGTTGTACTACATACATATTTCCCAAAAAAAAATATTTATAAGCTCATAACCTCTAAAAATATTTTTTTATTCTATTATAAATCCTTTCGTAAACCCAAAATTCTTATAAATAAGGTTTTTAAGATTGTACCAACAAACTCACGAAATCTGTTTTAAGTTTGTAGGAATTAGGTTCACCTTTTATAAAATATAATTACAAAATATATAATAACGAGACTCTCGTTATTCATAGGAAGTATAATAGTACAATACCGGTTGCAATAACTAAATAAAAAGAATATAAAACATAATTATATATACCAATCTTGATTCAAGCCGCATCTCTGGTGGGTCCTTCATGCGCACTTGATAGCATCCTAGATTCGAGTATTCATCATCTTGAGTTTTGGAAAATGCTCCTTGACTGCAACAAAGAGCACACTAAAACGTTGGCGATTTTGGTTGAGGCACGTGTTCAACACGCTTCCCTTAAAACAGATTTCACGCCTCTACTAAAGACAACGCTTCTATCTCCCAGGGTACAACAGCCGAAGCAGTCTGTACTGCCGGAGATGGCTCACACGCCCAAGGTTACATCCGGTAATTGTAGTGTTTGAACTCATGTGGTGGAAAACAAGTAGAGAGTACTCATCTCTCTAGTTGGTCTTCAAGTGTTCATCCTCCTTCTAGTATTCTTCATGTATCAAGCAATACCATATTCTTGTTGTAACAAAAGAAGCACATAGCCTACTATTTGTACAAGACTTAAGGATTAGTGAAAGGTTTCACTTAATTAGAGACTTAAAAACTCTAATAAAACTAATTAAATGTCATCAGGAAGCTCTACTCAAGAGTTTCTCTTTTATTTACCACATGAAGATTCTAATTAATATTTATAATTACATTAAATTATAAATATATTAAATATTCATTCACCAAATTTCCAACAATGATTATATATAAATGTAACTTGTAGTCGAACCCGTGTAAAACACGGGTAGTTTTAGTAACATTTTATTATATTAATTAGTAAGTAATTATCGGTTCATTTAGATTGTTGGGGATTTGATATATATTGACATTCAAATTCATTGTCCAGACTATAAAACACTATAAAACACTGATGTGATAAATACTGTTACATATAAACACTGTTAACATAAACACTGATGCAATATCTGTTGTTGATGCTGAACCACTGTTGTTGTTGGGCAATGGTTCACCTTTGGTTGATCAGGCCTTTGGTTCATCAGTGCTTGTCTTCAACAGGGCTTTGGTCTTCATCAGTGCTTTGGTCTTCAACAGTGGATGATCTTCATCAGTCTTTGTGTACAATAGTCTTTATATCCAACGTTTGTTAGGCAGATCAGTGCTTTGCCTTATTAACTTGTTATAACCACTGTCATTGGAGTAAACTTAGATGGGCAGTGCTTATTGTGGATCAACTGTTAGGATCCAGTTTTGGCTTTCCATATCATCTGTTATTCAGGGTCTGATCACCTGGTCCAACACGTTATAAATTACAAATAATTAGCTAATAGACGGCACACATTTAGCATCTTAAATCATCAAGACCCTTAACAATTTGACCATATGATTTAATCGTGCGTTTTATCTTAGATGGGACAACTCGAAAAGAAAATTAACTAAAACGATAATATATTAAACGGGTCAAAACCGCTCAAAGTGTAATTTACTGCATAAAAACTGTTACATATAAACACTGATGCAATATCTGCTGTTAATGCTGAACTACTGTTGTTGTTGTTGGGCAGTGGTTCACCTTTGGTTGATCAGACCTTTGGTTCATCAGTGCTTGTCTTCAACAGGCCTTTGGTCTTCATCAGTGCTTTGGTCTTCAACAGTGGATGATCTTCATCAGTGCTTTGGTGATGAAGGCCTGCTCATGAATCTCTTGGCTATTTCTTGTAGCTTTGCTGAGTCAGGATTTTCTACCAACATCTGCTTGATGGCCACTTTAAATATTTCGGATTCTTCTTGTGCTTCTTCTTCTTCATCCATCTGTTTTTTGCCTTTTTGTTTGATAGACATCAATAGCAGATGGAACAGTGGGTTTAGCAGATCTTTTAGTTGGTAGGGTCTGTTTGATTGAAACCTCTGATGCTGGATAATCTGGTTTTTTAGGAACAGAGGGATCTTTCTTTCTTCTTTCTTCCAATTTTTTGTATGTGTCTATCACTTTAACCTTTGTCCACCTTGTGATTTGATTCCTTGAGCCATAATTTGCAGTTATAAGCTCTTCCTTCATTCTCTTCAATTTCAAAACCCTTTCAGGTACATTCTTTTTACACTGGGACCAGACTGGTGGGGTTGGTTTTATTGTTTTGTAATTATATGATAGTGGCAAATCTGACCTAGTGTAGTTAAGATGCCAGCATAATTATAATTATGCTAGCAAGTCAGATTCTATATATAGCCTTGTAATGTTGCCCTAGCCAAGCTTTTGGCCACACTTGATGAATATTAGTGTTGTTTACATTTTGATCTCTACTCATTATGCTTAATCAGATCTCCAAGGTGCTTTATTGTTTATTTCATTGTTTGGATTCAATACAACACTTGTTGTATTCATCATACCACTAGCTTCATCTTCATTCTATGATTCTTCTTAACTTTTTCATGGTGCAAACACCTAATCAATAGGTGTTTTGGACTAAAACAATCAACCACTGTGATCCGGATTGATATTGGGATCTACATCAACAACTGTTGACATAACAGGTGTCTCAATATCTGTTGGCTTTGTGGTTTGAGGTGAGGAACTTTTGGGGATTTCAGAAGGTTGTTCAGTGGATTTGGAAGGTGTGGAAGTGGGTTTGCTGACCTTTCTGGTAGTTCTTATTCTTTTTGAAGTACCTTGCTCTTCCTTTGCCATCAGAACTTTCTTTTCTTTTTCAAATCTTTTAGAACCCTTTCGTTCCATTCTCTCTTTTTTATTTGCTTTTAGTTCAGCAAATAGGTTGAGAGTCACATCAACCTTCTTTGTACCATCTGGTCTAGGAATCTCTACCACAGGTTTAGCTTTTGGATCAGGCTCTAGGTGTAAACCTTCCTTTCCTTTCTTTCCTTTCTCCCCCTTTTTGGCATCATCAGTGTTTACATAGATAATGGTAGGAGGAGAAGTACCAGTGGTTTGGAGTAAATGAGCTTTTATTGCTTTAATGTCAGCTTGAGTATCCTTATACCTTGCATCCATCACATTTCTGAACATTTGTAGCTGAATTTCATGTTGTTGATCAACATATTTTCTTTGTTGATGAAACAGAGGTTGTAGAAGTTGCCATAGCTCACTTGTTGTGGTAGCAGATGATGAAGCAGTGGATTGAGACTTTGAGGATTATAACAACTGTTGCAGCATAATTTTTATATCTGCCACAGATGTTTCAAGATTGGTAACTCTCTCCGTCAAATCCTGATATTTTAAACCATCACCCAATTTAATGGGATCATCTGATTTCCCACCAGCAGTGGTTGTATCAGCAGTTGGACCAGGAGAAGTCTCCAATGGTTCATCCACTGATGCCCCTTTTTCTTGATACTGGGGACTTCTTTCTTCAGCAGTAGTTGCCTTAGTAAGCACACTAATGGTTAGCTTGAACACACCAGTGGATACCTTGGTTCCCAAGGAAGAAATTGCCTTCAAGTGAGTCTGACTTATGAAACTACTGTCCAGGTGTAAATCAGTGGATTCAACACCTGTATTAGCTGTTCCACTTGAACTACCACCAAGAGATACATGTAACTCTAGGGGTGTAACCTCCTCAACTGTTGTTGGGTTAGCAAAGGTAGAGGCATCAGACTCAGTTACTTGTTGGAGTATATTCTCAGTGATGGGTTGTTGAGAAGAAGTGATTAGTGTCTAATCCATATCCAATGCTTTCAACAGTGGTAAAATGTTGGGTGGTAATGTGGTTGTAGGGATATGAGTTGAAAGAGAATTTGCCCCGAGAGCAGGGCTATTGAACATACTCTCAAGTGAGGGTAATGTATCATAGAATGGTGTCCTTGTGCTTACAACCTGTTCCTTTTGTGAGGAAGCAGGAGGGGTTGAGGCCTGGGGTGGAGATCTTTCCAACTGTTGTGAGGAAGTAGCAACAGTGGGTGTTGGTGACTTTTATGTTGTCACTGGATTAACTTCTGGGATCTCATCTTCCAGAAGGTCCTTTTTAGATGGTTTGGGGGGGCTTTTTGGATAATTTCTTTTTTGTCTTTTCGAGAGTTTTTGGTGGGGGTTGCACAGCAGTGGTTGTGCTGCTGTGGTCACCAAGAGCAGTGGGCTCAACAGCAAAAACCTGAGGAGCAGATGTGGACGCATCCAAAGTTTGCTCAGGCTCCTCTGTTTGTGTTTCAGAAGATTTTGACTCTGACAGCCTTGTAAAAGTTTCAGAAGAAAGGTTGTTTATTTGACAAGAAGCACCTTGGATAAGCACTTGTGCACTATACTTTAGGATTTTCTTTTGTAAGTAGTAACTTAAAAATCTTGGAAACAGCAAAAATGGTTTCTTCTTTTCTTTTATATTATTTAAATTTTTAACCAAATCATTGAAAATCTCTTGGGAGTAATTAAAATCAACTTCTGCCATGATAGCATATCCCAAGTATTGGATCTTCAATGGAATTTCATTGAAAGCTGTTGTTTTTTTTGAAAATTGAAACACACATGAGCAGGTTATGAAATAAAAATTTCATGGGAGGTGGGAAATTTCCCTTTTGCAAAGTAGCTTTAGTCATTTGTCCCGCATACCCTCTTTCGATCAGATCTGTCTGATACTCATCTTTAGAGAAAGAATTTTTACCTGTATGATCGTTCATCTCAAAAACCTCAGATATGGTTTGTGGTGTGATTGAGACAAGAATTTCACCGACTTTTGATGTAATAGCCCAAGGCTTTTTGTCTTGAACTTCCAAATTTGCATTTTTCCAAAGTCTCGTAGGGTTTCTTGATAAATGGGTGCATTGCAGGTCAACAAAGTTTTATACTTTGAGGATGAAAGAGCATCGATGATTGAGTGAAAATCTATGTTTTTACTTGTTTTCTCAAGTGTACACAGATAGTTATGAGGGTTTTTGAGAGCAAGAGCCATGGTGATTCGAACTAATTTGTGAGAGGAAGAAGAAGATGAAGCGTTTGAAGGAATTTGATGGAAACCGCTTTTGAAAGAATTTTGGAATTCGAAATGGCAGTTAAAACCCTGTTTAGGGTTTTGATCAGGGTTTTATAAAAATACTGACGTGGTAGCGGTTACAAAGATCGGACGGCTAAGAACTGTCCACGTGACAACCTCTGATGAAAATGGATGACAGTTGTTTAGGGAAACCACCGATGGTCAATATCAGTGGATGTCAACAATAAAAATGTGAGCAGTGGCTGTTTTTTAACTATCAGTGGATAGCCAACAGTGATTGAAACACTGATGTTTGGTCAGTCAGTGGTCAACATGAAGAATGAAGAAACAGAGGTTGTCTTTCAGCAATGGATAACTTTTAACAATCAGATGTTTGAACCAAAACAGTGGTTGTAACAGACTTTTAAGGATTAATGAAAACTATCATTTTTAACTATTTTTAAGGATGATTTTTTTATTTTCTGAAAACATTTTAATGCTTTATTCATAGAAAAACAGGATTTTGCATGTTATTCCATGTTCGGCATGCCAATTCTAACATATGCTATGTTCTTTGAGGACCCACTTTTTTCCAATTAGATTCTCATCCTTTAGCTGTGGTACAACTTTTCAATCTTGTTGTCACTGAACTGTTGAAGCTCCTCTTACATAACAGCTACCCAACTTTCTGTCTGTTAGTGCCCCATGGTACTTGAATTGTTGAAGGAATGGTAGAATGCCAATAAGAAGACAAATGTTTTAGGATTGACTTTTTGTAGGAATTCCTTTTCATTGATGTTGTCAAGTGTTTTGTAAAATGGATGAGTTCTAAAAAGGATTGATGTTTAAAAGGTGAAGCTGCAGATGTGAATCATCTGAGCTAACAACTGTTGGTAACTTTTGATGATCCAACAGCTGTTTGAAATGAAAACAGATGGTTTTGAAAGATAGGTATGGCACACTGATGATTTTTATCCATTTTGATGGATTTTTCTCAATAGTGGTTAGGGGTAAGCTGGTAAAGGTTTATGAGAGTTACTTTGGTCAAGCATTGTTGGTATATCAGTGGTTGAGCTTTCACAGCTGTTTTGAACATTTGCTGCTCTGATAATGGAAGTGATTTTGACTTGTGAATTTCCTGCAGAATTAGTTCTTGATAAACACATGTTAGATTGAACAGTGTTTTGAAAAGGAAAACAGTGCTAAAATATGAGAAGACAGTGGATCTAGTTAAACATCTGTTTAGACTTGAACAGATGTTCGGGCTTAAACAGATGTTTGGCCTTCTATATCAGTTGTTTGGACTTAAACAGATGTTTGACCTTAAACGGATGTTTGGCCATAAACATATGTTTGGCCATAAACATATGTTTGGCCATAAATAGATGTTTGGCCTTAAACAAATGTTTGACCTTAAACAGATGTTTGCACATAAAAAGATGTTTGGCCTTAAACCAAACATCTGTTTAAGGTCAACATCTGTTTGACTATTGGTCAACATCTGTTTGACTTTTGGTCAACATCTGTTTGAGTTTTGGTCAACATCTCATTTAGTATTCAACAGAAATTTGAATAAACTCAATCAGTGGTTTGAACATCTGTTTGACTTTTGGTCAACAGTTGGATGGAAACCCATGTTAGATTGAACAGTGTTTTGAAGAGGAAAACAATGCTAAAATATGAGAAGACAGTGGATCTGGTTAAACATCTGTTTGACTTTTGGTCAACATCTGTTTGACTTTTGGTCAACATCTGTTTGCAAAAAAAGACAAATTTCAATAATACTATACCCAAACAATCAAAATGAGGAGCTTAATAATCATCCAAGTGTACTTCATTTTTATTTATTATTATAAAGATTAGGTTATTATTATCTTTTCTGCATACTGGACAATGACTTTGAATGTCAATATATATCAAATCCCCGACAATCTAATTGAATTGATAATTACTTACTAATTAATATAATAAAATGTTACAATCAAAGGTTTACAATCAATTAACTAAATGCATGCTTACATACTAAACTCCCCCTCAGCCTGAGCTCACTGGTTGATCGTACAAGATGAATGGATTGTAGGAGAAAACTCGGTCAAATAGAACAGTACAAACTGTTCTATTTATAGTACAGATCAAACCACTGAGGTGATGTGATAAATATTGTTACATATAAACACTGTTGTGATAAATACTGTTACATATAAACACTGATGTGATAAATGCTGTTACATATAAACACTGAGGTGATATGACATCTAACAACCTAACAAACTATAAAACACTAATGTGATAAATACTGTTACATATAAACACTGTTAACATAAACAAAGGTAGAATATATGTTGTTGATGCTGAACCACTGTTGTTGTTGGGCAGTGGTTCACCTTTGGTTGATCAGGCCTTTGGTTCATCAGTGCTTGTCTTAAACAGGGCTTTGATCTTCATCAGTGCTTTGGTCTTCGACAGTGGATGATCTTCATCAGTCTTTGTGTACAACAGTCTTTATATCCAACACTTGTTAGGCAAATCAGTGCTTTGCCTTATTAACTTGTTATAACCACTGTCATTGGAGGAAACTTAGATGGGCAGTGCTTATTGTGGATCAACTATTGGGATCCAGTTTTGGCTTTCCAAATCATCTGTTCTTCAGGGTCTGATCACCCGGTCTAACACATTATAAATTACAAATAATTAGCTAATAGACGGCACACATTTAGCATCTTAAATCATCAAGACCCTTAACAATTTGACCATATGCTTTAATCGTGTGTTTTATCTTAGATGGGACAACTTGAAAAGAAAATTAACTAAAATGATAATATATTAAACAGGTCAAAACCGCTCAAAGTGTATTTTAGTGCATAAACCTCTGTAAGCGTTTATTAAAAAAAGAACACTATTTAAATAAATTATATTTTTATAAATATATTTGTTACACTAAGTTTCATAAAAAAAAGTGTGTTGAGTCCTAATTTGACATGTACCAAAACTTAGCCGTGTTGATTTGTTACTTGACCCGCCCTTTGTCCACCTATTACATTTAGTCAGCTTATCATATATATTCACATCTATTTATGAAGAGGTAACTTTGACTTTTGTGGCCAAATCAAGTACACAATAAATCGTGGAAACAAATCAAGTACACAACTAAATTCAAAACTACATTTTTGGGATAGATTATTTATGAAATTGTAGAAGCAAGCTTTAACCAAATTGCATAAAAGGTTGTTAAAATTGAATCATACCTTTGCTATGATGATATTCAAAAGCTCAAGGTCTGATTTGGTGGCCAGTTCTGAATGCTTAACATCAAACTGCATCAGATGCAACAAATAAACGAAGGATTGAAATATGAATACAAACAAAATGCTTCATACGAACCGTAATATATAATAAATTTAAAACCACATTACCTTATTGGCTTCAATTAGAATAATCTTCAACGTCTGCATCTATTTATCAAACTCACTAAATTTACCTCTAAATAGCCACCAAGAGATTGTTCTGCAATTGAATTGAAAATGTATTAAACTTTTGATTGAAAATAAGAGCAGATGGCAAGGAGATAAAGTCTAGGGTTTGTCTCGAGAGATTGTGAATACATAACATACCATTAAGCGAATCAACATGGGGATGATTGTGGTGTTAAGGATGATGATGTAGAAGAAGAAGAACCTAGGGTTTGACATCAAGTACGAAAACAAACAACCAACAATAAGAGAATTAAATGGTTAGGAATAACTGACCTTGTAGCTTGCGACGGTAGACAAAGAGTTTTACGGTTTGGTTGAAAGACTGTTAACATAAACACTCCATATCAGAATCTATCTAATACCACTATCTTACTAAATTATACCCTACATATGCAAAAAGACAAAATATATAAGTTCAGTTTCATAAGTCTTCAGTACGAAACACATCGGGTTTATGCCTCGATCATGGTCGCCAGATTCGAGCATATTCTATTCATTCAATTTTATAAAAACACAAAATCATTCATGTGCATATAACCTTTCAATAACAAAAAAGTAAATGTAAGACGTACGGAACCGGACATGCGAGGCCAGGGGCGATGATCAAAAGCAGCACGTGCAGCTTCAACAGCCAAATCAACATCATCTTTATCTCCTTCAGCAATATCCGCTATCTTTTCTTCCGTTCTTGGATCAATCATCTCGAACGTTTTCCCTTTTCATCAAAACAAAACCAATATATATATATAGCAACAATTAATCTGAAAAAAAAACACGTGGAACTAACAGCAAAAAGTGTACCTGAAACAGAATCGACGAACTGGCCATTGATGAAGAGCTTAGTCAAGTGTATTTTGGGTGTGGTGAGTGAAGAGATTGAGTTGCCATTGGTGTGAATCTGAGCCATAATAATAATAATAGTGTAGTGTTGTTGGTTTTGTGTGAGTGAGGATGTAATACTCCCTTATAGACACCAAACTTTTCCCACTCAACTCAGTAAGAGTTACTCTTCTTTTATCAGAAAGCTGCAACAATAATAAGCAATACAAAAAGAGCATAATTAAGACTTTAGAGGTATAATTAAACAAAACATGTATTCTTTTCTCAACTTATGCACACTCAATTGAACACATCTTCAATCCATAACAACTTTACACGACTATTAGCCAAATTAGGGTTTCAAAACCTTCCGCCATTAAACAAAACACCAAATTAGGGTTTAAAAAGTTTCAAAACAAACAAACTTACTCTGCAAACAATGAGATCTCCTTCATCATCATACTCCTTATCACCTTTACGCTTCTTCTTATCATCCTCACTATCTTCTTCTTCTTCCACTGGTTCACCTTCTTCAGTGACTTTTTCCTCAGCCTCTGCTTTAGCCTGTTGTTCCTCAAGGTACGTTTGCACGATAGTCCGTACGAGTTTCTTCCGTGAAGGTTCCGATAAATCGATTCCGATCGGCTCTGATGCTAGTTTACTGACTTGATATTCTATTGTGGAATCCTTGTCGGAATTGTTCAATACTTGTAGAACTGCTTCCTCTATTTCCTTTGCTAAGGCGGAATCCATGGTTATTTTTGGTGTGTGTGAAGGAATCGGTTTGACAGTCGTCTTCTTGCACGAATTGGGTAAATGTTCAGAAGGTATTAGGGTGTAAATGTTCAGAATGGATGTTCAACAGAGAAAGGAGAGAGAGCAGAGATTTAGGTTTGAATTTCAAATTTCAAAAGTGGGCAAGATTTAGGTGGTTTAGACTTTGATCCCACTTTCTCTCTTTTAAAATGTTAAATTTCAAATTAAAATGGAATAAAAATGATATTTATGATGTAATAATGGAGTAAGCAAAGCTGACTTGGCATAGCTCATTGATTGCCAAGTAAGCTTTTCTTAGGTCAGCAGCTAATCTCCTTTAATAGATAAGTAAGATTGCGAGAACCCATCCTCTTCATTTATTATTTCGTAATTATCACCTTAATGATCCATGATGGGCACTTAATTGGTTTAAGACGTAATTATCACCTTAACGTATATCATGGCTCGGCTCTATGCAGGTTGTGTGGGGAAGTTGAGGAGGACGCGAACCATCTCTTCGTATCCTGCTATTTCGCATCAGTACTAAGAGCAAAAGTCAACACTTGGTGTAAAATCCTGATGGGGGAACCATCAACCGTCACGGATCTTCTACAACAATATGCATATGAAAATATAGAGACTCACAAAAAAAAGGTATGTACAGTTAATGTCTTTGGTTCTCAGCTGGGAGATTTGGAAAGCTCAAAATGGGCTTGTGTTTTCTGGTAAGCGAGTGTCCATAGACCAAGTTTTTGGTGAATTACAAGCTGTAACTTTCATGTGGGTAAAGCATCGAGCAAGGAGACACGATATGGATTGGGCGAAGTGGCTACGTTTCGAGTTGTAGTTTTCTATTTCAGCACCTATATGGGGTAGAGGAATAAATGGGTGATGATATAAGGGTTGAGTTACTTGCTGGTGTCAATCCTTTGTAAATACATTGGGTGATGAATACATTGAGTTTGCTGTTAAAAAAAAGTGGTTTAAGACGTGACCCGGGCCAAAGGTCTCTCACCAATGACATGGCTTGACAGTCATGTACATGACGTAGCCCGGAAGTTATACCATAAATATCGAGACTGCCATATCACCTAAAAAGATAGGTATAGATACCCATTCTCGCTAACAAAACAATGTTAGTTTGTGTTACTCGATTCTTGCTAAGTCACACAATAAATATATTTATTCTCACATTGTAGCTTGGTTAGTGGCGGATCTAGAAGAAAATTTGAGGAGTATCCTCATGTTTTTTTACTTAGGATCATCATTGAGAATTAAAGAGCCCGGTACGGCTAGTAAAAGTGGGCTCTTAAAATTTTTAAACCTAGGGTCGAGAGCCCTTAGAGGACCTGGGTGGCTAGTAAAATGGGCCTTAATATATATATATAATTACTATATTATACAGGTTGAATAATTTTTTTTTGTAAGAATTAAAAGTTATAATATGATATTTTGAGATAAGATATAATTAAAATTATGTATTAATTAGGTAAAGATACATATGTTGTGAAATTATTTTTGAAGCAAAATTGTTAATCAGCTCTTCATAAGCCAAACTTTATAATAAAGTTTCACCCCCTAATAAAGTGAGAGAACGAAAACTATTTACTTATAGGATCCAAATATAATTCTATTTTATATTATAAAGCATACGTTGATTATCATTTTTAACAGGTGTACCAAACACACATGAGAAGGTTATCAAATTGTTTTTATAAAACTTTAAATGTTATTTAGAAGTATTTTTAAATACTATTTAGTGTGTAATTAAAATATCTTCTAATAACAAAAACAAGCAAAAATAATTAATAAAGTAAATCTAATACTTATGAAAAGATAAATAAATAAATTAAAAAAAGACAAACAAAGGGTTAAGTTATTCTATAAAGTCTCTTAAATCTAAAAAAATGTATAAAGATACAATGTATGGTAACAATATCAAGGAAAAAATATATAACGAGTCGTAAAAAAGATACAATGATGCAAATATAAAAAAACATAATGCTAAATAAAACGACACAATGATATAAACAAAAAAATCTAAAATCTACAAGCTATAAATTTAAAAGTGAAAACCTAAACTCTCATATTGTAGAGTTCGATAAGACGGTTTAGATACCGTAATGAGGTCAATCAATCTTCTTTTGATACATTTCTTACAACTTATTATTTAGAGTAAACTGCCATTTTGGTCCCTGTGGTTTGGGCATTTTTGCCATTTTAGTCCAAATCTCAAACTTTTTAAATCCGGGTCCCTGTGGTTTAATCTTTATTGCCATTTTAGTCCAAAATTCAAAATCCCCCTTTTTTGACTGTTCCAAAAAGTTTGAGATTTGGACTAAAATGGCAATAAAAGTGAAACTACAGGGACTAAAATGGCAGTTTACTCTTAATTTTGGACTAAAATAGCAATAAAAGTGAAACCACAGGGATCCAGATTTAAAAAGTTTGAGATTTGGACTACAATGGCAAAAATGCCCAAACCACAAGGACCAAAATGGCAGTTTACTCTATTATTTATAATAGACTTTGTATGTTATACTTACCAATAACAAATTAAATATCATATAATAAAAGAAAATTAACCGTTAAAAGAAAAATACAATATCAGATTAAACAAAATTTGACCATTGACTTCGAATACAACTTCTGACACCTTTGCTTTTCCATTAATGTTTCCCATACCATTATTTAGTATTATAACAAAATAAATTGCATCAGTTCATCTTCTCCGACTTTTACTCTGCAACTTTTCGTCCACCTTAATTTTTCTTTCCATCGATCGGAAATTTTTGTTTCATTTTATTCTCATCTTCTTCACCTACACTCAGGGGTATCCTACTACTTGCTCAGGGTATCCCCGATACATAAAACGAAGATTAGAGAAAAAAATGCATTTAGCCAAAAAAGTTGAGGGGTATCCCGGGCTACACCTGGCTACCAAATAGAACCGCCCCTGAGCTTGGTCGTGGGGGAAATCACTTCATTGTGATTACTCTGTTCCCGAGTTCACTTAACGAGGAAAAAAAGAAAGTAAAAGGAAGAAAAGAAAGGATGTCTTTCCTTCCAAATCGGAAAGAAATAAAAGTAAACAATTTCGTCTAGTTTTCCTTCCATTTACTTTCTTTTTCATCCTTAGACCGTGGGGTATGGTGGGGAGGGGGTTTGGAACATGGGTTGACACGTGGCTTGGGTGGGCTTCGCTGGACTGAACCACAATGAAGACGGTATGGTCGGGCAGGGGTTTGGGGCATGGCCAGCCTAACTGCAATATTTAATATTTTTAAAACAAATTTAAATTTTTTAATAATGTTTTTTAAATAAATAAAATTACATAAAAAATTTCCTAGTGCTTGTAATATTTTTTCTTTATCTCTTCTCTCATCTCAAACATTATTTCCACGATTATGAGGATTCATTTTTCGTATTGTGGTTTGATAAGAAATTTTTTCAAAAATAAGAAAGAGATGATTATAGAAGAGGGGGAGTAGTTGTGGTAAAAAAAATGAATAGAAATGAGTTTTTATAGTGAAAAAATCAATTTTTTTACACATAGCCGTTGGCCAACGGCTAGTTGTCTTGGCCAATCAGCTCCCGCCATGTCACCTTGATAGACCCGCCCAACGCCCGTGCTGAATCCCCCGCCCAAGGGGTCACGCCGAAACCCAAGCCCACCCGGGGTGGTGACTTGGGCGTTTATGGCCAACCAACGCCCCAACCCCCGCCCCATACCACATAGTCTTAAGTGAAACTCGGGAACACAACATGTTTGATTTTCCTTCATGGAATGGATGGTTGTGCACTTTTAGCCATTTTGTCACACCCCAACCAATGTCGGAATCATCGGAGTGGGACGAAGATAGACTGCTCATCACACATAACGCTAATTGTGACGATAATTAAACCGTTTTCATTTCATAACTCAAATTGTCATTACAATACATAGAATTCAAATTACGACAAATAAAAGACAAATACAATGAGTTCAACATCTATCTATATTTTCTATAAAAGGAGAAATCCCAATGACATAAGAAAAGCTGATGTGTCAGCTAGAGAGGCTGTCCAACAATGCTTTTCTTATGTCATTATTACATCATAAATCTTAATTTAAAATCACTTTAAAATCCAAACCACTGCCCTACTTTCAAATTTCAAAGGTCTGGCACACATTCAAAATCCAAACCACTTCTCTACATTCGAATTTCAACCTACATTCAAATTTCAAAGGTTTGCACTCATTCAAAATACAAACCTCTACCATTCCTTCAAAATTCAAACAATCTGCCCTTCATTCAAAATTCAAATCTCTGGCCAGATTCAAAATTCTGGTTCTAGATTCAAAATTCAAATCACATACGTATAAAAGGTTCTTTTAATTTCTCTATGCTTTATCAACTCTCAATTCCCTCTCTAAGAGGCTGTTTGGCAACATCTGAATGGTTAAGTGCTGAACCAGTAAGAGGTCTGAACCATTAAGTGCTGAACCAGTAAGAGGTCTGAACCATTAAGAGCCTGTATAATGCTTAACCGTTCAGAGGCAAATGTCTGACCAATTCAGATTAGAGGTCTTAACCATTCAGACTCTGTATAAATCTTAACCATTCAGAGGCAAATGTCTGAACCATTCAGACATCTGCTCGTGAAACAAACAGTCTGAACCATTAAGTGCTGAACCAGTAAGAGGTCTGAACCATTAAGGGCTTCATTAAGAGGTAAACAAACAACCCCTAAAACTCACTCTCTCTCTCTCTCTCTCTCTCAAATCCAGATCACACCTTCTACACCATCTGCAGCGAGAACAAGAGAAAAAAAAGGCCTGGGCAATTTGCAGAGAACATGGAGCTTCAATGGCTTCTCCGAAGAAAGATTTGCTTCTATAATGACGAAAATGATGAAAATCACCACTCGATTGTATCGCTGTTAAATCTTCTCCGCTTCCTTCTCCCAAAATGACGAAAATTAGGGTTTGTTCCGAAGAAAAGCATTGTGAACGATGACGCCGGAAACTCTCATTAGCATCATCGCCGTCGTCATCCATAGGTAATACTTCCTGCAAACTTTTATCTCACACAGATTTTACTTCATGCAATCAGATCTACAACCATCATAGGTTTACAAGACTTCGAATTTATTATATTTTTAGTCTTTGTTTATCCGATTTGCTATGTAATATAATGAATTTGAACTTTAATTGGAAGATTTATCGTTGCTGAGCGTGCTAATTTACTCGATTGATAACTGTTATCGTTGTTCGTTGTTATATGTCAATGTTTAGTCTTTGTGCATATTTGAAGTCAAAAATCACAGTTTCTCTAGTGATTTTTGAAGTATATTTTGAAGATTTTTTAGAATGGAGGATGATAACAGTAGCGGCGGTGATACGGTGGTTGAGTTCACGTTTATGGCAGTGGAAATCGATATCGATTACGAGTTTGAAGCGGCGAGGTTTTTTGATTTTACGATAACGGAGACGATCGATGAAACTTGTGAAGCGGAGATGTGGTTTGAGTTGGTTGGAAGTTATCAGCCTTCACGTAAGTTGTTAAAATCTATTGAAATTGATAGTTTATGTTTTTGGTTTTTGATGAATGATGATCGAGGAGTTTGTCTTACCGCTAGATCACTGGGTCATGGGTTGAGTAGGTGCTATTTAGGAGTAAAAGATGCTAAAAAAAAATAATGTTAACAAGGATTAAATATATTTTACCTGAATCTAGCAATGGAAGTAACAATGATATTATATGCATGTTATAGCCTTGGCAACACTATGACGGGATCTTGATCCTATATTGCAAAAAGTGTGTTTATTTCTCAAAATTAGGAATGCTGGGTAACTCACTATGTTAACTTGAGTTTCAAATCAGTGAATTTACTTATATTTTCTTAAGATTTAACTCCCAATTTTTTAAGTATTATATCATAACCATCGAGTAGCAAATTAGTATATATTATTGCTCCAAGTTTCAAACCCATTTTCTGACATTTCTTTCCATTGATCATTTGAAATTTAGCAACTGGACTGTCTTGTGATCAAGAAAAAGCGCAAGAATACATTGTAACAGGTGCGGGGTTGCTAGCTGGATCATCAGTATTACTTCTCACACTTCTCTGGGGTACATGCTTCGTCTGCAGCAGAAGAAAATTCACCGGTTCGCATTCTTCATCATCTTTCCTTGCAGGTATGTTCGTTATCATTTTCTATTAGCTTTTGTCTGCTCAAAAAGCATGTAGGATTATTGACATGAACCTAAATATATGTATGTTTTTATAGGTTGGGGTGTTCATACAGATCCAGAAACCAGCTTTCATGCCACAATTATGTTCTATTCTCTTATACCATTTGTAATCATCCTATATTTGAATTGATACTGTGGGCCTGTGGCTTAGAAAATAGAAATTCCGGACTCATTCTGGATGATAACACAAAAAATATTGTGTTACTTTCTTACTTTTGAGGTTTGAGATTTGATATGTTTTCGGTATGAATGATGGTGCTTAGACTTTGAATGTATTGAGGTCCTTAGAATTTACTTTATATTCGGACAAATACTGATTTGAGTTGAGATATCATTGCTTTTATGTCTCACTAGGTGGATACTTCCATGGACATGATGATTTAACTGATGGAGTTGATATCAACCAAATACGGTGGATGGGTGTGCTTCCGGTATCTCATAAATGTGCTCTCAAGCACATAAATATTACAAGACTGTTAAAAGTTTGAATGTGTAATTGAGGACTTTAAGGGATTCTTTTAGTATGTCTTCGTTGAGTTTTACTACCTCACTGCTCCAGCCATTGCTAAATTACACCTTTTCATTCATGATATGCTAAGGATTGCAATTGGATACCTGTTGGCATCAGTAGTAACTGAGATCTGGTGTGTTAACAATAATGAAGTCAATTCAGCCATAGCATTTGGAAAGAAATACTACATTCAATGGCAAGTCTAAATTCTAGATTTAATCCTTTTATCATGCTCTACCACTGTACCTTTAGCCTTAAGGCATGGTATGTAATGCAAATAATGCTTCATTGACTTATTTACTCGAGTAAAATGATCATAAACCATCTCTTCCTTATGTTTTTTGTATAATATAATGACAGTGGCTTTCTTTTTTTCGTCTAACACAATTACTCTTTCATCAATTAAGCAAACTTATTCCACTCAGCAATCTGGGGCCATCTAGAGTTAGTGTTAACCTATACATAGGGGTGCAAACGAGCCGAGTTACTCGTGAGCTACTCGAGCTCGGCTCGAAAAAGAGCTCGAATAAGTCGAGCTTAAACGAGCTCGAGCTCGAGCCCGAACCCAAAAACAAGCTCATTTAGTAAACGAGCCCGTGCCCGCAGCCCGAGTTTCGTTTATCGAGCTCGTGCCGGCTCGCGAGCCTAAACGATCTTTCTGTTTATATATTTTTTATTAATATATTAAATATATCTTTATATAATAATAATTACCATTTATATAAATATAAAAAATAACTAAATTATATGTATAATAATAATTATAATTAATATAAATTAATTAATAAAATACTAAACGAGTCGAGCCCGAGCCAAGCTCGAGCTTGAAAATTACCTTTGAGTCGAACTCGAGCTTTAGAAATAAAGCTCGAATCGAGCCAAGCTCGAGCTCGAGCTTTCATATGTTAAACGAGCTCGAGCCCGGTCGAGCTCGGGCTCGGCTCGGCTCTATACATATCTAGATGTGACACGGGTCTATTATTAACATTGACATGTGTGCAGGCAATATGACATTGTTTAGAATGGTTTAATTTAACACATAGTCATCATTCTGAAATTATGATAGCTAACCAATTTCTTATACTCCACCACAGGATGGTGGTTTTCTTACTAGGCATATTGTACATGGCTTTATTGTATGGTCTTTATGTCCCAGACTGGACATTCGAAGTCGTGAATGAAAGTTCTTCGTTATTAGTACTGAATTATGGAACACAGACTCAAACCTGTGAGTATTAGTAGTTAATACGCTTTCTTATAATACATATCTATGTAATCCTTGTAGTCATATGACGACACCCTTATGACTGTTATTTCATACTTGGTCAATTATTTGATAGGTACACTGTGGAGTCAGGGGTAGTCTAGAACCTACCTGCAATGCAGTTGGCCTGATTGACCGGTTTATACTTGGTGAAAGTCATCTATATCAACGTCCTGTGTACAAGAGAACCGTTGTGGAAGCTGATTCTAGATGTAATTATGCGTCTCTTTTTCAAGTAGATGTAATTTGGCAAAACAGAGATTAAATATCTGTTTTAGATACCGCATACAATGATACACTCTTTTGAAACCTAAAATCTGTTTATTAATCAGAGGTTTGGTTTTTGAAAACAAAGGTTAAATGTCTGATCACTTTTGGTCAATCAGATGTTTGTTTTTCCTTTTGTAATATTTGTTTTTGAAACAGAGGTTAGGATTTCAAACAGTGGTATGAGAAACATATGTTTGAAACCTTTGTTTGGTTACAAATAGAGTCTTGAGAAACAGTGATTTGGCGAAACAAATATTACCCTTTACCAACAGTGGTTGACTTTAGTCAAACAGAGTTTTAGATACCTCAAACAAATGATACACTCTTTTGAAACCTAAAATCTGTTTATTAAATAGTGGTATGAGAAACATATGTTTGAAACCTTTGTTTGGTTACAAACAAAGTCTTAAGAAACAGTGATTTGACGAAACAGAGATTACCCTTTACCAACAGTGGTTGACTTTAGTCAAACAGAGTTTTAGATACCTCAAACAAATGATACACTCTTTTGAAACTTAAAATCTGTTTATTAATCAGAGGTTTGGTTCTTAAAAACAAATGTTAAATGTATGTTCACTTTTGGTCAATCAGATGTTTATGGTCTAGAGTGTGACTAAGGTCATATGAAAACGCAAAAGGTTACTTATATTTAACCTTTTGGAAAACAAAAACTAAATATTTTATAAGTAAAATGTGTTATGCATGGTTTTCTATAAACCACTCGTGTTTGCACACGGGTCTTACGGCTAGTACTATATAATAAAAGAAACCATTTTTGGGACACTTGTCATCATATTAGGCTATGTATCTTTTAATTTTCCTTTTAATCAATTATGGATAATTATTATTTAGTTTAATCTCTTCTAATTAATTATAGATTAGCCTCCTACTATATATAATTTAGTTTAATCTCTTATGGATAATTAGTATCTAGTTTAATCTCTTCTAATTAATTATAGATAAGTCTTCTACTAAATATAATTTTATTTAATCTTTTCAACTTAATTGTAGATAATTATTATTTAGTTTAAATTTAATGCATATTTCTCATTTTTTATTTATAATATACAAATTTACTTTTAAATTTTTTGATGATGTAATTTTCTCTAATAAACTCTAAACTTTTACCATAGTATATATAGTGCTAGACATAAAATCGAACCAAATTATTTATCATCAAAACCAAACTTTGAATTAATATATTATTTATTTTTATTTTCATTATTTAAAAATTATTATATTGATTTTATTATATAATTTTAAGCAAATTGTATATAACTTTCAATATTATTTTATATATAAAATTAAATTTATTACAAGTTTTCTTAAATATAATTTATATTTTATCACTCAAGTGGCTGCGTATTTGCTTCTTGAATAACATGTTTGGTCACTGTATCTTCTTTTCAATAATCATCTCCACAATCACCATATGTATCATGTACCGATTATATCCATTAGTTTTTTATATATAATTTTCTTATTATTTGGTATATAAAATCATATTTATTCAACCCGAGTAATACACGAGGGTTTTTTAAAATATAACTTTTTATTATTTGGTAAGTAATATTACATTTATTCAACTCGTGTAATACACGTGATTTTAAAGATATAACCTTTTTTTTATTATCTGGTATATAAAATTACATTTATTCAACCCGTACAATACACATTGTTCTTATAGATATAACATTTTATTATTTAATATATAAAATTAGATTTATTCAACCCGTGCAATAAAGAAGGTTTTTAAAGATATGTTGTTTTATTATTTATTATATAAAATTCATTTATTCAACCCGTGTAACACACGGGGTTATAACCTAGTAACATAAATATTTAAATCTAGTAATTTTTCGAGTGTGTTTCTAGTCATCCCTACTAGATTTCATACCTCACCTGTAACATGTTTAAAATAAAGTTCAATGCAAAAGCAAAGGCGAGTATACAGGTTTTCATACATAGTATAAAAAGATAAGTTTTAAACAATTCCACATGGCAAGCTATTCGAAACAAGATAAACAATAAAACCGGCATGTGTTTAACTAATCAAACCAAGATGAAACGCAATAAGCTCTTAACATAACCCAACGTTCACATGCGGTGCGTTAATCCTATAGCGCTATATATGTCAAGGATAGGCTCGTACGAAGTTAATGATAAGTCTAACACAAAATGTATAAACCCAGATTTAAAGTACCAAGTAACAAGTATGCATGCATGTATAAGGAATGTTTGTGCATTTTAGAAATAAGTATAAGTTTAAGTTTTCATAGTTTAACATGTTACACCCCAAAAGGTGGTAAACGAAAAAAAGGGGTTTCAAGTATACTCACGGTTTTGCAAGCTTCCACTTGTTAATCCGTGAGGAGTTTTGTTGGTTGTTGGAGGAGGAAACACCAAGTCCTACTATACGAGGAAACAAGGTGTATGAGTATTGGATGTTAACGGAAGATTAAGGATTTGGAATGGAAAACATATGGAAAATAAAATATACGAGAAAGTAACCATCTAGCACCTAATACTCGTTTTTGACACTATGAAACCCATAGGGGTTGAATGTTTTCATGGGTTAAAGTACCCATTAGAATCGTAACGAGTACCAAGTTCTTAGATGATGTAACTTAATATTTTGACAAATAATCATAAGATTATCATCAAAGGTTCGGTTACTATAAGTATTATATATTTCATATAGTATATAAATCATAAGTTTAGTCCAATAGTGTTACAAGTGTTATCATAGAAGTCATGCATGAGGTAGGAGGATAAACCTTCCATTTAAGACCTCTTTTGTATCTTCACCAATGCACAAGTTGTCAAAGACAACAAGGATGGTCATGAATGGATTATTACGGAAATGAAATATACTAATTAACTAACTAAGAAGAAAACATCAAGTGAAGTGTGGATTGTAAGTAGGATAGCTCAAGCTATCCAAATAATCACACATACACAAGTTCAAGACTTGTTCATCACTTGTGGGTTAAAACCCTTTTAAAAACAGAAAGTTTAGAGGATTAAAACCTCTGAATTTGTATGTTACAACCTTGTTTTTAAGCACACATAATCATAGTCTTGATTAGTGGCATAAAGACATAGGAATGTATGAAGAAAAACATGAGTTTTCTTCCAAAACATGAAGATAAAATGAGCAGAATTTAGGTGCACTTTGGACCTCAAAAATGGTGAGGTTTCATCTTAGTTTGCCCAAGCAAACTTGTGAAAACCTTCCTAGAGGTTATCCAAGTGTTGTAAAAGAAAGAACAAGAAAATTGAAGTGGAAGTGAGTTAAAACTCACTTTTTGCTGCTGGAACTTTCTAAAGTGTTGCTGAAACTCAGTTGTGTTTGAGAGGGTTTTTTAGTGTGTTTGAGTGTGGTAAAAGTGGAAAAGAGGCTGATTATAAGTTGTATTTATAGGGGAAAGGATTAGGGTTTCAATGGGCTGGGCTTTGGAAGAGATTAGTGGGCATTTAACATTGAAACAAGGCCAACAACATCAGCCATAGGGCTGGTCGCTGATTATACAGCCCATATATTCTTTTTTTTTTCCTTTTTGATAACTTATTTTATATATTTGTGTCACAAGTTAACTAGTCATGATGTAACAATGTTGGTTTAACATAATACAAGGTCTAATGTGAATAAAACATGAAATAAATGGTTAAACAAGCAAGTAAACAAGAACTTATAAAAAAAAATAAGTGAATTATTGGAATGTTTAAATATGTGTATGTATCACATAATGAAGCGTTAAATATGTATAAGTCTTGAAATCGAATAATCAAATGTTTTGTTTGCATGGAACGTTTAAGAATTACGAATAATGTATCAAACGAATGCACGTATCAATGTATAAACATGTATAAATGATGTATAAAAGATTCATTTCATTACGATCAAAGTCTCGGATTTACAATAGCTTGAAACAAAATACGATTACAAAGGAAACGGGTTTTCGAAAATAGAATTACAAGATGAACTTTCTAATTAAGGAAAGTTACGAAAAAGCGGAGCGTTACACATCTCGTGGTTAGGAATGATTTCAGATAAGTTCACGGTATACAAAAATTGCAAATCTTGACATGTGTAATGAATGTCAATGAAACAACAAAAGTAAAAAACCGATTTTATAAGTTAGATCATTGTTTGCTATATTCTATTCACGACGATGCATTAAAAGAGGGGCATGGCTTTATGGCTTGCCAATATGAGGCTGAATATCCGGCATTGATGGCAACCGATGTGGTATTGTGTAGAAATTAGACACTTAAATGATTAACTTAGCACAAACATTTATGGTAAGTTTTCATAAATTATTTTATGATATGATATAGCATAGGGATATGATAAATAGACCCAAAATAAGAATTAATATACCAAATTAGTCAACTTAGTAATGATTAACTACTTTAATATATATAGAGATCGAGATAGACAGATAGAGAGAGCCAAGAGAGAGGTGAGAGAAACCCTCTCCACCAGTAAACATGGCGGTTCCGACGTCTTTCCGTTCACCTAATCGGCGCGTGAGCAACTCCAACAGGTTTGCCTCTTCTTGGTGATTCTAAAGGTGCTTACCGATTTCGTTTTCGAACCGAAGTGGAGATTCCGATGAGTGACATGAGTGTCACCGGTGAAGACGGCAACCGAAGAACAACAGGCGACTGCGGAATTGTTCGGTTAGGGTTGCAAAAAGGGTAAGCTTGTTTTTATTACAGATCTAGTTGTAAAAAACTTGTTTTTTATAGATCTGGTTGTAAAAAAAACTTGTTTTTTATAGATCTATTGTAAAAAGCTTGTTTTTTGGATATCTGGTTGTAAAAAGTTTTTTTTTTAAGTTTTTCGTTTTTTGAAGATCTTGTTGTTTTTTTCAAGAACGATAATGGAGGTGTACCTGATTAGTGACAAATTCAGGTGTACTCATAAAAAAATCATCTTCTTCCATTGAGTTGTTTTCATGAGAAATCGACATCTTCAAAAATAATAAAAGCTGGTGTTGGCCGGAGGTGTACGATGGGTGGTGGTGGCCGCAGCCGTATGACAGGTGGTGGTGGCCGGAGATGTAGTGTCAACTTATATAGTGTATTTTTTAAGTATTAACTGTTTGAATATTAATAATCACTCTACTAACTGTGATGATCCTAACTGTATTTTTTTAAATTGTTTGCAACTGTTATTTTTGTTTCCAAAAGAATTAAAAGGATTTGTATAGATCTTGGAAATAGAAATAGAGATTATTAAAAAAAGTCAATTGACTTTTAATTGGTATATGTGCCACCAGAAAATGATATAAAAAAAGTTGACTTGTGAGTCGATTTAACACAACCTTATAGCATATGTTATGTTTTTAAGGAGGAAGCACTGCTTAAAGGCATTCTTTCGGATCAGGTAATTGTACAAAACAAAGACAACAGGCTGTGGTTACAGAACGGGGAAAAGAAGGATTTTGCGGTGAAAACGGTTAGAAAGGCACTAGGACAGCAAGGGCAGGTGGCAGCTTCGCTTCACATCTTCAAATGGAGTAAAGTTGCTACGCCTATAGTGAACTGTTTTGTTTGGAGGGCTGCAAATAACAATATTCCAACGAATCAAGCATTGTGTTCCAGAGGTCTTCTTGCGGGTGACGGTATGTGCAAACTTTGTGAAGCGGATTTCGAAACATCGAATCATCTTTTTGCAGAATGTGTGTGGGCTAGATCGGTTTGGTGGAATGTGTTCTCATGGTTAAAAATCCAGGAGCCGAATTGTTATGAGTCGATCCCACAGATACTGAAACATTGCTTGTCGTTTGACTGTGGAAAAAAGAAAAAAAGATTGTATCTATGCGATTATCCTTTTGGTCATTTGGCGGATATGGTTAAGGAGAAATGATAAGGTGTTCAATAACAGATTTCATACGACGACAAAAGTAGTGGAAGATATTAAAGAAGAGTCTTTATGGTGGATGACGAAGAGAGCCAAAATGCAAGGTGTCGATATTCCTCAATGGTACGAGTTTGCAGGTTTAGATTTTGGATAGGAATTGTTGTCTTAGTAGTCCTTTTTCTGGTGTAAGTGATTATAATGGGTCAAAGGTTCTTGGGCGCACCGTCCAGATAACCGCTGGCTATTTGGTAGTTATATTGTAAATACGATATTATCGTTGGTGAATAAAATGCTTCGTTTGGCTGTTCAAAAAAAAAAACAATAATGTTTATTAAACTAGAACTCGCTCAACGTAGCTGAATTTTAGTATACACATGGGTTAAAACTTTGGATAGTTATATGCACCAAATGCAATATATAAATTATATCAAATAAGGTATAAAATCAACCCTTTTAGTACTAATGTTGGAAAAAGTGTGTTTCTTTGTATACTTTTGATTTTCAGGATTTAAAAGAGCGTAAATGTACAAAAGGAACAAATTAACAACAAAAACCAACATAAATACAAAAGAAGGAAAGTTGATACATCATACTAGGGGTGTGAATTTCTGACACGACCCGAAAACACGACACGAACCTAGCACGAAATTCGCGGGTTTAGGTTTAGTCTAAACGGGTTCTGGTCAGTTTCAGGTTGAACCGGCGAACCCGTTTAGGTTAACGGGTCAGGTTCGGGTCAACCTGGTCGGTTTGGCAGGTTACACATTTATATTATATTATATTATATTTTTTACAATATGTTTTATGTCATAAACTAAATGAGATATGTTTTTATTCCATAATTATCACTTAAAAAGAGAAATTTATATAAGATTTTATAATTTAATTATAATTGTGTTATATATGTTTTGGTCAAAAATTACCGAAGCAATTAAGTGATCAAATTAGTTAAGTGAGGTAGTGTGCTAGAAATATGTGTGAAAAATATGTTAACCAAGTTAATTGTAAAAACAGTTCCAGGATACGGCTCAGGATATAGAGCTGTATCTATGATCAAACAATGAGCAAAAAAGTAAAGGTTAACACGTGATGTACGAGGAAAGCCCTTGATCAATCTAGATCGCCGGCACAAAACCTCGGGAGCTGACAATCGCAGCTGCCTTGTTCTTCTATTACTTCAAATATCAGGATACAGTGCAGGATGTGATGCGGATCAACTAGGTGTTACAATGTAATTCGAATACAAGTGTTTGTGTATAGTGTTTGCTGTGAGCTAGAGAGCAAAAGTGTTCGAAAGTGTGTGTGAAAGTTGTGTGCCTTAATCTGATCCGCCCCCATCTATTTATAGTAAAAGAAATGCAACAAACTATCCTAATAAACCGGAATCCGGCGAATATTCCCCACTCGAACATTGTAGACCTGGTCTTTCGGATTCAACGTCTCTCACATAACAAATACGCCCGAGTCTTGAGGAGAAGAAGTCCATCTGACCGTTAGTAACACACAACCTCTAACCTGCACGTGGTTAATTTAGTTAACATCAGGATATTGCCCAGGATGTTAGCAATATCCTAATCCAGTATCCTGATCACAAGTAAACAACCAAAAGCAGGATATTAGTCAGGATACATATACTCAGAAAATGACTTATAACAATTGTCCCCAAATATATCTGTTGGTATACCAATCCAACGGATATATTTTAAAAATCCTATCTCGTAAATCAAGGCAATTAAATCGAGACGACGGTCAAGATTACACCATAACTTCCAACGCGCTTTTAACTCGATGGAGATCTACAATGCTCCTATATCTTCTCTCTTCTTGTTTGAAAAGCAGATATCTCCAACGGAGTCTCCAGGTAATTCCTTACTTCTCATTCATTTTTTGTCAATCTTTCCTCCTTTATTTGCAATGGCTGCCAGAACTTATTCCCAAACCGGTGAATCATCCGAGACCTTCATTCAGCAGAATCTTCTCAAAAATCCCGAGAAGGAGGTCTGCGCTTTTGATAACGCAGACATTGCGGCTTTGAGATCTTCCGGTGCTTTCCCCGATAACACGGTCTTTAGACCATTAGATCGGTGAATTCGATCGGACGTTTCTTCTACTGATTGGGTTTGCTTCCCAGCATACCCTTTCTCACTAGGTCTTCGATACCCTTTTCCCGAATTTATGATGCAATTCTTCCGGACCACCGGTATCTCCTTTGCTCAGACCATGCCCATGGTCTGGAGGGTATTAATCGTACTCAACCAAATTAAAAATCTTCACTGTCCCGACCTTTGTATCGAAGATCTGCCAATCGCTTACCGCCTCCGATCCCACGGTTCTAGCCGATTTTTGCTTTTTACGACTTCCAACAAACCCCTTATTCTCAAAGCCACCAAAAACGAAGACGGATGGCAACGCAAATTCTTCTTTGTCAAACGAGACTCCATTGATGAGGGTGCCAGCCTTCCAGTGGAGTGGTTAACCACCGGTAGGATCATGAATGTTCCCATGTACCTTTAGACTTTTATCTTTTGCTAATATCCTCCTTTTTGATCCCTTTGCAGTAAACTTCAAGGAAGTAGCTCCCCCCTACTACGGAATCAGAGAAAAGAATCAAAACTGTTTACCAATTACCTGCAAGTGACAGGAGTTTTACCACACATATCCCGAGTTCCAGTCAATATTCATCATCTGAAATGTCTGGTAAGGATTACTCGTGAAATAATTAATTAGCACAATACAATATAATGAAAGATAATAAAGATGTAAGACTTTTTCCCTTTACACAGCACTGGCCAAGATCCCTGAAGTCTTTGACCTTGACGAGCTGGACAGTTATTCCGATCAGGTTCAGATCAAGAAGGAACCTAGTCCCAAGGCCACGGCCTCATCCAAACCCAGTAGTTCCAAGGCCATCGTCATTCCCAAACCTTCGCCAGCTACTAGGCCCCGGAGTTCAAGCTCCCGTAAAAGGAAAGAGCCTGATTCCCCCATCATCTCTAATACATTCCCCTATGAGAATTACGGGTTCATCGAAGCAAGCGGATTTATGACTTCTTTTCTCAACCAGGTTAGTATCCTTGAACCATATCCTGCAGCTTACACCCCTTATAAGTATTTATTAAAACCAATACCTGTCCTCTTATTTTTGCAGGGTCTTGAACGTCTGGTTCATCTATATCAAGAATCCTGCGGGCTCAACAAGATGCTTGAATCCAAGTTAAAGAAAGATGATGTCACACCCCCAAAAATCCACACGCGGAGTATCACCGCTTGGAGGCGTGACTGGCCAGGATCAAGCCACCAATCATATAGAACAACGTAAATAGTAAAGGTAAATGTAATTTAACCAAACCAATCCATATGAAAGGTGTTTCAAAACATAAGTAGAAATTCAACGTTTAGCGGAAGCATATGAGTAAAAGCCCAACATAAGTAAAGTATGAAATGTCAAATGTTTATTCAAAGCATTCACGATCCTCGTCCACAACGACCGCGCCTCCCAGTGCAAGCTCCGTGTATACCTAACGACCTGCAAGGCATGTAACAGAGAGTCAACAACTAGTTGAGCGAGTTCACAATAAGTAAGTTCGTAATAGTAAGTTCTTTTCGTAACATGTGGCTCTACTAGGCCGATAGTATGCTCTATTAGTGGGGGCTTCCCATATTTGTATATACACTAGACTATTTGTAACCATAAGTGTTCTTCTTAACCCGAGAACAGTAGTACGTACAAGGTTTACGTAGGTTTTACGTAAGTGCCCTTCTTTACCCGAGGACAGTGGTACGCGTGGGGTTTACGTAGGTTTTACGTAAGTGTCCTTCCTGACCCCGGAAGACAGTAGCATGTGTGAGTTTACGTAGGTTTTACGTAAGTGTCCCTCGAAACCTGAGGAAAGTGGTAAGTACTTGTTTACGTAGGTTTTACGTAAGTGCCCTGCTTAACCTGAGGACGATGGTAGATAGTCTAGTAGCCGTGTAAGTACGAGTAATTGTTAAATCCCATCATTCAACCCATTCCCAATCCCTGGGAATCCCATGCCTTGGTAAGAGTGTGAACTCACCTTGGTTTGCTCGGTATGCTAAAAGGGTTACACGTTCACAATTAATCAATCACGACCTATAGTACGCACGTGTATATAATCAGTTTTCGTTCGTAACAATCTTGCACACAAATCTAACGTCACATAGTGTGTTTGGCAGTTAATCATCATGCAGCATATAAGCAGTCAGTCAAATCCATGTAAATTCATGCTTGATAGGATTAACAGGCATTTAACATACTTTACCAGGTCAACCCATTTAACAGGGTTTATGCACTAACCATGTTACATGTTTACTGTATTAACAACTAACTGAATTAACATGTATGACAGAATTATACTTAACAGTAAGTAACATACGTAATGGTGTTAGCAAGCTTAACCGAATTAATCATAGTTAACCAGCTAACAAAGTTAATAACTAATAGAGATAACAAGATAACAAAAAAATTAACTGAACTAACAGAGGTAATAAGCTGTGGTGAAAACACTAGTGCCGAAATCCCCTAGTGTTTTCGTTGCTATGGTGTTTTCGTCGGGCAGGCCATCATCAACAGTTACACAAAAATCCTAGAATTCATCTAACAAGCATCCAGCCCGAACAACTCATGGAAAACATTCAATCATCAAATCATCAATCATGGCCGACAACTAACTATTGATATCATGCTATGATTGGACCAATTTTTAGTATATTATACACCTCTATCTCATATTTCAATACCAACCATCTTCATGTTTTAATCATAGAATTCATTAATGTTTTAATGAATCTAAATATTAATTCATTCCACTCACTACTATGGACACCATCATCACACCACCGATCAAACATTATCAATATACACTCACTTCAAGAAGCACATGCGATTGCAGAGTAGTCAAACTACAAACAACCCTACTTACATAAATTAACATTTATGTGTCATGTATACAGCATCATCATACAACAGATTTTTACATCGGATCAATACAATTCATACATTCACAATCATTATGTGCTAACTGTTCATTCATGATATCAAATAAACCAGTGATTCCGATCAGATAATCATAAGTAATCGATTACTAACCCAAACAGAAAGGCGGTACTTCAATCGATGTATTGGACTCGGATGTTCAAAACTGCCGTAGGGTTTCACAAGATAACGAGAGAGATTGTGAGAGGTGACTAGGGTTTCTGCCGATTACCTTTTTTGCGTGAAGATAAGGAACAACATTATAACTAATCACTACTGGGCATAAAGCCCATTTGCTGTTTTCGGCTATTATCAGTGGACGAAAACACTTTGGTGTTTTCACCACAGGGTGTTTTCGGGTGGGGCATTTGGGTTGGAGTGATTTCGATTATAGTTCCATTCACAACAATTAATACCAAACCAAATATTAATAATAACGAAAACATATATTAACTTGCACACTTATAAAGCACACCATGTGTAACATATAAATCACATTACGATTTAACATATCACAAACGTGTATAGTTGTGAAACAACCAAGTCGATCAGCAAACAAACAACTTAAATAATTAACGCGAAATTAATGCGAAGATGGAATCTTGGAAACTCGAGTTGTCACATTATCCCCAACTTGAAAGAAATTTCGTCCCAAAATTTAGTACGTGATTACTGAGGAAGCTAGTTGTGTTGAATAGTTTACTGGTTTTCCTGGGGTGTCACATCATCCCCCCGTTGATTTGGAATTTCGTCCCGAAATTCTGTAGTAGCTTCAGCCTCAGTAGTGGTTGCACTGTTTCCGAATAACTGGGGATACTTGAGTTTCATTTGATCTTCTCGTTCCCAGGTAAACTCTGGGCCACGACGGGAGTTCCAACGAACTCGAACAAGAGGTATTCTGGTGTTCTTGAGGACCTTAACATCCCGGTCCGTGATTTCAACTAGTTCTTCGACGAATCGCAACTGCTCGTCGATAGTGAGCTCCTTCAAAGGAACTATGAGGGTCTCATCTGACAGACACTTCTTCAGATTCGACACGTGGAAAACGTTGTGGACTGCACTGAGTTCAGCTGGTAGGTTTAGTCTGTAGGCCACCCTGCCTATCTTCTCAATAATTTCGAACGGTCCGACATATCGCGGATTGAGCTTGCCTCGTTTTCCAAAACGAACAACACCCTTCCAGGGTGAGACTTTGAGTAGTACCCGCTCCCCAACCTGGAGCTCGAGTGGTTTCCTTCCCTTATCGGCGTAGCTTTTCTGACGGTCACGAGCTGCCGCCATTCGTTGTCGTATTTGAGCAATTCGTTCTGTTGTGTCTACCACAAGTTCTGGACCAGTGATCTGACTATCTCCCACCTCTGCCCAACAAAGAGGTGACCGGCATTTACGCCCGTACAATGCCTCAAACGGAGCAGCTTTAATGCTGGTGTGGTAGCTGTTATTGTACGAAAATTCCACAATTGGCAGATGCTTTTCCCAGCCGTTGCCAAAGTCAATCACACATGCCCTAAGCATGTCTTCAAGGGTCTGGATGGTACGTTCAGACTGCCCATCCGTTTGCGGGTGATAAGCTGTGCTCATGTCTAATCGTGAGCCGAAAGATTTGTGCATCGCTTGCCAAAGTTCTGAAGTGAAACGTGCATCACGATCGGAAATAATAGAGGTGGGCACCCCGTGCCTCGAAACCACTTCCTTCGAGTAAACGTCTGCTAAAGTAGAGAACTTGTCTGTTTCCTTGATAGCCAAGAAGTGTGCAGACTTTGTGAGTCGATCCACGATCACCCATATAGTGTCATTTCCGCGCTGAGATCTAGGTAGGCTAGTAACAAAATCCATGGAAATTTGTTCCCATTTCCATTGTGGTATCTCAGGTTGTTGGAGTAGGCCTGATGGTTTCTGATATTCCGATTTGACTCTCACACAAGTCAAACACTTGCTAACGTAAGTTGCTATATGAGCTTTCATGCTAGGCCACCAATATGTAGTTCTCAAGTCGTGGTACATCTTATCCGAACCAGGATGTACTGAGTAGCGAGACTTATGAGCTTCATCCATTACAAGCTCGCGTAAGTTGCCATAGAGTGGGACCCAAATGCGTCCTGTTACATAGTAGGCGCCGTCTGCCTTTTGTTCTAACCGTTGCCTTGAGCCGCGTAGGGCTTCAGCCCTGACGTTTTCTGGTTTCAATGCTTCTACCTGAGCATCTCGTATCTGTGAGGGAAGACTAGACTGAATAGTGAGTTGCAACGCTCGTACACACCTAGGTGTAGTATCCTTTCGACTAAGGGCGTCGGCCACCACATTGGCTTTGCCCGGATGGTACTTTATAGCACAATCGTAATCGTTCAGTAACTCGACCCATCGACGCTGTCGCATGTTAAACTCTTTCTGCTTGAAGATATGCTCGAGACTCCTGTGGTCGGTGTAGATGGTGCACTTGGTGCCATACAAGTAATGTCGCCATATATTGAGCGCAAAAACAACAGCTCCCAACTCTAAATCATGTGTAGTGTAATTCCGTTCGTGAATCTTAAGTTGGCGCGAAGCATAAGCAATGACTTTATCCCGTTGCATCAACACACATCCAAGACCTTGGATGGATGCGTCGCAGTAGACTACAAAATCGTCTGTGCCTTCAGGCAATGAAAGAATAGGTGCGCTACAAAGTCTATCCTTTAAGTGCTGGAACGTTGTTTCCTGTGTATTACCCCAACGGTAAGCAACACCTTCCTGTGTCAGTAATGTAAGCGGCTGTGCAATCTTTGAGAAGTCTTTGATGAACCGTCTGTAATAACCCGCCAAACCCAAGAATTGGCGTATTTCGGTTGGTGTGCGAGGTGCAGGCCAGTTCTTGATCGAATCTACCTTGGACGGATCAACATGAATCCCATCCTTGTTTACCACGTGGCCTAGGAAGTGGACTTCACGAAGCCAGAAGTCGCATTTTGAAAACTTGGCGTACAATTGTTCCGTTCGAAGGAGTTCCAAAATGAGTCGTAAATGATGCTCGTGTTCCTCCTGACTCTTGGAGTAAATCAAAATGTCGTCGATGAATACAATAACGAACTTATCCAAATAGGGCTTGCACACCCTGTTCATAAGATCCATGAAGACTGAAGGCACGTTTGTTAGCCCGAATGGCATGACCAGAAACTCATAATGGCCGTAGCGTGTTCTGAATGCTGTTTTGGAGACGTCCTCATCCTCATCCTGGACTCTCAGTTGGTGATAGCCTGACCTCAGGTCAATCTTCGAGTAATAGCTCGACCCTTGCAACTGGTCGAATAAGTCGTCGATGCGTGGAAGAGGATAGCGATTCTTCACGGTCACCTTGTTCAGTTCGCGGTAATCAATACACATGCGGAAGGTACCGTCTTTCTTCTTCACAAATAATACTGGAGCTCCCCAGGGCGAAGAGCTAGGACATAAGAAACCCTTTTCCAAAAGTTCTTGCAATTGCTTAGATAGTTCTTCCAGTTCAGTTGGAGCTAAGCGATAAGGTGCTCGAGCTATGGGTGCTGCTCCTGGAGCTAGCTCGATCTAAAATTCGACCTGGCGATGAGGCGGTAACCCAGGTAACTCTTCAGGAAACACTTGAGGAAATTCGCGTACAACAGGAATATCCTCTAACTTCTTCTCTTTCATCGATGTATCTGTAATGAGTGCTAAAATAGCTGTGTGGCCCTTTCGCAAACACTTCTGTGCCTTCAAGAAGGAGATGATGCCACTCACGACACCACTCTTGTCTCCTTGAACTTCGAGAGGTTCTTTTCCAGTACGGGGAATGTGAATGATCTTCTCCTTGCATAGGATCTCTGCTTGTTGTTGAGATAACCAATCCATACCAATGACGATGTCAAAACTACCCAGAGTTATGGGAATGAGATCGATAGAGAAAGTTTGACCAGCGAGGATAAGATTACAACCCTGGACTACGTGTGTGGCCTCTAGACTTTTACCGTTAGCTAACTCTACGACATGTTTGGTGTTCAAAAGTGTTGGTGCGCATTTAAGCATTTGACTAACTTTCAGAGACATAAAACTGGTATCCGCACCCGAATCAAATAATACAGTAACATAAAAGTCGTCGAGAAGAAACTTACCCATAACCACATTAGGATCATTCCTTGCGTCACCCTGACCAATCACAAATGCACGACCCCTAGCACCATTGTTGTTGTTGTTTCCCCCATTGTTCCCATTGCCCTGATTATTGTTGTTGTTGTTATTGTTCTGGTTTCGGTTTAACTGGGGGCAATGTCTCTTGAAGTGACCTTCTGCACCACAATGAAAACATCCCTTGTTACCCTGTTGTTGGTTCTGCTGTGTTTGCTGCTGCTGTTGATTCTGAGTTACAGGCCGTGGGCTCTTACAATCCTTGGCCTCATGACCCATCTTGAGACACCTCTGACAGCGACCCTTGTTGCACTGGCCACTGTGGTGTCTGTTACAATTGTTGCACCTTGGGTGATTTCCTTGATATCTTTTCTGCCCCTGACTACCAGAGGATTGCTGACCCGGACTCTGATAGTCATTAGTCTTGCGCTGCTGAGCTTGAGACTGAACGGTAGCTGAACCCCTGCTGGAATCCCCCTCCCATTTCCGCTTGTTGTCACTGGGAGTAGCAGGAGTAGCTGAAGTGGTAGCGGTAGTAGTAGCGCTGATACGTTTAGGCAGCCTGTTCTGTTCCACTGCCTGATCGGTGAGGCGATGAGCTAACTTGACGATCTGTTGAATGGTGCCAAGATTCGCTGAGGTTACATGACTTTGAATCTCCGGCACCAGACCCTTGAGATACAGTTCGATACGCTTAATGGGAGGGTCTACCATAGTAGGACACATAATAGCCAACTCGTTTGACCTTTTGGTGTATGCTTCAATCTCCGACCCCGTCATCTTCAGATTGTAAAACTCTACCTCTAGCTTATGAATGTCATCACGGCTACAGTATTCCTCTTTGATCAACTCCTTGAAATCGTTCCAGGGTGTGGCGTTAGCAACTGCCAACCCTAACATCTGAACTTACGCCTTCCACCAAGTCAGCGCAATGCCTTCTAGAGTACCAGTGGCGTACTTCACCCTGCGAGCCTCAGGGCATTCACACATCTCAAAAACGGACTCGAGCTTTTCAAACCAATGGAGGAGTCCAACTGCTCCTTCCGTGCCACTGAAAGTAGTAGGACGACAGTCCATGAAAGTCTTGAAGGTGCAAACAGGTGGTTGACCTGCTGTGTAAGAATCAGGACAAGGTTAAACACAAGAGTTGGATTAGGAGTGTAGGATCTAAAGATCCTAGTGTGAGTTACAACTGCAGGGTATACCTCCTGCTTGTGCGGCTGCAAGTGCCGCAGCAACTTGTTCGTTAATGAGAGCCGTCAACTGGGCTTGTGTCATGTTGATACGTCCAGCCATGATCTTCATAGCAAAGATAACATAAGTAAGAGAGGTTCACGAATAGTGCGATGATAGAAGAGAGTGAGCACACAAGTATTCTCAAGCAATAGGGGTTATGTGTATCTAAGCACACCATGAGCAAAGTTCTATGTAATTCTAGCAAGTAGGCAATAAAACATATACCATATTACCTAGAATGTTGAGTCTTGCACGTGGAGCAAGGCGTCGTTGTGGATCGTTGAGCACTGTACAGGTTATAGTCTGGTTTTAATAAAAACGTTTTCCCCTTATTAAAACCAAGTTCACTATAACCAATGGCTCTGATACCAATCTGTCACACCCCCAAAAATCCACACGCGGAGTATCACCGCTTGGAGGCGTGACTGACCAGGATCAAGCCACCAATCATATAGAACAACGTAAATAGTAAAGGTAAATGTAATTTAACCAAACCAATCCATATGAAATGTGTTTCAAAACATAAGTAGAAATTCAACGTTTAGCGGAAGCATATGAGTAAAAGCCTAACATAAGTAAAGTATGAAATGTCAAATGTTTATTCAAAGCATTCACGATCCTCGTCCACAACGATCGTGCCTCCCAGTGCAAGCTCCATGTATACCTAACGACCTGCAAGGCATGTAACAGAGAGTCAACAACTAGTTGAGCGAGTTCACAGTAAGTAAGTTCGTAATAGTAAGTTCTTTTCGTAACATGTGGCTCTACTAGGCCGATAGTATGTTCTATTAGTGGGGGCTTCCCATATTTGTATATACACTAGACTATTTGTAACCATAAGTGTTCTTCTTAACCCGAGAACAGTAGTACGTACAAGGTTTACGTAGGTTTTACGTAAGTGCCCTTCTTTACCCGAGGACAGTGGTACGCGTGGGGTTTACGTAGGTTTTACGTAAGTGTCCTTCCTGACCCCGGAAGACAGTAGCATGTGTGAGTTTACGTAGGTTTTACGTAAGTGTCCCTCGAAACCTGAGGACAGTGGTAAGTACTTGTTTACGTAGGTTTTACGTAAGTGCCCTGCTTAACCTGAGGACGATGGTAGATAGTCTAGTAGCCGTGTAAGTACGAGTAATTGTTAAATCCCATCATTCAACCCATTCCCAATCCCTGGGAATCCCATGCCTTGGTAAGAGTGTGAACTCACCTTGGATTGCTCGGTATGCTAAAAGGGTTACACGTTCACAATTAATCAATCACGACCTATAGTACGCACGTGTATATAATCAGTTTTTGTTCGTAACAATCTTGCACACAAATCTAACGTCACATAGTGTGTTTGGCAGTTAATCATCATGCAGCATATAAGCAGTCAGTCAAATCCATGTAAATTCATGCTTGACAGGATTAACAGGCATTTAACATACTTTACCAGGTTAACCCATTTAACAGGGTTTATGCACTAACCATGTTACATGTTTACTGTATTAACAACTAACTGAATTAACATGTATAACAGAATTATACTTAACAGTAAGTAACATACGTAATGGTGTTAGCAAGCTTAACCGAATTAATCATAGTTAACCAGCTAACAAAGTTAATAACTAATAGAGATAACAAGATAACAAAAAAATTAACTGAACTAACAGAGGTAATAAGATGTGGCGAAAACACTAGTGCCGAAATCCCCTAGTGTTTTCGTTGCTGTGGTGTTTTCGTCGGGCAGGCCATCATCAACAGTTACACAAAAATCCTAGAATTCATCTAACAATCATCCAGCCCGAACAACTCATGAAAAACATTCAATCATCAAATCATCAATCATGGCCGACAACTAACTATTGATATCATGCTATGATTGGACCGATTTTTAGTATATTATACACCACTATCTCATATTTCAATACCAACCATCTTCATGTTTTAATCATAGAATTCAGTAATGTTTTAATGAATCTAAATATTAATTCATTCCACTCACTACTATAGACACCATCATCACACCACCGATCAAACATTATCAATATACACTCACTTCAAGAAGCACATGCGACTGCAGATTAGTCAAACTACAAACAACCCTACTTACATAAATTAACATTTATGTGTCATGTATACAGCATCATCATACAACAGATTTTTACATCGGATCAATACAATTCATACATTCACAATCATTACGTGCTAACTGTTCATTCATGATATCAAATAAACCAGTGATTCCGATTAGATAATCATAAGTAATCGATTACTAACCCAAACAGAAAGGTGGTACTTCAATCGATGTATTGGACTCGGATGTTCAAAACTGCCGTAGGGTTTCACAAGATAGCGAGAGAGATTGTGAGAGGTGACTAGGGTTTCTGCCAATTACCGTTTTTGCGTGAAGATAAGGAACAACATTATAACTAATCACTACTGGTCCTAAAGCCCATTTGCTGTTTTCGGCTATTATCAGTGGACGAAAACACTTTGGTGTTTTCACCACAGGGTGTTTTCGGGTGGGGCATTTGGGTTGGGGTGATTTCGACTATAGTTCCATTCACAACAATTAATACCAAACCAAATATTAATAATAACGAAAACATATATTAACTTGCACACTTATAAAGCACACCATGTGTAACATATAAATCACATTACGATTTAACATATCACGAACGTGTATAGTTGTGAAACAACCAAGTCGATCAACAAACAAACAACTTAAATAATTAACGCGAAATTAATGCGAAGATGGAATCTTGGAAACTCGAGTTGTCACAGATGAGGTTACTATCTCCGATCAAGGCATGATTGCAGCCGCTAAATCTCGGCACTACGAGGAGAAGTTCAAGGCTATGACCCAAGAACACCAGACTGCTCTCAACAAAGATACTCTCCAGGCCCAAGCCGATCTTGACGTTGCCCGTGCTCAATGTGAACAGGATATGGTCAGCTACTGGGAAAGCCTTAAAAGTTCCGTCGTCACTTCTCTCCTCCAGGCCAGGCTAAAGATGGCCCACGAAGCCAAAACACTAGGCTTCGAATGCCCTTCTTGGGACGTCAGTGCCTGGGAAACAAAGCTAAAGAGCCTTGGCGGCACTTCTGCCAAACCTGCTGCTGAAGGATCTTCAAAAGCAGTTGAAAAACCAACCGGTGCTGAGAGGGATGCTGAGGCGGATCCCGAGACGGATGCTGCTGAAATTACGATGAACAAAGAAGGCGCTGCCTCCTAAAACTTATTTTCTTTAAATTCGAGAGTTGTGCTTATGTTTGAACAATTTTATTTCTTGTCTTATGAACAGTTTTTATTTCTGTATCAAAACAACTTGATAGCCGAAGGTGGATGGGTCCTGGGTTTTAGGATGAAACATTCGGTTATCAACTGGTATTGCTTATTTCAAATAATTTCATCTTTCAATTGACTTGCTATTGTTTTCTGTATTTCTTAGTGTAGATTTTAGCTTTGCAAAATTTTGTACAACTATCTTTTGAAAATATCCTGATCAATATACTCAGTGATATATTATGAAAACTTTTATTAAATAGAACTTCTAAAAATTCAATCAACTTTGGAGAAAACTTCTAAAGAATAAAAGATAGTCCACTTTCTAAAACCTGTTTTGACAATACTTGTTTGATCAAGGTTTTAATTTCAAACTAGTATCACTTCCAAATTTTTCAATCAAATATCCCGAAACGCATCCCAAAAACACATTTTGAAGATATATCCTGAAGATATATCCTTTTCAGGATACTTAAACCTTAACCTGAGTTATAAAATTTATGTAAGGTTTATAAAGGAAAGATCATACCAGGAACTGAGTCTAACCCTAGTATTAACCTCCAATCCTTTTTGCGACTTCTCCTACTAAGATGTCCCTAGTTCGAGACACTTAGCTCAACTTTGATCCTTTGTGCATCATACAATTGCTTTAGATGGAATGTCCCCTGTGCATGAAATCCTTAAACACTTAGAAAATTTTTGAACAATAGTTCCAATTGTATAGACAATTTTTGTGTTACAGGGGTAAAACCCAAAATATACTGGAGATAAATCCTTCGTATCCTGGGGGAAATCCCAAATTTTCGTGCGCTACAGGCGGGAGTGTATAAACTCCAAGACTTAGAAAGGTGAAAACCTTTAAACCTTAGAGAGTATGAAAATACCCTTTCGTGAGAGAGGGTGATCAATCCTCACATACCTTTAGGATTCAGGATATAGCCAATAGTAACGAAATTGGCAGCCACTTTTACATGGACTGGTCCCGCCACCTTGAACTATTCCCGAATAACTTGCGCTCCAGGCGGGGTGTTTAAACCCAATTCGGAAGAAATGTCAATACCTTTAAACCTGTGAATGGATCAGGATCCCTTATACGTGAGAGAGGGGGCCAATCCTCTAATCTTCCGAAGTATCCTAAGTGTGTATCCTGGTGCTATATCCCGAAGTATATTCTGTAAAAATACTATAAGCTAATGTGGGTGTTAGCCTGGCTAACACCCCTCCGATGGTTAAGTCAGTAATAGGTTTAAAATAGTAAATAATATAAAATTTTAATAAGAGATATAGAATTCATACCATCCTGAGTTGGAATTTAAATTCCATACTCACTTAAAATAGAGCTTTAGATGTATAGCATTCCAGGATCTCGGTAGCATATCCCCCTCTATATTATTGAGTCGGTATGCTCCTTTTCCTGATTCTGATTCAACCTCGTAGGGTCCTTCCCATTTCGGAGCCAACTTTCCATCGGCGGGATTAATAGTATTCTGAAAAGCTTTTCTTAATACCCAATCTCCAACCTGAAATCTTCTAGTCCTTATATTCTTGTTATATGCTTTAGATATCCTCTGTTGATATGCTGCCATCCTTAGCCTTGCAGCATCTCTTGTCTCATCAATAGTATCCAGTTCCTGGCATAGAACTTCAGGATTCTGCTCAGGACCCCTGAGGTTGGATCTTGCTGTAGGTATCACCATTTCCGTCGGGATCACCGCCTCTGCTCCAAACACTAAGGAAAACGGGGTTTTACCAGTTGCATTCTTCACCGTTGTCCTATCAGCCCACAAAACAAAGGGTAATTCTTCTGCCCATCTTCCTTTCTTAGCCCCTAGTCTCTTTTTCAAGTTGTTGACAATTATCTTGTTTGATGATTCTGCTTGTCCATTTGCTTGAGGATGTACCGGAGTAGACGTAATCATTTTGATTCCCCAACTCTTGCAGAAGTCAGTAGTCCTTTTACTTATAAATTGAGACCCGTTGTCACAAATTATCTCAGCTGGTACTCCAAACCTAATCAGGATATTCCTTTTTTATGAAGGATACCACTTCCTGATCTCTAACTTGAACAAATGCTTCTGCTTCAACCCACTTGGAGAAATAATCCGTCATTGCCAACATGAAAACCTTTCCTCCTAGAGCCTTTGCAAGCTTTCCCACTATATCCATACCCCATTTCATGAACGGCCAAAGGGAAACAATAGGATACAGCTGTTTTGGTCAAAAATTACCGAAGTAATTAAGTGATCAAATTAGTTAAGTGAGGTAGTGTGCTAAAAAGTGTGTTAAAAATATGCTGGTTAAGTTGTTTGGAAAAACAGTATTCAGGATACGGCTCAGGATATTGAGCTGTATCTACGATCAAACAATGAGCAAAAAGTAAAAGGAGGTGACACGAGATGTACGAGGAAAGCCCTTGATCAATCTAGATCGCCGGCATAAAACCTCGGGAGCTGACAATCGCACCTGCCTTGTTCTTCTTATTGCTTTAAACTTCAGGATACAGTGCAGGATATAGACCAGATCGCTAAGTGTTACAATGCTTTTGTGCGAAAATGAAAATTGCTAGAGAACAAGTGTAAGAGTGTAGCGAGTGTCTATGTGATGTCCTATTCGATCTGGTATACCCACCTATTTATAGTAACAAATTACAAACGATAATTCCTATAAATATGGGATACTCCAAATATTCCATAGTTAACGTTGTGGACCGAGTAATGCGGCTTCAACGTCTCTATTTGAACGACTTGGACCGAGTCTCCCGCGAAATGATTCCTTATGAACGTTGCTAGCTTCCAACCCACGTATATGCACATAATCCGTTAGTGATCCTGAGGGTACCATTCAGGATGTTACCAATATCCTGAATTAGCATCCCGGATGTGAACAGATATCATATAACCAAGATATAATCCAAGATATCCCCCAGGATATGGGCTCAGAATTTCGCCCATAACAATTGTCCCCAAAAATGTTACCGTTTAGTATCCTCATCACTAACGGTTACATTTTTCACGAAGACCGAGGTAATTAAGAGATAAGACCAATGACGTGACCGTTTGCAACTACTCAGCCTATATTTACTCATTATACCCTATATCTTCTCATCCTCATCTCTTTTTTAATCACAATCAATAAGGAAAAGGTAACATTCTCTCTCTAATCTTCATATTCATCTTCATTCTCTTTCACCGGTGAAAAATTCAGGTGACCAAATGCCGAGACAAACAAGATCCAGTTCAGGTGACTCGGCCCCCACGTTCATCCAACAGAACCTTCTCCAAGAACCGGAGAAGGAAATATGTACCTTTGATAGTGCCCACCTGTCGGCCTTGAAATCCTCCGGTATCTTCCCGGAAGGAACTGTATTTCGACCGTTTGACCGAGAAATCCGGTCAGATATGGTCTCCAATGAGTGGATATGCTTCAGTGCCTTTCCTTTCACCTTAGGGTTACAATTCCCCTTTCCGGATTTCATCGCGGAATTCTTTAACATTACCAAAATCTCCTTTAGTCAAACAATGCCAATGCTTTGGCGTGTTCTGTCTGTTCTTGATCAGATCAAGAAAAACCACATCCCTGATCTTTCTGTCCATGATCTCCCCCTAGCTTACAAGCTTAGATGCCATGGATCATGTAGATTTCTGTTTTATTCCACTTCTGGTGACCCACTAATACTTCGTGTCACCAGGAACGAGGATAACTGGCAATCCAAGTTTTTCTTTGTAAAAAGAGACTCAATCCCTGGTGGAACGGAATATCCGGTACAATGGTTGAAAAAGGGTAGGATTTAGGGTTTAAGAACGATCCTATCTCTTATCCTGTTTTATATCCTGAACTAATTGATTTTCTTTTTCATGTTGTGCATGCAGCTGATTTCAGGAAGATTGCACCTCCTCTTGCTGATTCTCAAAAAAGGATAGACGCCATCAGACTCCTTCCAGAGGCTGAAAGAAGTTTCAACCCATCTCCACCAACTCCAAGTCCTCTTTCAAGTGCAAACATGTCTGGTAAGGATCCTGCAAAATATCCTGTACATACATGTTTTCATTTGATATTCTTAGGAGAAATTTAGAATTTTACTCCCTGTGTGCAGACTCCAGTAAGGTTCCAGTCTATCTAGACCTCGACGAACTTGACAGCTACCCAACTCCAGCCATAGTCAAGAAAGAGACCCCTGCTGCCACCAGCTCCAAACCGCTCCCGGCTCCCAAGGCTAATCCAAGAACTCGTGCTTCCACAGCAAAAAAGAGGAAAGGTCTTGAAGTCAGTGCTCCAGGTTCAGAAGGGTTCTCCTATGATGAACTCAGCTTCTCTGACTCCTTAGAGCCAATGACATCCTTCCTCAACAAGGTAATATCCTCACATATATTCTGCACGTATATCCTGCACATATATCCTGATAGGATATCCTGACAGGATATCCTGGTTAATATATTCTGGCTCATACCTGAAATTGATGTGCAGGGCCTCCAGCATTTGCTCCACCTATACAATGATGCTTGTGGTACTGCTGCACTCCATGAGGCCAGGATCAAACAACTTGAAAGCACCGTTGCTGACCAAGGTGCCATTGCTGAAGCGAAGACCCGGCACTACGAAGGCATGCTGAAGAAGGTCACCCAGGATGCTGTGCTCAAACTTGCCACTGTCCAAATGGATCACGAGCAGGCCATGGTTTCTTTCCGGGAAGGAATCAAAATTTCCGCTATCGTCTCCTTGCTACAGGCTCGCATCAAGATGGCCTACGAAGCCAAAGAGACAGGCCTTGTATGCCCATCCTGGCCGGTTGAATCTTGGGTGGCCAAGCTAAAGGAGCTTGGGGGCAAAGCTGTGCCACTTCCTACTGAAGCCGGTGAATCTTCCAAGTCAGCAGAGGTGGTGAACCAGGCTGGAGACAAGAAGGACACTGGAGCAGATGCTGGGATGGATGCTGGTGAGGATGCTGCTCAGGATGCTGGTGCTGAGAAGTCGGAGAAGGTTGGAGAAGATGCCGCTGTGTGAGGGCATTCAGGTGGGCGATGGCTGATATACGTGCCAAGGCCAAAGCCCACCTTTTCAAATTTGAATGTTGGTCTGTAATCCCTTAAACAATTTACTTTTCTGCACTTTACTTTTCTGCACCTGAACAATTTACATTTCCTGCATGCTTTTTGAACAATACAATAGTTGGAGGTGGATGGGTCTCGGTTTGAGATGTAACCTTCAACTGTTGGGTAAATATGGTAAGGAACTACTAGTGCTCTTAGTGGATGGGCCTTGTTTTGAGGTGAAACTAAGAGCACATCTTTTGGTATGTTAATAATATAACTTCTCTTTTGACTTTATTATTGTTGTTATTGGTGTACAAATTTTACTTATGAAAATAGTTATGTTTGAATATTTTTAAGAATATTATGGGAACGCATTCTGAAAATATCCTGACAAGTATTCTTACAGATATCCTGGTCAGGATATCGTCATATAACTTAGAAAACTTAAATCATTTGAAAAAAGGAGAGACCATACCAAAGACTCTTAGAGAGTCAATTCCAATCTTCCATCTTGGGAATGTCCCTAGTGCAAACTTATAAACTTGGATCCATCCTTCGAATAGTATAATATATGTCCCCTGTGTACAACACAGAAACGCAAATGTATTCACACTTTGGCTTGAATAAATTTCGAACACCCCGAGGCAAAACTTTTGATATCCTGAAATGAATCCTTAGCATACTGGGGATAAACCCTTAATATCCTGGGGATAAACCCTGATTTTCATGCGCTACAGGTGAGAGTGTATAAACTCCAAATCTTAGAAAGGTGAAAACCTTTAAACCTTAGAGAGTATGAAAATACTCTTTCGTGAGAGAGGGTGATCAATCCTCATATACCTTCAGGATCCAGGATATAGCCAACAGTAACGAAATTGTCAGCCACTTTTACATGAACTGGTCCCGCTACCTTGAACTATACCTAGATAACTTGCGCTCCAGGCGAGGTGTTTAAACCCAATTCGAAAGAAATGTGAATACCTTTAAACCTTTGAAGGGATCAGAATCCCTTATACGTAAGAGAGGGGGCCAATCCTCTAATCTTTCGAGTTATCCTGAGTGTATATCCTGGAGCTATATCCTGAAGCATATACTGTAAAACAACTGTAAACTAAGGCGGGTGTTAGCCTGGCTAACACCCCTCCGATGCTTAAGTCAGTATTGGGTACAAGATAATAAACAAATATATTTAAATAGATAGAATACATACCATTCTGAGATAGAAATTAAATTCTATTCTTACTTGAAATAGAGCTTTAAGTGTATTGCATTCCAGGATCTTGGTAGCATATCCCCTTCCATACTCTTAAGTCGATAAGCTCCTTTTCCTGCCTCTGACTCAACTTCATATGGTCCTTCCCATTTTGGAGCTAACTTGCCATCGGCAGGATTAGTGGTATTTTGAAAAGCCTTTCTTAGCACCCAATCACCAACTCAAAATCTCCTAGTTCTTATATTCTTGTTATATGCTTTGGATACTCTATGTTGATATGCTGCCATCCTTAGCCTTGCTGCATCTCTTCTTTCATCTATAGTATCTAAATCTTGACATAAGGCCTCAGGATTCTGTTCAGGATCCTGTAGGATAGATCTTGCAGTAGGTATTGCCATTTCCGTTGGGATCACTGCTTCTGCTCCAAATACCAAGGAAAATGGGGTTTGGCCTGTTGCATTCTTTACCGTTGTCCTATCAACCCACAAAACAAAGGATAATTCTTCTGCCCATCTTCCTTTTTTGGCTCCAAGTCTCTTTTTTAAGTTATTGACAATTATCTTGTTCGAGGATTCAGCTTGTCCATTCGCTTGAGGATGTACCGGAGTCGACGTAATCATTTTGATTCCCCAACTCTTGCAAAAGTCAGTAATCCGCTTGCTTATGAACTGGGACCCATTATCACAAATAATTTCCGCCGGTACCCCAAACCTGGTCAGGATATTCCTCTTTATGAAGGATACTACTTCTTGGTCTCTAACTTGAACAAATGCTTCAGCTTCAACCCATTTAGAGAAATAATCCGTCATTGCTAGCATAAAGACTTTTCCTCCCGGAGCTTTTGGTAACTTCCCTACTATATCCATCCCCCATTTCATGAATGGCCAATGGGAAACTACAGGATATAGTGGTTCAGCTGGTTGATGTAGTATGTTACTATGCCTTTGACATGCATCACACCTTCGAGCATATTCCGCAGCATCTTTCCGCATCGTTGGCCAATAATATCTTGTTCTCAATACTTTCGAGAACAATGACCTGCCCCCAGTATGGTTACCACAATCCCCTTCATGTATATCCTGAAGTACTTCTTTTGCTTCAGGATCCTCCAAGCACCTCAAATACGGTCCTGCAAGAGATTTCTTGTATAAAACATTATTTATAATAGTGAATCGTGATACCTTCATCCTAAATGCCTTAAGATTTTCATTTTTGGGGATGTGTCCTTCCTTGAGATATCTCATGACTGGAGCCGTCCAGGATATAGGATCCGGTTCAGGATACTATGCTCCAGGATCCTGAATACTCGCTACTTCTTTATCCTGAGGATTTGTTGCAGGATACAAGATATGTAATATTGGTATTTGGGTCCCTTCTGGTATCCTGATCGATGATCCCAGATTTGCTAAGGCATCTGCTTCAGCATTATCCTCCCTTGGTACCTGTTCAAGTGTAAAAACATCGAAATATCCTGCTAATTTTTTGAGAATATCGAGGTATTCGATTAATTTCTCACCCTTAACTGCATGGGATCCATTAAAATGGTTAGTAATTAACAAGGAGTCAACATATACTCGCAAATTCTTGATACTCATATTCTTAGCTAGCTCTAATCCTGCAATTAAAGCCTTATACTCTGCTTCATTATTAGTAGCAGGAAATTCACATCTAATAGCCTGGGGTAATATGTCCCCCTGGGGCGATTTTAGTAGTATTCCCAATCCTACTCCTCGTACATTAGATGCACCATCAGTATATAATGTCCAGGATCCTGAGGATTCTCCTAACTGTTGGACTTCTAGGTCTACCTCATCCTGAATGTCACTACTGAAATCAGCCACAAAGTCAGCTAAAGCCTGAGACTTTATGGCATTTCTAGGTTCATATACTAAATCATAGGCACTCAATTTTACTGACCACTTGGCCATCCTGCCTGACATCTCTGGTTTCCTAAGCACATTTTTGACAGGATAATTCGTTTTAACATGAATCCTATGTGTCTCAAAGTAATGTCTAAGCTTCGTTGATGCCATAACTAATGCTAGTATCAAATTTTCTATGTGAGAATACCTAGTTTCAGCATTTAACAAACTTTTACTAACATAATAAACAGGATATTGCTGACCTTCATGATCCTTTACAAGGACGGCACTTACAGCATTTCCTGATACTGCGAGGTATAGGGATAGTTGTTCACCGTTCTCAGGCTTCATTAGCAGAGGTGCAGTTGTAAGATATTGCTTCAAATCCTGCAGGGCTGTTTCATGTTTCTCACCCCATTTAAATTTCTTATTCTTCTTCAGGATATCATAAAACTCTTTGCATTTCTCTGAAGATCTTGAAATAAATCTGTTTAATGCTGCCACTCTCCCTGTTAATCGTTGAACATCTTTCATATTCGAGGGTGACTTAATATCCAAGATGGCTTTAATCTGTTCTGGGCTCGCCTCTATTCCTCTTTTGGTCACCATATATCCTAGAAATTTTCCTGCCCCCACTCCGAAATGACACCTAGCAGGATTTAGCTTCATGTTATATTGGTCCAGGATATCAAATGCTCCTTTAATATCCTGGAGGTGATCCTGGGCTTTTTTCGATTTTACCACCATATCGTCAATGTATACCACCATGGTGTCCCCCAGCTTGTCTTTGAACATCATATTTACCAATCTCTGATATGTTGCACCTGCATTTTTCAAACCAAAAGGCATAACCGTATAACAATAAATACTGTTGAAATCCTGAGGATGCATCCATGAAGGTCAACATTTCATGCCCGGCAGTAGCATCTACCATTGCATCAATGTGAGGAAGAGGAAATGGGTCTTTAGGACAAGCCTTGTTCAAATCTGTGTAGTCTACACAGACCCTCCATTTCCCATTTTTCTTCTGTACCACGACCACGTTTGCTAGCCACCTTGGAAACTTAACTTCTCTGATCATCCTGGACTTCAACAATCTCTCAACTTCCTCTTGGATAATCGTATTCCGCTCAGGAGCAAATTTCCTTCTTTTTTGTTGAACAGGCTTGAATGATTTATCAATTCCAAGCTTGTGAGTGATAATGTCTTTGGATATGCCTGTCATATCCTCATGCTTCCATGCAAACGTTGACATCCGAGATATCAGGATTATCCTGGTCTAGGATAATTTTCTTCACATCCTGCTCCGGATCCTTCATGATATCCTGGGCCCGCATCTTTAATTGCTATGCTGAACTAGGCTTGGTTGAGGATTTCATCGAGGATGAGTAGCATTCTTTCACCTCCTGCTGATCACTTTCAACCTTGACGACTCCCCAAGGGGTAGGGATCTTGATGCATTGGTGATATGTTGATGGCACAACCTTCATATCGTGAATCCATGGTCTTCCCAGTATGATATTATAGCAGGATAGAGAATCCATCACACAGAATCGTTGTATCGAGTTGACTCCTTCAACATATACTGGTAATTTTATCTCTCCCACTGTGTTCCTAGCCTCTCCACTGAACCCGACAAGCATGGTGGACTTTGAAGTAATATCCATTGGAGATACATTCATTCTCTTCAGAGTCTCTAGTTGGATTATATTGACGGAGCTGCCATTATCAACCAATATCCTGCGTACAAAATGGTTAGCCACATATAACGTTATTACCAGAGCATCATGATGAGGATCCTGAACAGTATCCCTGTCATCAGCATCAAATGTGATCACTTTGTCAATTGTGAGGGTAGTCATCCTGACAGGTTTGTCTCCCCTTTCAGCTTTAGCTTCCTTTGCATGTCTCTTCGCTGCCGAATACGAAGTCCCACAAATATCGGATCCTCCCGAAATGAAGTTGATTATCTTAGCATCCGCGGGAGGTGAGGCTGCTCGTTCAGGATCCTTCTCAGTATCCTGACCCTTGTTCTTCTTTCTTCCTAAGAGATCTTTCAAATACCCCTTGCTCAGAAGATAGCTTATTTCTTTCCTTAGGGCAATGCAATCCTCAGTCACATGTCCGAAATCTTCGTGGAAGGCACACCATTTTGACCTATCTTTCCAATCAGCTTTTTGTTGATTCTTTCGAGGCCACCTAGCCTTGTCTCCTAAACCCTGCATGGCATACATCAATTCAGGAATGTTAACAGAAAAGCAATATTCAGATAATTCAGGATACTCTTCAGGATCCTCATCTTCGACAACATTCACTTTCTTATTTTCATTTCTACCATATGGCTTAGGGCGATATGGCTTAAATGAGGATTCTGACTTCCTGTTAATTGTCTCATAGGTGTTGGATGAGTTCATCCGCTCTTGCATTTTTCTGTCATCCTCCAATCGAATATATCTTAGGGCCCTGTTTCGGGCTTCATCCAAGTTCCTGCATGGGTTCATTACAAGGTCTTGGTAAAATTGAGAATCTTTTTGCAGCCCCATCTTGAAAGCTTGCACAGCTGTTGAAACATCAAGATGCGGTATGTCTAAGGATTCCCGGCTAAAATTGTTCACATAATCCCTTAGGGATTCTTGAGGCCCCTGCGTTATTGTTTAGGAGCCATTTCAAGGCTGATCCTGTTAAGGTAGAGCCAAAACCCTTGCACAAGCATGCTTCCTTGAGCTCCGGAGGGATAGGGTTAATCTCCATCCTTTCCCTATACTGGGCAATATGCTCCTTAGGATCCGTAGTTCCATCATAAAGCTTCATGTTGGGGGTTGAAATCTCTTTGGAATTTCAGCATCACATATAGGATATGCAAAGAGAGATATCATGTGGCTGTCTTGGGACACTTCTGGGATCGGCTGGACCACTCCAGGTACGCTGGATATCATGTCCTTCAACTTCTGAAGCTCCCTAGTAAATGCTGATGTTACACCTGTATCCTGCAAAGATCCACTATTGTTAGTAGCATGAATATTATTATTATTCGACACGTTACCCGTCGGAGGATTTTGCACATATCCTGAAGCATATCCTGAACTCCTCATGGTTGTCATCCTGATCGAGGATGGTATTTTAGGAGTATGGTTCTGAGGAAGGCTAGGCACAATATTCCCCCTATTATCCTCAGTGTACACGGCCGAACTGAAGTTTAGAGTTCTGGGTTGTAGTGGAGTGACGATATCCTCAGCAGATCTGCTCGAGCCAGACTTCAGGAGTTGTATTTCCCTCAACAGCATTTGGTTTGTTTCCTGTTGCTGCTTCATTTGTTCCTGCACACTTCCAAATAAGGTTAGAATTTCATCATTAGAAGCTAAAACGGGAGCAGATCCCTGAACACTCCGAGTAGGGATAATATCCTGAGGTTGTGAAGAGGTTGGCATCCTTGGAGGAGGTGGTGGAAGCACCGAACCGGTAGTAGCAGAAGTCGTAGAAGACATAGTGGAGGAGCTCATGTTTGATCTTGAGGCCATTGTAGACAATGTGGCAAAAAGTTTTGAAAATAGAAAACCGATTAGCGATTTCACAAAGATCTTTAGTAAAAGTAGCACCACTTGCCCCACGGTGGGCGCCAAATTGTTTTGGTCAAAAATTACCGAAGCAATTAAGTGATCAAATTAGTTAAGTAAGGTAGTGTGCTAAAAAGTGTGTTAAAAATATGCTGGTTAAGTTGTTTGGAAAAACAGTATTCAGGATACGACTCAGGATATTGAGCTGTATGTACGATCAAACAATGAGCAAAAAGTAAAAGGAGGTGACACGAGATGTACGAGGAAAGCCCTTGATCAATCTAGATCGCCGGCATAAAACCTCGGGAGCTGACAATCGCAGCGGCCTTGTTCTTCTTATTGCTTTAAACTTCAGGATACAGTGCAGGATATAGACCAGATCGCTAAGTGTTACAATGCTTTTGTGTGAAAATGAAAATTGCTAGAGAACAAGTGTAAGAGTGTAGCGAGTGTCGATGTGATGTCCTATTCGATCTGGTATACCCACCTATTTATAGTAACAAATTACAAACGATAATTCCTATAAATATGGGATACTCCGAATATTCCATAGTTAACGGTGTGGACCGAGTAATGCGGCTTCAACGTCTCTATTTGAACGACTTGGACCGAGTCTCCCGCGAAATGATTCTTTATGAACGTTGCTAGCTTCCAACCCACGTACCTGCACATAATCCGTTAGTGATCCTGAGGGTACCATTCAGGATGTTACCAATATCCTGAATCAGCATCCCGGATGTGAACAGATATCATATAACCAAGATATAATCCAAGATATCCCCCAGGATATGGGCTCAGAATTTCGCCCATAACAACAGCGGTTCAGCAGGCTGATGTAATATGTTACTATGTCTTTGACATGCGTTACATCTTCAAGCATATTCTGTGGCATCTTTCCTCATCGACGGCCAATAATATCCTGTCCTTAATACTTTTGAGAATAAGGACCTGCCCCCAGTATGGTTACCACAATCCCCTTCATGTATATCCTGAAGTACTTCTTTGGTTTCGGGATCCTCCAAGCACCTCAGATTTGGTCTTGCGAGAGATTTCTTATACAAAACACCATTTATAATAGTGAATCGTGATACCTTCATTCTAAAGGCTTTAGGATTCTCATTCTTTGGGATGTGTCCTTCCTTGAGATATCTCATAATTGGAGCCGTCCAGGATTTAGGATCCTCCTCAGGATACTCATCATCAGGATCCTGAATACTTATTACTTCCTTATCCTGAGGATTCGTCGCAGGATATAGGATATGTAATATTGGTATTTGGGTTCCTTCCGGTATCCTGACCGATGATCCCAGATTTGCCAAGGCATCAGCTTCAGCATTATCTTCTCTTGGTACCTGTTCAAGTGTAAAAATATCGAAATATCCTGCTAATTTTTTTGAGAATTTCGAGATACTCGATTAACTTCTCTCCCTTAACTACATAGGATCCATTAAAATGATTAGTGATTAACAAGGAGTCAACATATACTTGCAAATTCTTGATATTCATATTTTTAGCCAACTCTAATCCTGCAATTAAAGCCTCATATTCTGCCTCATTATTAGTAGCAGGAAATTCACACCTGATAGCCTGGGGTAATATGTCCCCCTGTGGCGATTTTAGTAGTATACCTAAACCTACACCTCTTACGTTAGATGCACCTTCAGTATACAATATCCAGCATTCTAAGTTTTCTCCTAGCTGCTGTACTTCTAAATCTACTTCATTTTGAATGTCACTACTGAAATCAACCACAAAGTCAGCTAAACCCTGAGACTTTATGGCATTTCTAGGCTCATATACTAAATCATAAGTACTCAGTTTTACTGACCACTTAGCCAACCTACCTGACATCTCGGGTTTCATAAGCACGTTTTTAACAGGATAATTGGTCTTAACATGAATCCTATGTGTCTCAAAATAATGTCTAAGTTTTGTTGATGCCATAACTAGAGCTAATATCAATTTCTCTAGATGAGAATATCTAGTTTCAGCATCTAGTAAACTTTCACTAACATAATAGACAGGATATTGCTGACCTTCATGGTCCTTTATAAGAACGGCACTTACAGCATTCCCTGATACAACGAGGTATAGGGATAGTGGTTCACCATTTTCAGGCTTCATCAATAGAGGTGCAGTTGAGAGATATTGCTTCAAATCCTGCAAGGCTGCTTCATGCTTTGCTCCCCATTCAAACTTCTTATTCTTCTTGAGGATATCATAAAATTCCTTGCATTTTTCCGAGGATCTTGAAATAAATCTGTTCAATGCTGCTACTCGGCCTGTTAACCGTTGAACATCCTTCATACTCGAAGGTGATTTTATATCCAAGATAGCTCTAATCTGCTCCGGGCTCGCCTCTATGCCTCTTTTGGTCACCATATATCCTAGAAACTTTCCTGCCCCCACTCCGAAATGGCACTTAGCAGGATTTAGTTTCATGTTATACTGATCCAGAATATCAAATGCTCCCTTAATATCCTGGAGATGATCCTCAGCCTTTTTAGATTTCACCACCATATCGTCAATATATACCTCCATGGTGTCCCCCAGCTTGTCTTTAAACATCATGTTTACCAACCTCTGGTATGTTGCACCTGCATTTTTCAAACCAAAGGGCATAGCAGTATAACAATAAATACATGTTGGTGTCATGAAGGCAGTATCCTCCTGGTCCGAAGGCTCCATTTGAATCTGCTGAAATCCTGAGGATGCATCCATGAAGGTTAACATCTCATGCCCGGTAGTAGCATCCACCATTGCATCAATATGGGGAAGAGGAAATGGGTCTTCAGGACAAGCCTTGTTCAAGTCCGTGTAATCTACACAGACTCTCCATTTACCATTTTTCTTCTGTACCACGACTACATTTGCCAGCCATCTTGGAAACTTGACTTCTCTGATCATTTTGGACTTCAACAATCTTTCAACTTCCTCTTGTATGATTGTATTTCGTTTAGGAGCAAACTTCCTTCTTTTTTGCTGAACAGGCATGAACGACCTGTCAATTCCAAGTTTGTGAGTAATAATGTCTTTGGATATACCTGTCATATCCTCATGCTTCCATGCAAATGTTGACATCCTGCACTTCAAAAAGTTAGCCAATTCATTTTCAATATCCTGAGGGATATTGGTCCCTACGAGCACCGAGATATCAGGATTATCCTGATCCAGGATAACTTTCTTTACATCCTGCTCCGAAGCCTCCACGATATCCTGGGCCCGCATCTTTAATTCCTATGCTGCATTAGGCTTGGTTGAGGATTTCATTGAGGATGAGTAGCATTCCTTCGCCTCCTGCTGATCACTATCAACTTTGACGACCCCCAAGGGGTAGGGATCTTGATGCACTGGTGATAAGTCGATGGCACAGCCTTCATGTCATGGATCCATGGCCTGCCTAGTATGATGTTATAACAGAATAGGGAATCCATCACACAGAAGTGTTGGAACCTTCATGCATAAACCTAGGGGGAGATTGTTGGAACCCGAAGGTTTATTCAGGTAGGTTAGTATAGTTTAAGGGTTGATTATGTACTTGTTTAGTTTACATGTTTTGGGTCGATTTTGTAAGGGTTGGGCTAGTCTACTTGGTGTCGAAATGGGCTTAGGTTTGTAGCCCAGTTGTTTTGTATTTAAACACACCTCAACCTCTTGGTTGAGGTTGTTGTTGATCAGTTGTTTGGTTGCGACCCAAGGGACACAAGGAACCGGTTTCAGTTGAAGTCTTGTATCAGTCTTTGCTTGATCATTAAATGCAAGATTTCGGTTTGTGATTCATTTGTTATTCTTGTGTTAATTATTATAGTTTGTTCTTGAATCGGCTTGTGATTGTTTTCCGCACCTTCACAAGTTAAAGGTTGATATCATTGAAAGATCCTAACGGGTTTTACAATTGGTATCAGAGCCATTGAAGTCTTTCAAGGCTCGGTTTTGATATCATTCAGGTTCAAGAACCTGTTTTGCTACTGATCCAGTTTTGTTGTTTGATTTTGCAGTGAATATTAGTACAATACTCGATCTGTTCTTGATCGAATCTTTAAAAAACTGCTGATTGTGGTTTGTTGATTTCAGAAAAGGTGTTTGCTGAATTTTTGGAAAGTTGGTGCTTAACAGATTCAAAGATTACGATATCTTTGAATTCTTGAAAGTGCTGAAAAATAGGGATTGCGAGTCAACAGATCTTATCTTTTATCTGTTTTGCAGGTTTCGACTCGCAACCTTCCTCGGTTTCGGCTCATCCTGTTTGGTTTCGACTCGCAACCTTCATCAGTTACGGCTCGTCCTGTTTGGTTTTGACTCGCAACCTTCATCAGTTTCGGCTCGTCCTGTTTGATTTCGACTCGCAACCTTCATCAGTTTCGGCTCATCTTGTTTGGTTTCGACTCGCAATCATTACCAGTTTCGGCTCATCTTGTTTGGTTTCGACTCGCAACCATCACCAGTTTCGGCTCATTCTGCATTGGTTTCGACTCGCAATCACTTACGGTTTCGAGTTGTTTGATTTCTGGTTTCGACTCACAACGACACTGATCACGGACTTTTGACCTGTTGACTGTTTGGACTTAAAATTTAATCAATTAATTAACTGATTAATTAAACATGTCGACAAATAACACTGATCTGGCTGCCCTTAACAAACAACAAGAACTGGACTCAAAGGTCGGAACCACTACACGCATTCCTAGGTTAACCGATGCAAATGATTTCCCAGAATGGAAATGGCGTTTTGAACAGCATGTGAAGGTCAAGGACTCAAAGATATGGAGAAGCATCTTAAGAGGTCCAAGGGAGATTATGACTGATAGTCCTACCGAACCCGGACTAAAGGTAAAGAAAGCAAAGAGTGAATATACTGAAGAAGATTTCAGTATAATTGAGGAAGATGATAGAGCACTGTCCTATTTAACCATGGGATTGGGCCCTGATATTGCTATTGGCTTTCGCACTTGCAAATCTGCTAAGGAGCTTTGGGAATCGTTGATTGACGTTTACGAAGGGAATGAAGACATGAAAGAAAGTCGAAGGAACTTGCTCAGACAGAACTTCAATAACTTCAATCACATCTATGGGGAGACTGTAGATAATCAGATTCATAGGTTTGTCAAGTTAGTCACACAAATGCAGATGGAAGAGATTCCTACTTCAAATGCGTCAACAAATAGGCAACTTTTAAATGCATTACCTAAAAGCTGGGATCATCATGTGGCCATGATCAAGAAAACAAAAGATCTTGCTAGATGCAGTTTATCTGAGATGATTTCACATATCAAAGCATGTGAATTGGATGATAAGCAAAGAGAGACCAATCATAAAAACAGTATGTTAGCTGCAGGATTCACTATTGCACCATCTTCGTCAAACAACAATGCAGCCCTCTTGTCTCAAGGAGGTTTTCAAATGTTTAGCAATGCTGCTTCTGTTAAAGCGGCTCCTAGTCCAGCAAACGTCTACTACTCTGGATCGTCTGCTCAAGTTGCTCCATCTTTTCCTAATGCTGCTCCTGTTTATGCTGTGAATGCTTCTTCCGCAGCTTCCGCCTCCACTGCGAACAATGAGATGATAGCTTTCTTTACTAAACAGTTAAAGGAGAATTTGGACATCGCAGCTTCTGTTATAAATTGTTTGAACGCTTTCGTTGCAGGAAAAATTGATCCTCCAAAATGGTGTAGCGAAGACCTATATCAGATTCATCCTGATGATGTTGAAGAAATGGACATCACCTGGCAGATGGCGATGGCTGCTTTCAGGGCACAAAAGTTTATTAAAAGAACAGGTAAAAATCGATGGGGAACTGCTTGGAATGGTGCTGCTAAAGTGCCTTTTAACTTGCGCTGTTATAACTGTCATGAGGAAGGACACTATGCTCGAAATTGCACCAAACCACTGATAAATAGAGAAAAAACTCCTGCACAGCCCGCAACACCTAATCGAGAAAGAGCTCTTGTGACCACTGCAAGTTTAACAGATGCTGCTGCTTCTGGAAGTCCTCAGCCACAAGGATTAGCTCAAGCCCTGGTGGTTCAGCCCAACATCAACTTTGATTGGAATTCAGAGATTGAGCGTCTGAACATTTCTGCTCCAGAAAATCAAGCTGCTTCAAATAACAATATTGCTTTTATGACCTCAAATGATCAAGTATCTGCACAAGAGAAGGAGACTGCAGCTGAGAACTTTGCTTTCATGACTCAGATTCTCTCAGCTCCTGTTAAAGGTCTAACCAAAGAAGAGGTACTTTCTACTTTCTGTACTCCTGAATGTAGAGAAAGAGTTGAAGTTTATCGAATGCACAACGCTGAGCTAATTCAAGATTATCAAGACATAAAAAATAAAAAACTTTACTTTATCTAAAAACGAAAAACTTTTCAAAGAAAAGATCGAAGCTCAGCGAAAAGACATCATCAAACTCAAGGATGATGTAAGTGTTAAATCATCTCAACTCTTATACGTTCAGGAAAAACTGTGCATAGTAACTAAGGAACTGGAAGATATTAGAGACAAATATCAAATTAATGAGCTTAACATTAAAAAATTTGATTCTTCCAGCAAACTAGTTAAAAACCTGTGCGATCAACAGCTTGCTTATAAAGAAAAGAAAGGGCGCGGTTTGGGTTATAATCAGACTCCTCCTCCATATAATAATAATTACACTTATCTGCCAATGACTGAGGAGGAGATGATGAATGAGAGTAGCATGACTTTTGGTTCTAAAACCAACAAGTCATCTTCTAATGACAGACAAGTTGAGAAACAGAAGCCTACTCCATTAAATTTTATTTCAAAAGGCTCGATTGATCCTAACGTTTCATCTTCATGTACAGATGATATTTCTGAAGTAAATTGTGGAGATGTTCATGGGAGTGAACCAGTCGTTGTTTCAAATATTTCTGAACCTTATTTTGAACCTTATTCTGAACCAACTGAATCTGACATGGCTTTTAGTCGTTCTTTATTTGCGTCGTTTTCTGCTTATGTTTCGTCTTGTGAGCCTGTTGTTTTGGGCAAAACTGATGATGTTTGTGTTGATGATTTGAACAATAAGTGTGGTGATGATTGTTTTTCAGTTAATATGTGTGATTCTAATGCTTCTAACGTCTCAGTTAATGAAAATGTTACAGGTGAGGTCCCTCAGGATGCATTCAGTGAAACCACTGAAACGAATTCTCAAGAAAATCAAGAGTATCCTGATTCTTCTTCTGAACCTGTCTCAGTGGGTGTCCCTAATGTTGAATCTAGTGGGACCCCATTGGAAACTGTAGTGGAAATTGAACCTGAATCGTCTTCACATGATAAATGTGTTGAGGAAATGCATATTGATGAGACTTCTGCACGTTCAGATAATGAACCTGAATTAGTTTCACATGACAAATGCATTAATGAAACGCATATTGATGAAACTTCTTCTTGTTCAAATATCGAACCAAAATTAAATAACAAAGAAAAGGATATTGATATTGATATTAGTGAGAAGTCATTAGAAGAAAAACCTTCAAAATGCTCAGAACAACCACAAGCACAACATGTTCAGAAAATCAAGACGTCAAATCATTCAAAATCAAGCAAATCGTGCAAAAGCTTTCAAAATACACACAAATTGAAGCGTCAAACATGTTTTAACTGTGGCATCGCTGGTCACATTGCCAGAAATTGTGGTCAACTCCCAAGGGCATCGTACAAGAAAAAGTCAGTGCAAGATCAGAAGGTCATGTTTAACCGATATCGTTGTTCTGAGTCAATGACGACTGAAAAGACCAAGACAATGAAAACCAACTATCGCAAGACTAAACCTTCTGATCAGGATTGGAATGCAGCCAAACGCAAAAATCAAAAACAACAAAATGATTTTCGAAGATCTCAACATAATGCTTTTGGTAACTACAATTCTAACTGGTCAAACAAGCATTGGAAACCTAAAGCTAAGGCCAAGCAATCCAATCCATCTCATACATGTCATCGAAACTTTGTCTTTCAAAATAATTCAAAGTTTTTAAATAAAGAAAACTTAGTGTGGCAGAGAGTAACTTATATTGATGCACAAGGAAAACCCAGATCCACTATGGGCTGGGTTCCTAAATCTAACTAATCCCGCTAATCGTACAGGAACAGCTGTGGAGGACAACCGTGCGCCTCTGGTACATGGATAGTGGCTGTTCCAGGCACATGACAGGGGACTTATCCCAACTGGAAAATGTCAAAGAATTTAATGGTGGATATGTCTCATTTGCGGGAGGAGATTCAGGCAGAATCACGTTAAAAGGAACTGTACGAAACGGCGTGTTAAGCTTCGAAAATGTCAATTATGTTCCAGAACTGAAACACAATCTGTTGAGCATTTCTCAGATTTGTGATCGAGGAAATTCAGTTCACTTTACAAAGAAAGGATGTCATGTTCTTAAACCTGGAATTGTCATTCCAGAAGACTGGTTCTTAATGTCAGCAGAGAGACGAGGAAACGCTTATGTGATTGATATGAACAAGAAACCGTGTGAGGAAATTACTTGCCTATTCTCCAAGATTTCAGAACATGATGGTCTACTGTGGCATCGTCGTCTTGGGCATGTGAACATGAAGAATTTGAATCGACTGGCAAAAGGTCAATTAGTACGCGATCTTCCGATAAAAGATTTCATGTTGGTTGAAAGGTGTGTTGCTTGTGCAAAAGGAAAAGCTCATCGAAAACCTCATAAGTCAAAACCAGCACCATCGACGAAGGCCGTGCTTGAACTACTTCACATGGATCTTTTTGGTCCAGTGAATGTGTTGAGTATTGGCAAGAAAGCTTATTGTCTTGTAATTGTTGATGATTATTCTCGCTACACCTGGGTATATTTTCTCAGTCACAAGAATGAAACTGCAGTCTTGGTGAAGCAATTTATCACTCTGGCTGAAAATAAAGCGAGTGCTAAGGTGAAGGTTATTCGATCTGATAATGGGACAGAATTCAAGAACGCTACTTTGGACACATTCTGCTCTGATAAGGGAATTGATCGTCAGTATAGTGCACCACGGACTCCTCAACAGAATGGAGTAGCTGAAAGAAGAAATCGTACTCTTATCGAGGCTGCACGAACTATGCTGGCTGACTCGAAGCTTCCTAGCTTCTTTTGGGCCGAAGCTGTTAGCACGGCTTGTTACGTCCAGAATCATGCTTTAGTAAACAAACGACATATGAAAACTCCATATGAGATTCTGGAAGGACGTAAACCTTCGGTTTCACACTTTTGCATCTTTGGTTGTCCATGTGTGTTACTACTTATGGACTCTAATGGAAAGTTTGAGGTCAAAGGAGACGAATGTTACTTTGTTGGTTATGCTAAAGGGTCAGCCTATAGAGTATACAACAAGGTAACTAAAAAGGTCATCGAGTCGTGCAACATTGAATGGCTCGAGGAAAATGCTACGGATGCTAGAGTTGGACCAGATTGGTTATATGATTATGCTGAATTGTTTAAGTCATTTAACGTTTTGTCAAGTGATTTTTCAGATGCAGGTGTGTCTATTCAAAAACAACCTCTGTCTTTTGAGGATACTGAAGATGAAGAACAGACAGAAGGAAGCGTCAGACATCATACCATTGATCCGCCAGGAATGGTGTTTACGCAGCATACTTCAAATAGTCCACAAACGTCCCATCAATCCCCTGAAGGTGCTTCAAATAGTGGTTCTACATCTAATGGTTCCGGATCTGCACTATTTCTTGAACAATTTCCTGAAGATTGCATTATTACCACTCCATTCGTTCATAATACTGCAGCATCTAATGAGGGGGAGTCCAGCAACACCACCACTGAAGATGAGACCGTACCTGACCTGGCAATACCCACAATTGTTCAACGGAATCATCCTATAGAGAATGTGATTGGTCCTGTAAATGCAGGAGTCTTAACCAGGAGCCAATCAGGAACTATCAATACTTGTTTATATTCTTGCTATATTTCTCAAATCGAACCTAAAACTGTTGATATAGCTTTGCAGGAACCAGGCTGGGTAGATGCTATGCATGAAGAGCTAAACCAGTTTGAGAAGCTTGGAGTATGGAAACTGGTCAAGTTGCCACAGGGAAAGCGAAAACTTGGAACTAGATGGGTTTTTCGAAACAAGCAAGATTCTGCAGGGGTTATTGTTCGAAATAAAGCAAGGCTGGTGGTTCAGGGATTTCGACAAATAGAAGGCTTGGATTATGATGAAGTATATGCTCCGGTTGCCCGACTTGAAGCTATCCGGATTTTCTTAGCTTACGCGTCATATATGGGGTTCACTGTGTATCAGATGGACGTCAAGACAGCTTTTCTCTATGGGGATGTGAAGGAAGAAATTTTTGTTGAACAGCCACCAGGTTTCGTGCATCCAGATCATCCAGAATATGCCTACAAGCTAGATAAGGCATTGTATGGATTACACCAAGCACCACGTGCTTGGTATGCCACACTAACTGAACATCTTCTGGCTCATGGGTATACACGTGGCACGATAGACCAGACTCTGTTTATCAAGAAGGTGGGCAAGGATCAGATCTTAGTTCAAATCTATGTTGATGATATTATTTTCGGATCTACAAGTGAGGAACTTTGCAAGGAGTTTGAGAGAGTTATGAAAAAGAAATTTGAAATGAGTGCTCTTGGAGAAATGACACTGTTTTTGGGTTTACAAGTCAAGCAGAATTCTCAAGGGATTCTTATTCATCAAGGGAAGTATGTGGATGACGTGCTAGCAAAATTTAAGTTTTCAGACGCAAAGCCTGCTGAAACACCAATGGCAGAGAGACCGCTATTGACTGAAGATGAAGAAGGATCTTCTGTGGATCAACGTCAGTATAGGTCTATGATCGGATCGTTGATGTATCTGAATGCTAGTCGTCCGGATATTATGTTTGCTGTCTGCAACTGTGCAAGATATCAGGCTAATCCTAAAACTTCTCATCTTACTGCTGTTAAACGAATCTTTCGGTACCTTAAAGGCCGACCTAGGTTTGGTCTGTGGTATCCGAGGGATTCCAATTTTGACTTGTTTGCTTTTTCTGATAGCAATTTTGGAGGTACTGATAGTGACAGGAAATCTACATCAGCTGGATGCCAGTTTCTGGGTGACAGGCTCATTTCTTGGCAATGCAAGAAACAACAAACGGTGGCGATTTCTACAGCTGAAGCTGAGTATGTTGCTGCTTCTGCATCTTGCTCTCAAGTGGTGTGGATGCAACATCAATTGCAGGACTACGGTTTGACTTATCTCAATACTACTATTTACTGCGATAATGATGCTGCAATACAAATTGTTAGAAATCCTGTTTTTCACTCCAAAACCAAGCACATAGACATCAAAGTTCATTTTATTCGAGATTGCTTCGACAGAGGTCTTATTACACTTGAGCAAATCGACACAGATGCAAATGCTGCCGATTTGTTCACCAAACCTGTCAGCAGCTCAAAATTCAAAGTGCTTGTGGATTTTCTGAAAATGATCCGCTTTACTGACTGAGCATGTTTTTGTTTTTCGTAGGTAAATTTGTTCATAAAGTTTTCTATTCTTAGGTAGTTTTTATTTATGCTTAAATTTAGGGGGAGAAATTTTGAAAAATACAAAAACATTAAAAAATAGAAAAATACAAAAAGAGGTGTGGCATGACTGGGAAATGAAATGAATTTTCACATTATGGTCGAGGGCTGACTCATGTAAGACCAGTATCGAAATAGTTTGACTCTAGTATGATGTGTTGGTAGGCTCTATCTTTAAGACTGGAAACATTGGCTGTTTCTATTCAGAACTAAAATAGTATATGACCTCAGAAAAGAAAATCACTTGGAATTAGCTCATGTCTATTTGAATGTCTGTATGTTGTCCCGATACACACAATTTTGGTCTGACTCTGAAATCTTCTCTGAAAAAGTCGTGTATCTCCTTTGCTGTATCCAGATATATGCTGACCTGGAGGTGCTAGGCAACGTCAGCTTCTGCTGCATCCAGATACATGCTGACCTAGCTGTACGTTGTCGCGCTGTAGATCAATTAAACACCCGAAAGAGGCCCTCAAGTGCCCAAAAGAAACCCAAGAAACCTATATCAAATTGAGAAAAACTCATTTGATTTGTATATTACACCATCTCTGCTTAAGATCTATTCTGTTCTCTTCTCAATCTATTCCCAGTTAAGATTTCAGAGATTTGGATTGGACTTGTGAAATATGTGGTAGGGAAACTACTTGCATGATAGAGTGTGCTGTATATAATTCCGAGATTTGATTAGTATTTGTTTGGGTGTTCATTGTTAAGACATCAAAACATGATAAAATGAGTTACAGGCAGTTATATGGAAAAGGTCTAGGGAGACGAGTTTAAGTGGACAAATATACTGGCAATTGTCTAGATCATTCAGTAGTAGATCAGTGTTGATAAATGAAGTCAGGCCCGAAACCTTGTGATTTGATCCCTGAGTATCTATGCAAATTTCCTAATTTATTTTGTAAATAATATTTTATTATTTAATTTTTGTTTTTTAGGTTTTTGTTTTGCGAATATTGCTCAGAAGGTTTAGCGGGTATTTTTAAGTTAAATCTGAAATTAATTTTTTTTAAAGGGTTTATGTTGAGATATAAATGATGAATCTGTTAAGCCCAATCTTAAGTTTCAAGCCCAATCCGTTAAGTTTTGACCCAAAAGTCAAGGGCCCATGATCAGTTTTGAAGTATAAATAGCTGGTTTCGAGTCGAGACCTAATTTATCACTCGAAACCAAGTCTCATTCTCTCTCAAAAGCTCCGGTGATCTTTGAAGATTCCGATTGGTCTCTGGTTACGACTCGCAATCTGCGGTTTCGACTTGTTGATAATCAAGGTATTATGATATTATTATTCAAGTTTTTGCAGAAAATTATGAATACTTGAAGAAGCTCCGATGAAGATTTGAAGATTCTGGCTCAAAATCAAGAAGCTCCGATGAAGATTTGAAGATTCCGACTCGCAATCATGAACACTAAGATGAAGATCATATGATTGTGTGGTTGCGACTCAGACAACACAATGACTCGAGACCAGTGGTTGCGAGTCGCAATCTCAAGATTGCGACTCATGGTTTCGACTCAGAGTCTATTGGTTGCGACTCATGGTTGCGACTCAATGTCAAGTGGTTTCGACTCGAGACCTTTCGGTTTCGACTCGAGACCTTTCGGTTTCGACTCGAGACCTTTCGGTTTCGACTCGAGACCTTTCGGTTTCGACTCATAGTCTCGAGTCAACAGTAACAGTGTTATTTATTAATTGTTATATCTGAACACTGTTATGACAAAGGTTGGAAATTTTAATTAACTTGTGTTTTGTGCAGAAAATGGACTTGAAGTTTATATCTTCTCACAATCAAGTAGGATATTTGGCACCTCCACCAGAGAAATACAAGCAGATGTACATGTCACTGATGAAAGGTCTAAATAACTGCCGGATTGCTCATGCTCTTGGTGAGAATCCAGTTGTTTATGAAGAGCTTATTCAAGATTTTTGGAAGAGTGCTAAAGTTGAAGTTGTTGAAGGAAAGGGAGCTATAGTTGCTGAAATTCAAGAGAAGAAAGTTATAGTGACTGAGCAGATGATTAGAGAAGCGTTAAGATTTAATGATCAGGAAACAGATCCAATAGAACTTCCAGCTGGAACAGTGGAAGCAATTCTACCTCGTTTGAGCTACGAAGGGAAGTTTCCACCCCTGACAAAGAAGTTTGTGCATCCGTACTGGCGTCTATTGCTGCACATGTTCCCTTTGTGCATGACAGAAAATAGAGGGGGAACTGATCAGTTGAATACCACTCAGTCTGCCGCTTTGATATGTGTGATTACTAATGAGCCGTTCAATTATTCAAGATATATCTTGGAAGCGATGAAGAGAAATGCTATCGGACTTCGAAAGGATAAGTTTCTTATGTACCCGAGGTTTTTGCAGATGATTTTGAATGATCATTATCCAGAATTGAAGAGATCTGGTGATACGTTGGAATTAAAGCCTATGGGTCCATCATGTTTTGGTGCACTTACTACAAAGAAAGGTACAGAAAAGAAGTTTGAAGGTTTGATTCCATTGGAGAAGTTTGGTCAATTTGCAGAGACGGAAGATGTTAATGCAAATCCAGTACTAGTACGACCCGTTCCAGTGCATAGTGTGCCTGCAAGTGCCATTGTTGCTGAAGAACATGATATTCCTAGGAGAGTTGAAGGTGAGCCTGAGACGGAGTGTATAACAATTAACTCTGACGATGAAGGTGTCGAGATTATGTGTGATTCTGATGATGATAAAGAACTTCCTCCTGAAGTTGATGCCGTTGTTTCTACTGTTGAACCAGTGATTACTGCTGAAAGTTTGGCGATGCTGTTAAAGTCAGTAACTGACAAGATGGGAAATCCTCCTTCCAATCTGTCAGTATCAACTGAAGAGCTTGATGAAAGCCCAATGGATTCTGATTCCTTGCCGTTAAAAAGGAAAAGGAGGGATCCTAGACCTGGAATGTTTGTTGAACAAGGAAAAGATCAATCCGTGAATGTTGCTGATGATGACGAAGGTTTATATGACTTCGATTTTGAAAGAAATGTTAGTGATACCACCACCACTGCTGAGAATATCTTTGAGTTTGATGTTGATACTCAAAGAGATGAGATGGATACGGAAAATGTTGAAGTTCAAAGGGATGATATAGATGTTACTACTGCTGAAGTTCTAGCTACAACTGTTGATGCTGTGCAAATTGGTATTTCTGATGTTGAAGTTCACAATGATGCTGGTCCTTCTGGAATTGTTCATGATGAACCTAGCAGTTCTAGTGGTAAAAGACCTGAAGAACCACTAAGAATGCCGTTTGATGATGATTCAAGTGATGAAGATGAGTTTATCAGTATGAGAGATATAAAGAAACGAATGGTTGTGCTTGAGCAAGATTCCATTCATAAAGATGCGAAGATTATCCAACTTGAAGATACTATTGTGAAGAAAGATCAACAGATTGAGCAACTTCAAGGAGATGTTAGTTTGTTGTTCAATATGGTTTATGATTTACGAGGGAAGTTGGAGAAGAAATTTGGACAAGAATTCTCTGATCCAACTGATGTTGAAAACCGAAAAAAGGCTTTTGCTAAAGATGATGTTGAAAGAAGTGCTGCAATGGAACAATATTTCAAGAGAGTTACAAATCCAGTGGCAGACAAAGAGAAGGCAGAAAGGATTAAAAAGAAAAGAGAGTTGGTGATTTTGAAGAACAAGAATTTGAATCCAGATGATGAGGAAGCTCATGCAACTCATCATTTAATGGATGTTGGTGAAACTCTCTATGACAAAGTTGGTAATCGTTCTAGTGTAATTAGCTGGGGATATGATCATGATCGTAAGAGATGGTGGATAAAGAGAAAAATTGGTCCTGTCGAGTGGTATAAGCATCCAGGCCAGTTTCAGTCTTTCACTAAGGTGGATTTGACAAATTTGTCTAATGCACCTTATGTGGATGATAAGCCTGGAGGTGCTGGATATATATTTTTCGAGAGATTGAAGAGGGAGGTACTTAAGGGTTTTCCTTCAATGCGAACGACAGAGTCCATTGTTAAACCAGCTAAAGGAATTAGAGATCCTTACACAAACAAACGTATGAAGATTGTGCATTGGCCAGCTACTGATAAAGAAAAGACGATTCCGTTAGTGAGAAAGATCCCGAAAGGTGCGCTGAAGACATTACACTTTTGGGTATATGATGAACGTCTTGGGCAGGCAGTGATTGTTTGTGATGGAGAAATGAGTTATTGTTTGGTGGATCAGATTGATTTGCTAAATCTTGCTGCTGAAGATCTGGAAGTTTTGGCATGTAATCAGATCAGAGCTACAGAGAAATATGAAGAAATAGCTAAGGCTTGGACTGCTGCTGTAGCGTCTGTTCTGCATATTCATAAGAAGGGATTTGGTGGTTATAAGGATAGTGCAAGTGGTGGTGATCAAGGCAATTGAAGTCAGAAGAACCTTCATGCATAAACCTAGGGGGAGATTGTTGGAACCCGAAGGTTTATTCATGTAGGTTAGTATAGTTTAAGGGTTGATTATGTACTTGTTTAGTTTACATGTTTTGGGTCGATTTTGTAAGGGTTGGGCTAGTCTACTTGGTGTCGAAATGGGCTTAGGTTTGTAGCCCAGTTGTTTTGTATTTAAACACACCTCAACCTCTTGGTTGAGGTTGTTGTTGATCAGTTGTTTGGTTGCGACCCAAGGGACACAAGGAACCGGTTTCAGTTGAAGTCTTGTATCAGTCTTTGCTTGATCATTAAATGCAAGATTTCGGTTTGTGATTCATTTGTTATTCTTGTGTTAATTATTATAGTTTGTTCTTGAATCGGCTTGTGATTGTTTTCCGCACCTTCACAAGTTAAAGGTTGATATCATTGAAAGATCCTAACGGGTTTTACAAGAAGCGTTGTATCGAGTTGACCCCTTCAACATATACTGGCAACTTTATCTCCCCTACGGTATTCCTAGCTTCTCCACTGAAACCAACGAGCACATTGAACTTCGAAGTAATGTCCATTGGAGATACATTCATCCTCTTCAATGTTTCCAGCTGAATTATGTTGACAGAACTGCCATTGTCCACTAATATCCTGCATATAAAATGGTTAGCAACATATAATGTTATTACGAGAGCATCATGGTGAGGATCCTGAACAGTATCCCTGTCATCACTATCGAAAGTGATCACTTTATCGGTTGTAAGGGTAGTCATCCTAGCTGGTTTGTCTCCCCTTTCAGTCTTAGCTTCTTTTGCATGTCTCTTGGCCGCAGAATACGAAGTGCCACAAATGTCGGATCCTCCTGAAATAAAGTTAATTATTTTGGCATCTGCTGGGGGTGATGCCGCTCGTTCAGGATCCTTCTCAGGATCCTGCCCTTTATTCTTCTTTCTTCCCAGCAAATCCTTCAGATACCCCTTGCTTAACAGGTAGCTTATTTCTTTCCTTAGAGCAATGCAATCCTCAGTCACATGTCCGAAATCTTTATGGAAGGCACACCATTTGGATTTATCCTTCCAATCAGCTTTCTGTTGATTCTTTCGAGGCCACCTAGCTTTGTCTCCTAAACCCTGCATAGCATACATTAACTCAGGTATATTAACAGAAAAGCAGTATTCAGACAATTCAGGATATTCTTTAGGATCCTCGTCTTCAACAACATTCACTTTCTTGTTATCATTTCTGCCATATGGCTTGTAGCGATATGGTTTATACGAGGATTCTGATTTCTTGTTGGTTGATTCGTATGTTGAGGTAGAATTCATCCTCTCTTGCATCTTTTTGTCATCTTCCAAGCGGATATATCTCAAAGCCCTGTTACGAGCTTCGTCGAGATTCCTGCAGGGATTCATTACAAGATCCTGATAAAACTGAGAATCCTTTTGTAACCCCATCTTAAAAGCCTGCACAGCTGTTGCAACATCAAGATGTGGGATATCCAAGGATTCTCGACTAAACTTGTTCACATAATCCCTCAAGGATTCCTGAGGTCCTTGAGTTATCCTGTAAAGATCACTGGTTAGTTTCTCAAAACTCCGACTGCAAGAAAACTGACTATTAAATAAATTAACCAAATGAGAAAACGAAGTAATTGAGTGAGGAGGAACATTTAATAGCCATTTTAAGGCTGATCCTGTCAAGGTAGAACCAAAACCCTTGCACAAGCATGCTTCCTTGAGCTCCGGAGGGATAGGGTTAATCTCCATTCTTTCTCTATATTGGACAACATGCTCTTCAGGATCCGTAGTCCCATCATACAATTTCATGTTGGGGGTCTGAAATCTTTTTGGGATTTCAGCATCACAGATAGGATATGCAAAGCGGGATATCCTGTGGCTGTCTTGGGATACTTCCGGAATTGGCTGGACCACTCCAGGCACACTGGATATCATGTCCTTCAATTTCTGAAGTTCCCTAGTAAATGTTGATGTCATACCTGCATCCTGCAAAGACCCATTATTGTTAGTAGCAAGAGTATTATTATTTGACATGTTACCGGTCTGAGGATTCTGGCCATATCCTAAAGCATATCCTGAGCTCCTCACAGTTGACATCCTGACCGAGGAGGGTATCTCAAGAATATGATTCTGAGAATGGCTTGGCACGATATTCCCCCGATTATCTTCAATGTAAACTACAGAACTGAAGTTCAAAGCTCTAGGCTGCAAAGGAGTGAAAGTTTCTTCAGTAGGTCTACTTGGGCCGGATTTCAAGAGTTGTATATCTCTCATCAGCATCCGATTAGTTTCCTGCTGCTGCCTCATTTGTTCTTGTATACTACCAAACAAATTCAGAATTTCATCATTAGAAGCCAAAATAGGACCAGATCCCTGAGTAGTGGGAGCGGGGATAACATCTCGAGCCACATGACTTTCAGTTCCATGTGAAGAAGTTTGCATTCGTGGAGGAGGAGGTGGAAGCACCGAACCAATTGTTGCAGAGGTTGTAGCAGACATGGTGGAAGAGCTCATGTTTGATCTCGAGGCCATTGAAAACAATGTAGCAAAAAGTTTTGACAATAGAAAGCCGAGTAATGATTTTACTAAAATTTTTAGCAAAAATAGCACCACTTGCCCCACGGTGGGCGCCAAATTGTTTTGGTCAAAAATTACCGAAGCAATTAAGTGATCAAATTAGTTAAATGAGGTAGTGTGCTAGAAATATGTGTGAAAAATATGTTAACCAAGTTAATTGTAAAAACAGTTTCAGGATACGGCTCAGGATATAGAGTTGTATCTATGATCAAACAATGAGCAAAAAAGTAAAGGTTGACACGTGATGTACGAGGAAAGCCCTTGATCAATCTAGAACGCCGGCACAAAACCTCGGGAGCTGACAATCGCAGCTGCCTTGTTCTTCTATTACTTCAAATATCAGGATACAGTGCATGATGTGATGCGGATCAACTAGGTGTTACAATGTAATTTGAATACAAGTGTTCGTGTATAGTGTTTGCTGTGAGCTAGAGAGCAAAAGTGTTCGAAAGTGTGTGTGAAAGTTGCGTGCCTTAATCTGATCCGCCCCCATCTATTTATAGTAAAAGAAATGTAACAAACTATCCTAATAAACCGGGATCCGGTGAATATTCCCCACTCGAACGTTGTAGACCTGGTCTTTCGGATTCAACGTCTCTCACATAACAAATACGCCCGAGTCTTGAGGAGAAGAAGTCCATCTGACCGTTAGTAACACACAGCCTCTAACATGCACGTGGTTAATTTAGTTAACATCAGGATATCGCCTAGGATGTTAGCAATATCCTAATCCAGTATCCTGATCACAAGTAAACAACCAAAAGCAGGATATTATTCAGAATATATATACTCAGAAAATGACCCATAACAATATACATTTGTGTCTTTTAATTAAATTATAATTTAACATAGTTATTTCATAAAAAATAAATAAAAAAATTCGGGTTGAACGAGTCGTGTTCAGGTCAACCCACGAAATTTTGGGTCGTGTTCGGGTTCATATGAATGATACGACTTTCGGGTTCGGGTCGGGTTCAGGTTCGTGTAAAATTTTCGGGTTCGGGTCGGGTTGAACCCGCCAACCCATGAACCCGACCCGTTTAGCACCCCTACATCATACCAACCCTCCAAGCTTCACCCAAAGAACAAAAACAACAAATCAGAAGACAAGCACAGGGTCATGACACCAAGGCATGGGGACGTGCCCCACTCAAGCATCCAAAAAGAAAAAGACAAACAGAAGCAGATAAGAGACACGGGGCCATGTCCCATGGATACGGGCCGTGATCAACTCCCATATATGCAAATCTTGGATATTACAACAGGTACAATGGCAACAGGGCCGTGCAAGCATTTGGATTGACCCAACTCATTAAATGAAGACAGAAAAGAAGGGGACACCCCGTCGTGCCCACCAGGAACAGGGCCGTGTAAAGCTTCTATTTCCAACTATAAATAGGGGTGATTGGTTCCATTGTAATCCATCCCTTGGCAAACCACTTCTCTCACACCTGCCACCACTCCACCACCACAATACCACCATCATCCACCACACTCATCCATCATCCATCTTTAGAGTGTGTAGTAGTCTCGGGATCCAAGATTGATCGTAAGAGTTTTTGTCAAACAAAGACCATGCTTGGCTAATCCCTTACATCACTTGGTGAAGACAAGTTATTTATGTATTACGTTTGATTTCCAAGCTTTGGTAAACTTTTTAATTGGGTGTGTATTAATGACTTTAATATCTAGTTTTTTATATTGAGAGTGAACTTTATGCTATGATCTCTTCATGTTTTGTTGATTCACTCATTCTTATCTTTACGGTCTATATAAAGCGTGTTAACTGCCTGGAAGGGGGTTAGAAGGGTGGTTTGGATAAAGTTCTTACCTTGTTCAGTGTATAGATCCTGTGATGACTTGATTCAAGCTTATTAGGACTTCCTTTGAGGAAAATAGCAACAAATAGAGGGAAGTAAAACGGCTTGAACCGCTTATAAATAAAATACTATAAAACTTTAAACTGGTCTTATGGGACTGTATCCTTGCTGACTCAGACCAATGTGGCTGAGGGTAGCGTTGCCTCCAAAAGAGGGACATGCCACATTTTGCATTAATAACTTATTTAATTATCTTTCAATATTCCAGCCTCGCAGGACTGTATCACTGCTGACTCAGACCAATATGGCTAAGGGTAGCGTTGCCTCCAAAAAAGGAACATGCCACTATAACTAAGATAATCTTTTAAAAAACCCAAAGTGCGGAAATCATCAAAGGATACATAAAATATGAGTAGGAACCAAGTGATTCTATCTTGTCTATTTGTTTCTTTTACTACTTTATTTTCTTTCTTTATTTATTTTACTTACTAAAAATATTTTCTTAAAATTAGGTTAGATTAGACGTTGACGATATTCCAATATTAAAAGCTCTTGTGTCCTTGGACGACCTCGGTATCTTACCATCACTATACAACGCCAAGGATGGGTGCATTTGCCCTAGCGTGTTGTAGAGAGTGATAGTGTTATATCGTGTTTTATAATTGTAAAGCTTGATAAACGAGTAAAAAGTACTTAAAAATATATTTAAAATCATACACACTCGCATCACATCAGATAGTTCGAGAGCTTTTTGGGGAAGACATTCGGTGAATGCTTCCTTGGAAGACTAGTATCTCATTTATCTTATATATGTTTAGTTTTAATTCAAATAAAATGTTCTTTATGACTTTATATTCTACTTTGTGGGTTAACTTATTCTACAAAGGCTCCTAAAAATAAGAAGTATAAGAAGACATTATAGAGTGACAAGTATCCAAGAACCTAAAACCTAAACCCACTACACCACCATCCAAAACCTAAACACCCACCCCACCACCACCCAAAAACCTAAACCTCCCCCCCCCCACAAATAAAAAAAAACTATACCTCACCAACCCCCCCCCCCCCCCAAGAAAAAAAAAAAACCTAAACAGCCACCCCCACCTTACCACCACCCAAAAAAAATTGGTGGCTGATGGGGGGGGGGGGTGAAGAAACAGTGACCAGAATGACTGGAATCAATCAGATCATGGGTTTAGTTTCTGCATAAAAGGGGTTAATCCTCTCACTGATTCGGGGTTTGACTGAATTCCTTCTCCGGTGATTACTGCAAAACAGAAAGTCGTTAGACTCGCCACGGGGAGAATGGGGGTTCTCTCCGTGACCACCCTCCGGCGTGAGAATAAGTACAGTGATCTTAATGAAGAAGAAATAGTAGATTGAAGTGGAAAGTAACTTGTGAGATCATACCTGCAATGCCTTATTTATAGCCGATTTTGGGCGGGAAGTTGGTGCGACGGAGATAGTAATGGAGAGTGCTTTTCCATTAGTTAGTTATTTTTCCTTCAGTTAATCTCCTTACACGGATCGTGGGTTTTGATCAACGGCTGGGGAGTTGCCACGTGGAAAGTGGTTTTGGGTAGATCCTTCCCCAAGTTAGTATCATCATCGTGATTTAGATGAGTGTCTAGGATTGTGCCACGTCATCTTCGGTTATAACCGAATGGTCATGCACGATGAGCATCTAAGGCTTTCTAGAAGATCTACAGCTGTAAACCGCTATGTCTTTTCCACGTGTCCAGTCTGTTATAACAGAAAAGAATCTTTTGTTCAAGTCTTGATTTTAGACGTGCAGAGATGTTTAGGATTTTATCTTCAAGTCTAACTGTTCCCTTGCGCGGGCCCGCGCAAGGGTGTTAGTTAAATGTTGGTTTCTCCTTTCTTCCGGTGCGTGTTTATTGAAGACTGTTTACTTTCATAACTTGTTTGAGACCACTGCGCAGCCACGCATGGTCTTGTTTAAGATGTTTCTAGAAGTGATGCTATGGAAAGGTCTTATGTGCCTGCGTAAGGCTTTTGGGAGCATACTCCTTTGTTGTTGAACTGTTTCTTCCCAAATCCTGTTTTGGGACAGTTGCGCATCCTCACAGGGTCTTTGTTCAAGATGTCTTGGGATAAGGTTGTGGTATGGCCTTATCCACATGCACAAGGTTTTTGGAACCATACCCCTTCAAGTCCCCAAGTCCAGTGTTGCTTCTATGCGTGTAGGTGGAGCACTGGACTATACAAAATTAAGTGTGCGCTTTTTGCTTTGAGAAGTAGTAGGCTTGTTTGGCGCGAAGTACGAAGAATCCTTTTGTGGAAGATATTTTTATGTTTCTTCAAGTTGATTGGTTGTGCGCCATAGAAACTGTGCTTCGCATGAATTTAGTTATTTCCTTGATTGTTGACAAGGATGTGCAATCATGTCCGCCTACTGTGAGGGCTTTTAGCATATGATTATACGATTCGTATAAAAGTTGACACTAAATTTGTTTGGGATGTTGAATCTGGTTTTTATTGACCGTTGTTGTGTCAATAATTGTATTGCGCTGTTATGTTAACTGCCGCACAAATAACTGTATAAATGTGCTGCCGCATAATTTTATTAGTGCGCTGTTGCGCAAGTAGCTGTCTTAATATGCTGTCACACAATTTCGTTATTATGCTACTGCGTAAGTAACTGTGTTTTTGCTCATCTTAGTTACAATGTTTGCATGGGGTAGGATTACTTTGTTTAGGTAGGACAAATAAAAATGGTATAAAGCTCATGTGTGAACGTAGGGCTTGACCTTGCGGTACTTGTGACCGCGGACCGTTCATGAGACTTGTGTTGTGTTACCATAGTGTTTTTATGCTTACCAAAAGGAATCACATGCCTTTATAATGAAACACAGAAGCATAGTGGAACTGAGACTTTGTATTGATTTGGATAGGGCGCAGAGGCCGGTAAATACAATGTAAATAGATACGATAATTATGATGTATATGTAAGCAGTGACCGTTGTACGGTATGTTGGTTAGCGTTGTATGCTGTTCAAGTACGAATGGCCCGGTTACATATAGCACCTGCGCAGCTGTTGCGCATTCCAAGTACGCAGGACGTCTGTTCCGTCGAGTCGTCATAAGGTGTACGCACCCTTTCCTAGAACTTCATTAATGACGTAGGGCCCTTCCCATTTGGGCGCGAGCCTTCCCAGTTTTCCAGCGTTTGATGCTTCGTTGTCTCGTAGTACGAAATCTCCCGGTATGAAAGTGCATATGCGTACTCGAGCATTGTAATATTTTTCCAGCTTTGATTTATCCTTGGCTTCATTGATGGTTGCATTTTCGCATCTTTCCTCGAGGAGGTCCAGGTTGAGTCTGCGCTCATGCTCATTGTTTTGTTTTTCCATGGCTAGCATTCGAGGTGACAGGTGGCCAATTTCCGCCGGGATTACTGCTTTAGAGCCGTAAACGAGGCTAAATGGCGTTTCTCTCGTGCTAGTCTTTGGCATAGTGTGGTGAGCCCATAAAATGCTTGGGAGTTCATAAACCCACCCTCTTCTTGCGGTTCCCAACCTTGCTTTAATGCCGTCTACGATCTGTTTGTTAACGCTTTCGAACTGACCGTTTGCCTGTGGATGGGCCACGGAGGCGAAACTAGGTTCGATGCGCATTTCCTTCATCCATTTTTGTAGATCTTCTGACTCAAAATTGGTACCATTGTCTGTGATAATGCGCAGGGGCAATCCAAACCGACATATAATGTATTCCCAGATGAATTTTCTGATTACCATTGTGGTGGTTGATGCTAGGGCTTTGGCTTCTACCTACTTGGTGAAGTAATCCACTACAACTAATATAAATTTTACTATGCCGGGTGCATTTGGAAAGGGACCTACGAGGTCGATGCCCCATTGTTGAAAGGGCCACGCTGTGGTTACTAGAACCAAAGGGTTCTTTGGACGAAGTGTCTTTGGAGCATGACGTTGGCATGATGTACAGTTACGCAAGATCTCTACAGCATCTAAATGCATACCAGGCCAGTAATAGCCTGCATTCATGATTTTTGCTACCACCCTGCGTGGGCCTGCGTGGATTCCGCATAGTCCTTCATGGATTTCCCGGACCAAGTATTGTGCGTCATGCTTGTCTACGCATCGTAGGAGAGGACCCATGTAAGACTTGCGATACAGGATTCCATCCACCATTTCATAATCTAGTGCTTTGTGTTGGATTTTACTTGTTTCCGCTTTTCCCTCCGGGAGAGTTCCATGTTGTAAATACATAATAATTGGGGACATCCAGGATGGATTCCCAACTTCAATCATGTTTACATGTCTCAGAGGAACAGATGGGTTTGAGAGAACTTCAATGCGGACTTTCTTTGCTAGGTGCTTGAAGCTTGTAGCGGCTAGCTTACTTAGCGCATCCACGTGCTTGTTCTCGCTTCTGTTAATGTGGATTATTTTGAAGGTCTGAAACTGATTGATTAGAGTTCTTGCCTGCTCGAGATATAGTGCCATTGCTTCACCTTTTGCGTCGTAGCGACCATTGATTTGTTCGGCTACCAGCTTGGAGTCAACATGTACTTCAACATTTTTTGCCCCCATTTTGAGCGCTAACCGGAGACCTGCGAGGAATGCCTCACACTCCGCTTCGTTGTTGGTGCTTTTGAAATCTAGCTGAATGGCGTAGGTAAGTTCGTGATTGTCGGGGCTAACTAGGCGGAGACCAGCTCCTGCGCCATCGTCGTTGGAAGCACCATCTGTATGTAGGGTCCAGACCCTGTCGTCGAAGACTGGGGTAGGATTTTGTATGGCTTCGCATTCCTGGATCTTATCGACGGGAACTTCAGTAACAAAGTCTGCTAGGACTTGGCCTTTGATGGCTGGGCGCGGCTTATACAAAATGTTATATCCTCCCAGTTCAATGGCCCATTTGGCTAATCTGCCCGCGATGTCTAGTATGGACAAGATTTGTCCCAGATGGTAGTTGGTAAGGACAGTTATAACGTGACCAGAAAAGTACCTTCGCAACCTGCGCGATGCGTGAACTAGTGCGAGAACAAGTTTTTCCATGATGGAATAGCGCGTTTCTGGACCGGTCAACATTTTGCTGATGTAATAAATTGGAGTTTGGACTCCGTCCCTTTCGAGCATTAGTACTGTGCCAACTGCGCCTATCTGTGTAGCTTTTCTGATGGTCTCGAGCTGCCGCCATGCGTTGCCAAATTTGGGCAATACTTTCCGTTGTGTTGACTACGAGTTCCGGGCCGGTAATTTGGCTTACGCCAACTTCTGTCCAACACAGAGGGGACCGGCATTTACGGCCGTACAATGCCTCAAATGGTGCTGCCTGAATGCTAGTGTGGTAGCTGTTGTTATAAGAGAACTCTACCAAAGGTAGATGTCGTTCCCACCCGTTTCCAAAATCAATGACACATGCTCTCAGCATGTCTTCAAGCGTTTGGATGGTGCGTTTCGTTTGACAATCAGTTTGCAGGTGATAAGCGGTGCTCATATCTAAATGTGAGCCAAAGGATCTATGCGTAGCTTGCCATAACTCAGATGTAAATCGTGGGTCAACGTAAGAGATTATAGAAATTGGCACTCCGTGCCTAGCTACTATTTCCTTCAAGTAGATAGCAGCAAGCTTCGAATACTTGTCTGTTTCCTTGATCGCGAGGAAGTATGCAGACTTGGTTAAGCAGTTCACAATCACCCAAATGGTATCGTTTTCGCTCTGGGACCTTGGTAAGCCTGTAACGAAATCCATGGAAATTTTCTCCCATTTCCATGTTGGCAACTCTGGTTGTTGAAATAAGCCTGACGACTTCTGATATTCGGCCTTAACCCTAGCGTAGGTTAGGCATTTGCTAACGTACTTAGCAATAATGTCCTTCATGTTAGGCCACCAGTACAGAGTCTTGAGATCGTGATACATTTTATCGGCACCAGGATGTATCGAGTAGCGAGACTTGTGTGCCTCGTCCATCACAAGCTCTCGGAGATTTTCCTAAGATGGAATCCAGACATGATCTGCAAGGTAGTAAACGCCGTCGTCTTTGCATTCAAGTTTCTTTTCCATGCTATGCAGTGATTCTGCTAATAAGTTTTTGTTGGTGCATGTTTTGTGACAACAGCTTAATAGTTTGATTATTTAGTCTTTGGATATTTTGTATTGGGCTTAGCATTATTGGTTAGGGAGTTAATCAGTGTAATGGGCTTGGAGAATGGCCTGGCCCAGACCAAAGCCCATGAGCAAGGCTTGTCCTATATAAACAAGGCTTGGCTTAAGGGTTGAGGTTAGACATTTGGGATATTTGGATAAATCTATAGAGAGTGGCTAGGAGATTTCTAGTAGGTCTTAAATTGATTGTAAACTTCGTGTTGGATAATCAATAGAAGACCGGATTGAAAGTGTATCATGTTCTTGATTCTTGTTCTACACGTTTTCTGTGAAATCTAATCTAGAGGATTCCGCACTCTAGGTTGGATAGACGATTCTGTTACGATCCATACGGCTCACGGGACCTACAATTGGTATCAGAGCATTAGGCTCTTGATTTGCTTGGTTCAGAATCGTTTCTGCAGACAATCGGAGTTTTTGGACGTTTTTGAAGGCTGTTTCGGAGTTCTGCTGCTGATTTTGGATCAAATACCAGCATTACGGACCAGATCTGCTGCTTTTCGGATTGATTTCGGACAGGAAATCAGTCATTACGGATAAACAGCATCAATTCCGGACAAGAAACAAGCATTACGGATCAGTTTGAGTTGATTTCGGACCAGATAGACTTGATTCCGGATCTGTCAAAGGGATTACGGATCCATTTCGGATTGATAACTTCCATTTCGGACCTGATCAGTTTCATTTCGGATAAACAGCAAGCAATACGGACGATTTCGGATCAGGAATACTGCATTACGGATCCATTTCGGATTGATGACTTGCATTTCGGATCAATCACAAGCATTTCGGATCCATTTCGGATAAGCAGGTGGTGATTTCGGACCATTTCGAACACAGTTCAAGCATTACGGATCATTTCGGATAAATAGGTGTTCATTTCGGATCAGATCAGTTCTATACGGACCATCTAGGACCATTTCGGACGGGGTGAAATTTTTCTTGGCTCGCGTACAAAAAATTTCGCTGTTCCGCGTTTAGAAAATTATCCGTAACTCATCTTAGAAAACCATTTGCACCGTTGGAATCCTTGGATTTTTAGGGCAAAAAAAAAAAAAAAAAAAAAAAAAAAAAAAAAACCTCTGGAAATTCTTGAAATAGGTTTTTGACATTTTATATCATTGGAATCGTAATCTCGAGACGAATCTAACGGTGTAATTTGATAAAACAGTTTTCAGAAAAATTCTTGTACGGTTTTATCAGTTCGCTTACGGTAAAAGCTCGACAAGGACCAGTAAAGAAGTTAGATTTGGATTTTGACACAGGTTACCAAAATTCATTTGAACTTTTACGCTGCGTGATGGCTAAGGTGAACAATGGAAGTGAGGTTGTTAAAAACTGGCCAAAGCTTATAAATGTCAAAGAATATACTGAATGGAAAAAGAAGGTTGAGGCATATGTTGAAAGTAAGGATGCGAGAATGTGGAGTTGTATGATAGATGGATACTTTGCTCCCACACGTCGTGTTGATGGTAGAGTAAAAGTAATTTCTTATGAGAAGATGGATGAATCTGAGAAACAGTTGGTTGATGCTGAGAAGAAAGCTTTAGCAGCAATAAAGATGTCCTTGCCTGAGGGTGTTAAACATACTTTCAAGACGTATGGGACTTCTAGAGAGCTGTGGGAAGCTTTAGAAAAACGTTATCAGATTCCATCAAAAGTGAATACTTGTGATCAAGCATTGCTAGCTGAGCTTGCAGCTGTGAAGATAGGAGAGGGAGCTACTGAGATAGTAGAGAAAAAGGAAGCAGATGAGGAGAATGCTGAAAAGGTTGAGGCAGAAGTTTCAAAGAGCTTGACGGATGTGAATGAACTTACATCAGAGGTGAAGGTATCATCAGAATCTGTAAGTCATACATGCGCTGAACTACAGGTTAAAGTTGACAGACTATCGGAGCAAAACAAAATTCTGTTAGCCGATTTGGAAAACAGAAAAGCGTTAAATGTTCTTTTGATTAAAAGAGAGTCAAATTGTTTAGAAAAACTCAAATCAAATGAACAAGAAATTAGCAGTTTAACAAGCAAAGTCAATGAACTATTACAGGTCATTGATTTGGCTCGTGAAACTGTGAAAGAAAAGACTAACGAGCTTTCAGAAAAGTGCACAGAATTGGCTGATGCACAAGCCAAAATTGTTGAACTTCAGGGGAAGTTAAACGATTTTGGGAATTCTTCGTTAGTCAGGACTCAAACTCAAAAAGGTTTAAAAAGGAGTAATGATAAAACAGGGGTGGGGTTTACTAAAGCTTCATCTTCTAGAAATCAAGACTACTCTTTTCTACCAAAAGAAGAAGAGCTAATTGATTTTGTAACCACCGCACAAGAGGTAGTGGATCCGATAGCTGTGGACTTGCCAAATAGTCCAGTTTCTTTGAAAGAATCTGTTGGGTCTAACAGTACACCTCATAAAGTAGATGAGGATACTGAAGACAAAAAGGCCAACACATTTAAAAAGGGATCTAACAGAAAGAAAAGTTATAAGAAGAGATCCTGTTTTAAATGGCACAACAAAGGGCACGTGGCGAGTTGTTGTCCTTTGAAGAAAGGTAAACAAAAAGTTGATGAGGTTACGGATGGGAATCAGGTTGGGTCAAGCAATAGTGTAAAACCAAGTTGTCAGACAAAGAAACCTGAATCTCAATCAAATCCCTCAACTTCGAAAAGATTTGATAGACGAAGAAGTATTTCTCCATAATTTAGTCAATATAGTGGTAAATCAAATCGTTTTCAAAGTCAAAATAAAAATTTTGGATATCAAAATCGATACCAAACTGCTGGTAATCGAAATTTTCAACAAAGAAATGGACATAGGGGTTTTTGTAACTCGAATGTTCAACAACATCCAAAATTTTTTCAAAATTCATGGTATGATTATGGGAGAAGAAGGTATCAAGATAAAAAGTTACCCAAGGATCCACTGAAGTGTGATGGATATTGGATGGATGTTCCTGTAATGGATGAATTTGGAAAACCCAAGACTATCAGGGCTTGGGTTCTAAAGTCTAACTGAGTTGTTGAGTGAATGCAGGATGGCCAAGAAGGACTGTTGATGTGTTCGACAGTGGTTGTTCCTGTAAAGCATCTGAGGTGAATAGTAGGTTAACATGGGTAACGAACTATTTACTTATGTGATCATTTTGATTGTTTTTAAACCTAAAACGTGAAAAACTTTTGTCAGATTTAAAGTGGGAGTTTGTTTGTGTTTTCAAATTTGTGTTTTTGAAACTTACTCCTAGAAAACAAAAATTTAGGGGGAGAAATTCCTCTAAGCCAAAAAGAGTTTAGATAGTGCGTGTGTTTAGGGGGAGTAAGTTATAAATTTTAAAAATCCAAAAACATTGAAAAATTGAAAAAATGAGTTTTCATTGTGTGAAAAAGAAGAAATGATAGTACATCAGCAAGTTAGACTGTCACACTCAAACTGAATTAACATGCTTAAGTGTGATAGCAGCTTCATCATATGATGTACCAGTAGGCAAAAGCATGAAATAATCAACTTACCAATGTGATATAAACCTAAATGCACTGAGTATGAGTGGGGAACACATCAGTGGTGTATGGTTTAATGACCTTAAATCTTGCGTTGATAGATTGCCAAAATCTGAAGTTTTGGGTCTTTATACTGTTATTTCATCTGGGGATATCAGGGGTGTCCTTCTGCTGCATCCAGATACATGCTGACCTAGACACACCTCGGATATCTTAAAAGAGCTAAAAATGCCAAAACCCTGAACAATGAAGAAGCTCTCATAGAGAGTCATTCAAAATAAGTGCTAAATGCACAAATCGTACCAAAAATGGTATTTGTCTTAGCCCTCGATAAGATATTTTGGTCTCTCTGCTGTACGAAAGTACTGACCTGTTCACCAATTATCTATCGTTGAAAAATAAAACGGATGAATTCAGTATACTCACCTACTACGATGAATCTTTGTGCATACCTTGATCGTGGGGGTATATCCTGAAGTGGGACACACTAGTATATCAGAATAAAATTACCTTAACGTATCATACGGTAATGGTACTTGAAATGTTCATGCATTTTGTTTAAGTGGACAAACATACTGGTAATCGTCTTGAACTGCTTTTCATGATAAATTATAAAGAATTATCTAATAGTGTGAAAACAGTTTGATTTTGCTGATATGATCTTCTTGCACATGATACTAACAAAAAGAAGTATTGTAAATATTTTGAGTTTAGTTTATTTAGTTTAGTTTGTATTGAAAAATTTCAAAAATACCAAAAATATTTCCTTTTAAAAATATCTCCCATTTTGAACTGACGGGTAGTTGTTTTTGCAAACTAAGATAAAATATTGGTTTATCTTTAAATGTGAAAAAGGCTAATGGTTTTTCGAGATACTTTCTTGTGTTGCTAAACAGATTGATGCAGTTATCAAAATGAAGTGCAGAATACAAGTAAAGTGCAGATTGAGAGTGAAGTGTAGAACGTGTGAAGATGCATGGTAGGATCCTTCTACTACATTGCAGAAAGAGAGAGAGATTTGAAAGATTTGAAGATACTTGCTTAACCAAAGATTGCTAGTTCGTTGATCTACAACGAATGAAAGTTTTGGAGATTGGAAGCATCAGCTAAGGGGGAGTTTGTTGATGTCAGAAACTGTGTAGCTGACGCTATCCAAAGACCAAAAGACTGCAAGATGTTTGAAGACAAAGTTACACTATGAAGCTATTGTCAAGGGGGAGTTTGTTGGTGCATGTTTTGTGACAACAACTTAATAGTTTGATTATTTAGTCTTTGGATATTTTGTATTGGGCTTAGCATTATTGGTTAGGGAGTTAATCAGTGTAATGGGCTTGGAGAATGGCCTGGCCCAGACCAAAGCCCATGAGCAAGGCTTGTCCTATATAAACAAGGCTTGGCTTAAGGGTTGAGGTTAGACATTTGGGATATTTGGAGAAATCTATAGAGAGTGGCTAAGAGATTTCTAGTAGGTCTTGAATTGATTGTAAACTTCGTGTTGGATAATCAATAGAAGACCGGATTGAAAGTGTATCGTGTTCTTGATTCTTGTTCTACACGTTTTCTGTGAAATCTAATCTAGAGGATTCCGCACTCTAGGTTGGATAGACGATTCTGTTACGATCCATACGGCTCACGGGACCTCCAGTTTTCCTCTTTTAGAGCCTCGATTTGAGCATTACGAATCTGGTTAGGTAGGTTCGAGTGAATAGTGAGCTGTAAGGCGCGAATACGCTTAGGTTTAGTTTCTTTTCTAGTTAAGGGCATCAGCTACAACGTTAGCCTTGCCTGGATGATAATTGATCGTGCATTCGTAGTCGTTTAGGAGTTCGACCCATCGGCGTTGCTGCATATTCAACTCCTTCTGATCCAATATGTGCTGGAGACTCTTGTGATCGGTGTAAATCATGCACTTGGTACCGTACAAGTAGTGTCTCCATATCTTGAGCTCGAAGACAACTGCTCCGAGTTCCAAATCGTGTGTTGTGTAATTCCGTTCGTGAATCTTGAGCTGTCGAGAAGCGTAAGCAATAACTTTCTCGCGTTGCATCAACACACAACCGAGTCCTTGAATAGATGCGTCACAGTAGACAACAAAATCATCGGTACCTTCAGGAAACAAAAGGATAGGAGCACTGCAGAGGTTCTCCTTTAGTTTCTGAAACGCAGCTTCCTGAGTATCATTCCACTTGTACGCAATACCCTTCTGGGTAAGTGTTGTGAGGGGTTGAGCGATCTTCGATAATCCCTAGATAAATCTATGATAATATCCTGCCAATCCCAAGAATTGACGGATTTCGGTTGGAGTCTTGGGTGTAGGCCAGTTCTTGATGGAGTCAATCTTAGCTGGATCGACGTGAATCCCATCTTGATTGACTACGTGTCCAAGGAAATGGACCACTCGAAGCCAGAAGTCGTATTTTGAGAACTTGGCATACAGTTGTTCGTTGCGTAAGAGTTCCAGAATGAGCCGTAAGTGTTGCTCGTGTTCTTCTCAACTCTTTGAGTAGATCAGGATGTCGTCGATGAATACAATCATGAACTTATCAAGATACGGTTTGCACACTCGTTTCATGAGATCCATGAAGACCGCAGGTGTGTTTGTCATCCCAAAACGCATAACAAGAAATTCGTAGTGACCATAGTGAGTTCTGAAAGCAGTTTTAGAGATATCCTCGTCGCGGACTCTCAACTGATGGTACCCTGACAGCAGATCGATCTTAGAATAGTAACTCGACCCTTGCAACTGGTCGAACAGATCGTCGATACGAGGTAGTGGGTAACGATTCTTGAATGTGACTTTGTTTAGCTCCCGATAATCGATGCACATACGAAAAGTGTCGTCTTTCTTCTTGACGAAGAGCACTGGGGCTCCCTAGTGTGACGAGCTAGGACGGATAAAACCTTTATCCAACAGTTCCTGTAGCTGCGTAGATAGTTCCTTCAGTTCGGCTGGGGCTAGTCGATAGGGTGCATGAGCTATGGGTTCCACTCCAGGGGTTAGCTCGATTCGAAATTCGACTTGACGGTGGGGAGGGAGTCCAGGTAATTCCTCAGGGAATACCTCGGGATAATCAAGTACGATAGGGAAATCTTCAATCGTCTTTTCTTTTTACTGGGTGTTAGTAACGAGTGCTAGAATAGTAGTATGCCCCTTTCGTAAACATTTCTACGCCTTTAAAAATGAGATGATGCCTGTGAGTGCACCACTCTTGTCGCCCTAAATGATGAGAGGTTTTCCAAAAGAACGAGGAATGTGAACAACCTTCTCTTGACAGAGTATCTCGGCTCGATGCTTGGATAACCAATCTATACCGATAACGACATCGAAACTTCCAATAACGATGGGAAAAAGATTGACGAGAAAAGTCTGACCAGACAGTACGAGTTTGCAGTTATTAATAACGTGTGAGGGCTCGATGTTTCTACCATTAGCTAGTTCGATGACGTGCTTAGAGTTCAACGGCGTATTTGTGGGTTTAAGCTTCTTACTAATACGTAGGGATACATGTCACACCCCAACCGATGGCGGAAACATCGGGGCATGGCACTGAGCGAAACAGATTGTTCATGAGTATCCATAACAACTATTAATTACCATATATTTATAACGTCATGTCCCATACCACAACATATCCAAATAAAACAGTCATTACAAATAATTGTTTCAAAAACAAACACTGTCCCGACAACTCAGATTTAGCGTGACATAACTAGACTCCTAGCTTGATTCACCAAAGCACAACATTCCTAGCATCTTAAGCACCTTTCACATACGTTAAAGTAAAAGTCAATACACATAGTGTAAAGGTGAGCATACAAGTTTAATAGTATAGTAGTAGTGAAAGCGATTTACGCATAACCAGCATGCACTACGTAAAAATGTGAAGCACGTAAGTTATCGACAAAGATCCTATCAATACCAATGACTGCGAGCTGTAGAGTGCGCAACACATGTTCACCAGCGCGAACACATCAAGTAAGATCCTTAACAACCCCTGAATAAACAGGTGCTGAGTCCAAACTATAGTATTATCGTTGCTAAGACAGGTAGACAGCAATCAATGTGTTAACATAACAAACAGGCATTCATCGAGTCACGTATAACATGCGAGAGCGGTTAGCGTTAAAATTGTTTGCGTTGTGTGTTGATGTGATTTGATATAAGTAACGTATGTAACACCTAAAAGTGCGTTAAGCAAAAAGGGATAGAGTATACTCACAGCGATGGTAGCTAATGGATTGAAGGGAGTGCAAGAGAGTCAGCCAAGTTATAAAACGATAGCATAAACTATAAGTGGCACGTAAATCGATACAAGTGAAAGAGTCTTGAAGTGCCATCCGAACGGATGGCAATCCGATCGGATGGTCATCCGATCGGTTGGCCATTCGATCGGCGGGCCACTCGTTTGAGATGGATGTGTTTGTGTATGATGGCTTTGAAGTTTTCATTGTAGCATTCTATAAAATGAAAAGTATCCCTACCCTTCAGGTCATCCGTTCGGACGGTCATCCGGTAGGATGGCCGTCCGCTCGGATGGCGATCCGAGTGGAGGTTACAAACAGTTTAAATTTGTTTAAGTGCAGGAGGCATATGTCAACCGATCGGATTTTCGTTCGATCGGATGGCAATCCGATCAGACGGCAGTCCGTTCAGTGACTTGCTCGCTTTGAGATTTGTTAAATTTGAAAGTTTTCGGTTTGATCGAGACAGTATGACAACGTGTTAAACAACAAGAACTCCATCAAGCCCAAGCTATCCGATCGGACGGGAATCACCCTAATCTGACCAGTTAACTGTCCTTGACGTTGTTCATGTTCAACCCAAAATCGGTTATCTCTTTGATAGATTTCAGATCTTAGACCGGCACTTCACTAGAAGGTGAGTAGAAGGCCTGAGTAAGCTCTGATTCTATCGGTTTTGAGTGCATTGAGTGTAAAAGAGTTGAAAGAAAGTGATGAAACCATCTTTCAATCTTTTGAACCTTGAAAACGTTTAGATCTAGATAAAATCGATGTTAAATCATGTTGAAATCCTTTAGATCTGAGTTGTTCTTGGAGGGATGAAGCCAAATCTTGAATTTCATAAGAACTCCATGATGACATCACCCTAGAACGCCTCAAATCCGCTGATTTCACGGTTAAAAGTGAAGATTTAAAGGTGAAAATGATGAAGAAGTGCGTGTAGATCATAGAAGTACAAGATTTGAGTTGAAAACTTACAAGAATCGGAAGAAATCGGGAGAAAAGAGAGCTTGGGCGTGCTGATCGGAGAGAGAGCTGTCACATCAATGAATGTTGATGTGACAGGGGTATTTATTCCAAAAGGGGAAAGTGTGCACGAGGGAGGGATCGGATGGCAGCCCGATCAGATGGTCATCCGTGAATATGACCATTCGATCGAATGGTCATTCGATCGAAGGGCTGTCGCGTGTTGGGTTCCGACTTTTCATTTTGCGTGCTGAGCGAGGCGGTGCGTTGCGAGTAAGTGATGCGATAGTAATAACCAATAGTTACACAAATAACCTAACTATCATACAGGCATAATCCTAAACATAATCGTTCTGCGTTTCGTGTTGTGATTATGATTGCGATTTGATAGAGTTGCGATTGCGTTTGCGAATAATCACCACAAAACATATATTTAAACATGCACAAGTATCACATAATAGCACACATACGTAAACCAATATCCATAACCTATAATTCCAGTTGCGATGCGATAGCGATGCGATTAACGAAAATTCAATTAGCGGTTAAACTGCGATTAAGTAGCGATTTGTTAACATGTACTCCACATAATACAACTAAAGCGATTTAAAATAGATTCTCGATTACAAGTCAAGAGGTACAATTGGTGATTAAGAAAGGAGAGACAGATCGTAATTAGCAATCTTTTCTTCCTTTGACTTTGACTTTCAAAACACGGGGTGTTACAATACATAACTAGCATCTGCTCCAGAATCAAATAATACGAAAACATAACGATCATCAAGTAGGAACTTACCCACTACAACATTGGGGTCGTCCCTTGCTTCACCAGCTTCAATCACGAATGCTCTTGCATTGTTTCCTGCTCCCTGGTTGTCGTTGTTTATAGTGCCTTGATTGTTGTTGTTGCGATTCTGGTTCAGCTATGGGCAATTCTTCTTCATGTGCTCGACCGCTTAACACTGGTAACAGCCACGGTTGTTACCCTGTTGTTACTGCTGTGGGTGCTACTGTGACTGGTTCTGTCTAGCCGGATACTGGCTTCTACAATCTTTGGCTTCATGCCCCATCTTGTTGCACAGTTGGCATGGGTTCCTTGCACACGGCCCATTGTGATGTAGATTGCACTTGTTGTACTTAGGTCGGTTCCCTTGGTAACTGCCCTACTGTTGTGGGCCTTTGGTGTTTTCGACCTTTCTTTGTTGAGTTGGGGCTTGAGTAGGGTAAGCATCTTTACCCTGGTTACCTTCCCACTTGCGTTTGTTATCAACAGGAGTTTCGGTAGTAGCACTGATTCGTTTGGGCAGCCTGCCCTGCTCCACAGCTTGATCAGTGAGTCGGTGAGCTAGACGAATGACTTGCTGGATTGTAGGGAGATTAGCTGAAGTCACATGACTTTGGATTTCAGGAAGTAGTCCCTTAAGATATAGCTCAATCCTTCGATAAGCAGGCTGAGACATGTTGGGACAAAGAACAACATAGTCGTTGGATTTCTTGGTGTACGTCTCGATTTCTGATCCAACCATCTTCAATTCGAAGTATTCGACCTCGAGCTTGTGTATGTCATCCCTGTGACAGTACTCTTCCTTAATCATATTCTTGAAGTCATCCCACGAAGTTGCATTGGCAGTTTCCAATCCCAGCATTTGCACTTGTGCTTTCCACCACGATAATGCATTTCCTTCCAAGGTGCCAGTAGCAAACTTCACCCAGTTAGCAGCGAGACACTCGCATACAGCGAACATAGACTCGGCCTTCTCAATCCAGTGTAGAAGACTTATGGCACCCTCAGTGCCATTGAAAGGAAGGGGTTTGCAATCCATGAAACTCTTGAGCGTGCAGACACGTAGTTGGGGAGGTGCAGGTGGTCCTGTCGTGCAACGCGAAGCGAACAGAATTGAGAACGACAAGACAATACGAGAGTAGGATCTATACATCCTAGATCGACTAGTTTACCTCCAGGATGGGCTGCAAAAGCCACAGTCACGGTGTTGATCAGTTTCGTGAACTGCTCCTAAGTCATGTTAACATTTCCTCGTCCGCGTCCGCTCATTTTCTTCATACCCAGAAAACACAGTATGAGAATGACGCCATAGTTTCGTGAGATTAAGTAGGAGGAGGACCAACCATAACACATAAGACATATACTTATACACACACGTATAACTAGCATATCATATCATTATATATGCACTAATTAAGTAACAATTAAACACATGCCCGAGCCATAAGGTCTAATACATTGAGCCTTGCACTTGGAATGTAGTGTCGTCACGGGTTATAGTCTGGTTTTTCTCAAAAAGACTTTTCTTTTTAAAACCGAGTTCACTATAACCAATGGTTCTGATACCAATCTGTCACACCCTCAAATTCCACGTGCGGAGTATTCCCGCGAGGCGTGTGACTGACCAGGATCCGGCCACTAATTATACTGAACAATCAAGATAATAATATAGTTCACCAAACCAATATGAATAGTGACTATTAAAGTTTAAGTCCAAAAGTTTTTAAAGTTCAAGGCAAACAGTTTAGTAAGTAGCGGAAGCATAAGTAGAATAGTTCAAACCTAAGTTCGTAGTTCGTTATTAAAGAACCCAACACACGGGTTAGGACGACCACTACACTTCCCCAAGCAGTAAGCTCCTAAGTCACTGAGTACCTAGAAAGCATGCAGTAGGGTATCAACATAAAGTTGACGAGTTCACGAATTTGTCCAGTTTTAATTTCATAAAACTTGTTTAAGTAGTTAATTTACTCATTTATACGATGCCATGGGAGCTGCCCCATATGTAAGCTACTAAGCTGGGTAATACCGAATACTTTGCGACCGCACATTACATTAATTTACCCCGTGTGTCAATGTTCTATCATCATTGACGGTGTGCCAGAGTCTATTAGTTCACGCCCGATCCTATCCAGGCACGGTGTGAGGTTGGTGAGACCTAATAGCGCTATCAACTAATAACCCGTTCGCCAGGCCAGGCGATTAATCGGTATAGAAAGTAGGGTCTTTGTGATAGAGTTTCGTTTAGTACGCTAGTTGTATCTAATATAAATAGTAATTAACTGAGCGTCCCACACAAGGGGAGAAAAGTAGGTTGTATCCCTCACAAGGAGATAGCGTTGTTTTTAGTTCCGTTTCCCAACCACCGGGAACACATGCTTTTAGTAATAGTTGTAAACTCACCTCGGTTTGCTCGGCAGACAGTTTACTTGGTCAAGTTTGTTGGTCAACCATGTCCTATTATGGTTACCATTATAGGTCAGGTTTGGGTACAAATATGTCACGTATATCCTACACGTATCTAACATATAGCATGTACGTCAAACCATCATATAGGTAATTGAGCTTATTCGAAAACATGAACAGTAGCAGTAGCAGTAGCAGTAACAGTTAACAGTTAATAGTATGCAGCGCAAAACATGTCAGCCCACAGTGTGGCCCAAATAGCAACAGTCTAATAACTAAGCAAAGTAGGTCCAGTCGAAACCAGGTGGTCTCGACTCGAGATCACGAGATCTCGAGTCGCAACCAAGTGTTTTCGAGTTGCAAATAAAAGGTCTTGAGTGGTGCACTTCTGAGTCGTAACCTGCCTGGTCTCGAGTCCCATGATGTGTGTTTGCCTTGTCTCGAGTCGAAACCATGAGTCGAAACCATGTGGTCTCGACTCGTGTCTGCTGGTGGAATCTTTCTAGAACTTTCCTTTTGTACTATCCAATCAAGTTTCATACACATGTACTGTCCAATCAATATTCACTAACATGTTTCCAACATTCTACACTAATCAAATCAGATCAAAGCAACAAGTTTTTCAAATATTCATATCATCATTCATACTGTTCTTTATCAGGGTTTTTAAGATTTAACCATCAGATTCATTCTAAACACATTATCTCTATCATGGTTTCATTAAATCAAAGCAACATCAATCAGGATCATGGGCATTCATTCCACACAAGTAATCATATGATAATACACATTCATTTCATGGGAAAACATTATCAACAAAATCATCATCAACTAAATCAACACATACCATTCATCAAACAGTTTTTGTGTCCAAACATTCGACATAGAAATCATCAGTTCATCACCTTATCAATCATAAATCAGCTTCATTAAACATCCCTTACACACACGGTTTGTATATCATCATAAAGAAAAGCATTGTTAATCATCTTAGACATTAGAACCAAGCATGTATCATTAGCAAGCAAGAACATTTATCATGCTCTAATAAGATAGTGTACTAACCATTTCAAGAGTGTGGAGGTGTGTAGGGAATCACCGAGAGATATATGCGAGCCGATCCGAGAGTCCTAGATGCTTCCGATTGAACCCGAGATGAGGGAAGGAGGTGATGTTGTTAGGGTTTTAGGGTTTTTAGTGAGAGAAAGAAAGTAAGAGAGAGAGAGAAGGGAATGTTTTTGGGATTTGTGGTGATGATTGTTGCCAAAAAGTGAGGGTGTGTCGGCTGATTTGAAGGGTTTTATACCCTTCCAATTGGTGCATACTAAAAGGGTTATCATGGTTTCAGGTGGGCCTTTGGGCCAGATCAAGTGGGTGCACGACCCACTGTTTCAAACAAGCAGGTTCCGAGTCGAGACCAGGCGCTCTCGAGTCAGAAACAATGGTTTCGGGTCATATAAGAGAGTGTGTGTATATATATATATATAACACAAATAGGACTCACAAAATGTACAAGCTCAAACCACCAACTTTCATTTAATAACATGTATACATATATAACCGTATTATACACTAAGGTTATTCGGGAAACCCGAAGTGTCACATAAGTATTACATTTTTTATCATCATCGAGTACATTAGATCACGTATATGCATTTATTGCAACATTCCATCGTGGGTATTGTTATCACATGTTTCTTCATAATCCCACGATATATTCATAAGTCTAACTATACTACTCACATATTCGTTGACTTTTCAGAAGGTCAGCGGTCAAGCATACTAATTTCCAACTTAGAAACTTATGTCCATCTTTATATAGTAGACCATACTAGCAACACCATATACATTTCATACTCATGTTTTTATGACACATACAAACACATGATCAATTAACTACAACATACACATATATAATCCATTCAATACATACTAATGCTCTCATGATACTACAATTGTCAACTTCATTCAAGTAAGCAATTTAACATAATCCCAACATGTAAGTCCACAAGCTATATGTTTAGTACACATTCATTTTTAAATTACCATTATGTAATTAGCCCGACATATGAGGTGCACCATACCATTCAAGTATGGAGTACAAACTCCTAAAGTATACCATAAACTACTCTTGTCATACTTGACTCGAGAATTAAACATCATTCTACGTTTGCTACCGTTACTTGTACTATGCACACCCTTAGGTTTAACCTCAAATCATTTCATTCATATGACTTTATTATTAGCTCTTTTCACGCACTACTTATTCTACTTAAGTAAATATGTTGTGCGAGTTCATCGTACGAGCGTTTAACCAATAATTTAAATTTTCACTCAAAGAATTTAAGATTTCCTCCTAATGACATAAATTCATTCTTATGTTGACCGTTAGAAGTCACACATTAAATACCATACCATACTGATCCCACCCTTCGTTTCACTCATAAGTACTATTCACAAGTCCATACCATAACTGGATTTCATTGCATAATCCAACGATTCGCGACCCGGATTGGCCCGTTCCTTCACAAGTCCATACCATAACTAGCTTGACCCCATCCATCCATGTGATGAGCTTCCGCTAGTAAGCATCCATTCGCCCACTCCACTAGCTTTATCAGTTCAAGCATTCTACCATTCTCATTCGCAAAAGTTAACGGCTAGCATATTTCATTTAAATATTCAACCTATTTGGTGTTTATTCACCTATATTTCTCTCGCAATTTCTTACTTACATGTTATACCGCATTACCACATTTCATTTCTTACATACAATCTTTATAGTTCATTTAAGTTTTGTCAAATTTCTGCGGTCTGACTTCTCAAGGTAAAACTGTATATTTTCGCTTATTGCATTCATATAAATGGTGGTTCACGTTTGTAGTTTCCTTTAGCTCGAACCTACTTATGAAAACGACATTTCATCATTTTAACTTTTCTTGTGAAAATTTCCCTCGATCTTTCTTACCCGATCCTTACCCTTTTTTTATTTGAATCCGGTCTCTCATTCCTACGTGTTTGGTTCACATTTACTTATGGATTCAATCTTTTATTATTATTTTTTTTATTCTAACTTTTCGTTCCTATTCGTTCAATCCATATTTAACCTACATACTTAACTTTCCATTCATACTTTTCGTTCACACATGTTTAATCCGTACTTACCTACGGGTTTATCTTTTCATTCATACTTGTCGTTCTTGTATGTTTGATCTATACCCACCTATGGATCTAACTTTTCATTCCTAACTTTCATTCTTATAAGTTCGATCCGTGCTCATCGACGGATTCAAGCTTTTTCATTCTCTCCATTCATTCTTACTTGTTTGATTCGTACTTACTTACGGGTTCAAACATTTTCATTCTCACTGTCGCAGCCCCCGACCCCTGCCCCGGGAGTGGGTGCCGCGAACCAGTCAGATGGCATCAGTGTTTATTAATTTAGCAGCGGAATTCATGCATCAAGACCGTACTAGGAAATAATTTTATCAGAGTTAAACACCAAACTTTTTATAATAATAAATGGGATAAAACCCAAGTTTCATTTGACAATACATTTGTAGGGATAAACACTAATTATTGAAAACATAAACTTCGTTTCTTATTTGGTAACTTTTATAGCCAAAACTTTAAGTCTTTAGTGCTCTCCAGCTGAAACACGTTTTAAAAAAGGTTTTATTAGCAAGAAATACTGGCGAGTGCATCCCAGTTTAATCAAAATATTTTTTGACGACTTTACAATATTAAGGTTTACAATGTTTATATATATCCAATTATTCAATACAGTATTGCTATTGGGCAACCTTTTGTCCCCCGTGCTTGCGGTCATGCTACTATTCGCGATAGTAACGAGTGTCAAGTAATGTATACAATTCCCATTTCCATATTGGCATTTCTAATTGCTGCAATAACCCTGAGGGTTTCTGATGTTCGGCTTTAACATGTGAACAGGTTAGACATTTAGCAACGTAGTTTGCTATATCCTTTTTCATTCCTATCCACCAGAAATTCTTTCTTAGATCTTATCACTTCCAGGATGTATCATATACTTAGACTTATGAGCTTCTTCTAGAATTCTATGGCGCAGGTTTCCTTGTTTAGGTATCCAGATTCGTTCTTCATGGAATCTCCAAATTCCATCTATTCCTTTTTCTAATTCTTTAATCATTCCTTTTAAACTTTCAGCATCGTCCTTGATTACTGTTTCATGTATTTCTCTAATTTGCTCATTTAAATCTATTTGTAGGTTTAACCTGAGAGAATGTACTCGTTTTGGCTTTTCATGATACTTTCGACTTAAAGCATCAGCTACTACATTAGCTTTTCCTGCATAATACTCGATATCACAATCATAATCACTAAGAATTTCCATCCATCGTCTCTGTCTCATATTTAATTCTTTTTGCCCAAAAATATATCTTAAACTCTTATGATCTGTGAAGACAACAAACTTATTACCATAAAGATAGTGTCTCCAAATTTTAAGGGCAAAAACTATGGCTCCTAATTCTAGATCATGGGTTGCGTAATTCTCTTCATGTTTCTTAAGTTGTCTAGAGGCATAGGTTATAACCTTCTGATGTAGCATCAACACACATCCATATCCTAACTTAGATGCATCACAATAGACTATAAAGTCTTTAGTTCCTTCTGGTAATGCAAGTATGGGTGCGTTGGTTAACATTTGCTTAAGAATTCTAAAAGGTTCTTCCTTTTTTGGTCCCCCATTCAAACTTAACTGATTTGCATGTCAGTTTGGTTAATGGAATGGCTATCTTAGAAAAATCTTGGATAAACTGTCTATAATATCCTGCCAGTCCAAGAAAACTTCTTACTTCTGTTGGTGATTCACGGACTTTCCAATTAGTAATGGCCTCAATCTTTGTGGGATCCACATGAATTCCTTCATGATTAAGTAAATGTCCAAAGAATTGCACTTCTTGTAACCAAAATTCGCATTTTGAGAATTCAGTATAAAGCTTCTCTTTTCTCAACAATGTCAGGAGTGTATATAGATGCTTGGCATGGTCCTCTTTACTCTTAGAGTAAATTAGAATATCATCTATAAAGATAATTATGAATTTATCCAGATATGGTTTACATATCCTGTTCATCATGTCCATAAATGCGGCTAGGGCATTGGTTAGGCCAAATGGCATGACGGTAAATTCATAATGATCGTAGCTTGTTCTGAAAGCAGTTTTAGGAATGTCCTCTTCCTGTACTTTCAGTTGATGGTATCCTGAACGTAAATCGATCTTAGAAAAGAATCGAGCTCCTTGATGTTGATCAAACAGATCATCAATTCTCAGTAGCGGGTACCGATTCTTAATCGTAACCTTGTTCAATTCTTGGTAATCAATGCACATACGCATCGATCCATCGTTCTTTTTAACAAACAGTACTGGTGCTCCCTACGGTGATGAACTAGGTTGTATAAAACCCTTATCAAGAAGTTCATCCAATTGTTTCTTCAGTACCTGGTATTAGGTGAATTCTAAATTCAACCTCTCTATCTGGTGGTAATCCAGGTAACTCTTCTGAAAAACATCTGAGAATTTAGATATTACAGGAATATCTTTTAATTATTTTCCTTTAGTATTAATGATTACAGAAATCATATACACTATTCCTCCTTTCCTTTCATAACTTGCAGCTTTCATCACAGAGATGAATTTTGTCGATCTGGTTGGCTTATCTCCTTTAATTGTGATCTTTTCACCCGTTGGTGTACTTACTTGTTGTAACAACCCTCAGTAAAACCGACACTCTCAAATATTTCCAACACCCTATTATATTTTAAATTGTTCCAATATGTCTTTAAATACACCCCGTATGTGGAAACCGAGCCCGAAATACAATATAGCATTAACAATAATTATAAAATCTGAATATTAAGTTGAGGCGGGCCGCGTAGACCCACCCCAACCATTTACGCGGGCGGTATCAAGGCTAGAACCTGACTTCGTTGATTTATTTAGTTCAAACGGGCCGCGTAAGCCTTAGCTTACATTTACGCGGGCCGCGTAAGATCAAAATAGTGGCGCAACCTGGTGATGACACGTGTCATCATCGTGTCAAGCCTAGTGGTGATCCGGACGAGCTACGCGTTGACCTAACTTTAACGCGGGCCGCGTAAGCCCAGCCCATATGTCACGCGGGCCGCGTGAGACTCAGAATCAGGCACTATATAAGAAGGCCTCGAGATTTCAATTTTAACCGTTCATTTCTTTTCTCAGTCTCGAATTTCTGAAGATATAGGCTTTATATTCAAGTATAATACCCCCTAATTAGCGAGGTTCTGCTCTGTTGTAAGTATTATAACCCCAGTTTCGTAATAGATACGCTGCCCGATTGATTTAGGGTTCTGTAACAACTGTCGTGGTTCTGCCCGACGTAGTTGTTGGAATGCCGTCTCGGGGAGGGTATCATTAATATTTTCAAAGGGTTATGATACTAACCAATGTACATTTGTATAAATTATAGATTATATCCAGGAAACCCTTACGCGAAGTCTAAGATAGCAATGTGAGTTTATCCTATTTTTGTTAACCTTTTTGTAATATTTCACAAAACCTTAATTGTTTTACAATGTGATTAAGCGGTGATTGAGTCTTTGTAGTTCTTCAATTACTAACGGTATGTTGGGGTTTTGTATACAAAATTTACTACATTGTGAGTAGTAAGTCGGGATGACAAATACGTTACCATTGGACAATGAGTTAGCCAATGTATAATATGACCCACAAGTCAGGTTTGACAGTGCTAAAAGGAGTAATTTTGTAGAAATAAACAATGTGATCGCTCTCAATACTGTTTTAATTGATAAAATGTTTCTTGATTAAACTGGGATTCACTCACCAGTATTTCCCACTGACAAATGTTTTTAAAACGCGTTTCAGGTAACACAATGTGACAGCCAATTAGTAAAAAGCCAGCTGGAGAGCACTGAACGCTTGGGAAAAATGTGGCTATAAAAGTTACCAAAAAGACGATGTTTTAAATTCAATAAAATAGTGTTTATCCCTATAAACGTATTGTAATAAGAAACTTGGGTTTTGCCTATGTGATTATTAATATTAAATATGGTGGTTTTACTCTGATAAACATTTCCTAACTACGGTCCTGATGTAATTTCCGTTGCCAAATTAACAAGTTGATACCACCGAAATTCTGAGTTCGCGTCCGCCCGTTCCCAGGGATCAGGGATCGGGGGTTGTGACACTTGTACTGACTTTTGATTACATAAAATACTGGCATGATTGGCTACCAACCAATCCATTCCTAATACAACATCGAATCCGGCTAGATTCATTGGGTAAAGGTTAGTAGAAAAGTTATGGTTTAGAATTTCTATTCTTGCTCCCTGCAAGATTTCATTTATCTTAATAGAATCTCCATTTGCTGTCTCCACCAGACAATCTTGTTGAAGTTTAGTTAATGGTTGGTCGAAAAGTTGGTAGAAAAGAAGTATTAATAAAACTTTGGTTTGCACCAGAGTCAAATAATACTTTGGCAAACATATCACATCCGGAATCATCTTAGCTTCCTCAGCTGTCAGAACAAATGCTCTGGCATTCTTCTTAGGTCCTTCAGTTGTCTTATTTTTGCTGGTTGTTGCTAGAGCTAGTTTCGGACAGTTCGGTTTGATGTGACCAGCTTCTCCACAATTGAAGCATAGCCTATTGCTAGCTTTCGTTCGACATTCTTCTTCCTTATCCCCAGGTTTCTTACAGAAATTACAGTATCATGCACATTTTCCATAATGCTTCTTTCTACAAGTCTTGCAGTAAGGTGCAGAGGAAGAACCTGCACTTTTCCCACAGTTGGAATTACCGTAGTGAAATTCCTGGGTAAGCTTTTGAGCTAGGTTCTTTCTTTGGTTTTCCTCTTGTGTGCGTACCAATTCATCAGTTAGGGTGTTGGCTAGTTCTACTACTTCTTCTATGGTTTAAGGTCTAGCTGCCTTGACTACATGTCTGATCTCACTAATTAATCCCCAAATATAACTGGAGATTAACACTACCTCAGGTGAGGCTATGGTTGGTACTATCCTAGCATATTCAAAGAATATGGTAGTGTAACCTTTGCAATCTATTCCAGTCATTTTATGATTTAGGAATTTATTGGCAATTTGTTCCTTTTCATTGGGAGGACATAATTTTCTTTCAACCATTTCCTTAAAGTTGGTCCATTCCATATTATAAACTCTGTCATTTCCTCTAGACTAGATAATAGTATTCCACCATTCTAAGGCTGCATTCTTGAAAAGATTAGAAGCAAACGTAATCTTATCTTCATCTGCACATTTACTTATTTTTATGACTGCTTCTGTCTTTTCTATCCAACATAAGGCTACAGTGGCTCCTTCATTGCCTGAGAATTCTATTGGTTTGCAGGCCAAGAATTCTTTATAAGAACAACCATAAGAAATGGTTCTTCTTCTTTTTGGAATTGGAGCTTGGATCAAGGGTTGGTGATTTTCGTTCACACTATGACTTGGTTCAGTGGGTTGATGTTTACTTCCAGTTACAGATTCATTATTTTCTACTATTTTAACCGTCTTGATAATATAAGGCATAGCATCTATAATTCCTTGTGCCACTATATGTTCAATGGCACTATTATTCACTTGGTTCTCATTATTATCATTATTTTGGTTTTCCTGATTTACTTCGTTCGACATCTGAATTGTAAACATTTATCAGGTATCAATATCACAAAATAAAATTTAATACAGACATTCATACACAATCACACAAGCAGGTTGATCAAAAACATCGAACATTGCGACTTTACTCTTTTTAAATATATATGCATCGGTTACATATTATAACTGGAAAAAAAACATACGAGTAGTTATGCATCTATATCTATTTTAGTCTATTTATTTTAGTTGGTTATATATATATATATATATACATATATATTCTCAAAATACAAAATTACACACATATCTATGTATTATTCTAGGTGTCATTCATCCAATACTGCATCTCATTCTCATCACATTTCCAAACTAACTTCTCTCCTATCTGTCGAATTCTATTCCCATCATCCACTAAATTTTTGCCATACTGACGGAGTTCCTGCACATATTCTCGACTCATTGGTGGGTTTAACGGTGGTTCTAGCACTGGTTCTTCGGGAGTATATAGGGCCGAATACGACCTATTGTCATCTAACCAAGGATCATATTTTGAAGAGATTGGGGTTGGGATTCTAGGTAACTCATCGGGATCAAATGCAGGTATCGGGAATTGGTTTTCCTGGTTGGGTTCTAACATTTGTTGGTCTGGAAATAAGGGTAACAGTGGTGGTTCATCTCTTTGGTTCAGATTAGGGTCTGCTGCTGTAGTGGCTAACATATGGAAATCTGCTAACTGTCTATCAACTTCCTCTTCCCACGGTGGCCTATTGACTGCTACTTGGGTTTGTGCATTCACTTCCCTATTAGCTCTGACTAATGCTCTCTGTTGTTGTAATTTCTTCATCCTCTTCCTCCTCTCATGTGCTCCTCTACTAAACCATCCTCTCTTTTTAGGAGGGAATGGCTTCTCAGACGGTGCCTTAAAGATAAATATTCCTTCCTCAGTATCAACTGAGTATCCTGAGGGATTTGGCTGAGATGAGGTTCCTTCATCTTTTGGGGAACTAGATAATTGACGATAAGCATCGGATGTACCTTGCTCACTCATACTATAAACTAACAAATTGTAAAATAACACAAAACAATAATATATGTATTTACACGTAATCACATAGGTTATTTCCTAACATAATTCATCTAAATTTTAGATATCAGCGGAACACCTCATTGGCTTAAACCAGTGGTTGTAGCTCTGATACCACCTTCTGTCGCAACCCCCGACCCCTGCCTCGGGAGCGAGTGCCGCGAACCAGTCAGATGGTATCAGTGTTTATTAATTTGGCAGCGGAATTCATACATCAGGACCATAGTTAGGAAATGTTTTTCTCAGAGTTAAACACCAAACTTTTTATAATAATAAATGGGATAAAACCCAAGTTTCATTTGACAATACATTTGTAGGGATAAACCCTAATTATTGAAAACATAAACTCCGTTTCTTATTTGGTAACTTTTATAGCCACAACTTTAAGCCTTCAGTGCTCTCCAGCTGGCTTCTATTAGCTTCACCTTAAGTTACCTGAAACGCGTTTTAAAAAGGTTTTATCAGCAAGAAATACTTGCGAGTGCATCCCAGTTTAATCAAAATAATTTTTGATGACTTTACAATATTAAGGTTTACAACGTTCATATCTATCCAATTATTCAATACAGTATTGCTACTGGGCAACCTTTCATCCCTCGTGCTTGCGGTCATGTGATGGAGAGGGTGAAACCCGATCTTTAAAGTGCCTATTTCGTGAGTTATGTATGTGTTTTATGTGTTTACTTGCCTTGAATGAGATAACTACGAGTATTCGTTGTTTTGCAGGTTAAACACGTAATTCGGTGAAGTTATGACGGTTAGAGATGGAGTGAAATGCATTAGAATGAGTATTGCAGCTTTCGGTATGGATTCGGAACTTGTTCGGTTAGGAAAATGACTTGAGAATACGAGAAGCATGAAAGAATAAAGTTGAGGGACCATTCGGTACTTAATTGGAAGTTGCTTTGTGCCTAAATGTGCAAGAAACAAGATTTTACAAAATATAGGGGCCATTTGGTAATTAACTGAAAGTTAATAATGGCTGAAATATGTGAAGAAATAAGAGTTTGTAAAGTTGAGGTGTCTTTTGGTCATTACATGGAAGATATGTGACAGCTATATGTGAAGAGAAGTGAAAATATAAAGTAGAGGGGTCAATGTTGACATTTGTTGAAAGTCATACATGTGTGTACATGAAAGCTGACAATCACGCTTCTACCCATGGTTTGTAAACCATGGGTCACGGTTCAGGATAACTCTAGACCATCACTCCCATTCTACATCTTCACCCAAGGTTCAGCATGTAAAGAAGGAAAAAAAACAGGGAGTTTAAACTGTGACCCACGGGTCAGACCTTCACCCACGGTGGAGGTAATATTGCCAGCTCTGTGTGAACGGTGACCCACGGTTCTAAACCGTGGGTGAAGGCAGGGAAATAGGGGACACAAATAGGGTTTCTTTGGCGGGTTTTAATATAAAATAAACCCTAGTTTTCATCATTCTTCACTTTGGGTCGACCGGGGAAGCACAAAAACACACTTTTTGGCATTCAAGCTCAATCAATCATCCTCATACCTTCACATCTTATCAAATCAATCATGCAACAATCGTTTCTACAAGCTTTTGAAGATCTTACTTGTGAGACGAGCGGCTAAACTCTTTTGGTTTCCTCTGGATGGAGGGTTTTTGTAAGTTAGGTGATATTATGTGTTTGTGATTAACGTTTAAACTCGGTGATCTAAGCATTCGATGCTTTTCACCTTTGATTTGATTAATCGATTGTAACTGATTGCGTTTTGTTTAACCCTAGTTCTTAATCATTCAATTCCCGAGAGTTCTAGTAATCGGGTTATATTTGCTATGGGATTAAGGTTGGTAATTGCAATTGATAATTATTTGATAACCTCCTGTTATGTATTGACCGGAGTACTTAGTCGTTGATTATCACAATTGGTTAGTTAGGTTAAACACTCATGTCTATATAATTGTTTCGATTAAACACATAATTGAATCTAACTGTTAAACCTGAAATTGGAGGAACCAGTGTTTCTCTATTGATTTAAACTTCGTTTTTTTTTAGTTCGTAATTTTAGATAATCAATCAAACCCACAACTGAATTTTATTTTTTTAATCTTAGTTAATCAATACTTAATATTATAACACTTTCCACAATCCTCTTCTGGTTCGATATCCGGCTTATCCTATCTATATAGTTTAGTTGGTTTTTGTATGTTCTTCACGACAGACATCAAAATGGCGCCGTTGCTGGGGAGGCATGCGCAAAGTGTTTAGTGTTAAGTTTTTAGTAGAAATAGATAAAAATCCAAAAATAGTGTCATTTTAATTTGTTTTATTCAGAATTACGCAAGGTTTTGTTTGTTTGTGTTGCGCAGGTGATCTTGTACGTGCATGCATCATACGAGAAACTTCGGAAAAGCTTCACCGCTAGTTTATGATCCGGAAATCGAGAGAACCGTTAGGCACACCCGAGTTGTGCAACGAGAAAACAAGATAGTGCAAGCACCAACTTCAAATCTCAAAACAATGGAGAATTCAAGCAACCTCGAAAAGCAATCCAAAAATTCACCTTTACAAAACCAATTCACACATGTACTCCTACACAACCATCACCCAACACCACTATACTAGCTCCACCACAATCCACCCAAGCTACTACTACTACACTACCCCCAATGCCTCCACTACCATTCCCCGATCTAGACAATCTACCGTCTTACTCAACTTAACCAACATCCTTTCAATACCCAACATTCACCCAAACCTCTAACATCCAACATTCCTCACCATATGCGAGGATTGTTGATGATCATAGCACTGCCCCACGTAATCAGACCCAACCCGTTAACTCATCCACTTCAATTTCTTTACCGACACAACCCTCCCATTACCAACCAACTCCGCATCAACAGTTCTCTTTCAGAACATCAATATTTGAGCAGGAGAATACTTCAGGGAATTTGGGGATGGTTACGATGAGTATGATAGTTATGGTAATCAAGGTGAGCGACAAGGATTACATTTGGGTAATTACCAAGGAAACATGGGTTCGGGAGTACTAGAAAGAGAACACCCAGGCACGTTTGGGTATCAACGACAGTTTCAGCAACCGGATCTGATTACTCAACAACCAATTCCGGGAAGGCCTCTAGACATACCATTGCCGCCACTGGTGCAACAAATGCCGGTTCAACAGAGGCCACTCCCATGAAATTTGGTTCCACCAATTAACCTACCTGAAGGTATTCCTAGGAGATACGACCGCGGACCGGTGCGGGGTGTCGAAATCCATTTCAAGCCCGCGATTGCTAACAACCCATCACCGGTTGTAATTCCTCAATTACTAGGAGGTCGATCATTCGAGGTACGAGCACAGTCGATCTCCAGCTTACCCAAATATCATGGTCTAGCACATAAAGAGTCGTATTTGCATATCGCAGCGTATGATGCGCGGTGTAATACTATCGGGGGTCAAGGGTTCACAGCAGATGATGTGAAATTGGTTCTTTTCCAATTCACGCTTAAAGAGAAGGCTCAGCAATGGTTTTACTCATTACCATCTGCGTCGATCTTTACAGATGGCAAACATTGGTAATGAACCAGTAAATGAAGTAAATCAATCTGAGCAAAATCAAGAAGAGCAATTATTAAATAGGCAAGATATCGAGGATATAGTGGCTCAAGGAATAGCTAATGCTATTCCAGCAATCGTTGCTGCTGTTCAGAAACCTGTTAAACCTCAATCAATCATTCCTAGTAAACGTACACAAGGCGACAACTTTAGTAATAGTATAAATGGAGGCGGTAATCATGTTAATAACAGTAATGATCTGCAAGCCCCAATTTTCAAGAAAATGAAAGCTACAACGCCTGGTTGCACTTACAAAGAATTCCTTGCCTGTAAACCAGTTGAGTTTGCAGGTAACGAAGGGGCTATTGCAGCATTGCGTTGGTTAGAGAAAACTGAGGCAGTAATCACTATAAGTAAATGTGCTGAGGAAGATCAAGTTATGTATGCGTCAAATCTTTTTAAAGAAGGGGCGCTAGAATGGTGGAACACTGTGTTACAAGCTAAAAGAAGGATCGAGGCATATGCCATGAAATGGGAAGAATTTAAGAATCTTGTAGAAAGAAAATTATGTCCCGAGTATGAAAAAGATCAAATGGCAAATAAGTTCCTAAATCATCGAATGCTGGGTGTAGATTGTCGCGGTTATACTTCGACATTCTTCGAATATGCTAGAGTGGTACCAACGCTGGCTTCGCCAGAACCGGTACTCATTTCTCGCTATATTTGGGGATTAATTAGCGAAATCCGAAATATCGTTAAAGCTGCGAGACCTCACACTATTGACGATGCGGTAGAACTAGCTAACACCCTAACAGAAGAACTGGTACGCACAAGAGATGAAAATAGGAAGAAGGAACTGGCTCAGAAAATTACCCAAGGATTTCAGGTGGGTAATAATAGCAACTTCAAGAAAAGAGGAACAGGGCAATCCTCAAGTCTGCCTTTCTGCAGGAATTGCAAAAGGAAACATTATGGAAGATGTAATGTAACCTGCAACTTTTGCAAAACTGTAGGACATCGTGAAGAAAGCTGCAGAAAGAAAACCATAATTTGCTTTAACTGTGGAAAAGCGGGGCATTTTAAAACAGAATGTCCTAAATTGGCCAAACCAGCAGACAACAAAACCAAGGCGACCGACGGAGCTACTAAGAAGAATGTCAGAGCATTCCAGCTGACCACTCAAGAAGCAGAACTTATTCCAGATGTGATAGCTGGTATGTTCCTAGTTCACAACGTGTACGCGAAAGTATTATTTGACTCTGGTGCAAACCAAAGTTTTATAAATACTTCATTCTGCCAAGTTCTTAACTTACCTTTAACCCAACTTAGGCAGATTTTTACAGTTGAAACGGCAGATGGGAATTCAGTTAAAATAGATCAGGTTTTGCAAAAAGAAAATATAGAACTTTCAAGTCATAAATTCTCTGCAACCCTATTGCCTACGAAATTAGTTGAATTCGATGTCGTGTTAGGAATGGATTGGTTAGTAGCCAACCATGCTCGAATTCTTTGTGATAAAAATTCTATAGAGATCCAGGCACCAACCGGAGAAGTAATCGTGATTACAGGAGATAAACCACGCAAACCCATGAAGTTCATATCAGTAATGAAAGTTGCTAGTTATGAACGAAAACAAGGAATAGTATATATGATTTCAGTAATCATTAGTACTAAGGGTAAAGAACTTAAGGAAATTCCTGTAGTCTCAGAATACCCAGATGTATTTCCAGAAGAATTACCAGGGTTACCACCAGATAGGGAAGTAGAATTTAGAATTCATCTAATTCCAGGAACTACACCGATAGCCAAGGCACCTTATCGGTTAGCACCCACAGAAATGCTAGAACTGAAAAAGCAATTAGATGAATTACTAAGTAAAGGTTTCATACAACCTAGTTCATCCCCGTGGAGAGCACCAGTGTTGTTTGTGAAAAAGAAGGATGGGTCCATGAGAATGTGTATCGATTATAGAGAATTGAATAAGGTTACAATTAAGAATCGATACCCATTACCTAGGATTGATGATCTATTCGATCAACTCCAAGGAGCTAGATATTTCTCTAAGATTGACTTACGTTCCGGATATCATCAATTGAAAGTACAAGAGGAAGACATACCTAAAACTGCTTTCAGGACTAGGTATGGTCATTACGAGTTTACAGTCATGCCCTTTGGATTAACGAATGCACCTGCTGCATTCATGGACATGATGAATAGAATCTGTAAACCGTATTTGGATAAATTTGTAATTGTTTTTATAGACGATATAGTTATTTATTCCCAAAGTCAGGCAGAACATTGTGAACATTTGCATGCACTCTTAACTTTGTTAAGAAAAGAAAAGCTTTATGCCAAATTCTCGAAGTGTGAATTTTGGCTAAAGGAAGTACAATTTTTAGGTCACATGGTAAATCATGAAGGTATTCATGTAGATCCTACTAAGATAGAGGCCATTACCAAATGGAGGGTTCCGCAAACCGCAATGGAAATTAGAAGTTTTATAGGTTTAGCTGGATATTATAGACGGTTTATTAAGGGTTTTTCCAAAATAGCTGTACCATTAACTAAGCTAACCTGTAAAGCCGTTAAGTTTGAATGGGGACCTAAACAAGAAGAAGCCTTTAGAATCTTGAAGCAGAAATTAACCAATGCTCCAATCTTATCTTTGCCAGAAGGGACTGAAGATTTTGAAGTATACTGTGATGTTTCAAAAATAGGATTAGGATGTGTGCTAATGCAACGCAAGAAGGTAATTGCGTATGCTTCAAGGCAATTGAAAAAGCACAAAGAAAACTATACAACTCATGACTTAGAGTTAGGAGCCGTAATTTTTGCCCTTAAGATTTGGAGGCATTATCTGTACGGAAGTAAATTTACTGTCTATACAGATCATAAAAGCTTAAGATATATATTTGGGCAAAAAGAGTTAAACATGAGGCAAAGAAGATGGATGGAAATCTTAAGTGACTACGACTGTGATATTCAGTATCACGAAGGAAAGGCAAATGTAGTTGCAGATGCCTTAAGTCGTAAGTATCATGAGAAACAACGACGGGTTCGTGCTCTCATGTTAAATCTACAATTAGATTTAATGGAACAATTAAAGCATTTTCAAGAAACAGCAATCAAGGATGATGCTGAAGGAATGAAAGGAAGAATAAAAGAATTAGAACAAGGATCTGATGGAATTTGGAGATTCCATAAGAAAAGGATTTGGGTACCGAAGCAGGGAGAATTAAGAAATAAGATTTTAGAGGAAGCTCATAAATCTAGGTATACCATACACCCTGGAAATAATAAGATGTACCAAGATTTAAGAAATAATTTCTGGTGGATAGGCATGAAGAAGGATATAGCTAAATATGTTTCAAAGTGTCTTACTTGTTCACAAGTTAAGGCAGAACATCAGAAACCTTCAGGTCTACTACAACAATTAGAAATGCCAGTATGGAAATGGGAACTCATAACAATGGATTTTGTTACTAAGTTGCCCAAAACCAGAAAAGGTAATGATGCGATTTGGGTAATTGTAGATCGATTAACCAAATCAGCTCATTTTCTACCCATGAAGGAAACCTTTAGTATGGAAAGGTTAGCCAAATTGTACGTAGACGAAGTAGTATCCTTACATGGAGTTCCACTCTCCATTGTATCAGATAGAGATAGTCGGTTCACTTCTCATTTTTGGACAAGTTTCCAGAAAGCAATGGGAACTCGACTAAACTTAAGCACTGCATATCATCCCCAAACAGACGGGCAAAGTGAAAGGACAATCCAAACTCTGGAAGACATGCTCCGAGCATGTGTAATAGATTTTGGTGGAAACTGGGATGATCACTTACCCTTAATTGAATTCTCCTATAACAATAGTTATCATTCAAGTATCGAAACTGCCCCATTTGAAGCCCTATATGGAAGAAAGTGCAGAACTCCAGTTTGTTGGGCAGAAATAGGAGAAAGTCAATTATCAGGTCCAGAGATCGTGCAAGAAACTACTGATAAAATAGCACAAATTAAAGAAAGACTGAAGACGGCTCGAGATCGTCAAAAGAGTTATGCCGATAATCGATGCAAGCCACTGGAATTTCAAGTTGGAGATAAAGTACTTTTGAAAGTTTCTCCTTGGAAAGGAGTAGTTCGATTCGGTAAGAAAGGAAAGCTAAGTCCAAGATACGTAGGACCATTTCCAGTAATCCAACGTATAGGACCAGTTGCTTATCGTTTACAATTACCAGAAGAGTTATCTGGAGTACATGACGTATTTCATGTATCCAATCTCAAGAAATGTCTAACAGACGAGTCTCTGGTAGTACCTCTTCAAGACATAGAGGTAAACGAAAAGTTAAAATTTGTTGAGAAACCTCTTCAGATAGAAGATCGAAAGGTGAAATTTCTCAAGCACAAGCGACTAGTTCTAGTTAAAGTCAAGTGGGATTCAAAGAGAGGACCTGAATATACTTGGGAGTTGGAATCAGAAATGAAGCAAAAGTATCCTCACTTATTCCAGTAAATCTAGAGGACGAGATTTTTATTAAGGTGGGGAGAATGTAACAACTCTCACAAAAACTATTATTTATTATTATATTTAGTTCAATAGGAAGCCCTAATTGAAACACCCAAGTGATTCTGCATAAACCCTGAAATTTTCAGAACAATCAGAATCAGGATCAGGGCCCCTAAAACTCGGGGGGGGGGGGGGTAAACCCTAGTTACGATTATCCACATAACTATCTGTCAAAATCGAATTTTACGAAACTGTCAAGTCAGCAAGGCTAGTTGAGGATGTGGCTACTCTATGGTAGGTTAGGACCCGTCGCGCCACGCGACGCCCCTAGGGGTACCCCTCGCGTCACGCGAGGGGGGGTCAAAATTTGACTATAAATAGAGGGGTTTGGGACTGGAATTTGGGCACTTGAACGACGTAGAAATTCCAAATATACACTGATATATCGTAGAATTACTATTAAAACACACACGATCACTAATTGCTGCCGCAAAACAGGGTAATAACTCGATCGCTATTACGATTCAATGTCCGATCGATTAAACTATCCAATGGATGTTTAAGTATCGCACTTTGTCATTCGTTGTGAAGGTTGATCTCGTGAGTTATCGTAAATGCTGTATTGATTACTAACCTAGTTTTGTGTGCATTGTTATTTAAATTAGGTTAACAAGGCTAATCAGTAGACTAGACTCTGTCCGTGTTAAATCTGCAATGTGAGTGATTCTCTTTTTATCAAATTACTTTCAAAATCATGTTTATTTTCAAAGTTATAATTACGGGGATTAAGTCTTTGTAATCACCAAGTTACAGCCGGTATGTGGGGTTTTGTATACATTACTTGATAATCTTCACCATTGGGGCAGCCAAGGGGTGATATGACCATAGTCACAGACACCATTGGACAATAAGAGGGCCAATGGGTCGAGTGACAAAATACCGTGGGTAGTTGGTTTGATATCAGGAAACATTGTAATCGCTCTTAATACTGTAAATTATAACAAAGAGGTCATTTTAGTAAATAGAATGATTCACCAGTATTTCCCGCTGACAAAACCTTTTTCAAACATGTTTCAGGTGATCTGTTGTGATTCACGAAAAGTGTTGTGGAGCACTGCAAGCTTAAGAAAGTGGCTCATTATAAAATCAAGAAATATGTTTTGTAAAATAAAGATTTCTCCGTGAAATCATATGATTGTAAATTACCGGGGTTTTATCCCGAGTTGTGAAATAAAATAATCGGGAAAATTTTAGCTTTAAAAAGATCCTGATGATAAACTTCCGCTGTTAAACTCAATTAAATAAAATACCGCGGGATTTTCTGTCCCACGGCTCCTGAAACGGGTCAAACCGGGTCGGGGGCCGTGACAACATACTAGCACATTACACGCTAGTTCAGATATTACCCGAGAGGAGAGTACATTGTGAAGGGCGTGTAGCATGTGATTGAATTGTAAACATGTTAGTTTTAGATAGACAAGTCTTGAGTTTTTAAGTTACATGATATGCTTGTCAGACTGTCAATTTCGAATGTGTTAGTCTATAGAACGGGTATGACTTGGGAACTTAAAAGGTTGAATCGGCTAAGGGATTTAGAGGTGTTGTTACTGTGGTGAGTAGTTCTAAAATGGTTTGATTGAGGACAATCAAAGGTAAGTGTGGGAATGTGATGGAGAGGGTGAAACCTAAGCTTTAAAGTGCCTATTTCGTGAGTTATGTATATGTTTTATGTGTTTACTTGCCTTGAATGAGATAACTACGAGTATTCGTTGTTTTATAGGTTAAACACATAATTCAGTGAAGTTATGATGGTTAGAGATGGAGTGAAATGTATTGGAATGAGTATTGCAGCTTTCAGTACGGATTCGGAACTTGTTCGGTTGGGAAAATGACTTGAGAATACGAGAAGCATGAAAGAATAAAGTTCAGGGACCATTCAGTACTTAATTGGTAGTTTCTTTTTCCTTAAATGTGCAAGAAACAAGATTTTACAAAGTATAGGGGCCGTTTGGCAATTAACTGAAAGTTGATAATGGCTAAAATATGTGAAGAAATAAGAGTTTGTAAAGTTGAGGGGTCTTTTGGTCATTACATGGTAGATATGTGATAGCTATATGTCAAAAGAAGTGAAAATATAAAGTAGAGGGGTCAATGTTGACATTTGTTGAAAGTCATACATGTGTGTACATGAGAGCTGACATTCACGCGTCTACCCATGGTTTGTAAACCATGGGTCACAGTTCAGGATAACTCTAGACCATCACTCCCATTCTACACCTTCACCCAAGGTTCAGCATGTAAAGAAGGAAAAAAAACAGGGAGTTTAAACTGTGACCTACGGGTCAGACCTTCACCCACGGTGGAGGTAATATTGTCAGCTCTATGTGAACTGTGACCCACGGTTCTGAACCGTGGGTGAAAGCAGGGAAATAGGGGACGCAAATAGGGTTTCTTTGGCGGGTTTTAATATAAAATAAACCCTAGTTTTCATCATTCTTCACTTTGGGTCAACTAGGGAAGCACAAAAACACACTTTTTGGCATTCAAACTCAATCAATCATCCTCATATCTTCACATCTTACCGAATCAATCATGCAACGATCGTTTCTACAAGCTTTTGAAGATCTTACTTGTGAGATGAGCGACTAAACTCTTTTGGTTTCCTCTGGATGGAGGGTTTTTGTAAGTTAGGTGATATTATGTGTTTGTGATTATCGTTTAAACTCGGTGATCTAAGCATTCGATGCTTTTCACCTTTGATTTGATTAATCGATTGTAACTGATTGCATTTTGTTTAACCCTAATTCTTAATCATTCAATTCCCGAGAGTTCTAGTAATCGGGTTATATTTGCTATGGGATTAGGGTTGGTAATTGCAATGGATAATTATTTGATAACCTCCTGTTATGTATTGACCGGAGTACTTAGTCGTTGATTATCACAATTGGTTAATTAGGTTAAACACTCATGTCTATATAAGTGTTTCGATTAAACACATAATTGAATCTAATTGTAAAACCTGAAATCTGGAGGAACCAGTGTTTCTCTATTGATTTAAACTTCGTTTTTTTTAGTTCGTAATTTTAGATAATCAATCAAACCCACAACTGAATTTTATTTTTTTCGTCTTAGTTAATCAATGCTTAATATTATAACACTTTCCACAATCCTCTTCTGGTTCGATATTCGACTTATCCTATCTACATAGTTTAGTTGGTTTTTGTATGTTCTTCATGACAGACATCAAAATGGAAGCTACTATTCACGATAGTAATGAGTGTCAAGTAATGTATACAAAACCCCACATACTGATGATAATTGTAGAATTACAAAAAACTTAATCACTATAAGTGTCGTGATAAATATTCATGGTTTTGTAAAATATTTGACTCACAGAAAGGTGACAAAAATAAGATGTACTCACAAATGATGAGAAAAAGAGAATGAATTCACAAAAAGGGTTTACAAAAAGAGATTGTACTCACATTGATGATTTAGGTTATACTACTATAGCTTCCTGGTAATTCTCCTGGTTAGTATCTATTAAAATTAAACAATGCACACATGTTAGTAAGATAACCCAAATCACATTAACCGTACAACTCGAGACAGAACTCCAATGACTGAGTCAGGCAGAGCCTTAACATGCATTATGGAGTCCTAGATCAATCGGGTGTAACACGAGATAGAACTCCAACGACTGAGTCAGGCAGAGCCTTCACATGCGTTACGGAGCCCTAAATCAATCGAGTAGGGTAACTGATATGTGATCAGGGGTTATAATACTTACAACAAGCCAGAGCTTTGATTTTTAGGGGTATTATTCCCGAGAGTTTTAGCCTACTAGATATCAGAGAAAAGAAAGAATTTTGAACGTTTGACAAATGAGGCCGAAAGGCCTCTATTTATAGGGCTGACGAGAGGCAGCTCGCGGCCCGCAAAGCCCCCCTCTATCTTTCTCGCGGCCCATGAGGGCGTAGGGTAGGATCTAGCTTCGTCGAGTCAACCGGGTAGCCTCGTCGTGTAACCGGACACGTGGCGCAACATGGTGCCGCCTGGTGTCACTGGGTCGCGGCCCGCGATACACACTCTCAAGGGGGTCGCGCCCCGCGAGAGACTTATAATATTTGTTTTTGTTTGATTTTTATAAATATTAAGGTTATTAGGGTCCGTTTCTCGTATACGGGGTATATTAGGAACGCTTAGGATGATGTTAAGGGTGTTTTAGGAGTGTTGTTATACTCACCATTCATTCTTACTTGTTTGATCTGTACTTACTTACGGGTTCAAACATTTTCATTCTCACATAATACCCTCATTTTCTTGAGTCTTACAACTTATTTCACCTACACATCCACCTACTTCCCAATTCTACCACATATACATGTGACGATTATCATGTTCTCACGAGTGTCATATGCTTCTTGCGCATGGGCCAGACGTGCAATCAACATACTAGACTCGTGCCCTCATGTAATCATCAAGTATAACATTTTTATGCATGTTAGCATTTTCATAACTTCACATCTAGTATATCTCATACTTAGCTAACTCAACATCATTCCAATTTCATCCCTTTCTATTGATCTCATATGCTTCAAATTTAGTATATATTTACTTCTGAATTTCAATTAAGCAACTATTTAACAAATGGTGAACATCATACCACTCCAACATAGGGTACAACCTTCTAATGCACACTTTTTACAAAATCGCATACCCAACCAAAAATTCTTATATGTATTCCATCTAAAATACATTTCACATGTTTAATTACCTAACGGTTACATCCTATACTCGTTCACCCATCAATTACATAAAATTTCACCGCCATCTATAAAAACATATTTACATTAGCAAATTGCATTTTTCATTCCTTCACACATCGATCCAATATATTATTTCTTGCTTCTTGATTATTATTTTTATCATTGTGGGACCATAACGGGTCCCAACACACCTTTGTTCTATTGTAAAGTTGGAGGACATGTTATCCTCTACATTCACAACTTTTAATTTTAACCATCTGTGTTTCCCAGGCATCTTAACGAATACAATTCGACTCACGTGCTTTTTTACTACCGTATGGCCCAAAGCGGCCACGAAGCTCCTATGTGCCATCATAAAGCCGGAGAACTTATTATTTCATACATTCTCAATCTTCCTTTCGAAACGTTTGTTCTCGAAACATTTTAACATAGCACAATTAATTTACACGACTTCTTATCCGTTTTTACCACTTTTCGGGGGTCTATTGGTTTTAGGAGTTATGGGGCTCGTGATATGAAAAACCATCAAAAACAGCGTTACAGGCTTACAAGTGGCGTCGGCGACGCACCGGGTATACATAGAAAACATAACTATATAAAGGAAAATTTTACATGCATAATCAAAAGAGATGAATTAGATATTTTGAAAAGAGGGGAAAAAGGAACCACAATTTGACTCTACTTAGTTCAAAACAAAAATTTACGAAACATACATTAATTAAGCACACGAAAACATATTATATTTGACCTGACTCGTTTCCCAAAGAAGTTTACGTCGAAACGTAGATCAACTCGAATTTATACCGAAACATACATAAAAATATGCACGTAAAAATGTTTTCTTTTTTAAACGAAAACGTATTATATTTGACCTGACTTATTTCAGAAAAAGTTTACGTTGAAACATAGAGCAAATCGAATTTATACCAACACGTACATAAATATATGCACGTAAAATTAGTTTTTTAAGTAAAGGAAGTATAGGGTAAACTCGAAACAAATTATTAGTAAAAACATAATAGGTTAAAAAAACATTCGTAAAACCGTGCCAAGTAGCATCAAACAGGAAAAATAGACGAAAAAACATTGAACCCTACACGTACGTTGCGGTGTGTTAACACGCAAAATTTAGAACAAAACGTAAAATGAAAAACTTGCGAAAGATGAAAAGTGTTGGGGACCAAAATTGAAAATAAAAAAAAGTGATGGGGTTAAATTGAAAAAGATGAAAAACTTTGGGTTAAAAAGTAAAAAAGTTAAAGGGTTTAAAATACAAAAGATTAAAACCTTTGGGTTGAAAATGAAAAATCCATCTTTTTTTTTAAAAAACTCCTCGTGCATGAGGTATAGTATAACACCCTAAGACAATAAAACGCTACTAATTTATAGTTTAATAATAATAATCTGTATACTTTTATATTTTACTTAATTAAAATTAAAATTCTATTAACTCTTTCATTTTTATTACATGTATTTAGTTTTCTTTTATGAGTTTTCTTCATTCAGTTACCTTGTGTCGAACCACAGCGGCTGAACATCAGTATGCGGATCCTTCCTCTCGCATATCGTCTGACGCTTAACAACGTCTTCAGCTTCGGTGTAGCGAAACAACCGGTTTGAAACATTGTGGCATCGTAGAAGCAAAACAACCAGGTAGTAACTTACTTCTATGAGTTCAAAGTCTTTTTGACAAAGTACTGTGTAATATCGTTCATCTCGATGCCTCACAACCGGCTTGAAACATCGTGGCATCGTAGATGTTGGGTTTGTGAAGGCTTAGAGACTTTAGGTCCATTTTAGTCCATGTTAGGTTTCTTCAGGCCCATTATGAAAACCCTAGTTCTATCTCTATATATACCTATTCATTGTATTGTAATCTTGGTTCTGAGCATAATAAAATAAATCTAGTTGCAGCTCGTGGACGTAGGATTCACATCGAATCCGAACCACGTAAATTCTGATGTTGATTTTTTTTTTCGTGTGCGTGTGTGATAGTGTGTTCTGCTGCGTGTTGCTCTGACCGATACCTAACAAGTGGTATCAGAGCTCGGGTTCTTTCACACACAGGTGCACTGAGACGAGAGTGGATTGATCTTCGGTTAAGAGGTTGTTCGAGGCATTGGAAGCAAACAAAAAGAAGAAAAGGTGTTGCACGGTTTCCAAGTAAATTCTTGGTTGACTTAAATTAAAGGAAGGTGCCATTTTTTTTCTTCTTGTCGTGACTTACTGTATAAAAAGAAAAGAAAACCAAAAGGGAAATTTTTTTGGGTTAACTTTGACAAAAAGAAAGAAAAGAGTGCAAAAGGTCGTCTTCTTCAAACCTACGATTAGGGATTTCATAAACCCTTGAGTCGCTAATTTCTTTTTTTTTTTTTTGTCGTTTGCCACCGGAACTCCGTGAAGGCTGCCTCGTTAGGGTTGAACCCTTGAAATCGTCGACGCCAAGGATTAATACCGACAGTCTCCGCTGTTGATTTGTTGCTGCACGAGTCTCCGACTACCGTTGAACATTTGCCGGGAACCACCGTCTACAACCGTTTTATTCTCAACCGCTGATCAAGAGAAAGAACCAGGTTCAATCGTTTCTTGTTTCTTTTCTGATAGAGTTTTTTATTGGGTGCGAAGTTTCGGGTCGTTATTCAGGTTTTTGCTTTGATTGTGTGGTTGGGTATTTGTTGACAGGAGTACCAGGTTCGGTTCTTTTGTCCGTTTTTTACTGTTATTATCAACTGTGATTATTGGTTTTATCTCGTTTGCTATGGCCGAAGACGGGAAATTTCAGATTGAGAAGTTCAATGGAACCGATTTCAGTTGGTGGAAGATGCAACTAGAAGATTTGTTATGTTAAAAGGATCTGGACATGGTTATGGTGAAGGATAAGCCAGTGAAGATGGAACAAGTTGATTGGGAATTGAAAGACAAAAGAGCGAGGGCTGTTATTACATTGGCACCGACTAAAAGTGTGGCGTTCAATATCATGAAGGAGACTACTACGTATGGTATGATGAATGCACTCTCAAATATGTATGAAAAGCCTTCAGCTGCTAACAAAGTATTTCTAATTCGAGAGCTTGTGAACCGAGGATGCGAGAAGGAAGCTCAGTGACTGCTCACAGTAACAACCTCAATTTAATCTAGGCAAGACTTGTATCAGTTGGGATTAAGTTCGAGGATGAGGTTCAGGCTCTATTGTTGTTATCATCTCTACCTGACAGTTGGTCTGGAGTTATGACTGCAATTTCAAGTTCTTCAGGGACAACTGGTTTCACATTTGAAGGTATTCGGGATCTCATTCTGAGTGATGATGTCAGAAGGAGAAGTTCGGGTGAATCATCAAATAGTGAGTTATTGAATGTTGGTAGAGGTCGGGGAAATAACAGGAGCAGTGGGAGTCGGGGAAGGAGTTCGTCTAGAACTCGGAAGAATGTGAGGTGTTGGGGCTGCAATGAGGCAGGACACATTAAGAGTGAGTGTCTGAACTCCAAGAAGAAGTAGATTAACAGTGTTGTTGGGGATGTCTCTGATGATGAGGCATTGTTACTTAGTGTGGAGAGCTCTGTGGACTCTTGGGCCATGGATTCAGGGGCTTCGTTTCACGCCATGGACAACGGAGAAACGATCGTGAATCTGAAACAAGGTGATTTTCGAAAGGTACGATTAGCCAATGACGAAATTCTTGAGGTAACGGGCATGGGTGATATTCAATTGGTTATTCCATTAGGAACCTGAAGAATGTTAGGGTGATTCCGGGTCTGAAGAGGAAACTGATTTATGTTAGTCAGCTGGATGAACAAGGACTGGAAGTATGGTTTGGTAGTGGTAAATGGAAGGTGGTCAATGGTAATCTGGTTATTGCTCGTGATATGAAGCATGGGTCATTATACATGGTTGAGGTACCTGTTGAGGGAAGTATGACAGTCCCAGTTAAGCATGACAAAATCTGGTTCGCTAAATCTGTTGCTAAGAGAGTTCATTTTGCAAACTTAAAGTCTGGAGCAGGGATGTTAGGTGAACGAGTTCGAAAGTCTAAACCATTCAGGGGATTTAGTGACAACGGGAGCATGGGGCGTGTTCCAAGTACAGTTACGAAGAACCGTTGGGTTTTGAAGACTAAGACTGAAAAATTCTCTCATGTGGATTGTTAGTGATCCTTGCTGTATCTCTGGATCTGGTGGAGTGTCCAAACTGGTTGAGACAAAGGATGGGTCGTTAGCGGATTTAGCTACGATTGAGTTGGAGCTCGGGGGAGTTTCAACTGGCCCTTCTGGTACTTGATGATGAGGGGCAGCTGCAACTAGAGGATCTGAATATTATTGGATGACTGGGTTGCTTTGTGCTTGGAGAGCATGGAGATTATCGCAAGCCTTCAAGTGGGAGATTGTTGGGTTTCTGAAGGCTTAGAGACTTTGGGTCCATTTTAGTCCATGCTAGGTTTCTTGGGGCCCATTATGAAAACCCTAGTTCTATCTCTATATATACCTATTCATTGTATTGTAATCTTGGTTCTAAGCATAATAAAATATATCTAGTTGCAGCTCATGGACGTAGGATTCACACCGAATCCGAACAACGTAAATTCTAGAGTTGATTATTGTTTTTCGTGTGCGTGTGTGATAGTGTGTTCCGCTGCGTGTTGCTCTGACCGATACCTAATAGTAGAAGCAAGTTCCTGGTGAGAAACCGGTTGCGGATGACATCAAATATATTGCTACCAAAATCTGAGCTGTTGAGCAATGAGCATGTAGTCGTTGAGTACTCACCGAATATTATGTTGGATATTAATGATATATAGCAAAGAACACAAAGAAAAGGTATCAGAAGCTTTTGATAGTTTTATTGATTACTCGACAATTGCATGCATGCATAAAGAGAAAATACAAAGGCTTAAATAGCCAAAAGATTACAGAAACAAAATAACAAACAACATAAGTTACAAATAACCCAGAAAGAAAACGACCACCTGTTGCACTTTATTTGAATTCAAATAGTAGCATCTCATGCACGTGCCTCCTCTTGATCATATTTCACATGTGAATTATCTTCAACATAACATTTATTTATCTTACAAAGATAGGGTAACCAAACACTTAAACATGACTAACATATTGGAAGTGGAACACCATTCCACCCTTCCAAACACTCCAACAACGGATCAATAATCTCCCCTTTGCACAGGGCCCTGAACACCTTATCGAACTCCTCCCCCGGTGAAGTCACCTTCTCACCGGTCAAGTAAACCGCACCAAGCTCCTCCCTCACGAACCTGTACAACGGGTACGACCTACATGACTTAATCCGGTTCGGAATCAACAGCGAACCATTCTCAAATGCGGTTCGAACTGCCTCCACTTCTTTCGGTAAAACCGCTTTTAGTTGGTCCTCAAACTCATTAATATTTCGGAAGATCAAGGTTCCCGCATCCTTCTCATTAACGCCATTGTTTAACGCGTGTTCAAGCAAGACTTGTCGAAGCTTCTGCATCAATGGGTACGTGGCAAGGCATGGGTCATCAATGTAGGCGAATACGTATTCGCGGTCAACCACCCGAAGCAAGTCTTCTTCACATAAGCTTGATGGGTGGAGCTCCGTGGGTAGGACCTTTTTGGCTACTTGGTTTACGGTGTTCTTGACGGTCAACTTCAAGTTCTCTTCCAAATGCCTCAAGTCAATGGATTGGCATAAAGCTACTAAGTAAGTGGATGACATGAGCTTTAAGATCTCGACCGCTTCCGCGGTTTTCCTTGCGGAAATCAACCCTAAAGAGTTAACATCTTGGTTATGTTGTTCCGCGCTTTGAACATGGTTTGTAACCGGATTCGCAAGAAACTGGAGCTCCGAACAGTAAGAAGCCATGGCGACCTCTCCACCTTTGAACCCGTAATCCAAACTTGGGTTACGCCCACCCGAGAGATTCGAAGGTAACCCGTTGTTGTAAAAGTCGTTAACAAGCTCAGAAAACTGCGCGAACATGAGCTTTCCTATAGCCGCAATAGCCAAACGTGTGTTGTCCATTGACACACCAATTGGGGTGCCTTGAAAGTTGCCCCCGTGTAACGTTTTGTTCCTTGAAACATCGACTAACGGGTTATCGTTAACGGAGTTGATCTCGCGTTCGATCATGTTAGTGGCGGAGCGGATGACTTCGATCTGTGGTCCGAGCCATTGAGGGGACGTGCGAAGTGCGTAACGGTCTTGTTTGGGTTTTTGTAACGGGTCCATTTCATGGACCTTTTGTGCGGCTTTAACGTAGTCACTTCCATCTAAAATGTATTCCATGATGGCTGCCGCCTCTATCTGGCCCGGGTGGTGCTTAAGTTTGTGGGTCAAGTGGTCCGTAAACTCGGGCTTCCCTTGCATAACTTCCGCGAAAATCGCGGACAACACTTCCGACAACAATGCAAGGATGTTAGCTTCAAACAACACCAAGGATGCTATCCCCGAACCCACGGTGGTGCTGTTGACAAGTGCGACGCCTTCTTTAGGCTGTAACTCGAAGAACCCGCCTTCGATGCCTGCTAGGGCGAAGGCCTTTTCAGCATTAAGGATTTCTCCGGTGCGGCTGATGGATTTGGAGTTGGGGCGGCCAGTGAGGAGACCGACGATGTAGGATAAGGGAACAAGGTCACCGGAGGCAGTGATGCTGCCACGAAGGGGGAGAATTGGGGTGATGTTGTGGTTTAGAAACTTGGTCATGGCTTCCAAGATCTCAAATCGGATGCCGGAATAACCCTGGAGAAGGGTGTTGACTCGGACGAGCATTGCGGCCCTTGTTGCTGATTGCGGGAGTGTGTGATTTGATTCAGCGCCGTTGCCAAATATCCCGGCGTTCAAAAATCTGCCAAAACATAAAAAGTTATCAACCTTAGTTTTCAAATTGTTTCATGCACGTCGTATGAGAATGCAAAAATAGTCATATAGGTCGTGTTTTTTTTAACAGCGTACGGTTAGGATATCGCCAACCGGGTTAGTAGTGACAAACGAAAATGATATTATCGCTCCACTCAAATGAGGGTGAAACCCTACAACCGCATGGTGTATGTGACTGACGTTTAATTGACTAATGAGCCAAATGACAAATCATACTGCCCGTATGACCATTTTCGCCTTGACATACAACCAGGTTCGGGCCCATGGTATAACCATGGGTCAATGGCTCTTTATGAATTTTTTTTAGTATTATTTATATGCTAAATTAGTGACTGGCGCCATAAAAATTTGGTTAAGCCCCTATGAAAAAAGTCTTGAGTCCGTCACTACTTACATCTTGTATGATGTGGTGCATATATGACCACTTCACCACGTCATACGTTCTGTATGATCAACGTCACCTGTTGCAAATATACCAGGACCTCTATTTTAACAAGACATGATTACCTGATGAGTTCCTTCTGAAGAGCACCAGCTTCCGTGGTTCTCCGGTTCGAGTTAGCCCCGAACCCGGTGGTGACACCATACCCATCAGTCCCTTTATTATTACTCTCAATCAACCAATCATAACTCGCCTTCACCCCAGCTCTCGTAGCCTCCAATATCTCCACCCTCACTGCCGCGTTGTCACTAACGCCAATCGCAGCCACTTGCCCCACCGTCAATGTTTCTCCACCTAGCTTCACAACCGGCTTCCTAAACTCCGCCACCATCCGCTTCACCTCATCCAAGTGGCTCCCTTTCATCGATTCCACCACCGTCCCCCAGTTTAAATGATCACCGGTTTGGTGTCCACTGATTTCAATATCCTTACCGGCCATTGTTTAGAACTAGAAAAATGTTTGAAGTGTTTTTGAAGAGTGACAATGGGTTAAGTTAAGTTAATTGGGAAGGAGTAAAAGACTTAGTGGTGTTTATATAGATGGTTGGTTTACTTTTTTTTTTTTATATAAAATTGTTGAAGGTGTTTGTGTTTGTGTTTGGTTTTGATTTTTGAGTATGGGGGTTGGTGAAGTTTTATACAAGCCATTGATTTTTATCTTATATTCTTATGGATAGTACTGTCCATTTCAGGAACATATTTTAAAACTTGTTTGAAAATTCTTAAACCAACCGATAAAAGAAGTTTTAATTAAAAAGTTGAACACGAAAGGAGACCGATGAGAGGTTTGAACACCTAACCACTAACACCCTAGTCAAATCATATATAATAATAAATTTATAAAACCAAAATACAATCCAAATAAAAGTACCTGTTATAAACAAGAGAACAAAAATAATAAAAAATGATTTCATTCATCAGTATTTCATGTATATATATTATATATATAGAATAATATAATAACAATCTTAAAGCTCATTAAAATTAGGTCGGGCTTGGCCTATGGGCTTGAATGTCTGCATTTATAACACTCTTCCTCAGACATTTAGAATTACACATACACTGTTAACATTATACTACTGGATAATGTTTGCACGATTCTTCAAGACCGATGTTGATTTTAGCTGATACTGCAGGACCAGTTATGTTGACTCATTAAAACCTTACTAAGGTGCTGTTTGTTTTTGCTTATATTGTCTGAAACTTGAAGACTGTTTGTTAAAAAAAAAAGATCTTAAAATAGCTTTTGTTTGCTTAAAAAAAAAGCTATGGAATATTGCTTCAAGATCTTCACACACATCTTCACACACCACCAACCTTTCTTCTTCTTCTTCCTGCCACCACCACCACCTCCGCCACCACCACCTCCGCCACCACCACCGCACCGTAGAGAGAGAGAGAGAGCTGTGAGAGAGAGAGAGAGCTGTGAGGGAGAGAGACCGTAGAGAGAGAGAGAGATCTGAGAGAGAGAGAGAGAGAGCTGAGAGAGAGAGCTGAGAGAGAGAGAGAGAGAGAGAGAGAGAGCTGTGAGGGAGAGAGAGAGCTGTGAGGGCGGCGGTGATGGTGGTTCCGTGACGGTGGTGCACCGTTTTCAGACAATAAGAGGGTGGCGGTGATGGCGGAGGTGGTGCGGTGGTGGTGGCAGAGGTGGTGCGGTGGCGGTGGTTGTAGAGAGAGAGAGAGAGTTTCTAGAGAGAGAGAGCAGAGAGAGAGAGAGCTTGTGTGTGTGAAGTTGTTTTTGAAGGAAAAAAACAAACCCTCTTCTCCTTGCAGACTGCAGACATTTGGGTCACATCTTCTCTTGCAGATGCCTGCAGATGTGGTTCGCAGACTACAGACATTTTACATCTGAAAAAACAAACAGCACCTAAGAAAACCCAATGGGACAAAACTTAGTCAAGAAAAAAGAGTACATACACTGTGTATATTATGGGTACACTACCCCCCAATGTTACATGTATATCTTGATGATGTTGAATCCAATCTTCTTAGACAGCTGCTTGACTTGATAGTTGGCATAGTCTTCTTTGATTTGAGTGTTGTTGTCTACATTGTCTTCATACGGTATATCTTGAGCTTCTCGTGATCACCTTTAATCTACATACTTCTTAAATATGTTGAAATCTTCGACCTTTATAAATTGTATCTAGATTGAGATCGAACTCTTTGCGAGTCTAATATATATCAGTCATAACCCAGGACGCCATATTGTTCTTGTGGAACTATCATGTGTCCCGAGTTTGTAAATATGTCAATTTAGTATTTAATGCACTAAGGGAAAAACCATTGCTAAGGGAAAAAGAATGCACTACGCATTATACATGAATAACAACATGCTTTGGTATGTTGTTAAATAGGTACTTCAAGACCTACAAGATAAACCGATGCTACTGGAACAATTATGTTGCCTCATTAAAAACCTTACTAAGAAAACCCAATAGGAAAAAAACTTAGTGAAGGGAAAAAGAGTGCAACATTTTGGATTAAAATTTTAATCTTGCCAATACTGCTATCAAGAACGCAATATACCATGTGTCGTCTTTTTTTGCAAGATACGTCAACGTTCTGATCGCAATCAAGTATGGTACTTCTGGACCAATTATTTATCCATCCTCTTCATTGGGACGATTAATATCCTTTCCATATGTCAAGTAACCCAACAACCATTAGCGTACTCAACAAATGAACTTTATCCATATAACATCTTCTGGATGTAGTCTGATTGATGAACAAAAATAGTACATATATACTCGAACTACGGGTCAAGAATAACTACATTGTGTAAAGGTCATTCAAAATTTTCCCTCTTTAGTTTGATAGTTCCTCTCGATGATGTTTACATCATCACTGTAAATTGCGATTATAGTGAACATTAAGAGTTAATCTTGATAAATAGATACAGCTCATTTTATCAAACATATACTCAGTTTTTCCAGAGTAATAACTAAGTCAATTGTACATCATACGACTAGTTTTCTTAGAGATTTATAAAATATATATGGGAGTATTGTTTTATAATGCTTCGGGCATTCTTAATCCTTCAGGGATTTTTATATAGATGCCCCTTTTAGTTATCCAGTAGAAGTATGCGGTGACAGCATCTATAATCTATAAGTTTTGACTGAAGTCATTTGAAAATTGTGAGGCCGCTAAAACATCTAAAGTTATCGCATCCACTACAGGGGTATGCGTTTCCTCATAATCAACTACTGGGATTCGAGAAAAAAACCTTTATGTTACAAGGTGTGCCTTACATCGCAAAAACTCATTCTTTACGTTTCTTTTTATATAAAGACACCCATTTATAACCTAATGGTTTGACGTCTATGGGCATTCGAACTGCAGGTTCGAAAACGTTTAGTTTGTTGAGCAAATTTAGTTTGACCTTTAAGTCATCTAGCCATATTGGCTATTTTGTGCATACACTCTTGCACACTTTCTATGTACGCAATCTTTTTCATTGATTACATCTATTGCTATAGCATATTCAAATATATCATTTTACATGTGTTTCATTACGATTCCATATTGTACTTATTTTGTACATAAATCATTGAGATCTCATACTTGTTTGGTAACTGAGTTTCTTCTAGAACTCCAATATCCTCTTCTGGGGCTTCGTTAATATCTTTCAGGATTTCGCTAATCTTTTATAGGATTTTATTTGTAACCTATTTTAAAGTTTTTTGTATGCAACCTCTTCTGGGGTTACACCAACTGCGTTACTCTGCTCTTTTCGTATTTATGGGTTTTATATATTGGAACCGAGTTTACTTCCCACTTTTTACTAATATGGTAATCATTTTGTGATTACTTCAATTCGAGCAGGTGAACTTGGTACTGGTATATGTGACTTTGTGACTATATTTGGGTTGGTGAATGCATCGGGTATTTCATTTGCTATTATTTGCAAATTTACGCTCTTTTGGACTTCAGATTTATTTTGACCACTGCAGGAGTCATAACTCAATAATTATGATGTGTTCCATAATTTCTTGTGTTGCCAGTCTTTCATTTTCTTGTCTCCGCCTAAGACTAGGAATACTATGTACATATCCCATTTTATATGTTATGGTGGTACTATTGGTACATAGGCCGCACAACCAAATATAAAGAATGGAAACTTGGTGCTCTTCAAGAGACCGGTTGTAATGGGGAGTATTGTGATCAGCAGTTGGTTTTGAATTTATTTGATAGTCATTAAAAGACGAATTCTGTTTCGATTACGTATGCCTCTCACCATATTTCACATTGTGCCCAACAATGGTCCTTACAATTGTGTTGTCAAAGAGCAGCATTAGACCATGTCAAAGATTAATGTTCTATATTGTTGGGCATATGCTACCTTTGGGTAGCTGAAAACTCACATGTAACCATCTATGAATGCCTTAGTTCAGATAACCGAATATTTGAATGGTCTACATATAAGAGGGATTGATTGTAGGAGTTTGATTTTAGAAGGCATAAAAAATTATTTATCAAGAAAAACTAACTACACATATGATAAGCATTTTGGGAGCATTGCTTTTAGACAACTTAGAGTGCTAGTTGGCACTTTTGCTTGTTTATCATACCACGATGCTATCTGGATGACATTTCTGGCCATGTCGTATGGTGAACGTGTATTTTTCTAGTAACTTCTAGTTACTCACCATATTTAATTTTATGTAATTAATTAGGTGTGATATATGATATATTCTTGTTGGCAAAACCTTAGTTTTCTAATATGGTCTTCTGGCCATATTTGTCACATGGAATATTGTAGATATTTGGTATCTTTTCTAGTGACGGTTTCTGTCACACCGCAACTGATGGAGAAAATATCAGGGCGCGGCACTAAGCGTTCAGATTGCTCAAGAGATTTCCATAACACTATTTGTTTCCATATTGATTAATCAAAATTTCATAAGCAGATGCTAAATTGTCATACAATCCAAATACGATCAAAATTGTATCCAAACATCGTAAACAATTCGAACATCAACCAAAAACATTTGTTTAACTAAGGTGTGTATCTAGAGCCACCCTAGCTTGTTTTCTTCAGCGTCCAAACTTATCAACCTGCAACATGTATTAAAATAAAATCAACAAAATGTTGGCAAGCATACAAGTTTGGTACATAGCATAATAGTTCCAAGTTTAAAATCTCATATCCAACATGAATAACATGGAATAAGTTTCAACATGCTAGCTAACGCAGTCCAGGTGATAGCCCAAGTTTCCAACGCGTTAAAGTGCCTTTCCCAAAGTCTAGCGGGAGGTTATGTATCTCATCCTAACAATACCCCAAAAACTAACGGGGAGGTGCGTTACCCCTATAGTGCTACTATTGTTAAGGCGGAACTACACACAAGGATTAAACGTTCACATAGCATAAAAGTCTCCAGTATCAATAGTTTCATGTTTTCATGTTTAATACGGATAGAGTATGTTTCAAATAAGTTTCAAGTGTCAAGTGTCTCTGATATAGAATACATGTTGCATCCCAAAAGTGTTTAAACAAAAAGGGATCGAGTATACTCACAGTGGGTGCTTAGAACCAAACACTGTTTAATTGGATCGAAGGGAGCGCTGGATCAACCTGAGTATACAATGGTAGTGTCAACGTTGAACAACGTGTAAACCGAGTGTCGAAACATGAATCGAACGAAAGGGGGATAACCCATCCGAACGGATGGTCATCCGGACGGATGGTCATCCGAATGGGTGAGCATGTTTGTAAATTGTTTCAAAACTTTTGAAGTTTTCGTTGTAGTATTTAAGCAAGTGATCCGGTCGGATGGTCATCCGGACGGATGGCCATTTGATCGGATGGCTATTCGCTCAAGAGTTTGGTAGTTTGAAATTTCAATCAAATCGTTTTGAACAAGAAATAGTATAAGGACAAGTCACCTGGTCGAATAGTCATTCGATCAGATGGACATCCGATCGGATGACCACTCGAGTGGGCAACCTGTTGTTTTGAGAACTTTGTAAAATTTCCTAAGTTAGAAAGTTTTGAGGTTTAAAGGAGACGGCGTGACGACGTGTCAAACAATGGAACCCATACCAAGTCCAGCTCAGTCGATCGGATGGGAATCACCCCATTCAATCGGAATAACTATCCTTGTTGGAGCTTCATGTTTAACCCGTGAATCGGTCGTCTCTCCAGTGGGGATCCCTTTTCAGACCGGCATCCAGACTAAGGAGTGAGTCTAAAGTCAGTTTGAGTCCGAATCACATCGGTTTAAGTGTAAAGTGAAGAAAAGTTGGAGAAAAGTTGAAATCAGTTAAAATTTAGTTAGAGTTTTGTTGAGATTTGTGTTAAAAATGTGGAAACCCTTTAGATCTGAACCAATCTTGATGAGATGAGTGATGACGTCACACAACCGATTGCATAAGCAACCGAGATGATGTCACCTTCAAGGGGTCCAAATCATGTGATTTCAAGATGAAAACCAGTGATTTTGACGAAGAAGATGATGGAGGAGTGTGTAGTGATGATGGAAGTATAAGATTTGAGTGAAAATGCTTACCGAAAAGCCTTGAATCTTGAGAAAAATGCCTGAGAATGACTTGAGAGCGAGTTGGGTCGAATGGAGATGTCACATCAGTGAACAGTAGAGTATACGGGTATTTATAGTGTGTGTGTGTGAGAGAGAGAGAGAGAGAGAGAGTAAGGCAGTGCTCGCAAGGGTCGAATGAACATTCGATCGGATGGTCATCCGGACGGATGTCCATTCGATCAAATGGTCATTCGACCAAGCGAGCGGTGTGAGTTAGTTTTCCGACTTTGGTTCGATTCGCGAGCGAGGTTAAGCGTTGCGTTGCGTATTATTGTGAGAATTCATTGCCTTATAGTATTTGAGCATATGATTCGTATAGTCAAAAGTAGATTCGTGTTTCCAATATAGTTTAAACAAGTTTCACGTTCCATAAGCATCAATAGTCTAGAATCAAGTTTCACGTTCTATAAGTATCAAAAGTCAAGAGTTACCACATAAGAATCATATCAAAGAGTCGAGAATCACATGATTCCAATGTTCAAAAATGTCTCATAGAGTAAAAGCCTCACAGATAGGAAATACGAGAAGACTTGCTATTTATAGGTTAACATCAAAACGCAGGGCGTTACAGTTTCAAAGTTATATCCATATATACGATTAATATAAACGAAAACTTAATAATTTTTCATTAGAATGTACTAGAAATATGAGACATTATAAATTATAAAATTTGAAATCTATGGGTAAGATGTTGGTGCTCTTCTGGAGCATTTTATATGCTACTAATACATGAAATAACATTCATATGTGTGTCTGACAACTTAGAATATTATTTATTTTGTTTTTATGTAGTGTTAGTTTTGTTGTTTGTATACAGCACATTTGTCACCCAAATTTGTGATAGCTCTACTGGAGCTTCTATGTATTACATTATTTTAGTGTGTTAATTGTTAGTCAATCCTCATATGTAAAAGGGTTATTTTATCTCCCCTTTAAATACCCCCCTTTCGATTACTGATGTCGGGTTTGATCATCATCATCCATGGCCTCTACCGGGGCCAAATAACCCTCTTTCTAATCCATTGGCACTGAAATAAAAATTACCGCATTCGCTTTAGAGAATTAAGTAGGAGCTTGTTATATTGCTCGGTGGATATGTCAACGTTAGTGCATTTTTCTCTACATGATTTCGATTCCGAGATAATCCATAAAAGAATCAGAGTTGTACTTGTAGTGTAAACTACCTTCAAATTTGCACACTTGCGAATGGAGAAAATCTATAGCAAGCTTTAGAGAGGACGGCCAACTTCTGGTGGTCAATTTTGTCTTTGAGGTTTGTCCGGTGTATCCTCAATGGTGAGGGATTCTTTTTCTTTAATATTTGAGGATGTGTGGAGGAGATTCATCATGATATTAGCCTTCGTTTGTAGGGGAATCATGTGGTAGCAAAAAAAATTGTCCACTACTAGACAATATGTTACCCAAAGACGTCGAGTGTGATGAATTAAAGTTTGGGTTGAACTTTGAAAACAGTCATTATGAAAACAAATGAGACTTTGTATACATTTCAGAGAACTTCGGGTTCTCATTTCCCAACGTTAATTTGGGATTCATGTGAAATTCAATATAAATGAGCATCAAAAACAACTTAATATAATTCCTTATCTATCCATTTAAGTAACTAGCATCAGTGTTACCGTTTTCGACCAACCCGAATCAGGAACAATGGACGAGAATTGATGTACCGGAGTTGCTTCGAAACACCTGTGGTGTAACCTCCCTCAGTGCTTGTTGGTGTACGTGGTGGTTCTTTTCCAACTGTAACCGATGGTGCATGGGACTTTCTAATATTTAATAACGGTTATAGCGATGATGTTTGTTACAGTTGTCATCGCAACCCTAACGTGTGGTTCGTGCAACAAAACAGAAGAAGCCACTGATGATCTTCGGTTGGTGACAGCATGCGGAATCGGTGAACAGGAAGAGAGTAGTCAAAGATGGAGAAGGACGATGATGATTTGTTTTGGTACTTAGCAACTTGTTGGTGATCTTTGATGTGGGTTTGGCGATGACGAGGGTGTTGTTGAAACATACTCGAATCTCCAATAGAAAATATGAAAAAAAAAAAAACAAATCCAATTGAAAAATGGATTAAAGAGCAAAGGTGATGATAACGTGTTATAAACAAGAGAGCAAACATTAGAAAGAAAAAATGATTTCATTCATCAGTATTTCATGTACATATATTATATATATAGATCAATATAATAACAACCTTAAAGCCCATTAACATTAGGTCGGGTTTGACATATGGGTCTGAATGTCTGCATTCATAATAGTATCCATATTGTTTCAATTGTTGAAACTTATAAAAAATAATCTTAAAAATACCAAATACGGCAAAACCAGACCGTGAATTGTTAAACACCCATGTTATATGACCCTTAATACTTGATGTATTTCATAGCTTCAAACTGAACAAATAATAATTCTATGTTAAACATGAGCAATATATTTATTAGTGTCAAATAACTAAATTTCCACAATTTTTTTATCTTGATCCTTTTACAAATTTTTTTCAAACAATTTTGATTTGAAGTTTTATATTTTTTTTTTTTTTTTGAACGGCCAACAAACTCAATCCCGAGTACTCTCGGGGCACCCACTGGACAAACGGAGTACTCCGAGAGTAACCCGAGTCCACCACCAATTCCGGGGAAAACCCGGTAACCCACCCGCCCGTAGGCACGACGGTGAAATTACCGGTAAAACCCGTTTGGCTCAAGGATCCAACCCAGGTTTCCTTGGGTCTCCTATCATTGCCCACCAATGCCTCACTCTGCATCAAGTGAGAGTCGAACCTGCATCTCTCAAGAGAAATGCAAGCCCTCCACCACTTGATCTAGAGATCATTGGCTGAAGTTTTATATTAATATGACACACGAGATATGATCTTGTTAAAACCGGTTTTTTTCGTTATACAGACCCGTGTCTGTAAAACAAATTTTAGTAACATTAGCAAAGGTTTACGCTATCATTTTATTGTTGGTGTTCGATAGTTCACAATGAATGTAGTGACTATTCTCACAAGTGGTTGTTGGTCTAGATTTTCCGAAACTCAACTTTGATTTTTTTTTTTTTCGGAACGACTAGTGTTACCCTCTCCAAACCCTTATGTCAACTTAAATTGTGTTGGACTTTAAAACTTGGCATCAAGACCATTTAATCATGTTAAATAAATCTATGTTTATGCATTATTAGTGACAATTTATTAGTTGAAGATATGTCCAAACGGTGTCATTAGGTAGTTATGACGGTTAGATTATAACCGCCAAATGGGTGAGTATAAATACCCATTAACAAAAAACGAGATAGATTAACAAGGGTGAGTATTAAATAGAATGTTTATTTTGACTAGGAAGGATAGGAAGCAATAGGATTATGACATGTGACAAAATTTAAAATAAAGAGAAAGGGTATTTTAGTCAATCATATCATTTATTCTTCCTTCTTCTCCCCGGTAACTTCAAAACCCACCATTTTCAAAACCCACCATCTTCAACCTTTTCTTCACTTACTATCTCAATAATCACTACATTATTGTGCGATTTTCGTCATCAATCAATTATTCAAACACCCGATCAACGTGTTCTTCAGCTTTTTTTTTTTAAGAAAATCCAGTTTAATTTCATTCAAAATCTCGTTTTTCCCGTGATTTTGAAGGTAATCACTCGATCCGTTCGATTCGATCGCTGATTAGTGTTTATATCATTCAAATTTCGTCAATCGTTCAAGAAATCGGCTTCGATCCATGTAAGAAATTCTTTAATTTCATTTTTACGATCTGGGTTTTTGATTTAGTCATTGCGTTTTACGATCTTGGCGGGGGTCCGGGGACAACGCCCCTGGTAGCAGGGTCCAAGGGGCGGCAACCCCTGGCCAGGTCAGCTTGGAATTTTTTTTTTCGATTAAATTGCTTTAATAAAAATGCATGAGAAAATTTAATTTTCTGTAAATTTGCCTCTGGAAAACTGCATTCGTAGACAGTTTTATGTCATTGCGTTTTAGAACTGCATTCCTGGTTCAGACAATTCACAGACAAAACTATTGTCCTGGTTCAATGCGTTTTAGAGAGAACAGTTTCTTTGGTGTTTTTATGTCATTGCGTTTTAGAACTAAGACATTTTTATGTGTTTTCTGGCCATTGCGTTTTAGAAAAACACATTTTTGAAGTGTTTTTAGTCATTGTGTGTTTTAGGTAAAACACATTTTTAGGTGTTTTCAGTCCATTGCGGTTTAAAGATAACACTTTCTTTTGTTTTTTTAGGCCATTGCTGTAACACCCCGTGTTTCGAAAGTCAAATTCAAAGTCAATATCGAAGTCAAAGGAAGAAAAGATTGCTAATTGCGACCTGTCTCTCCTTGCTCAATTCCTGTTTTGACTTCTTTGACTTGTAGTTAGTCTATTTTATTATCGCTTTAGTTGTATTATGTGGAGTATCTATTAATAATCGCATGTTTAATCGCTTTCTCGCTATCGCAATCGCATTCGAAACTCAAATTACGCATTTTGGTTATTGTTATACGTGTGTGTGTGTGTGCCTTATGTGTTACTTGTGCAAGTTTATTTATGTTATGTGTGGTAATCAATCGAAACGCAATCGCAATCGAATCGCAAACGCTAAACGAATACGAAATAAGGATGCTTGTATGTTGATATAGTAGTTGGGATTAAAAGTAATTTGACTAGGAAATTCTATCGCATCGCAACGCTCGCGATCGCAATCGAAACGGCAAAACTCGTCGCACCGAAAACTCGAACCAAGCGACTGATCGATCAGGCGACCAGCCGATCGATCGAGCTGCTGCTCGATCGGCCAGCTGTTCGACCGGACTGCCAACCGATCGACCAGCCTCTTTCCACTTTGGGTAACCCTATAAATACCCCATGTCACCATCAAACTTTCCACTTTTACTCTCTGACGTCCGACCAGCTTTCTAACCTTGCTTTTTCTCCGATTTCTAGCAATTCCGGTAAGATCTCAACCTAAATCTTGTACATCTTTGATCTACACACGATTCTACACCTTTCCATCTTTTGAATCTTAACTTTTAACCGTGAAATCATCAAGATTCAAGGTGTTCTAGGATGACGTCATCATGTGTTCTTCAGAACTTCATGTTTTGGCCTCAATCCACCAAGAACAACTTAGATCTAACCGATTTCCACATAAACAAACAAAGATCTTTCATAGATCTAAACATATTCACAACGAAAAGGATTGAAAGATGGTTTTCCAACTTTCTTTCAACTCTTTTACACTCAATGCATTCAAAACCGTTAGAATCGGAGCTTGTGCAGACTTACCACTCATTCTTATGGTTGTGTTGGTTCAAGATCTGGATTCTAACCACGAGATTACCGATTTCGGGTTAAACATGGAACACCGTCTCGAACAGTTAACCGGCCGGATTTGGGTGATTCCTGTCCAATCAGATTACTAAGTCGTGACGAGGTTTCTGTTGTGTGACACGTTATCAAAACATCTCGATAAAACGACAAACTATCAAAAGAACCAAGTGTAAGACGAACGGAACGACCAGGACGGAATGCCGTCCGATCGGACTGTCGTCCGAACGAATTGTCACTCATTCGATCTACACCTTGGTCCCACACTTAACTTTTGTTTTCAAAAAACTTGAAGGATGAACATTGAACGAAGGGCTGACCGATCGGGTTACCATTCGATCGGACTACCACTCGACCATGTGATGTTCTGACTTCAACACTTAAACAATTTTCAACATGTTCAATACACGAGGGATGCCACCCGATCGAACAACCATCCGACCGAGTGACAACCTGCTGTGAACTTGTTCTCGCTGAAGTGCCCAACCTATCGGACTGTTGCCCGATCGAACGGTAGTTCAATCGATCGACCTGAAAGATAGAAGTACTTCAATGTTTTCAAAATGCTACAGTGAAAACTTCAAAAGTCAAGCCATCGTACACAAACACATCCTTCCCAAAGGAAGTAATAATCCACTCGAACGGTCATCCGACCGGACGACCGACCGAACGGACTGTCACTCGAACGACCAGCTGTCTGATCGGACTACCATCTGATCGAACTGCTGTCCTACCCACTTGCACTCTGTATCGTTTTACGCGTCGCTTATCGTTAAGCTATCAATCTGTTCAGGCTAACCCTACTCTCTAGCGCTCCCTTCAATCCATCAACCGCTGTGAGTATACTCGATCCCTTTTTGCTTTACGCACTTTTGGGTGTTACATACGTTACTTATACAAAATCACATCGAACACACTACGCAATACTTTAATCGCTAACCAATTACCGCATGTTATACATGACTTAATGAATGCTTGTTTGTTATGTTTACACATGGAATGTTGTCTACCTGCCTTAGCAACGATAGTACTATTAGTTTAGACTCAGCACCTGTTCACTCAGGGGTTGTTAAGGACAATTACCTACATGGCTCACAGTGGTGAGTGTGTATCGCGAACTGCCTTGGGCAGTCAACCCGCGGTCATTGGTATCGATAGGTTCATGTCGATAACTAACATGCCTCATTTTACACTATGTACGTGCTGGTTATTCGTAACGATTTCGAACTCTATATGCTATTATCAAACTTGTATGCTCACCTTTACACTATGTGTATTGACGTTTACTTTAACGTATGTGACAGGTGCTTAGGATGTTTACATGCCTTTTGTGCTGGTGATGAAATTGAGGCTAGGGACGGAGTCCTAGAAACCAATAAATAAACTATCTATTTGTAAATCTGAGTTGTCGGAACAGAACAATTTGACAAGATCTTTTCTGTAATAATTGTATTTTCATTTATGACATGGTATGGGACGTGTTGCTTTAAATATTTGGTAAATATAGTTGTTATGGAAACTTCTGGACAATCTGTTTCACTCAGTGCCACGCCCCGACGTTTCCGCCATCGGTTGGGGTGTGACAGATTGGTATCAGAGCCATAACTATAGGGAATTAGCAAAGACTCGACCTAGTCCGGGTCGCTGTCTTAGAGACCTAGTCTATAGTTAGGAACCAACAGACTGACTCGTGCATTTTCAGTATGGATTATGTGTGAGCATACTTGCTATTTCTCACTATTCTCGCCTACGCTACACTATCACAGCACTCGAATTTTCAAATATGGATGAGCGATTAAGTCGAGATTAGGTGTGAAAACCGCAAACTCTCGACTAAATTGCTTATTCAACCCACATTTTTATCTATAAACACGAGAAATTGCGTTGGAATAGGAGTGAAATCCATACTTTGACGCATAATTCTCTTTTATTTTGTCAAAACAGGAACGAAGTTGTCAAGCCAGGGGTGAAACCCGAACCTTGACGACTTGTTCCGACCCCTACTTGGTTTTTACAAAGCTCTCACCAAAGTCTCGACGGACTCCAACGACTTGAAGTCACGATATAACTGAAAGGGATGCATGCCGAGCCCAAGATTCGAGGCAAAGGCACAGTCCTGAAAGTCAAAGTGTGTACAACAGGTCCCTGTGAATAGTCGAATCACTTTGGGTAGTCAATGTCTAATAGCCGCAGACGATCTATTTCTCGATTTTTGTATGTTTCGATTCCGAGCCCGCAACTGCTGACTCTGATGATTCGTCGATTTTATGTGTTTATATAAGTAGTTACCTGCTTATGTGTTTTAATTTTTGGGAGACTTATTCGATTTTCGCTTTCACCTTGATCGACACGCGCAACCCGCATTGCATATCTATCTCAAAACGCTGACAAATCGCTAATGCCATGAGGAACCACCGTACGCTAAGTTGCTTGCTATATTATTCGCTTATACTATACTACTAGTCATGATAATCACGATCGCTATTTTCGAACGCTCACGAACTATGAATGATAGGTTTCTGTATTCTGACTGCTCCCATGTGCTTCTAAGTGAATTATGTGCTTATATGCTTATGTGTTTCTGTGCCCTACGTGCTTATGTGCTTCTGTGCCCTACGTGCTTATGTGCTTCTGTGCTTATGTGAATCTGTGGTTATGTGCATATATGATTACGTGACTATGTTCCTGAGCTCTAGTAGTATTAAACGTGTGAGATGAGATGAGATTCGATTATGACGATGTATGTTGCAGGCAATGTCAACTGGACCATCATCTGGACCCCGTCACCCACGACTTTCTCGCCAGGAACAGAGAGACAAACGCCTTGCTGCCATCCTCGCTAAACAAGTCAAAGCAGAACATCAAAAGCCGTCGGGCTTGCTTCAACAGCCTGAACTTCCTACATGGAAGTGGGAAATGGTAACCATGGATTTTATCACCAAGTTACCTAAGACAAGGAAAGGCAATGATACAATACGGGTGATAGTTGATAGACTGACTAAGTCAGCACATTTCTTACCCATCAAGGAGACTTATAGCTCCGACATGTTAGCCCAGTTATACGTGGATAAGATTGTAGCCTTACATGGCATACCTGTGTCTATTATCTTTGACAGAGATACTAGATACACGTCACATTTTTTTGAAAAGCTTCCAACAATCTTTGGGCAAGCGTTTGAATTTTAGTACGGCTTACCATCCTCAGACAGACGGTCAGAGTGAGCGTACTATTCAAACTTTGGAAGACATGCTACGTGCATGTGTGATCGATTTGGGTGGTAGTTGGGATAACCACCTGCCACTAATTGAGTTCTCCTACAACAATAGCTACCACACCAGCATAAAGGCTGCGCCTTTTGAGGCCTTATATGGTAGAAAGTGTAGAACGCCCGTTTGTTGGGCGGAAGTTGGAGATGTCCAATTATATGGACCAGAGATAGTCTTTGAAACGACGGACAAGATTGTCCAGATTCGTGACCGTCTCAAAGCTGCCCGAGATAGGCAGAAGAGTTACGCGGATCCAAAGCGTAAATCTTTTCACTTCGAAGTAGGTGACAAAGTGTTACTCAAAGTATCACCCTGGAAGGGAGTGATGCGATTTGGTAAGAAAGGCAAGCTAAGCCCGAGATACATAGGACCTTTCGAGGTCATCGAACGTGTCGGATCAGTTGCCTATAAGTTAAACTTACCGGAAGAGCTCAGTGGAATTCACAATGTGTTCCACATCTGCAATCTGAAAAAGTGTTTCGCTGACGAATCACTAGTAATACCACATACAGATGTGCATATAGATGAGAGCTTGAAATTTGTGGAAAAACCATTGTCGATTGAGGATCGACAGGTTAAGAAGCTTCGAAGGAAGCATGTGCCTATTGTAAAGGTCAAATGCGATGCCCTTCGAGGTCCCGAATATACGTGGGAGGTTGAATCCACGATGAAAGAAAAATACCCTTATTTGTTTCAGTAAATCTCGAGGTCGAGATTTCTTTTAAGGGGGTGAGGATGTAACACCTCGAAAATTCGTGATCAATGATATAACGACACGTGTCATGTAAGACAAAAGGCGTTGTAAACCCGGATTTAATAAAGATGTTTTGGCATGATTTAAAAGTGTCGTCATGTTAATTTTCACCTCTGAACGACCTCATTTATAAATCCCAAGACCCAATTATATTTTACACACATCTAACATATCTTAAATCCAGAAATTTTTGACAATAATTAAATTCGAAGTGCATGATAGGTTCCTATGGAAATTTCTACGGTAAACCTTCAATTTCGGCACTTTCAAAAGGATTCAAAGAAACATATCATAATGGTAGGGTATGTAACTGTTCAAGGCACATTTTAGAGGCCCTAACTGATAATTGAAGTCCCAAATTCGGAAAAGATGGTTGCCCTTTCGAAATCCTGAAAGAACAACAGATTTTTGCTCCTGATCATATGCTTGCGCACCGTAAGCATACCCCTTGCGGTGCGCAAGGGGTTGCCAGCGAACAGAAAAATGGTTGTTGCCTGTTTAAACGCATTTTTCGACCTTTAAACGATCTTCCACATCTTTCTTGACCCCTAAACAACCCCTAAACATCTAGGGACACCTGTGGGAAGGTTATGGTCAGTTGTGGACTTATTTGTCAACACTTTGTGGAGTCTTGGTTACTATATAAAGCTCCTAAGTGCAACACTTTGATCATTCATTCCTCAAGCAACTTCTAATCAATTGTGGAGCACAAGAGCACTTTCCAGGCCTTCCTAATCAATCATTAGACACTTGTAAGTTTGCTTAACCTTTAAGTAGGTAATTATGTGGGTAATAAACCCTCAAAAGGGTTCCCCCTGATTCCCACTCTAACTAGGTCAAATGTCGGGTCAAACTTGTTAATAAAAAGTCAACAGGATACTTAAATTCTAATTTATGCATGATTAACAATGTAGAACACATATAACCTGTTTGATCATTAATATAACTTGGTAATTAGTGTAAGAACATGTCTATACATGTTCAACCCGACAATTTCCTGTTTAGACCCGGTTCGGAACCGAAAGTCGCATAGTTTGACTTTTACTTTGACTTTCAGTTCTGGCCCGTTATGGTATGTTTTAGAAATGCCTTAGAGCTTTATTTGGACCAGGTTACATGCTAGTATAACCCTCTGTGATTATACACCTCGGATCATTAGTTATCCAATTAATACGCATGATTCCGTTAATTGCCCATATGTTGACCATTATGCCCTTTTCACCTTAAAACGTGATTTTTGAAAAATGTAAAAGAGTAGAAACCTTAGTTACTGATATATAAACTTGCACCCAAAATTTGACATCAGTTTGAGGTGTAGATTGAGAGTTATGCTCATTAGCGTAATTAGAAGCTTATTTAGCGATTAAACGACATAATTAGCGTATAGCCTATTTAAACCTACTTTTTGGTATCAAACTTATTACCCACTGATGTAATATATTATTTTGGGATTTTTGAAGATTTTTAATTAATTTTAGGCTGAGCATAACTCATAGTCGTAGGCTTAATCCGGTAATTGTCGGTTTTGCCCTTACGGGCCATAAAATGAGTTTTACATATCTAAACGACTCCAAACCTTTTGCTACTGATTCTAAATGATAAATAAATTATTTTAAACCCTTTGGAATAATAAAAATATTAGATTTCTATATAGAACCCGGAAACGGCTTCTAATCGCCTTTTTAAGCGTTTTTAACGCATAGTATGTACTAAAACTATTTTAAACATACAAAGGGTGATACCTACTGATATTTGAGGCAAATTATAATATTTTAACAGTAAGCAAAAGTTGTTTAACTCAGACTTCAGTTTTGAGCTTTACGGCTTATGTGAAATTACCAAAATGCCCCTATGGAGCATAGTTTGGTTATAATTGATAAATTTCACATATATACAATACCCTACTGATATAACTTAGGAAATTGATTATCTTGGCTGATTACATCAGACCTGTAACTCAGGATACTACTTAAACTCTTTTATCACCTTATAAATGACCAAACTACCCCTACGGGGCATAGTTTGTGTTTAAATTCATTTCGGGCATAATAAATGATATCTTACTGATGTCACAACATATTTGAAGCATATTAACTTAGAAAACCTGTAAATGGCTCTCATTATTACCCGTTACGCTTATTACGCGTTCGTTTCGGTTTATGTAACTAGTTTACATAAATTAGCCGAAACGGGTCAAACCTTATCGGTTTTATCTCAAAATCCAGAATGTGTATAATAAACCCATATTAAACAAGTCTTAAAACTTGTTGGGTCCAAAACACATTCTATCCGGTCATCGCTTAATCGTGCGTACGAACCGTATCTTTGAAACTAACCAGTCTAAGCGTAAGCTTAACTAAAGACCCGTTAGGATTCTAATAGGTTATTATAAACCTTCGTTCCAGATTAGGAGTACCAGTAAAAGCTACTTGCGTTTGCTTAGTGTGATTTATACTTTGCTCAGGTAAATACTTTTAACTTATTTTCCCTATACGGGCTTGGGTTACGGTATATAGAATACCGCTTGATCGGGCATCAAATCTTCCATCGTTGGGTGGTTAATTGAATAATTTGATCGGCTCGTTTAAACAGTCTTGTTTACTTAAAGCCTTTGGGGGGTTAATGACCATGTCCCGGATATCCTTGGCATCATTTTACGAAATGGCCACGACTTAAGCGCGGGGTGTAGGCGTACACCCGTCAGTGCACAAAAGAATAATGTGGTGTGTCTGTTGATCTTTAACTCGGTAAGTCCAGGCTACTGAACGCATAAGGAACATGTAATTCGTTCACAAGATTATATATTTAAATAATTCTCCCAAGTTATAAAATGTTTATGCCACGTGCATCCAAACCAATTTTCAATCATTTTCCAAAATGATTCAGTTGATGTATTTACCAGTGTAAACTGACGTATTTTCCCAAAAAATATTAAATGCAGGTACTAAGCGTAATTGGCTGGGATTTCTCCTTAGCATCACTAGAAGTCTCGCAAGCTTAAGATGCCTAAAGTCTGTTGAACTATTGTTTCCATTTTATTTTCGATCAGTCTGTGGATAAACAATCGACAATTGTGATATTTAAATATTACAATATTTTATTCGGTTGAAATATATTTTACATTTGCTTCCGCTGTGCATTTATATATTGTGTTGTTTGACTATTATGTTGCCAACCACGTCACGATACTCCCCACCGGGCCCACCGGTGACACGTTGAAATCGGGGTGTGACAGGTTGGTATCAGAGCCAACACTGAGTGAATTAAACACTAGCCTTTTGTGTTTAATCTCAGTTACACAATTGCACATATCTAAACTTTCGAGTCTAGACAAATAACATAGGACAAATTCTACCTTGTTTGGTTTTTGTTTTGTCCTTTATTTTATATATATTGTTGTTGTTATCTCATGTTGTATCGACAGGATAAAAAATGCCGCCAAGATTCTTCCGAAGAAGAGGACGTGGAAAGGGGCCAATCACCGCCCCAAATGACAACGAGGCAGGACCTTCGCATGTGCGAGCTCCTTCCACCACCGAGAGTGATAATCCCCGACAAAACCGGAGGAACCTCTTCGAACCGGCTAGACGGTCGGTTTCGCACAGTTCAACACCTCCTGTTCATAACCCTTACGGGCCACAGCCGGAGTATGAGCCCAACAACCCTCAACCGTCCTACATACCTTTACAGCGATCTTTATCGCACCACTCCTTTGGTGACCCTACACCTGCTTTTAGGGGCCGGTTTAACCCGGCGAATTATATACAAGAACCAGTGGGTTTTAACCCATTGGGACCGGAGGACCACTTTTCGGGAGACAACGCTATGGATATGGACGAGGACACGGACCCCGTTGAGCCAGCGAGTGGTACGCCGAACCATCCCATCGAGATCTCGGATGGATCTTCTTTCCACGAATCACCCTATGGTGGTCCAGACAGCTTTCAAGCTATGTTTACCAGGCACGAATGGTATTATACACCTCATCGCCATTCACCGCCTCAGCAGCAGCAGGATCCCTCTGTGGATTCAAGATTTGTGGCAGTCACGCCACCGCCTCCACCGCCACCAGTTCAACCGGCACCTCCGCAACCGCCAAGGCGTAGGAGAACCGGAGCGCGTATGTCTGCGCGAGCGAGAGAATTTCATTTTAGTTCTCCACGCCAATCAAGTGGTAGCCATTACCCGCCACTTCAGGAGGACCCATAAATGGGTGGGCCTTCGCACCCAGTTGCACCGCAACCACCACCGATGGGTTTTGATAACCCAATTCCGGCATACACAGGTTCCATGGCGTATAACCCGTTTGAACAGCCAGTGCACACCAACTACAACTACGCAGAAGCCGACCCATACTTGGTAGCGGCTAACTATAACACCCAAGGACCGTATGGAGATCCTTGGGGAATAGGGTACCCAACTCATGGGTACCAGATACCTGCCAGACCTATCATACGGATGCAATCGCAGCCGCCACGGTTTTCTCCCCCAGAACGGGAGGAAATTCTTCAGAGACTGGATCAGGTTGAGTGAGACTTTCACTGCGACCGCAGGGAGAGACAAAGCTTCTTCCAAGGATTGACAAGCTTTGATCAAATGGAAGAGCAAGAAGGACCACTGAATCCTTCCAATTGATGTTGAGCCCCTGCGTGGGCCAGTCTTGCTGTATAAACCCCTGCGTGGGTATGCTTGTTTGTTTTGACCCCTGCGTGGGTCTATCTTTCTGTTAACCCCTACGAGGGTATGTTATTGTTTAAGTCCCTGCGTGGACTATTATGTTATTGTTTAAGTCCCTGCGTGGACTATTTTGTTATTTGTGTAAGTCCCTGCGTGGACTATTATGATATTTGTTGTTAAGCCCCTGCGTGGGTAAGTCCTTGTTTAAACCCCTGCGTGGGTAAGTTTGTTTATTTAAGAAGTCCCGTTTAGGGCGACGTGTAACCTTTTAATAAATTAATGGAATGCAAGTTTATAAATTTCATTTTGCTATTATCTGCATAAATATATTACATGAAATAAATAAATCAAAATCATTCATTTTAATAATAATCTGCCTATTTAAATATTGAATAAGAATCTTAAGAGTGAAACCTAGCCTGAGTGTCATTATGAAGACCTGGCCATGATGGTAAGACCTGTTTAAAAGATTCGTATCCCTGTTAACATCTGAAAACATGTTAACACTCCTGGCAGACGTGATTCGTTAAAATCACACACGTCATTTTTATATAAGGATCTTTCCATAGATTCCTAACCCAACTTAATGATCTCTGAATCATGGGTTTAGATCATCAATTGAGATGATCATATTTTGACCATACGTGGTAATATAGCGCCTACGGGCCCTGCTCATTTCCATATGAGCCAAGAGATAGTGGTAGCGATGACTCCCTGTCAGATAAAGGTAATGAACTAGGTTCAAACCTTCATGCTTTGATTCTCTGAAATCATGGCTTATAATTTATAAATGTCCTTGTGACTAGGCCTGTTGTGCCATTATACCTTCATATTTTGATTCTCTGAAATCATAGCTTATAATTTAAAATGTCCTTGTGACTAGGCCTTTTGTGCCACAAATAAAACTGTTATTGTTTTATAATTAGGATAAATTGTAATAGAAATCCTAAATAGATATGATTAATAAATTAACCAAATATGGTCTCTGTTTACCATGGTTAATGAATTACCCTAAGGGGCAATTCCATAATAAACTCCCAAATAAACTATTGTCCTTGTTTTCTGTAACAGTTCAATTAAAATGGCTAACTCAGACGAAATTAATAGCCATCCAGTGGAGAATATTGATAACGCCCGAGTTCATTTAACGGGTGCTGAATTGAAAGCGTTGGTAGACGACGCAGTTACAAAGGCCTTGGAGCGGCACTACGAAGAGTATAGTGGGACTCGGAGTAGGACCCTATCTACGCCGCATTCGAAGCCACCTTCCAAAAAGGAAGAACCCAAGAAAGATGATGATAGAGTTTCCTCAAACCACCACAGTGCTCCATCTCAGCAGGTTGTACTAAATCAAGAACCCCGTAGTAAGGGTTGCTCCTATAAATATTTTGTTTCGTGCAAGCCCAGAGATTTTACTGGGGAAAAGGGAGCCATTGACTGCATGACGTGGTTAGACGAGATGGACACAGTTGTGGATATCAGCGGATGCGCTGAGAGGGATATAGTCAAGTTTGTGTCGCAATCATTTAAGGGTGAAGCTTTAGTCTGGTGGAGATCTCTGATTCAAGCCACCGGGAAAATCCCATTGTACAACATGTCGTGGGATCAATTTGTTGCCCTCATCAGGGAAAATTATTGCCCTCAGCATGAGGTGGAGAAGATAGAGTCTGATTTTCTATCGTTGGTGATGACAAACCTTGACTGTCAAGCTTACCTCACGAGCTTCAACACAATGTCCCGGTTGGTTTCGTATCTGGTGACCCCGGAACCAAAGAGAATAGCTCGTTTTATCGGTGGTTTAGCCCCGAAAATAAAGGCAAGCGTGAAGGCTTCTCGGCCAGCTACTTTTAGATCTGTAGCTGACATATCCTTGTCCCTCACTTTGGATGCGGTCAGGCAAAGATCGCTGAGGAATAAGGATGCTGAGAAGAGAAAACGTGAAGATGATAGTTCACGGAGGTCGAACAAGAAGCACCGTGGGAACGGTGACAACAAGAAAGGATCTGAGTCAAGGAGAGATGGGCATCATTCTGGCGAGAAGCCCAAATGCAAGATATGCAAGAAACAGCACTTTGGGAAGTGCAGGTTAGAGTCGAACTCGCAGACTCAGTCAAAAACCTTTGCTTGTGGTATATGCAAGTCCAAGGATCACAAAACCTTGGATTGCAAAAAGCTGAAGGATGCAACATGCTACGGTTGCAATGAGAAAGGGCACATTAGAACCAACTGCCCTAAATACGCCAAGAATCCTGAAGAGGCCAAGAAGACCAATGCTAGGGTCTTCAGAATGGACGCAAAGGAAGCGGTTCTAGACGACAACGTTATTATAGGTACTTTCCTTGTAAATGATGTTTATGCAAGAGTACTTTTTGATTCAGGCGCTGATAAGTCTTTCGTAGATAATAAGTTTTGTGAATTGTTGAAATTACCTGTCAAAACCTTAAGTGTGAATTACGAGGTGGATTTAGCAGATGGCACACTAGAAACCGTCTCAACTGTGTTAGATGGATGTGTTATATCCATTAAGAACCATTCTTTTCCTCTGTCTCTACTTCCCTTTAAGTTGGCCGATTTTGACATATTTTTGGGTATGGACTGGTTATCTCATAACCAGGCCCAAATTGTCTGCAACAAAAAGCAGGTGGTGATAAAGACTCCGTCTTGTGAATCACTTACCATTCGAGGAGATACCCAGTCTGGACTGCCTGAGCAAGTAACTATGCTCAAGGCTTCAAAGTGTTTAAAGAAGGGTTGTGTCATCTACATGGCACAAGTGATTATTGATGAACCTAAACCGAAGATAGAAGATATCCCCGTCATTTCTGAATACCCTGAAGTTTTTCCTAAAGAACTACCTGGTTTGCCACCAGATAGGCAAGTGGAATTCAGAATCGACATCATCCCTGGAGCAGCACCTGTTGCTAGAGCACCTTACAGGTTAGCACCAACCGAAATGAAGGAGTTGAGAACACAACTGGATGAATTGCTAGCTAAAGGTTTCATCAAACCTAGTTCGTCTCCTTGGGGAGCACCAGTATTGTTTGTCAAGAAGAAGGATGGATCGATGCGTCTGTGCATCGATTATCGTGAGCTTAATAAGGTCACGATAAAGAATAGGTATCCTTTGCCCAGGATCGACGATTTGTTCGATCAATTGCAAGGGGCAAGTTATTTCTCGAAGATTGACTTAAGGTCAGGCTACCACCAATTGAAGGTTAGAAATGAAGACGTGCACAAAACTGCATTTAGGACTCGTTATGGTCATTATGAGTTCCTAGTGATGCCTTTTGGGCTCACTAATGCCCCAGCCGCGTTCATGGATCTCATGAATCGCGTTTGCAAGCCGTACTTAGATAAATTCGTCATCGTTTTCATCGACGACATTCTTATCTACTCGAAGAACCAAGTTGACCATGAGAAACACCTTCGCTGTATTCTCAAACTCCTGCATCGTGAGAAACTCTATGCCAAATTCTCTAAGTGTGAATTCTGGCTTCGAGAGGTCCAATTCCTTGGACATGTGGTTAGTGAGCATGGTATCCAGGTGGATCCTGCTAAGGTTGAAGCCGTTATGAACTGGCAAGAGCCAAAGACGCCTACAGAGATTCGTAGCTTCCTGGGATTGGCAGGATATTACAGGCGTTTCATCGAAATTTTTTTAGGGATTGCTGCACCCCTAACCTCCTTAACTAAGAAGAAAGTAAAGTTCGTTTGGGGCCCCAAGCAGCAAGAGTCCTTTGATATCCTAAAGCAAAAGTTGAGCAATGCCCCGGTACTGACATTTCCAAATGGGATAGAAGATTTTGTGGTTTACTGCGATGCATCGCACACTGGCATGGGGTGTGTGCTTATGCAGAAAGGCAAAGTTATTGCCTATGCATCACGACAGTTAAAAGTGCATGAAAAGAATTACACCACCCACGACTTGGAGTTAGGTGCCGTTGTATTCGCACTAAAACTGTGGAGGCATTATCTATATGGAATCAAGTGTGTGATCTATTCTGATCACAAGAGCCTCCATCACCTGTTTAATCAGAAGGATTTAAACATGAGGCAACGCCGTTGGATGGAAACTTTAAACGATTATGATTGTGAAATCAGATACCATCCCGGCAAGGCGAATGTAGTCGCCGATGCCTTGAGTCGAAAGGAGAGGGTGAAACCCATCCGAATCAATGCCAAGCGCATGGAGATAAAGAACAGTTTGACTGAAAGGTTGTTAGCTGCATAGAAAGAAGCTGTGTTGGAAGCTAACTATCCTAACGAAAAGCTAGGGGTAACTGAGGAGCAGTTAACTCTTAGCAAGGACGGAATTCTAAGATTAAATGGACGAATATGGGTTCCAATTTATGGAGGACTTCGAGATGTCATCCTCCAGGAAGCCCATAGTTCCAAATACTCCGTTCATCCTGGAGCTGATAAGATGTTCCAGGATCTAAGGGCAAACTATTGGTGGATAGGCTTAAAAAAGTCTGTAGCTGCCTATGTAGCTAAGTGCTTGACTTGTGCGCAAGTCAAAGCAGAACATCAAAAGCCGTCGGGCTTGCTTCAACAGCCTGAACTTCCTACATGGAAGTGGGAAATGGTAACCATGGATTTTATCACCAAGTTACCTAAGACAAGGAAAGGCAATGATACAATATGGGTGATAGTTGATAGACTGACTAAGTCAGCACATTTCTTACCCATCAAGGAGACTTATAGCTCCGACATGTTAGCCCAGTTATACGTGGATAAGATTGTAGCCTTACATGGCATACCTGTGTCTATTATCTCTGACAGAGATACTAGATACACGTCACATTTTTGGAAAAGCTTCCAACAATCTTTGGCCACGCGTTTGAATTTTAGTACGGCTTACCATCCTCAGACAGACGGTCAGAGTGAGCGTACTATTCAAACATTGGAAGACATGCTACGTGCATGTGTGATCGATTTGGGTGGTAGTTGGGATAACCACCTGCCACTAATTGAGTTCTCCTACAACAATAGCTACCACACCAGCATAAAGGCTGCGCCTTTTGAGGCCTTATATGGTAGAAAGTGTAGAACGCCCGTTTGTTGGGCGGAAGTTGGAGATGTCCAATTATCAGGACCAGAGATAGTCTTTGAAACGATGGACAAGATTGTCCAGATTCGTGACCGTCTCAAAGCTGCCCGAGATAGGCAGAAGAGTTACGCGGATCCAAAGCGTAAATCTTTTCACTTCGAAGTAGGTGACAAAGTGTTACTCAAAGTATCACCCTGGAAGGGAGTGATGCGATTTGGTAAGAAAGGCAAGCTAAGCCCGAGATACATAGGACCTTTCGAGGTCATCGAATGTGTCGGATCAATTGCCTATAAGTTAAACTTACCTGTAGAGCTCAGTGGAATTCACAATGTGTTCCACATCTGTAATCTGAAAAAGTGTTTCGCTGACGAATCACTGGTAATACCACATACAGATGTGCATATAGATGAGAGCTTGAAATTTGTGGAAAAACCATTGTCGATTGAGGATCGACAGGTTAAGAAGCTTCGAAGGAAGCATGTGCCTATTGTAAAGGTCAAATGGGATGCCCGTCGAGGTCTCGAATATACGTGGGAGGTTGATTCCACGATGAAAGAAAAATACCCTTATTTGTTTCAGTAAATCTCGAGGTCGAAAATTCTTTTAAGGGGGTGAGGATGTAACACCTCGAAAATTCTTGATCAATGATATAACGACACGTGTCATGTAAGACAAAAAGCGTTGTAAACCCGGATTTAATAAAGATGTTTTGGCAGGATTTAAAAGTGTCGTCATGTTAATTTTCACCTCTGAACGACCTCATTTATAAATCCCAAGACCCAATTATATTTTACACACATCTAACATATCTTAAATCCATAAATTTTTGACAATAATTGAATTCGAAGTGCATGATAGGTTCCTATGGAAATTTCTACGGTAAACCTTCAATTTCGGCACTTTCAAAAGGATTCAAAGAAACATATCATAATGGTAGGGTATGTAACTGTTCAAGGCACATTTTAGAGGCCCTAACTGATAATTGAAGTCCCAAATTCGGAAAAGATGGTTGCCCTTTCGAAATCCTGAAAGAACAACAGATTTTTGCTCCTGATCATATGCTTGCGCACCGTAAGCATACCCCTTGCGGTGCGCAAGGGGTTGCCAGCGAACAGAAAAATGGCTGTTGCCTGTTTAAACGCATTTTTCAACCTTTAAACGATTTTCCACATCTTTCTTGACCCCTAAACATCTAGGGACACCTGTGGGAAGGTTATGGTCAGTTGTAGACTTATTTGTCAACACTTTGTGGAGTCTTGGTTACTATATAAAGCTCCTAAGTGCAACACTTTGATCATTCATTCCTCAAGCAACTTCTGATCTATTTCGGAGCACAAGAGCACTTTCCAGGCCTTCCTAATCAATCATTAGACACTTGTAAGTTTGCTTAACCTTCTTAAATTGAGTTTAGCTTAGTTATTTAGCTAAAAGTCAAACCGTCGTAATTACGGTTTGACTTCGAGATTAATTAATAATGGCTCAGTCAGATCTCGAATTAAAAGTACCTTTAAGTAGGTAATTATGTGGGTAATAAACCCTCAAAAGGGTTCCCCCTGATTCCCACTCTAACTAGGTCAAATGTCGGGTCAAACTTGTTAATAAAAAGTCAACAGGATACTTAAATTCTAATTTATGCATGATTAACAATGTAGAACACATATAACCTGTTTGATCATTAATATAACTTGGTAATTAGTGTAAGAACATGTCTAAACATGTTCAACCCGACAATTTCCTGTTTAGACCCGGTTCGGAACCGAAAGTCGCATAGTTTGACTTTTACTTTGACTTTCAGTTCTGACCCGTTATGGTATGTTTTAGAAATGCCTTAGAGCTTTATTTGGACCAGGTTACATGCTAGTATAACCCTATGTGATTATACACCTCGGATCATTAGTTATCCAATTAATACGCATGATTCCGTTAATTGCCCATATGTTGACCATTATGCCCTTTTCACCATAAAACGTGATTTTTGAAAAATGTAAAAGAGTAGAAACCTTAGTTACTGATATATAAACTTGCACCCAAAATTTGACATCAGTTTGAGGTGTAGATTGAGAGTTATGCTCATTAGCGTAATTAGAAGCTTATTTAGCGATTAAACGACATAATTAGCGTATAGCCTATTTAAACCTACTTTTTGGTATCAAACTTATTACCCACTGATGTAATATATTATTTTGGGATTTTTGAAGATTTTTAATTAATTTTAGGCTGAGCATAACTCATAGTTGTACGCTTAATCCGGTAATTGTCGGTTTTGCCCTTACAGGCCATAAAATGAGTTTTACATATCTAAACGACTCCAAACCTTTTGCTACTGATTCTAAATGATAAATAAATTATTTTAAACCCTATGGAATAATAAAAATATCAGATTTCTATATAGAACCCGGAAACGGCTTCTAATCGCCTTTTTAAGCGTTTTTAACGCATAGTATGTACTAAAACTATTTTAAACATACAAAGGGTGATACCTAATGATATTTTAGGCAAATTATAATATTTTAACAGTAAGAAAAAGTTGTTTAACTCAGAATTTAGTTTTGAGCTTTACGGCTTATGTGAAATTACCAAAATGCCCCTATGGTGCATAGTTTGGTTATAATTGATAAATTTCACATATATACAATACCCTACTGATATAACTTAGAAAATTGATTATCTTGGCTGATTACATCAGACCTGTAACTTAGGATACTACTTAAACTCTTTTATCACCTTATAAATGACCAAACTACCCCTACGGGGCATAGTTTGTGTTTAAATTCATTTCGGGCATAATAAATGATATCTTACTGATGTCACAACATATTTGAAGCATATTAACTTAGGAAACCTATAAATGGCTCTCATTATTACCCGTTACGCGTATTACGCGTTCGGTTCGGTTTATGTAACTAGTGTACATAAATTAGCCGAACCGGGTCAAACCTTATCGGTTTTATCTCAAAATCCAGAATGTGTATAATAATCCCATATTAAACAAGTCTTCAAACTTGTTGGGTCCAAAACACATTCTATCCGGTCATCGCTTAATCGTGCGTACGAACCGTATCTTTGAAACTAACCGGTCTAAGCGTAAGCTTAACTAAAGACCCGTTAGGATTCTAATAGGTTATTATAAACCTTCGTTCCAGATTAGGAGTACCAGTAAAAGCTACTTGCGTTTGCTTATTGTGATTTATATTTTGCTCAGGTAAATACTTTTAACTTATTTTCCCTATACGGGCTTGGGTTACGGTATATAGAATACCGCTTGATCGGGCATCAAATCTTCCATCGTTGGGTGGTTAATTGAATAATTTGATCGGCTCGTTTAAACAGTCTTGTTTACTTAAAGCCTTTGGGGGGTTAATGACCATGTCCCGGATATCCTTGGCATCATTTTACGAAATGGCCACGACTTAAGCACGGGGTGTAGGCGTACACCCGTCAGTGCACAAAAGAATAATGTGGTGTGTCTATTGATCTTTAACCCGGTAAGTCCGGGCTACTGAACGCATAAGGAACATGTAATTCGTTCACAAGATTATATATTTAAATAATTCTCCCAAGTTATAAAATGTTTATGCCACGTGCATCCAAACCAATTTTCAATCATTTTCCAAAATGAGTCAGTTGATTGTATTTACCAGTGTAAACTGACGTATTTTCCCAAAAAGATTAAATGCAGGTACTAAGCGTAATTGGCTGGGATTTCTCCTTAGCATCACTAGAAGTCTCGCAAGCTTAAGATGCCTAAAGTCTGTTGAACTATTGTTTCCATTTTATTTTCGATCCGTCTGTGGATAAACAATCGACAGTTGTGATATTTAAATATTACAATATTTTATTCGGTTGAAATATATTTTACATTTGCTTCCGCTGTGCATTTATATATTGTGTTGTTTGACTATTATGTTGCCAACCACATCACGATACTCCCCACCGGGCCCACCGGTGACACGTGGAAATCGGGGTGTGACAGCACCCGCGGTCAACGCCCGAGTCTGCTTCGCATGTGGTGATCCCAACCACTTTGCGAACATGTGCCCGAACAGGGTTGTGAAACAAGAGCCCCAGCAGCAGCAACAACAAGCCGCCCGCGCCAGAAGTTTCAACATCAACGTGCGCCAAGCCCAGGCTGACAACAATGTGGTCAACGGTACGTTCCTTGTGAATGGTATTTATGCATCGTGTTTGTTTGATACTGGAGCCGATAACTGCTTTGTGTCGTTTGAATTCAAGAAGCTTCTTAGTCGTAAGCGCTCCCATCTCCCCTCGACGTTCGATGTTGAAGTCGCCACAGGAAGAACGGTCACCGTTAATTCTGTTCTTCGTGATTGTACTCTTGAGCTCAACAATCACATCTTCCCAATCGACCTTATCCCGATGCAACTTAGAAGTTTTGACGTCATAGTAGGCATGGACTTTCTTCGCGAAAACCATGCTGAAGTTGTGTGCTTTGATAAGATGATTCGATTCTCGCTCGCGAATGGTGATTTATTGTGTGTTTATGGCGAAACTGCTTCGAAGGGTCTCAAACTCATGTCGTGTGTCCAAGCTAGCAAGTATCTCCGCAAGGAATACAGAGCTTTCTTGGCTAACATTGTAGTAGCGGAGAAGGAAAAGAAAGGAAGACCTGGTGTAAACGACGTTCCAGTGGTTCGAGAATTTCCTAACGTTCTTCCTGAGGATCTTCCCAGACTTCCGCCAAGTCGTGATATCGACTTCCGTATCGACCTCATTCCTGGAGCCAACCCTGTTGCCAAAGCTCCTTACCGACTTACACCATCTGAAATACGTGAACTCTCGAGTCAGCTTCAGGAATTACTTGAGAAAGGCTTCATTCGCCCGAGCACCTCTCCTTGGGGCGCGCCAGTCCTTTTCGTTAAAAAGAAGGATGGGTCGTTCCGGATGTGCATCGACTATCGGGAACTGAATAAGTTGACTATCAAGAATCGCTATCCCATGCCTCGCATTGATGATTTGTTTGACCAGCTACAAGGCGCTACGTGTTTCTCGAAGATCGATCTAGTTTCAGGCTATCACCAGCTACGCATTCAGGAGGAAGATATACCCAAAACCGCTTTTCTCACTCGATACGGCCATTATGAGTTCGTTGTTATGCCTTTTTTCTTAACCAACGCAACCGCGGTTTTCATGGATCTGATGAATCGCGTGTGTAAACCTTATCTCGACCGTTTCGTCATCGTGTTTATCGATGGTGTCTTGATCTATTCCAAGTCGAAAGCCGAACACACGCAACATCTACGTTTGGTTCTCGAGCTACTCCAGGGGAATCGACTCTATGCCAAGTTCTCCAAGTGTGAATTTTGGCTGGAGGTGGTTCAGTTTCTGGGTCACGTTATAAATAGTCAAGGTATTCACGTCGATCCCGCGAAGATTGAAGCCGTTAAGCGTTGGATTACACCTAAGAACCCGTCTGAAGTCCGTTCTTTTCTCGGACTAGCGGGCTATTATCGACGATTTATCGAAAGATTCTCAAAGATCGCTGTGCCGCTTACCGCTCTCACGCATAAAGACAAGCCTTTTGTTTGGGAAACTGAACAAGAGTCTGCTTTCCAAACCCTCAAACGCATGCTTTGCAATGCTCATGTTCTCTCATTGCCCAACGGAAACGACGACTTCATTGTCTATTGTGATGCTTCCAACCTTGGTCTTGGTTGTGTTCTCATGCAACGGGACAAGGTTATAGCTTACGCATCTCGTCAGCTCAAAGTCCACGAAAAGAACTATACAACCCATGATCTCGAGCTAGGCGCAGTTGTTTTTGCGTTAAAGATTTGGCGACACTACCTGTATGGTACAAAGTGTACGATCTTCACCGATCATAGGAGCCTACAACATATCTTTGATCAGAAGGAACTTAATATGCGTCAACGCCGATGGGTAGAACTTCTCAACGACTATGACTGTGAGATTCGTTATCACCCTGGCAAAGCAAATGTCGTTGCCGACGCTCTCAGCAGACGGAGTTATTTGCTTAGCATTCGTGATACCCGAGCCCAATTCGATCTCGAAACCCGCATCCGCGAAGCTCAGCATGCTTGTTTTAATGAACGCACTCTGGATAAGGAAAGAATCTACCACGATGGAGCAGCTTGTGAATAAGTCGAATGGGATATTCCATTATCTGGATCGGATTTGGATCCCTAAACGGACCGATTTGCGACAGATATTGATGGACGAAGCCCACAAATCCGGGTATTCTATTCATCCCGGTGCCGACAAAATGTACCAGGACCTTCGCTACAAGTACTGGTGGCCGGGCATGAAAAGAGATATCGCCCTCTACGTTGGAAAGTACCTGACTTGCTCAAAGGTTAAGGCTGAACACCAAAGGCCCTCTGGCTTACTCGAACAACCCCTGATCCCTATGTGGAAGTGGGAGAGTATAGCTATGGACTTCATAACAAAGCTCCCGCGCGTGCCATCAGGTCACGACAGCATCTGGGTTGTTGTTGACCGTTTAACTAAATCAGCCCACTTTTTGCCAATACGGGAAGACTACAAGGTAGAACGATTAGCCCGAATCTACACCAATGAGATCATTTGTCGACATGGGACGCCTCACGACATCATCTCTGACCGTGACGCTCGGTTTACCTAGCGACTGTGGGAAACGTTTCAAGCTGCTCTCGGTACAACGCTTAATCTCACTACCGCATTCCACCCTCAAACCGACGGTCAGACCGAGAGAACGATCCGTACTCTTGAAAACATGCTCCGTTCGTGTGTCATAGATTTCGGTGGTAATTGGGATGCATACCTGCCGTTAGTCGAATTCTCGTACAACAACAGTTATCACTCCAGCATTCAGATGGCACCATTCTAGGCTTTATACGGAAGAAAATGTCGATCGCCTATTGTGTGGCATGAGATCAGTCACTCGCAACTAACCGGTCCCGAGCTATTACAAGAAACGACTAACAAAGTCCTCCAAATTCGAGACAACTTGTTGAAAGCTCGAAGTCGACAGAAAAGTTACGCCGATAGACAACGCAAGCCCCTTTAATTTGAAGTTGGCGACTACATACTCCTAAAGGTATCACCTTGGAAGGATGTGGTCAGATTCGGCAAGAAAGGGAAACTAGCGCCTCGATATGTTGGACCTTTTAAGATTCTGGAAAGAATCAGAAAAGTCGCCTACAGACTCGAACTACCGGAGGAACTTAGTAACGTCCACCCGAATTTCCATGTGTCAAACCTCCGAAAGTGCCTGGCTGAGAATGATTTACTTGTACCTCTCGATGACCTCCAAGTAAACGAAACACTACACTTCGTGGAGAAACCTGTCGAAATCATGGATCGCCAAACCAAGCAGCTCAGACGCTCGCGCATTCCTATTGTGAAAGTCCGATGGGAAGGCAAACGAGGCGCAGAGTTCACTTGGGAACTCGAAAGCGACATGAAGGTGAAGTACCAGCAGTTGTTTGTTACGGCTTCGGCCTAATTTCGGGACGAAATTCCCTCAACTAGGGGAGGCTGTAACACCCCGTGTTTCGAAAGTCAAAGTCAAAGTCAAGATCGAAGTCAAAGGAAGAAAAGATTGCTAATTGCGACCTGTCTCTCCTTGCTCAATTCCTGTTTTGACTTCTTTGACTTGTAGTTAGTCTATTTTATTATCGCTCTAGTTGTATTATGTGGAGTATCTATTAATAATCGCATGTTTAATCGCTTTATCGCTATCGCAATCACACTCGCAACTCGAATTACGCATTTTGGTTATTGTTATACGTGTGTGTGTGCCTTATGTGTTACTTGTGCAAGTTTATTTATGTTATGTGTGGTAATCAATCGAAACGCAATCGAAACTCAATCGCAATCGAATCGCAAACGCTAAACGAATACGAAATAAGGATGCTTGTATGTTGATATAGTAGTTGGGATTAAAAGTAATTTGACTGGGAAATTCTATCGCATCGCAACGCTCGCAATCACAATCGAAACGGAAAAACTCGTCGCATCGAACACTCGAACCAAGCGAATGATCGATCAGGCGACCAGCCAACCGATCGACCAACCCCTTTCCACTTTAGGTAACCCTATAAATACCCCATGTCACCATCATACTTTCCACTTTTGCTCTCTGACGTCCGACCAGCGCTCTAACCTTGCTTTTTCTTCGTTTTCACGCAATTCCGGTAAGATCTCAACCTAAATCTTGTACATCTTTGATCTACACACGATTCTACACCTTTCCATATTTTGAATCTTAACTTTTAACCGTGAAATCATCAAGATTCAAGGTGTTCTAGGATGACGTCATCATGTGTTCTTCAGAACTTCATGTTTTGGCCTCAATCCACCAAGAACAACTTAGATCTAACCGATTTCCACATAAACAAACAAAGATCTTTCATAGATCTAAACATATTCACAACGAAAAGGATTGAAAGGTGGTTTTCCAACTTTCTGAAAGATAGAAGTACTTCAATGTTTTCAAAATGCTATAGCGAAAACTTCAAAAGTCAAGCCATCGTACACAAACACATCCTTCCCAAAGGAAGTAACAATCCACTCGAACGGTCATCCGACCGGACGACCGACCGAACGGACTGTCACTCGAACGACCAGCTGTCCGATTGGACTACCATCCGATCGAACTGCTGTCCTACCCACTTGCACTCTGTATCGTTTTACGCGTCGCTTATCGTTATGCTATCAATCTGTTCAGGCTAACCCTACTCTCTAGTGCTCCCTTCAATCCATCAACCGCTGTGAGTATACTCGGTCCCTTTTTGCTTTACGCACTTTTGGGTGTTACATACATTACTTATACAAAATCACATCGAACACACTACCTGCCTTAGCAACGATAGTACTATTAGTTTGGACTCAGCACCTATTCACTCAGGGGTTGTTAAGGACAATTACCTACATGGCTCACAGTGGTGAGTGTGTATCGCGAACTGCCTTGGGCAGTCAACCCGCAGTCATTGGTATCGATAGGTTCATGTCGATAACTAACATGCCTCATTTTACACTGTGTACGTGCTGGTTATGCGTAACGATTTCGAACTCTATATGCTATTATCAAACTTGTATGCTCACATTTACACTATGTGTATTGACGTTTACTTTAACGTATGTGACAGGTGCTTAGGATGTTTACATGCCTTTTGTGCTAGTGATGAAATTGAGGCTAGGGACGGAGTCCTAGAAACCAATAAATAAACTATCTATTTGTAAATCTGAGTTGTTGGAACAGAACAATTTGACTAGATCTTTTCTGTAATAATTGTATTTTCATTTATGACATGGTATGGGACGTGTTGCTTTAAATATTTGGTAAATATAGTTGTTATGGAAACTTCTGGACAATCTGTTTCGCTCAGTGCCACGCCCCGATGTTTCCGCCATCGGTTGGGGTGTGACAATTGCGTTTTAAAAATGAGACATTTTTAAGTGTTTTCTGACCATTGCGTTTTATAAACAAGACATTTCTTTGTGTTTTTTGTGCATTGCGTTTTAGGTAAAACACATTTTTCAGTCCATTGCGTTTTAGAAAACAAATATTTTAAGTGTTTTCTAGCCATTGCGTTTTAGAAATCAGACATTTGTTTGTGTTTTTTGTGCATTGCGTTTTAGGTAAAACACATTTTTATGTGTTTTCAGTTCATTGCGTTTTAGAAAGTACACTTTTTGTGTTTTTAGGCTATTGCGTTTTAGAAATAAGACATTTATTTGTGTTTTCTGGCCATTGCGTTTTACAAATAAGATATTTCTTTGTGTGTTTTGTGCATTGCGTTTTAGAAAAACGTCATTTTTAGGTTTTTTTTTCCATTGCGTTTTACGCAACTGGGTTTTCGAAAAAAATTCGAAAATATAGTAATAGTATACTCGTTTTAAAGAAAAAAACGCTCGTTTTTTTGTTGCAATTTTTATAAAAAAATAATGTCGTATAAAAGAGTTATTAATGTTTAAAAAATGGGGGTGGATTGGAGGAGAGAGAAACTATTGACTTGGATTGACTAGAATGCACCTAGACAAACCCACGCTCCTCCTTTTTTTCCTTCAATTTCACTCATTTAATCTTAGCCCTTGATTAAATAAATGGATGGTCAAGATTACTTCCTAGGCTTCCTACCCAAATAAACTTACTGTTACATCCTAACCCTGATTAACAATAGGGGTGATTAAAATATAAAGAATGGGGTGATTAAAATATAAAGAATGAGATGCGCCTACTAGTGGTAGAAGGCTTGAGTTTTCGAGTGGAGATCTAAATTCGATCCCACTTGTGTCACTTTTGGTGGATTAAAGCAATAAAGGATTTAAGCCAGGGCTTATGCGAGGTTGTCAGTTCGAATCCCAAACCCACCTTGGTTTTCGTCCTACTGTGTGTTACGCCAGAGAGTTATTCTCTTATGGTGGCACAACGACTGTCAAGTGACAGTCGGCGGTATGACGGGACTCTCCAATTTAGAAAGTGCGGTGACGTAACACAAGAAAGTCGTCGTTCCAAAAAAAAATTATTTTAAAGAGACGTAAATTATCAAACTATCTTAAAAATAGCAAGTTCATAGGACGACATGGACCCTTAAACCAACAAATCAATTTCCTTACATATACATAGAACGATGTCGACGTGTGGATATAATATTTGTACACCTTTGAATTTCTTTCCATTTTTGTTTGTAAAGATAAACCACTTCGTCAATGGAATGGTTCTCCACTCACGTTCTTTAAGCCTACACTCAATTTCAAACCTACCAAATTTACTGAAAGAAAGAAGAAACAACATAGATGCATATACGTAAGGCTGTAAACGGACAGAACGAACACGAAGAAATCCTTGTTGATGTTTGTTCATTAAAAAAAGGATTGTGGCTGGAATCCTGGCCCCAGTACCCATTTGGGTACCCATCATCCCACCCCGCAAGGGTTATGATGCCAGCAAATAGCATCGGTCACTACCTCCATGATATGGGCACCACAAGGGTCGAACCCGCGTCACTACAACTTACCATTTCAGCGTGACTTTCATTGGCTGCGGGTACCACTGGGCTATAAGCCAATTGGTATGAACACTTACCAAACGAGATTTTATGTCCATGTTTGTTCTTTAAGGAAATGAATATGTTCACGAACACATATAAAACTGGCGAAGGAGGCTAGATATGGATGACGGAGGAAGGAGCACAGGCACTTAATGTCCAAATAGTGGAACGAAGGTCGACGTATTCATCGATGTGAATAATGAGGAAGGAAAGGGGGAACCATGCAAAACAAGAAGGAAATAGGGTTTCATATTTTAATTGTTAGGATAATAAATTAAAGAATATAATAATGTTTAGATACAATAAATAAATGTACAAAAGTCTTTCATGAACAACATAAACAAATGAACGTAAATGAGCGACCATTCATGAATACATTATCAAACGTTCACGAACCCAATTAAATGAACAAGACCCTTGTTCGTCTTCGTTCATTTAACTTATTGAACAAAATTTCTTGTCCATGTTCATTCATTTGTTAAACGAACAAGCGTAAACGAACTTCCCGCCAAACAATTCACAAATTGTTCGTTGAACGTTCGGTTCATTTACAGCCCTACATAGACCACCCCACCACCACCCTCGGTATCCTCCTCCTCCACCAGCACTACTAATTCATTGCCACCCTCCTCCACCACCACACTCTGCAATCACCATGGTAGTTGTACTATTCTCTAGCATTATTTGTATATTGTAGGGTCGGTCCAATAGGATGTGTAGGGTGTGCAACCGCACAGGCCCCAATATTTTGAGAGGACCAAACATATCATTTTACATATATAGTTTTAATTATTATATCCAAGATTTAAACACAAAAATAATAGTGATGGAAGAGTTATTAAAACCATGTCCATGTTATAGTCGAGATCATAAGTTCAAGTTGCCGTAACTCCATCTTTTTTTCTCAATTCTCATTCCCTTTATCGGGCCCAATATTAATTTTTTTATATAAATCTATATTAGTTTGGGCTTTCAATCTTTAGGCACCATTTTCTAGACTTTGAGTGAGCCCGTGCTAGTTAATTTTTAGTATACTTTCTATTTTAATGGGTCACTATTACTATCCGCAAGACTTTGAGTTGAGCCCGTGCTAGTTAATTTTTGGAATTTTTACATATGTCCCCCTCCTAAGAGGGCTTATTACATATTTCCCTAAACAAAAAAAATCAATTACATATTTTCTCTTTTTTTGAGAAATTACCCAATTACCCTTGCAAAAACCCATAACTTTGTTTCCTCTTCCCCTCCTATACTCACGATGAACCAAACCCTACACAACACCATCGCCCTTTCTTCCTCTCAGGGGCGGACCTTAAGTGCAATCGGGCGTAGCCCGGGCTACGGCTCAAGTTTTTATCCGTAGTGTAAAAAAAAAAAATTTCCGATTTTTATACACAGGACACCCCTGAACAAGTACGAGGACACCCTAAAAAATTTTGGGATACCCCTGAGTTGAAGTTCTAGTTCCGCCACTGCTTCCTCTGGTACTCACGACGCCAAAACCTTCAATCGTTTTTCTTCCTCTCGAACCATTAGTTATTCTTTTTTAAAAGGATCAAAGACTTGTTGTGTATTGGTTGTGAGCTGAGACCCATTTTCAGTTTTGGCGTAAGATTCTAGGTGAGATTTATTCATATACTTACAGATCTCAACAAATGCTGGTGGGCTTATTGAATATAGTTTTCCATTGATTTTTGGTAAGACAAATGTGAGGAACAGTCTAGAATGTTAAGTCATGATTGATGAGTATTCCTATATATTGTTTCTTTTGAACATCAAACAGACAAAAAGCTTTTTATCGGAAAAAAACGAAAGATAACATGCACCAAGAATAAGGTATTCTTGTATCTATCTTAGTCTTTTTGATTTTCCGGTTGCTCTTGGATTTTTTTTGTCCGACAAGTAAGGATTGCAATTTTAAAAGTTTGTGTTTTTTGATTTATTATGGTATTGTTTGGGGGAAAATATGAATTGGGAAAATATTTTTTTTTTTGACAGGTGAACTTCTTTAATAGGTATTCACATCCCCAAGTCGGGGACCCTAACCAAGATCTGACCCAGACTACGTTGTCTTAACAGGGCCCGCGCTGGGTGTAGTCAGACTTGGCTACGGCTATCGCCCGGAACCGTATGTAATTGATAATAATATAAATGAAAAATATGTAAATATTCATTTAATAAGTTCATTAAGGGTAAAATAGTCTTTAAAAAGAGTAATTTTAATGAACAGTGGAAATATGTAATATATATGGGTTAGAGAAGGAAAATATGTAATTGAATTTTATGATTAGGTAAATATATAATAAGCTATCTTAGAAGGGGGAAATATGTAAAAAGCCTAATTTTTAGTATACATATCCGAAATCTCGAGGGACAACACAAGTATATTGTAACGCGTGTAGGGATTATTATATATACATGTAATTGCGAGAACCCATCCTCTTCATTTATTATTTGGTAATTATCACCTTAATGCTCCATGATGGGCACTTAAGTGGTTTAAGACGTGACCCGGGCCAAAAGTCTCTCACCAATGACATGGCTCGACAGTCATGTACATGACGTAGCCCGGAAGTTATACCATAAATATCGAGACTGCCATGTCACCTACAAAGATAAATACAGATACCCATTCTCGCTAACAAAACAATATTAGTTTGTGTTACTCAATTCTTGCTAAGTCACACAATAAATATACTTATTCTCACATTGTAGCTTGGTCGTGGGGGAAATCACTTCATTGTGATTACTCTGTTCCCGAGTTCACTTAACGAGGGGAAAAAAGAAAGGAAAAGGAAAAAAAAAAAGAAAAGATATCTTTCCTTCCATTTCCTTTTCCAAGTCGGAAAGAAATAAAAACTAAATAATTTCGTCTAGTTTTCCTTCCATTTCCTTTCTTTTCCTTCCTTAAGTGAAACTCAAGAACACAACATGTTAGATTTTCCTTCATGGAATTGATGGTTGTGGACTTTTAGCCATCTCATGGTTAGCAATGATTTCAGTTAAGTTCACGGTACAAAAATTGCAAATCCTGACATGTGTAATGAATGTCAATGAAACAACAACACTAAAATACCGATTTTATAAGTCAATTCATTGTGTGTAATGAATGTCAATGAAACAACACTAAAATACCGATTTTATAAGTCAATTCATTGTTTGCTATATCCTATTCATGGCGATGCATTAAAAGAGGGGCATGGCTTTATGGCTTGCCAAATGATTGATTGTACAACTAGGGGTGCAAACGAGCCGAGCGGCTCGCGAGTTACTCAAGATCGGCTCGAGAAAAAGCTCGAAACGAGTCGAGCCTTATCGAGCCCAAGCCGAGCTTGAGCCTAAAATAAAGCTCGTTTGTTTATCGAGCCCGAGTTCGAGCGTCGCATGTGAAGCTCGTTAGGCTCGTCGAGCCATATCGAGCCTTAGTGTAAACGAGCCGAGTCGAGCTGAGCTTATATAAAATTGTTTACAAGCTGACCTCGAACCTAAAAATAAGCTTATTTAGTAAACGAGCCCGAGCTGAGCTCGCGAGCCTAAAAAGTCTATTATTTATATTATTTTTATTTAATATATTAATTAATAGATAATAAACGAGCCGAGCTCGAGCTTGAGAAAATACCAACGAGCCGAGCTCGAGCCCGAGCTTTCATAAGTTAATCGAGCTCGAGCTTGAGCCTGGTCGAGCTTGGGCTCGGCTCGGCTCGGCTCGTTTGCACCCCTATGTACAACTATGAGGCTGAATATCCGGCATTGACGAAGACCGATGTGGTATTGTGTAGAAATTAGACACTTAAATGATTAACTTAGCACAAACATTTACGGTAAGTTTTCATAAATTATTTTATAATATGATATAGCATATATTATGTTCTTATCGTTTATTAAACTAGAACTTCGTCAACGTAGCTGAATTTTAGTATACACATAGGTTAAAACTTTGGATAGTGATATGCATCAAATGCAACATATAAGTTATACCAAATAAGGTATAAAATCAACACTTTTTAGTACTAGTGTTGGAAAAAGTGTGTTTCTTTGTATACTTTTAATTTTCGGGATTTAAAAAAGCGTAAATGTACAAAAGAAACAAACTAACGACAAATACCAGCATAAATACAAAAGAAGGAAATTTGATACATCATACCAACCCTCCAAGCTTCACCCCAAGACCAAAAACAACAAATAAAAAGACAAGCACGGGGTCGTGCCACCAAGGCATGGAGTCGTGCTCCACTCAAGATTCTAGAAAGAAAAAGACAAACAAAAGCAGACAAGAGTCACAGGGTTGTGTCCTATGGACACGGGCCGTGGTCAACTCCCAGATATGCAAATCTTGGATAGTACAGCAAGTACAATGGTCACGGGGTCGTGCAAACATCCGGACTGGCACAACTCATTAAATGGAGACACAGAAGAAGGGGGCACAGGGCCGCGTAAAGCTTCTATTTCCAACTATAAATATGGGTGTTTGGTTCAATTGCAATCTATCCCTTGGCAAACCACTTATCTCACACCTGCCAGCACTCCACCACCACAATACTACCATCATCCACCACATTCATCCATCATCCATCTTTAGAGTGTGTAGTAGTCTCGGGGTCCAAGATTGATCGTAATAGTTTTTGTCAAACAAAGGTCATGCTTGGCTAATCTCTTACATCACTTGGTAAAGACAAGTGATTCATGTATTACTTTTGATTTCTAAGGCTTTGTAAACTTTTTAATTGGGTTTGTATTAATGACTTTAATATATAGTTTTTTATATTGAAAGTGAACTTTATTCTATCATCTCTTCATGTTTTGTTGATTCACTCATTCGTGTCTTTACGGTCTACATAAAACGCGTTAACTGCCAGGAAGGGGGTTAGAAGGGTGGTTTGGGTAAAGTTCTTACCTCGTTCAGTGTATAAATCCTGCGAGGACTTGATTCAAGCTTATTAGAACTTTATTTGAGGCAGATTGCATCAAATCGAGGGAAGTAAGAACGGTTTGAATCCCTTATAAATAAACTACTATTAAATTGTGGGACTGTATCATTGCTAACTCAGACCAATATGGTCGAGGGTAGTGTTGCCTCCAAAAGAGGGACATGTCACATTTTGCATTAATAACTTACTTAATTATTTTTCAATATTCCGGCATTGCGGGACTGTATCCCTGTTGACTCAGTCCAATATGGCTGAGGGTAGCGTTGTCTCCAAAAGAAGGACATGCCACTATAACTAAGATAATCTCTTAAAAAACCCAAAGTGCGGCAATCATCAAAGGATACATAAAAGATGAGTCGGAACCAACTGATTCTATCTTGCCTATTTGTTTCTTTTATTACTTTATTTTCTTTCTTTATTTTACTTATTAAAAATATTTTCTCAAAATTTGGTTAGATTAAACGTTGACGATATTCCGGTATTAAAAGTTCTTGTGTCCTTGGACGACCTCGGTATCTTACCATCCCTATACTATGCCAACGATGGGTGCACTTGCCCTAACGTGTTGTAGAGAGTGATAGTGGTATATCGTGTTTTATAAATTTAAAGCTTGATAAACGAGTAAAAAAATACTTAAAAATATATTAAAAATCATACATACTCGCATTAGTTCAGATAGTTCGTGAGCTTTTTGAGGAAGACATTCGGTGAATACTTCCTTGGAAGACTGTCATCCCATTTATCTTATATATGTTTAGTTTTGATTCAAATAAAATGTTCTTTTATGACTTCATATTCTACTTTGTATTGTATGTTTTATGTTTACATTGCATGTTGAATGGAATTTTCTAGATTAAGTAGTATATGCATGAAAACCCATGGTTAGGGGACTGGGGGTGGGCACGTGATGGAAGCCCATCACGCGTGCTCGACATTTGCACACCGCCGCCACCCACTAATTCAACGCGTGAACATTTACACGCGTGGAAGACATCACGCGTTGAACATATGAAAGTTTCGACCGTTGACTTTTTTGGACCGTTTTTTAACAGTAATATTTAATAAAAAAAAACCTTTAAACCTTTTATATATACTTCTCAATTTTTAACCATTTCACCCTCACCAAACACACAAACACATTTCACACAATCTACATCTTTCTCAAATGGAGTTTCCTACGGATTCGACGTTTCCGATGGACAACGATAGCGATACCCAGTCGTCTTCTGACAATGAGATGCTTAAATATTTTGTGTCAGTGTATAACGAACTTGAATCTAGTTCGTCCCGCCCAAAGAAGAAGATGGTAGATCGTGATCGTATACACGCCAACGAAGTGTTAATGAACGATTATTTTGTGGAGAATCCGATCTACAATGCCGAAACATTTAGAGCTCGGTTTCGTTTACCAAAAGAATTATTTTTAAAGATTGTTGGAGACATCGAATCAAGCGAGGAATGGTTTCAACAAGGTTACAATGCGAGGGGCAAACCAAGTTTCACGACGATAAAAAAATGCACGTCCACAATTCGCCAACTAGCGACAGATAACCCTCACGATCAATATGATGAATACCTAGCTATGGCGTCCAGAACTTCCCGTGAGTGTCTGCAATTTTTTGCAACGCGGTTATAAAATTGTATGGTAAAGAGTTTTTACGTAAACCGACGAGACACGACATCTCACGTATTTACGCCGCACATGATGCTAGATGACATTTTCCAGGGATGTTCGGTAGCATCGATTGTACACATATCGAGTGGAAAATTTGTCCAAGAGAGTTGTGCGGGGCGTATGTTAGGGGTGACATCAAAAGACCAACCATCATACTAGAAGCGGTGGCGTCGAATGATTTATGGTTTTGGCATTCATATTTCGGTGTTTCAGGTTCAAACAACGACATCAATGTGTTGCACACGTCGCCGTTGTTTCAAACCGTAATGGATGGTACCGCACCCTTCTTTCCATTTTATGTTAACGGACAATATTACAGACGAGGCTTTTTTCTTGTGGATGGTATCCACCCATCATGGTCTGTTTTTTGTGAAAGCTCCTTCCTTTCCTGTCGAGGCTAAAGAAATCGTGTTAAAAAAGTTGCAAGAATCGGCAGGAAAAGATGTTGAGAGGGCTTTTGGTATTTTAAACGGTAGATGGGACATACTACGCCGATCGGTTCGTGCGATGAACAAGAAATCATTACATAGCATAGTATATATATGTATCATATTGCACAATATGCTAATCAAAGAAGACAGACGTGCAATATCTCCGGATTGGGTGCCGGATCCTCATACACAAGTTCAAGTTCCAGAAAATATCCAACAAGAATTGCGTGATGAAGAAACTCACTTTCGGTTGAGATACGATTTAATCGAACTAGTAGGTTCTTTAGGTTTGGAGTTTCATGAGTCGGCGAGGAGTAGAGTTTTTTTAGTATTTTTTTTTTTAAATTGGAGCCTAAAATATTTCTAGTATGTTAAATTGAACTAGTATGTTTTAATTTTAATCAAATTTATACTTTTAGTGTTTTATTGTTAATTTCTAATTTAAAAAAAATTAAAAAAATTTGTGAGTGATGGAATTCCATCACTAGTGATAACCACCGTCACTAAAAAAAGTTTATGAGTGATGAAATAATGGTTGATGACATGGCGTAACTTGATTGGATGTTGTGAATAATGGAATTTTTTACAAGTGATACCACCCTCACTCCCCTATGTGTTTCATTTTAGAGCACTACCAACTACCAAATGTTAAGCCCGCCAACCAACAAGTGTTGAGCCTTGTTTGATTTTACTTTCATCAAAACAAAACAAAACAAAACAAAACAATAATCATTATTGTTATGTAAATTTAACTTTAACTAGGTTCAACCCCCGCCACGTTGCGGCCGGGGGCTTACAAGTCAAGAACAATAGAAGAAGTGGCCACCGCGTTGTGACGTTCGGTTTCACATAAAGTAAAAGAAAATTGTTTGTTACATTCCGTTGTGACGTCATTCGGTTTCACATAAAGTAGAAGCAAATTGTTTGTTACATTCCGCCAAGTACGATCAAGGTTGAATGGTTTCGTTCTACGTTTGACTCAACTACCGGGTCTTAAACACTAATGAAACAATTCCAAAATTATGAGGAAGATAGAAGTAAAAAACAATTCCTACATATATTGTTGAGTCAAAACAATTCCTTTCCCAACCATCTTGTAAATCATATTATGTGTATCCATATCTACAAGCAAAGTTTGGGATATCCAAAGTTGAACTAATTAAGATCAGATCAACATTAAAAATTGTGAATCATGATCAAAATAGTTAAAAAAACTGACTTAACATTACAGCATAAGACATACTTGTCCACCTAATAAAAGAACAACCTACTTCACATTTGAAGTAGCCTTCAAGCCCATATTCACTTTTTTTTATATCTTCAAGCTTTCTATCTTCCACAGTTTACATAAAAACCTCTGGCATTGGCTTCAGGGATGATTTATCACACATATAACCAATAAAGCTCATTAAACGCACACACATATACTCTTGTACCAAACATAAACATCTAAAACAGTACCATGTGACTGAAATGAGCAGCAAGTCATTCTATCAATCCTGTGAAGATCCAAATTCTGTATATTAATTGGTTATAAGAAAATAAATACGTGCAACAAATCAACTCCCGGACAATTAAATCTAAGGGTTGGAAAAGCACTCATTTCACTACCCTTCACGGTTCTAACTCCCAAGATTGAACCAATGAGATTTGATGACTTCAAACTTACCATCAACTATCCTAAACTACCCTAATTTGTGATGTCACTTGCAACACTAAAGAGAATTTTGTGAGCTCAATTTTAAAAAGTGGGATGAAATAACCATCCATACAAAAGGTCTTAGTGGCAACAACATCTATATTTTTTAGACCAGTAGAACTAAATGCAGTATTAAAGCTATCAAGAGGAATGTTGCCTGGTAGGTTAGCTCTCTCGTTAAAATACTCAACCATAAAAAATAAAAAAGTCTGTCATAAAAAAATACCTTCTTATCAAGTATTTTACAAAAGGATCTTAGGCTCACCTAGTTTATCCATTAAAGCCTATTATCAATTTCTGGTTTAAAGCCAATTATCAATTTGGTTTATCGATTTCTGGTTTAAAGCCTTTATCAATTTCTGGTTTAAAGCTTATTATCAATTAGGTTAGCAATCCAGAAAGATCAAACAGATTAAAGCCTATTATCAATTTCTGGTTTATCGATTTAGGGCTCACGCTCACCTGTTAAGACATGGGTTTATCATATTTAAGGGAAATCTGACTGATGTACTGAAAAGTACATATGTTTATAGTGTATATTTTGGTCAGTTTTCAGTCGTTTCGAGTCTGTTTTAGGTTAGAACTTTGATACTGCTGACGTTAAGCTTTGGTTTCAGGTCCCGTAGCTTAAAGTGTTGAAAAACGAGTAAAAACGAGCAGTTCGGAAGAAAAACGGGATTCGTACGCGCGTCGGAGAAGCTGGAAATTGGAAAATAATAAAAAAAATCAGAAAATTGGTTTTGGAGGCGAGGCGTGACGCCACACCCCCCCTCGCGTCACGCGAGGGGCTTGCTGTTGACTTCGTTGACTTCTGATTAGGGTTTTGTTATCTAATTCCCAAGAAACATCATGCTAACCCTAATTGCGAATGAAGGAGTTCTTGGAGCATTCAGAGAGCAATCTTTGAGCGATCTTGGAGCTTTTGACGACTAGGAATCATCGGTACGAGTTGGGAGTGAAGAATCGAAGATCAATCGGGTTTTCCATTCCCTTGTTTTGTCGATTACTTGTTTTAAACTTATTACGATGAATTCTTTGTTTGATAACTTTGATTCGATTTTTCAATTTAATATGCTTGGCTAAACATTTAAACCACCTAGACTATGATGATTGGATTGAAATAAAGATTTTACCTTTTTCGTTATTTGCACGATGTTTATGGGTTGATTGTGTCTTGTAAGCAGTCTGTCTTAATGATTTGATGTGTATGCGTGCTTTGATTTGGTTTGTTATTGTTATTTGCTTCATATGATTCTTAGTGACGGTCTATATCACAACATAGAGTCATATTAGGGTTTAGGGTTTCGGTGAGTGTCTATATCACATAAGAAAACCTTCACTCTTTAGGGAGAATCGCGCGATAACCTCTAGAAGTAACTAATAATAATTTGCTAGGTTTTAGTGTTCTACTAGTCCTAATACCTAGGAAGTGAGGGGCTATTGGTAGGTCTTACCCGATGAATTGCTTTAGATAGGCCTTGGGAAAGGTTATGTCTTGGTTTACCTGTCGGTCCTATTAGTCTATCAAGTCAAATCTATTATTTCATACTACCCTAGATCTAGGACTGGGAAGAAATAGGTCAATATTAGGGTACTTACACAATAATTAGAGGACTGGGAAGAAATCTAATAACCGGTAGGATTAACGGCCTAGGTAGTGTCACAGGTTTCTCCTTGAGAAGGGTCGAGGGGCCTCGATGGCTCTTAATAGGTTTAGTATCAAACGATCCCGGTTCCATAACTCGTGCATTTAACTTAATTGGTAATCTCTTAAAAACAATCCAGGATTCTTGTCTAGGTGGTCTTGCTCTCATATAAGAAAAGTTCAAAACCTTTATTCGTCTTTAGTATAGTTTTAGTTTAATTTAGTAGTTTAATATAGATTTCCTTAGTTTTCCGTAACCCCCCCCCCCCCCAAAACAATTAAACAAGTCTTAGTCGTGTCTGTCAGCGTCTTATCGGAGTCTAGTTTACGTGATTTATAGAGTCTCGTGGTTCGATATCCGGACTTCCTAGGTTATACTACATTGATCGGTACACTTGCCGATTGTGTGGTTTAGGTCGAGTCTAGAATTTAAAGCTTTTTAGTGTCTAGCTTAGAGAGTCTAACTTAGTTAATTTTTATAGTCTGTTTAGCACACATCAAGTTTTTGGCGCCGTTGCCGGGGACTCTTGGTAATTGCGTTCATTAGCTTTGATAGATTTACTTGACAAATACGTGCTACGTGTTTACTTTGTTTTGTGTCTTTTCTTTTTATCTTGAGTCGTAGTAACTATTGTTTGCTTTTCTTGTGTTCAGGTTTTTGCTCGTAGTGGATGTCACATCTGCGATCGCACGGACCACCACCACCAGTCAAGCAATCATCATCTCAATTGGGCGAAGGCCCACAGGTTACTTCTACATCTTCATCTCGTTTCCCCAAGTTCGATTCCACCCCGTTACCCACCCCACCTCCTACACCACCACCTTCGCCAAACCATTCACCTAAAACCTCGCCTAAGGTTTCCCCACTCGATAGCCCTACTTCTAGTACTTCTAGTAACCTAGAGAACTTAGAACACATGGCTAACCCTAGGCAAACCGTTCATCAGCAGGCCACTCAGGATTTCACCGGCCTTGCTTCACCCATCACCGTCCCACCCATAGTTAATGACAATTCATGGCAAATCCCATCGTATGCCATGCAGGCTATCACCAATACCATCCAATTCCATGGCCGAGACGATGAGGACGCCCCGGCCCACGTAAACCGTTTCTCTCGCATGCTAGCTACCTTTAACCTTCAAGGTGCACCCAACGATGCCACCTACCTACAGCTTTTCCCATTCTCCTTAGCCGGCCGTGCGGCTACTTGGTTGGACTCACAACCAACCGGTACTTTTACCACTTGGGCGGGGCTTCGTCAAGCCTTTCTGAATAAGTATTTCCCGCCCGCAAAAGCCTCACGACTTAGGGACGAAATCCATTCTTTCCGCATGGGGCCCGACGAGCCCTACTACCTTGCTTGGGAGCGTTTCCAAAACCTTTGTGCTCGTTGCTCCCAGCACGGTCTATCTGATTGGGCCTTATGTGAGAAATTCTACAACGGTCTCACGCAAGAGACTCGTGATAGGTTTGACACCAACGCGGGGGGGCATATGATGGGTATTCTTACAGTAGCTGAGTGTTTAGAGAGGTTTGAGGCATTTGCTCAGTCTCAATCCCAATCGCGTTCCGATCAGAGGTATCAAAGTGGTAATTCTAATACCACTACTAGTGCACCCACCCGCGGGGTGAACCATGTCACCATGGACCCTAGTTTAGCCTCTGTTTTGGAAAACATGAATAGGCAACTTAACGAAATTAGGGCTAAGGTAGACAAATGTGAGTATTGCCGAGGGGGTCACGATACGAATGCGTGCCCATTGCTTGTAGGAGAGGAGCAGGTTGACTATTTAGGAGGAGGTTTTGGTAGAGGTCAGTCTAGTGGTTTTGGGGGTAATAATAATTTTGGGTCGGGTTGGCGTAACAATAATAATAACATGAATAATAACACTTTTCGCCCAAATGGACCTCCTGGCTTTCAAATGGCTCAAAACCAGAATAGGGGCCAAAATTCACTCTTTGGTAGGGGTTCAAGTGGGCAGTTCAACAAAGGGTTCAATGGGCAGGTCAAGGATGGGGGGTCAAATAATCAGGGTCAAACAGGTCAAGGTTCAAGCTATGACTTAGGGGGTAGTCTAGAACGAATGGAGTCCATGATGAGTCAACTAATTGTTAGAGACCAAACTACCCAAAAGACCTTAAGTGAACATGACCTTTTGTTTAAAAACCATCAAGCTTCGTTTCAGGACCTTCAACGAGTTGTAGGGGATATATCTAGGAAGCTAGAAGAGAGGTTACCCGGTCAGTTCGCGGGTAACACAAAACCCAATCCTAATGCCCATGCTAAAGCCATTACCACCCGTAGTGGCAAGACCGTAGGAAACCCTAGAGTTGTTGAGGAGAAGGAAGTAGATGAAGATGGAGATGTGATAGATGAAGTGATAGAGATGGAGGCTCCCGACAAAGTGCAAAACAGGCTAAGCCCAGCAAGTACCGCACAGCCCGGTGAGTCTCAAGGTGAGAAGAAAGTCGAAAAAACACCAATAGATGTGAGACCTTCACCCTACGTGAACCATGCGTATGTCCCGTTTCCCTCACGCCTTAAGAACCAAAAGTACTCTAGGGAATACGGGCAGTTTTTGGACATCTTCAAGCAATTGAAGATTAACCTTCCATTCATAGAGGCACTCCAATCAATGCCCAAATACGCTAAGTTCTTGAAAGACCTCCTTAGGAACAAAGAAAAATTAGGAGAGTTGTCCAACGTCCCGTTGAATGGGGGATGTTCCGCCGTAGTTCTAAATAAGCTTCCCGAAAAGCTTACCGATCCAGGTATTTTCACCATTCCTTGTCTATTCGGTAGTAATACCAACACTCGAGCCTTAGCCGACTTAGGAGCTAGTATCAATTTGATGCCCTTTTCTCTTTATGAGAAACTAGACCTAGGAGAGCTTGCACCTACCCGAATGACATTGTCTTTAGCCGATCGGTCCGTTAAGTACCCTAGGGGTATAGTTGAGAACTTGTTAGTTAAGGTAGACAAATTCGTGTTTCCCGCCGATTTCGTAATTCTAGATATGGAAGCGGATGAGAGAGTGCCTATTATCTTAGGTCGTCCTTTCTTACGTACCGCCAAAGCACTCATAGACGTCTACGATGGTAAGATCACCCTTAGGGTCGGTGAGGAGAGAGTTACTTTTGAGATAGATCGTTCCATGAACCACCCGAGCGGTTCGGATGACTATAGTGGTCCTTGCCATTCCGTCTACTTTTTGAACTCGTTCATATCGTGTGTTGACCATTGCTTAGAGTACATTAGTGGAGCGGACCTAGTGGTAGGTGAGAAGGTAGGAGAGAAGATTGAGGAAGAGTTAGAGAGTGTAGGTGAAGTCGAAGAGGAGGGGATTCCTCTAATCCCCGATGTGTTAGCGGTTAGTGATGACACCACCCAACCCCCACCCTTAGAGCTTAAGGTACTTCCATCTCATTTAGAGTATGCTTTCTTAGGGGAGGGTTCCGAACTACCCGTCATTATTTCATCCGAGTTAGAGGAGAGTGAGAAAGTGAGGTTGTTAGAGGTGTTGAAGGCCAACAAAGAGGCCATTGCATGGAGATTGTCCGACATTAAGGGCATAAGTCCTTCCTATTGCACCCACCGGATACTCATGGAGGATGACTATAAACCGGTGGTGCAACCCCAAAGGAGGCTTAATCCCAACATGCAAGATGTAGTGAAAAAGGAGGTGTTGAAACTCTTAGATGCCGGGATGATCTATCCCATTTCCGATTCACCTTGGGTTAGTCCCACACAGGTTGTCCCCAAGAAGGGGGGGATGACCGTTGTCATGAACGAAAAGAACGAGCTTATCCCTTCACGCACGGTCACGGGTTGGCGCGTGTGCATCGACTACCGAAAGTTGAATGATGCCACCCGTAAAGACCACTTCCCATTGCCTTTCATAGATCAAATGTTGGAGCGTTTGGCCGGTCAACAATTCTATTGTTTCTTAGACGGCTTTTCCGGTTACTTCCAGATCCCCATTGCACCGGAGGATCAGGATAAAACCACCTTCACATGCCCTTACGGCACCTATGCGTACCGACGCATGCCATTCGGGTTATGTAACGCTCCGGCTACCTTTCAGCGTTGTATGGTCGCCATATTTCAGGATATGATAGAGACTTCCATGGAGGTTTTCATGGATGATTTTTCAGTTTATGGTGATTCTTTTGAGGTGTGTTTGAAGAATTTAGAGAGAATGTTGAAGCGATGTGTAGAGACGAAGCTTATGCTAAACTGGGAGAAATGTCACTTTATGGTGACGGAAGGTATAGTGTTAGGGCATAAGATTTCTAGAGAGGGTATAGAGGTAGATCGTGCGAAAATAGATACCATTAGTAGGTTGCCTCCACCCACGAGTGTTAAGTCGATTAGGAGTTTTCTAGGGCATGCGGGTTTCTATAGACGCTTCATTAGGGATTTCTCAAAAATCACCCGCCCCATGACCCGCTTGCTAGAGAAAGATGTTCCATTCGTCTTTGACGAGGAGTGTCTTAAGGCCTTCAACTTTTTGAAGGAACAGTTAGTTAGTGCACCTATTCTTATCTCGCCCGACTGGAGCTTGCCCTTTGAGCTCATGTGCGATGCGAGTGACTATGCCGTTGGAGCGGTTTTAGGACAAAGAAAGGACAAGCACTTCCACCCCATCTACTATGCAAGCAAAACACTCAACGATGCTCAAGAAAACTACACTACCACGGAGAAAGAACTTTTAGCCGTAGTTTTCGCTTTTGATAAATTCCGCTCCTACCTCGTTTTGTCCAAGACCATAGTTTTTACCGATCACTCCGCGTTGCGTTTTCTCTTTCAAAAGAAAGACGCTAAACCCCGACTCATTCGGTGGATTCTTTTGCTTAGTGAGTTTGATATTGAGATTAGGGACAAGAGAGGGGCCGAGAATGTGGCGGCCGATCACTTATCTAGGTTAGAGGATCCCAAGAGGGAAGAGATACGTGAAGAGGAGATTGGAGACACGTTCCCTCACGAGTCTATAGAGTTTATTGAGGCCGAAAAAGAGGGATTGCCATGGTTTTGTGATTTAGCAAATTATCTCTCTAGTGGCAATGTTGTGAAAGGGATGTCGAATCAACAAAGGAAAAGATTGTTTAGTGAGGCGAAAAAGTATGTTTGGGATGATCCGTTTCTTTTTAGGATAGGAGGAGATAGAGTCCTTAGACGTTGTGTGTCGAGAGAGGAAGGTTGGAACATTATAAAGCATGTGCATGAGGGCCTTACGGGAGGACATCATGGTGCACACGCCACCGCCCAAAAGGTATTTGATTGTGGTTTTTATTGGCCTACCGTTCTTAGAGATGCCGAGGAGTTCGTGAAGATGTGTGATGCATGTCAACGAACCGGCAACATTTCCGCTAAAGATGAGATGCCTCAAAATCCGATACAAGTAGTGGAGGTTTTTGATGTTTGGGGCATCGATTTCATGGGACCCTTCCCAAATTCCAAAGGAAATCGTTACATACTTGTGGCAATCGATTACGTTTCAAAATGGGTTGAGGCTCAATCTCTTCCTACAAACGAAGCCCGAGTTGTTTTGAATTTCCTTAAAAAGCTCTTTTCACGATTCGGTACTCCTAAAGCCCTAATTAGTGACCGTGGCACTCACTTTTGCAATGCATTGATGGAGAAGTTGCTTGCACGCTACGGTGTCACTCATCGTTTATCTACCGCATATCATCCACAAACGAGTGGACAAGTGGAGAATGCGAATCGCGGTATTAAACGAATCCTAGAGAAGACCGTTGGTAAGAATAGGAAAGATTGGACCGACAAGCTAGACGATGCTTTGTGGGCGTTTAGAACCGCCTACAAGACCCCTTTAGGAACTACACCTTTTATGATCGTCTACGGAAAAGCTTGTCATCTCCCCGTCGAGTTAGAGCATAGGGCGCTTTGGGCTTTGAAAACCGTTAATTTAGATATGACCGAAGCCGCTAGGAAGCGTTTCTTCCAAATTCATGAGCTTGAAGAGCTTAGAGATACGGCATACGCTCGATCGTTGGGAATGAAGGAAAAAACGAAGTTGTTGCACGATAGGAGGTTGAGGAAAGTGAAAGAGTTTAGCAAGGGCGATAAAGTGCTTCTTTACAACTCGAGATTGAAGCTTTTCGCGGGAAAATTGAAGTCCAAGTGGTCGGGACCTTTTATGGTTCATTATGTGTTTCCGTATGGAGCGGTGGAGATTATGGATGAGAAAGATGGCCGTAGTTGGAAGGTGAACGGCCATCGTTTGAAGCACTACCTTGGAGGAGCGATAAACGAGGATGAGAGGGAGGTAACTCCTCTCGAAATCCCACCTAAAGCCGCCAATTAGTGTTTTGGGTGAAAGCCCAAGTGTACATTTTGTATCGTGTGTATAAGAGTCTTCGTTTGAGTTTTTATGTGTTTTAACGCGTTTTTCCGTAGTTTTTCGGTGTGTGTTTTGTGTCTTTGAGAATTTTGCAGGATTCGTTACCGGATTGGATGAAGAAAAAGCATGAGAAAAAAAAGTCCCAGGTATGTGTTTTTGATACTTAGAAAAAATTCTAAGTGTTTTGGATGGGTTGGGAAACTTTCAAAAAATTTTCTAAGGCATGAAAACGCAACCTTCTGTGAAAATTGGCCCCTGGCGTGACGCCAGGAGGCTTAGCGTGACGCGAGCCCAAACAGTTCAAAACAAATAAAAAATGACCCGACGCGTCACGCGAGGCCTATCACTGACCCCAACGCGTCACGCGAGGACCCTTTGACCCGGATTAAAACGTTTTTCGTGAACCTGTAGCTGAAATCACTTCCCTTTTCACAAAACAAAACCCTAATCGCGAAAACCACCTAAATCATCATATCTCTCACATCCGACCACCGTTTTCAACATCACGACCACCATTGTGCTCGGATTTCCATCCCGAACAAAACCCCTAACCTTATTTCGACGATCCACCGGTTATATTGTCCGATTCAGGGGTTAACTTTGTGCAAAAACTTCAAGCTTTTCAACGTTTCAGGTACGAGTACTCGCATTATTCTCTTAGTCTTATGTTAGTGTCAGTCGTGATTGTAATGTGAGTCAGTCGGGTCCGCAGTCGAGTCAAGTTATTGTCTTGAGTCATTTTGAGTCTGCAGTTTAGGTTTGTCGAGTCAGGATGAGGTTAGTCGAGTCGTCTGGTCATATTTGTCGAGTCAGTAGAGTCAAATTGAGTCTGTGATATGTTTGTTGGGTTGTGTTTTGGGTCGTCCGGTCTGCAGGAACATAGTTCTTTGTTAAGTCTGTTGAGTCGTGTCAGGTTGATAAATGCTGAGTCCGTTTTATGTGCAGATCTGTGTTTAAGGCATGACGAGGGTGCGGGTGGCTCGGGTTGGTTTGATTGATTGTTTCATTTGATCTGAGCGATGTGAGAACGGGATAGTGCTAAAATAGGGGGGGGGGGTAGATTTTGAACGCGAATTAAATTTTTCACATAAAAGCACGCCGTGTCCGTTGCTTCCACACTTCGGTTCTGGTTGATGTTTTCTCGGCGCTTAGGATTGCTCGAGGGCGAGCAAGGTGCCGGGAGGGGGTAAAAGTGTAATTTTTTTGTAAAATGAGTTAAATTTGTCGTTTTTAGGGTCGATGTGCGTCGTTTAGCGTCTTTAGTGTCGTTTTGCGCGTACTATTGCATCGCTTGACTTTAAGCCGCTTCGCTCGTACTCAATCTCCATTCGGGCGAGGTTTGGCTTATTTTCGAGTCGTTTTATGCAATAAGCAATTATTTCGCACAACGGCCGCGAATGAAATGCTATCCGGCCGTCGTGCGGCTGTATATTATTATATTATTATAATTTAAACAAAACAAAAAAAAAATTTAAAAATTAAAAACACCAAAAATAGTTTGTGATTGCTAACTTTCTGCATTGTTTTCTTGTCGAATCTTGTTTGTTTTGCAGAAACATGTCGGGTGAAGCTTCCTCGTCAAACCCAAGAAAAAGAAGGATCAAGTATCGGGGGAGAGAAAGGAAGGTGTATTCACGGGTTGAGCGGATTATTGATCATCCGGTTTTAGATTTCGAGGAAGACATTGAGGAGAGAAAGAAGCTGAAAAAGTATGCGGATACTATTATGTTGGAGCACCGCACAATAAACTGGGATTGGTTGCGAGAGATGGGAGCTAGTGAGAGGGTGGCAGAGTTGTTAGGGCCACGAGTAAGAGCGGCTGTAGATTTTCGTGGGCCGCAATATAATGAAATTACCCTTGAGTTCCATTGCACTTTTCGTCACAAGGAGGGTACTTTCGCGGAACATAATGCGGTGTCGTTTTCTTTGGGTCGAAATCTGTATGAGATGAGTATCCCACAGTTTGGAGTAGCATTGGGTTTCTATAATGCTGAAGAGGTGAAGACTGATGAGTTTGTGCATGGGTTAAGGGGTGTGTATACTCACCCGAGGCCGAAGTGTTTGGATTCGGCAGATTTGGAGAGATTTTGGGATGGTATAGCGACCCAACCGTTCGCCCAGACGAACCTTATTACAGCGGTTCGTGACCCCGTTTATAGGTACGTTTTGAAAGTATTAGCGACGACGATTGTGGCGAGAAAATCTGGTGAAAATAAAGCAAACTGGCTGGATTTGTTTGCTTTGATGTGCATGGTGGAGAAAAGAAACTGGAATCTAGCGAGTTTCTTTGCATGGTCGTGTAGTAGGCCACGTCGGGGAGGAAAAAGGGCCGCTATGGATCTTGGGCCGTACATTGCTAGGCTGGCAGGAAATATTCGGGCTTTTAAAACATATCATGCGGAGGAGATGCATTTGAGTTTCCCCACGGTTTATTGGGGTATTGCTGAGTTGCAGTTAGCGGGGGTTCTGACACATACGGACCCGCCGCAATGGAATTTTGAAGTGGGTGCTCCTCCAGCACGACGAGCGGCACCTCGACGTAGGCGTGAGCCTCCTCCACAGCAGCCAGCTAGACAGCAGAGACCCGACCCGTTCACGCTCGAAGCTGCCTATGATATTACACAGCAGAGGTTTACTCAGATTGAGGATAGGATGCGGGTGGACCAGCAGTGGACGATGCAGAGCCACCACAGGCAGGATGATATGCTCAGGTACATGATGTCGGGTATGGCACTTAATGCACCGATACCACAGCCCTTTGCCGGACTATTACCTCCACCGGTTTATGGAGGAGATCAGCAGACCCCTTATGTTTATGGTCAGTATCCGGGGTATGATCAGTGGGGAGGGCAGAGTGGTTATGATTACAGTGGTCAGTTCGGGTGGCAGCAGGCTGGCGGTTCAGGTACTCAGCAGATGGAGGAGGATTCTGAGGATGATGAGGAGTGATGTAGCAGATGGACCGAAGCAGCATATATCCTTTGATATTTTCATTTTTATTAATGCTGTTTTGGTAGATTCGATATGGTTGTATTAGACATATTTTTATTTTTTTTCGTTTGAACTTGGATTTGTGAAACGATGAACGCTTGGTAGGAGTTGGTTTGGTATGTTATGTTGGTTTTAGGTTGATGATTTGGAGCCGCTTTCCGTTCGTGTGTGAGGGAGTTTGGTATTGTTTGCTGAGCACGTTCGGTATTGGAGGGCTATGTGGAAACGACTGGCACTTTGACAGTCTCACATATACAGCTAAGTCGTTTTCCTTTTTGTTGTTGTTGTATTTTTTTTATTTATTTCGTTTGCAGTTTTTATTTTTAGGTAGTTGAGTCGTATTTTCGTTCTTGCATTAGGGACAATGCAATCTCTAAGTGTGGGGATGGGATACTTGTAAATAATCGAGTCTTAAATAAAAAATAAAAAAATTTAAAAAAATTGAAAAATCAAAAAAAAAATTAAAAAAATAGAAAATGTCTTTCGAATAAAAAAGAAGTTTGCAAATTAAAACGGAAAATGATAGAAAAGACAAATTTTTGCTCGGGTTCGAATAATAATAATATGAGACTATAATAAACTGAGTTTGCGTCTAGTTTGGGATATGTGGGTAGGCCCGGGTTTGGTTTTAAGTCCCTTTGAGTTAATATACCTTAATTGTCGGTCCGCTAGTGGGTTTTCGCCTGGGAAATATGGGAAACTAAAACCGCCAAAAATAGTATAAGGGGCACCGTTATAAGCTAAGATAGTTAGAGTTTTTTGTCATATCTCGCTGAAAAAAAATAGAATAAAAGTGGGCTAGAAACTAAATGAAAGTAACACAGGTCTATGTATTCCGAGTTGGGGATAGCGACTCTACAGCCGGTTTACCTCTGGGATGTGTGAAATCGACTTGCCGAATAAAAGTACCGAAACCTATGTAATCTGTGATTGGGGATAGCGACTCTACAGTCGGAATACCGCTGGGTTAGGGAAAGCATCGTCTAGTCTCACGAATGAAAAAAAAAAAAAAAAAGCAAGAAAAGAAGAAAAAAAAAAAACATGGAAAAAAATAGATTTGATTTTTAACTCTCTTTATCTTAGTATAAAACGGTTAGGAATTGGTCCAGTGATCGTTCTTTTAGTCCTATAAGCTTGAGGGGGGAGTAGGTGGACTGTAGATTCTGGTGTGAGACCCTAGGTGGACTGACTGCACTTAAACTAAATTTACATGATAAGGGTTTAGGATTGGATTCGGGTTTAAGTGGACAAGTATATTCGCAATCGCGGCAAACGCAAGTCTTGGTTTTAATTAAATATACCTATGCTTTTGACCCGGGTGATTGTTTGTTTCTGATTCCGTTGCATAATTCTTTTTCGAGGACGAAAAAAGAGTAAGTGTGGGGATGTTTGATGTACTGAAAAGTACATATGTTTATAGTGTATATTTTGGTCAGTTTTCAGTCGTTTCGAGTCTGTTTTAGGTTAGTGTAGGTCCCTCTCGGAGGATCGAGAACAAACCTAAACCTTGTTATACTAACTCACTAGCGAGTGCGGAATCCAAGCTAGCAAGCAAACCGGAATGATGCAAGAACAAACACAAGAACACACAAGACTCAACGATTAACACCACTTGTATTAATGCGTATGAAAGGTTCCGATTACAAGCACAATGTTTACAATCAGTTTGCAAACTCTCAAAGTGTGTGTGTGAGTGTTTTCAGCAGAATGCTCTCTATCTCTCGGGTGTGCATCCCTCTAAAACAACACACTACATGGGTATTTATATACCCAGCTCAACATGTCTGGTCCGAAGGATCCGATAGATGGTCCGAAGGATCATCTATCGATGACAATGCTTTCGAAGGATCAGCAGGGACCTCGAAGGATGATCCTTCGAGGTCTATTAATCGAAGCATATCTTTCGAGCACCTCGAAGGATCAACAGTATCCTTCGAGGAGCTATCCTTCGATACAGACAAACAAACATATTACTAACTTATTGGCCAAGTCAAACTAGGAGGATAGTTGACTAGGTCAACTTACAGGACATTGTTTACAAACAGACCGAATACAGACAAAGTACAGACACAAGTGCACCAACAAACTCCCCCTTGGCTGTAGCTTTGTCTTTATCTTCTATAATTGCAGGCTCGTCTCGAACTTCGACGGTCTTTGGTCTTCGAGTTCCCAAAACTCTGATGTCCTTTCAAGTTTTCATTGTCGGAGGATCTTCAAAGTCTTCACGTCTTGAAAGCAAAAAGTGTATCAACAAACTACCCGTATCATGTAGGAAGTGTGTTGACAAACTCCCCCTTAACATAAGCTCCCCCTTGAGTTATGCTCGTGAAAAACTTTATCTTTATGAAGTGAGATCCTTGTGGTGTTGATGATGGCCAGCGGCAACTCGATCATCTTCATCACTTGAGTGCCTTCACGTCGTGTCTTCATTCCGAAGCTTGTCATCGACCATGTTCTCCTTGCCTTTAGAATCTGCACATGCAAGAAATCTAAACGCGTAATGAGAACAACTGCTTGGAATATAGTTAACATAAACACATGACACACGGATGACCATGTCACAATCAAACACCGTCCGATAATTTGACAGTCTAATAGATTTATCAATTTCAGATTTAACTTTCAAAACATGCAAATTTCGACCGTTTATGAAGACTTAGTCAATTCGGTTTTCATTCAGGTTTCAGGCAACGAAGACTCGAGTTCCAACATCGTACGATCAAAAATAAAGTAGGAATAAAATCTTTTTGGCTTTTAAAAAGTTTATATTAAAACACACCTAAAATCTTTTTGGTATTTTTGAAATTAAAAGAAATTTAATATCCTTTGAGTGTTATCAAACGACATCACCGCTAATGTCGTGCTGATATGCACCAAACGACGAAACTGTTTAAAAATAAAGCAATAAAATTTAAGCAGTAAATAAATATATACAGACAATCTTTTTGCGAGTTTCGAGGGTAAGAGAATCATATCAGTGTACGGTCATGTCAAGACACTCTTGTTGTACATTTAGTTAACATTTAGATAAGCATCCTATAACAATTATCGGTATTGTTGTCCATTTAAGCTCAACTTATCAGATGTAATCATGATTAGGGGATACGTTAATGTATAATTTATACTTACCGACCGGTGTTCATCCACATCACGACACATTCCCGTATCAAGGTATGCACGAGGGTTCATCTTACCGGTGAGTATACCGATTATCATCTGTTTGACCGTATATGGTGTGAGATACTCACTTATTTTGATTTGAAAAACAAGCCCTATGTGATATAATCACTTATTGATGAGGAACTTGATTTTCATATGCATGAGGGCACAGGTGCAAGTCCGTGAACAGGTCAGTACTTCCGTACAGCAGAGAGACGAACTTGACACCCGGATAAATGTGATATATTATCACTTATTTGATTTGGACATGTGATTGTTGATCACTTATTGAGGTCGAATGCAGTATGTATTATGTACACGTATGTATAGTATCATGGAAGATCTAGACTTGCGTCCCCGTTATTTTTCGGTAAAAGATACAACCATGATACCCAGATGATAGGCAGCATAAAGACCGAATATCTCAGAACCTCGGCAATCTCTCAAACGAAATTTCGGTACTAAGACCATATGCCAATGAATGGTTCCCACCCAGTCTTCAGTCGATTTAAGTTTATATCACCCTGCACACTTTAAAATGATTGTGAGCCTACCGATACATCTTATATAGAGCTGCTTATCGCTTTTTCATTTAAGGTTTAAAGAGGTTTAGACAGACCACTGATGTACTATCATTTTCTCTTTTACTCGCCAGGAAACTCATTTTTGATTTTCTATTGTTTTTGTGTTTTTGAAATTTTTCGATGTTTTTGGATTTTTCGATTTTTGGTTTACTCCCCCTAAAATCAATAAACTAAGACAAATTTTAAAACACAAAGGTATTTACAAAAAAATGATTTTCCGATGTTAGTTTTACTCTTGCTTGACCTTAATGCCGTTTACCAATAATAAAAAGTCAAATCTTGATTTGTCAAAAGCTTTGGTAAATAAGTCGGCACGTTGGTCATCGGTGTGGACCTTAACAACATCGATTAATCTTTTCTCAAAGCAATCACGTATGAAGTGATATTTGATTTCGATGTGTTTGGTTTTTGAATGCTGCACAGGATTTCTAGTGATCTGTAAAGCAGCAGAGTTATCAACGTAAATAGGAGTAGTTAGGAATTCAAAACCGTAGTCCCGCAATTGTTGTTGGATCCACAAAACTTGGGAGCAACAACTTGAGGCAGCAATGTATTCAGCTTCACATGTTGATGTTGCGACACACGTCTGCTTCTTGCATTGCCACGTGACTAGGCGATTTCCTAAAAACTGACATCCAGCCGTTGTGGATTTGCCGTCGATTTTGCATCCGCCAAAATCAGAATCACTGAATGCGACCAATTCAAAGTTATTATCCCTAGGGTACCACAGACCGGTGTCTGGGTAAGCCTTCAAATAACGAAAGATCCTTTTTACAGCTGCAAGATGGGAGTCCTTTGGATTCACTTGATATCTGGCAAGCAGGCACGTTGGGTACATTATGTCTGGTCTTGATGCTGTGAGGTACATAAGAGATCCGATCATAGCGCGGTAATATGAAGGGCTAACAGTCTCTCCCTTCAAATCTGGAGTAATTCCGTGATTTACTGCCAATGGGGTTCCAATGGGCGTTGCATCAGACATCTGAAACCGGTTCAAGATGTCACCAATATATTTAGTCTGATGGATGAATATCCCAGACTCCGTTTGTTGCACTTGTAGGCCCAAGAAAAAGTTCATTTCCCCCATAGCACTCATCTCGAATTTATCCTGCATTATGCGCTCGAAATTCCTGCACAAAACATCATTAGTAGAACCAAAAATAATATCGTCAACGTATACCTGTACCAGAAGAAGATCTCCATCTTGTTCTTTGATGAAGAGAGTACAGTCGATAAGACCCCGTCGAAAACCGTTCTCCAGCAGATAGTTTGATAAGGTTGCGTACCAAGCTCGCGGTGCTTGATGAAGACCATAGAGAGCTTTGTTGAGCAACCAAACCCGATCGGAATGGATAGGATCTTCAAAACCTGGAGGCTGTTCGACATATACCTCTTCTTCAACCACACCATGTAGAAATGCACTTTTGACGTCCATTTGGTAAACCTTGAATCCTTTGTAGGACGCATAGGCTAGAAAGATTCGAATTGCTTCGAGACGTGCCACTGGTGCATATACTTCGTTGTAGTCGATGCCTTCTATCTGACGAAAACCTTGAACGACTAAACGTGCTTTGTTTCGAATAACCACGCCACGATCGTCCTTCTTGCATTTGAAAACCCATCGAGTTCCAATCTTCTTGTAGTTTTCAGGCTTTTCAACAAGTTTCCAAACACCAAGCTTTTGAAATTGCACCAATTCTTCCTGCATAGCCTCAACCCATGAGCTGTCTTTCATTGCTTCTTTCCACGACTTTGGTTCTTCTTGTGACACGTAACACGCGAAGGACCAGTCATTCTGTTGACCAGATTCTCTTATAGCTGAATACAAACCAGCATTCCGGTTGTTTCTCAGCTGATTACGCGTCTGCACACCGCGATGGACATCTCCTATAATGTTCTGCTGGGGATGGGTATCATGAATTCTCATTTCAGGATTATCTGGCACACGAGCAGTGATACCCAAATTGTTCAAATTAAGATCCACAACCAACTCTACACCAGGAATGTGTGTCGAGGTGGATGCATTTCCTTCAGCAGTGTCTACATTCTGCATATGAGGTGTATCAATAGAAGCACCTTGAACAGGAGCAACTGGAGCTGAAGATCCTTCAGCTGCATCATGATATTCATCATCTTCAGAAGACTCATTATAATCAGCAGCATCTTCATAAACCTCATTTTGAACTGTATTGTTAACAGATGAAGAACCTTGAGGATCAACAATAACAGGTCTAACCAATGGCGAGACAGCCGCATTATCACTTTCAATTAACATTCTTGCAGCTGCTGATTCTTCGTCAAAGGTTGGCAGATTGAAGGAGTCAAAGAGTCCATCATAATCGAACATCCACGGATCACCCGGAGCCCTAACAGGACTCGTATACCTTTGAACCCGCACCTCACTCCATAGCTCTACCTTTTTGGTAGCTAGATTCCAGACACGAAAGTTTGGAGTTTGGTATCCAAGAAAATATCCTTCAATAGCCTTAGCACCAAATTTGCCATCTGGTTCAATCATGGTACAAGGACCACCAAAGGGTTCTAGGTAAGAAAGATCAGGTTTCCTTTTCTGAAGGAGTTCGAAACAAGTTTTGCCATGTCTCTTCACTGTAAGAACTCTGTTTAATGTGTAGCATGCAGTCGACACAGCCTCCCCCCAGAATTGAATAGGGAGTTCCGACTCAACTAACATTGTTCTAGCAGTTTCTATAATCGTTCGATTCTTCCTCTCGGCGACACCATTTTGTTGTGGAGTATAACGAGAACTGTATTCATGAAGAATGCCTTTAGAAGTACAGAACTCATCCATAACTTGATTCTTGAATTCGGTTCCATTGTCGCTTCGGATTCTTTTTACTTTCAACGAATAGAGATTCTCCAACATAGGGAGAAGATCCTTGAGAATGCCAGGAGTTTCACTTTTGTGTGCCATAAAAGATACCCAAGAAAATCTAGAGTAGTCATCAGTAACTACCAGACAATATGCATCACCGAACATTGTCTTGTGCTTCATAGGTCCAAAGAGGTCCATATGAAGACGTTCGAACGGCAAGCTAACAGTGTTGATTTTCTTCAAAGGATGGGATTTCTTCGTTTGCTTTCCCTTTTGGCACGAGACACAGATATCTTGTAAATGAAAACTTCTTACAGGCACACCATTCACAAGATTGTTTTTCACCAAATGGTTCATTTTTCTCAAGTGAATGTGTCCCATTCTTCTGTGCCATGAAATTGACTCCTTTTCTGTGGCTTTTGAGACAAAGCAAGTGACTTGTGCAGATGTTGTAATCGCCTGGCTCATATCGAGAATGTAAAGATCATTAACTCTCGGAGCCGATAAGAGAATCCATTCTTGTGGAATTTTGAATCCAGGTTTTAGCACATAGCATCCGGCATCATCAAAATGCACGGTGAACTTCTTATCGCAGATTTGCGACACGCTCAGAAGATTATGATCAATTTGCTTCACGTAATTGATCTTGTCAAAACACACAATACCATTGGAGATACTTCCCTCTCCAGTGATATAACCGCCTTTATCTCCCGCAAATGCGACATAGCCTCCTCTAATATTTCTCACATCGTACAGAAGCCGTAAGTCGCCAGTCATGTGCCTAGATGCTCCACTATCAACAATCCAATGACTGTTAATAGTTCCTCCTGGAACACCCTGCACATGTCAAGTAAAACATCAGTTGAGAATGGGGACCCAAGCCTTAGTGGTCTTGGGTCGTCCCTGAGCATCACGAAACGTGATATCAATCTCTTGATGGTTTTTAAGAACAACTGCTCCCCCTGAATTGTCACCTGCCTTAGGTAACCAAGGTTGTTTTTGCCTACCAGTTTTTGAAAATTCTGGTTTTGCATGTTGTGACACACTTGATTCCTTTTGAACTGTTTTAACTTCAGATTTTAAAGCTTTTTCAACAGTTTTCATGTTCTTACGTCGTTGTTTAGTTTCTTGTTCTTTAACAGTTCTTTTATCATTTTTAGGTGAAACTGATCGACGTTGGGGATGAATTGTTTCAGGTGGAGTTTTCTCAACAAATTTTTGCTTTGGAGCATTTGGGCAGTTTCTGATGATATGCCCAATTTCTCCACATTTAAAACATGTTCTCCTTTCAACAAGCTTAGGAGAACTTGATCGACCACAAGAAGTCGAAGTCGTGGACCCTGAGGTACTAGCCTTTTCATCACACCCATTTGTATGTTGAGTGTAATTGTTATCACTGTTACTTTTTAAGATTGTGACTTGTTTTACAAAATCTGTGTTAGATTTGTTTTCAAAGGTTTCAATCTTATCAGTACCCTTGGATGACACGAACTTGACATCCTTTGCTTTCTTTTGAAATCGAGCTCCTTTTGTTTCAGACTTCATCTGAGAGACTTGATGTTTTTGAGCTCGTTTGACGGGTTGTTTACCATTAGAAGCAGTAGGTTGTTGAGTGATTGGAGATTTTTGATTCCTAAATTGTTTTCTAATCTCAGCCTTAGGAATTGGATCACATTGTGTTACCACAATTCCTGGAAGTGTTTTTCCCAAAAATTTGTTTGTGTTGTCTTCAAAGACTTTATCAATCAAAGATTGATTTACATTTTTAATTGGAAAAACGTTATCTGAGTAGATTTTATTATCTCCAACCAATGTATACAACACATTACTGCTTTTAACAGTAGACACAGACTTCTTTTCAATCTTGACAGGATCTATCACTTGTTTCTTGACTAATGAAACCTCAGGAGTATCGGGATCACACAGAATGTGATTCTCAAGTGGAACAACTACTCCTTTCATTTTGTCAAGTGATTTATCCTGTTCACCTACATTCACTTCTGATTCATCATCCGATGACTCATAGTCCTCGATAACTGGAGGACTTTGTTTCATAGATGTTGAAACTCCTTGCTGCTTTGCACTGTCCGGTTTGAACCCTAGGCCAGTAGAAAATTCCTCAAAGTTCAGAGGCACACTGGGTTCATACCGTGGCATGTTTTCATCATTAGGCATCGTGTTGTAATTATGCCTCAAAGGGGGTGGGCATTTCTTGTATCCTATGCCCTTTTGATCTCCCTTTAGTTGTTGAACATCGATGATGTGATCAAGCACAAATCGAGAGTTAGAATAACTTTCCAATTTCTGTTTGATCGCGTCATGTTCACTTTTGGCAATGGCTAACTGCTTCTTGGTTTCCTCAACAAGATTTATGTATTCATTTATACTAATTTGTTTATGGTAAACCACTTTATTAACCTCGGACACATCTTTCTTTAATGTTTCTATTACAGATTTAAATTCTTTTTCATTCCGAGTTAAAGCCATGTTTGCCTCTTTGCATTTTGACAGTTCAATAACTAAATTTTGATTATGACTATGAAGCTTTTCCAATTCAAGCTTCATTTCAGCACATGATTCACAAACACTAGGAGCAGGAGGTTCAGAATTTACCTGACTCGAAGAGGCTGACAAGTTTGCCATAAAGGCAGTTTGAAAAGAAAAATCTCCATCTTCAGAAAATAACTTTTCCATTTCCTTTGATGCAGTAGCAGCCCTCCTAATCAGAATTGATTTCTGACATTTCAGCTCATCAGCTTCATTCAATAACTCCTGAATATCAGAACCTGCTTCCTCCTTCACATCAGATTCAGACTCTGATTGATTATCCCCAGAAACAGAGCCTTCTTCATCAGAACTCCCAGAATAACCAGAACTGTCATCACTTTCAGATGACTTTTGATTGATGATTTTTGCATAAAGAGCTGTTCCACTTCTTTGATCACTGTCACCAAACTGCACAGACCAGTCACATCCTTCATCACCTTGAACTGTCAAAGCCCGATTGGGATTTGATGGTCCAGACTGGTTCTGATTGTTGTTGACTGCTACAATCCTCCTGTCTTGGTTTCTGAATGGGTTGTGATTGCCTTGTTTTGTTGGCCGAGTGCACTCACGCTTGAAGTGCCCTTTCTCGCCACAATTAAAGCACGTGACGGCATTAATATCAAACCCATACTTCGTATCTTTCTTTCCTTCCAACGAAGTCCTACCAGTACGAGCCATGAAGTCTTTGGCCCTTCTAACCGCACTAGCAAACGCCCACTTAATATCCATCAACTCCATTTCATCCTTGTCGATCTGTTGATAATCTTCATGTGTCATGTTGATGTTTCCAATCTGTCCCGCAACTAACCCGCAGTAGGCACTGACCATAGTATTGATCAATTCTACATGCTCCTTTGCAACTTCTATACTAACTTGGGAAAGATTTGAAGTGTCAACACGAACAGTGTTAGGGTTTGGAGGTTGAGAATTGCTTGTGAAATGAGCTTGCTGTTGTGGTTGAACTGGTGGCTGTGATGGAACTGGAATGTAAGATCTTGGATCAAAACCCGGAGCAGGATTGGTCTGAGGAAACGGAAGAGAACTTGTGTTGGATACGAAAGCAGTTTGCAGTTTAGGTTGCTGAGCTGCAGCGGATTTTGCTAAGATGTCGAAGCCTGGAAGATACATTTCTGTATTTTGAGGAACTGGAGCTCGCTTAGCTTTCCTGATTTCTTCCTCATTCTTATGTTCCAGTTTCTGAATGAACTCATAGATATTAACCGTGTCTAGAGTTCCAGTGTGCTTCAGCAACTCAATGAAAGAACTCCACTTTGGAGGTAAAGCATCAGCGAACTTGTTCACCATGTCTTGCTGAGTAGCAATAACCCCATAAGCACACATTTCACTGATCAGATGATAGAAACGTGTTGTCATATCATTTAGAGTCTCGTTTTCCAAAAACTGAAACGAGTCAAACTCTTTCTTCAACAAGTCATGACGAGACTTTCTCGTAGCTGCATTGCCTTCTCCTCGAGCAACCAAGGCATCCCACAATGTTTTCGTGTTCTTGCAATAGGAGAACTGATGATAAATATCTTTATTAAGCGCCTGTGTAAGTGTTGCGAAGGCCTTTTTCTCCAATTCATAAGATTTCTTGTCAGGTTCAAGCATGTTGGCATAACCTTCTGAAGTGGACGCAGCAATTTCAAGAGCAGCATTGAATGGATTGATGAAACACGTCCAAAGATCAGTGCTTTGCCCTTGAACATACGTGTGGAAGCGGTTTTTCCATGAAGGAAAATCGTTCATATGATTTAGCTTTGGAGGACGATTGTTGCTTCCCGTTTCGCTTTCACTGATCAAAAGGTTTTGAATACTTTGACTTTGATTGGATACCAAAGCCCATTGACTTGGACTGATTGATGGCGACGGAAACATACTCTTAGCCCAAGCATCAGCAGTAGTTAGTTCTTGACTAGATTGTGAGTTCAAACTCCAATCCCAAGGACTTGTACAACTCATCTTGATCAAATATTAATAAATAACCTACACAACCACAAACTGTTAAATGCAAACAGACAAGAATTGAAGGATATAGACCTGTTCGAAAGATCAAGACTGGTTCGAAGGACCAACAGTGATCGAAAGATTACTGTTGAGTTTCGAACAAAGTCTTCGAAAGATTCACAAATGACAGATCCTTATCTTTCGTAGAGTTTTATCGAAAGATTCACAGTTCGAAAGATATTTATCTTTCGAATACTGATCTCGAAGGATTCACAATGAAAGATCCTTATCTTTCGAGATAAATCCTTATCTTTCGGACAACTAACTTTCGAAAAGATTCCAGAAACGAAGGATAAAACTTAGACTTCGAAAGACTGTTCGAAAGATGCTAATCTTTCGAGCTGTTTCTAAGTCGAAAGATATCTTTCGGAAGTTTCTGACACACTGACACAAAGTGACGGGTAGGTGGGAAAGGTGATGGGTTGGTGCACTACTTTCGGCAGAAGGTATGTGCAGACACAACTTTTCACCAACTTTGAAAAGTTTTCCCAAAATGGACAACACCTTATCCAGAACCTGTCATCGGAGATATGACCGGAATTTGGTCGGAAAAATTCAAAGTTTCTCAAAAACAAATTTTCAAGTTACCCAACCCAACCTTGAACACTCCCGAAGGTTTAGAAACCGTTTTTCAGTTCAAAGATGCAAGAAAAACTACCAAAAACGGGTGCTAAACCAAGTGTCCAAACACACCAAGAACTCGAACAAACACCCGGTTTTAAACAAGGTAAAGAGCGAGGCTCTGATACCACTTGTAGGTCCCTCTCGGAGGATCGAGAACAAACCTAAACCTTGTTATACTAACTCACTAGCGAGTGCGGAATCCAAGCTAGCAAGCAAACCGGAATGATGCAAGAACAAACACAAGAACACACAAGACTCAACGATTAACACCACTTGTATTAATGCGTATGAAAGGTTCCGATTACAAGCACAATGTTTACAATCAGTTTGCAAACTCTCAAAGTGTGTGTGTGAGTGTTTTCAGCAGAATGCTCTCTATCTCTCGGGTGTGCATCCCTCTAAAACAACACACTACATGGGTATTTATATACCCAGCTCAACATGTCTGGTCCGAAGGATCCGATAGATGGTCCGAAGGATCATCTATCGATGACAATGCTTTCGAAGGATCAGCAGGGACCTCGAAGGATGATCCTTCGAGGTCTATTAATCGAAGCATATCTTTCGAGCACCTCGAAGGATCAACAGTATCCTTCGAGGAGCTATCCTTCGATACAGACAAACAAACATATTACTAACTTATTGGCCAAGTCAAACTAGGAGGATAGTTGACTAGGTCAACTTACAGGACATTGTTTACAAACAGACCGAATACAGACAAAGTACAGACACAAGTGCACCAACAGTTAGAACTTTGATACTGCTGACGTTAAGCTTTGGTTTCAGGTCCCGTAGCTTAAAGTGTTGAAAAACGAGTAAAAACGAGCAGTTCGGAAGAAAAACGGGATTCGTACGCGCGTCGGAGAAGCTGGAAATTGGAAAATAATAAAAAAAATCAGAAAATTGGTTTTGGAGGCGAGGCGTGACGCCACACCCCCCCTCGCGTCACGCGAGGGGCTTGCTGTTGACTTCGTTGACTTCTGATTAGGGTTTTGTTATCTAATTCCCAAGAAACATCATGCTAACCCTAATTGCGAATGAAGGAGTTCTTGGAGCATTCAGAGAGCAATCTTTGAGCGATCTTGGAGCTTTTGACGACTAGGAATCATCGGTACGAGTTGGGAGTGAAGAATCGAAGATCAATCGGGTTTTCCATTCCCTTGTTTTGTCGATTACTTGTTTTAAACTTATTACGATGAATTCTTTGTTTGATAACTTTGATTCGATTTTTCAATTTAATATGCTTGGCTAAACATTTAAACCACCTAGACTATGATGATTGGATTGAAATAAAGATTTTACCTTTTTCGTTATTTGCACGATGTTTATGGGTTGATTGTGTCTTGTAAGCAGTCTGTCTTAATGATTTGATGTGTATGCGTGCTTTGATTTGGTTTGTTATTGTTATTTGCTTCATATGATTCTTAGTGACGGTCTATATCACAACATAGAGTCATATTAGGGTTTAGGGTTTCGGTGAGTGTCTATATCACATAAGAAAACCTTCACTCTTTAGGGAGAATCGCGCGATAACCTCTAGAAGTAACTAATAATAATTTGCTAGGTTTTAGTGTTCTACTAGTCCTAATACCTGGGAAGTGAGGGGCTATTGGTAGGTCTTACCCGATGAATTGCTTTAGATAGGCCTTGGGAAAGGTTATGTCTTGGTTTACCTGTCGGTCCTATTAGTCTATCAAGTCAAATCTATTATTTCATACTACCCTAGATCTAGGACTGGGAAGAAATAGGTCAATATTAGGGTACTTACACAATAATTAGAGGACTGGGAAGAAATCTAATAACCGGTAGGATTAACGGCCTAGGTAGTGTCACACATAGTTGTTAATAGCGAATAGCGACAAATAGCGACAACGTATGGCTACGGCTACATAGCGATAGCGACAAATAGCGACGGCTATTTTAAGTATAGCGATTACACTAGAAAAAATTTTTTGAAAATTTTTATATGTATATTACATCAAAATACCCTTATATATATATGCTATTTTACATGTATATTTAACAAAAACTAATAGTTAGTAGCAAAGGACTTAAATGTTGGGTGTGTGAATGAAAGTCTCAAAATGTGCTAAATACTTTGTCCCACATCGGTGTGGGGACAAAGTGAGTGGTTGTTTATAAGGTAAAGTCTTTACTACTCTATTGTAGCTTTATGACATGTTTTACCACAAGTCCTACCCGCGCGCAGGGGGGGTGCAAAAATGAGTTTCTGAGCTTGAATTTGGTTGAACTCGTGCGTGCCCGCACCTGCGGACACGAATGCAGCTCCGAAAACCCCGGGCCCGCGTGAGCCAGTTTTTGCACAATTTCCTTCAGTTTTTTTAACCAGGTTTATGCATTTTTTTTTATTAAAGATATGAAACCCGGGCGTAAAAAAAAAAAAAAAAAAAAAAAAAAAAAATCGCTAAGCTCGAGGGGCCTCGATGGCCTAGGTAGTGTCACAGGTTTCTCCTTGAGAAGGGTCGAGGGGCCTCGATGGCTCTTAATAGGTTTAGTATCAAACGATCCCGGTTCCATAACTCGTGCATTTAACTTAATTGGTAATCTCTTAAAAACAATCCAGGATTCTTGTCTAGGTGGTCTTGCTCTCATATAAGAAAAGTTCAAAACCTTTATTCGTCTTTAGTATAGTTTTAGTTTAATTTAGTAGTTTAATATAGATTTCCTTAGTTTTCCGTAACCCCCCCCCCCCCCCCAAAACAATTAAACAAGTCTTAGTCGTGTCTGTCAGCGTCTTATCGGAGTCTAGTTTACGTGATTTATAGAGTCTCGTGGTTCGATATCCGGACTTCCTAGGTTATACTACATTGATCGGTACACTTGCCGATTGTGTGGTTTAGGTCGAGTCTAGAATTTAAAGCTTTTTAGTGTCTAGCTTAGAGAGTCTAACTTAGTTAATTTTTATAGTCTGTTTAGCACACATCACTGACACAATCGAAGGTGCGACCTTACCTGCTTTTTCGTCGGATAGGCCGCCGGTGGTCCGCCGGAAACTTTATATCAAAGTTGTGGACACACCTGTAATCGTAAAACTAATCAATCAACCACAACACCATGCTTCAATCCGATTATTGGGAAAACCCTAACCTATCCTACAGCCTACAGGTGCAAACACAAAAACGAACCGAAAAGATTAGGGTTTCAAGTAACAAGAATACCTCGTATCGGTTGACTGCAAAATATTTACACAACTGTTCGTTGATCGGAGACAAAGTTGAGGCAGCTTAGGGTTGCAGTCGCCGGAGCGGCGGAACTTCCGACCAACGGGTCGATCTCTCTCTCTTTCTAACCTTCTCTCTCTCTCCGATATAGGTGGGTTATGAGATCTCAGCACAGAAGATACGTGTCAAAACAGAGAAGAAGCTGAATCACAAAACCTATCCAAATATCAATGTACAACATTCATATGCATACAACACCTTTTATGCATAGCATACAACACGAAACAGCCAAAAGTGGTTGCTAATTTATAATATATAACTAGGATTGTGACCCGCCGCGCGTTGCGGCGGCGTCGAAAGTTAAAGTAACTCGTATTTATAATGTATATTTGACCCGACTCTTTACTTAAATTCATAATTGTTCTACAAAAGATGCGCTCGACTTGCACCTTGGCTTTGAGAACCCTATTGTCCCAGCCCGCCTTGCACTTTCTAACTCCAAGGCCTTAATAACTACTCCTCTCAGCGTGTAAGGTATGGAAACTATTACGTGTTCTCAATTTAAAACACACCTAGGGCCAAATCGAATCTAGTTCAAACTTCTAACCTACAAAACCACCAGGAAGTATACACAATCTCTCCCGTAAACAAAACAACTTAATACGCAATTTCACTACAACTGAAACAACAATTTAGGCAACAATTTTACATCAACATAAATTGTTTACAATAATCCTCCTGTAAACAAAACAACTGAACATAAACACATAAACGTCTTAAAATGCAATTATATTATATTACAACTAAAACAACGATTTAGGCAACAATTTTACTGCAATACAAACACAAATCCTGTAACCAAAACAACTGAACAAAAGAATCTTCATACGCAATTTCACTACAACTAAAACAACAATTTACTGAACATAAGCATCTTCATACGCAATTTCACTACAACTAAAACAGCGATTTAGGCAACAATTTTACAGCAATTTAAACACAAATTATTCATAATAATTCTCCTGTAAACAAAAAAACTGAGCATAAACATCTCAAAACGCAATGTCATCAAACCTAAAACAACAATTTTAAATCAACATAAACACAAACTGTTCATAATAATTATAATAATCCTCTAGGCAACCAGATGGAGTACAAAACAGTATCGTAACGAACTAAAAGTGCGCTCGGTTCACTAACCGGAGTTCGTCGGAGACACACCACCATCGCCGCTGGCGGCCGGCCCAGAGCTGCCGGTTGCGGCGTCGCAGCCACCCTAGCCATCACCCGTTCGAAGTCCACCGCCCCCAGGGCTAGTGTTGGGGTCGCTGGAGTTGTACCGCCACTCAACTGCTCGAATCGCCACTACCCGTAACCTCCACTTGTGCTTCGCCGCTGCTGTGGTCTCTGGTGACTATCCAGCTGCCATGAAACGCTGCCCCAAGACCCAAGTAGTGGTCGTTCCATCAGTTTGCATCTATCTCTCTCTATCCTTAGATTATTTAGGGATGCGACATTCAAACATAAAGTTTGACATAAAGTTTGATGGTGATGATGACTCTGAATAAAGAAAAAGAAGAAACATGGCAGTTGTAAGTAGGTGATGGGTTTGTAGTTTGGGTTATTTTTACACACTTTCTAAGACCTTGCGTAGTGGGCGGCATGTGAGGGGCGGTATGCCCTCATAGCGCCGGCATAGCGCCGGCACACCGCCACGGAGGGCGCGATCGATCGAAAAAATGGAGGCGGCGCGATGTGTATAGCGCGGAGAAGAAGGCGCGATGTGAATTTTTTTTTTTCTTTTTTCTGCTCTGTTTTTGTGTTTGTGTTTGTGTTTTTGTTTGTGTTTGTGTTTGTGTTTGTTTTTGTGTTTTTGTTTGTGTTTTTTTTTTTGCAGGTACATCGAAGAAGAAGAAGAAGGAAGACAATGGAAGAAAAGAATTTACAGTTTGGTCCCCTATGACGGAGAAGAAGCCGGAGAAGAAGGCCGGAGATGAAGGCCGAGAAGAAGCCGGAGAAGAAGGCCGGAGATGAAGCCGGAACTTGCAGAAGGCCGGAGAAGAAGGTCCGCCTATTTTTGTTTTAAATTTTTACACTTTGGTCCCTGCATTTTCTCAAATATTTAAAAATGGTTTTAAACTTGTTTTTCTCTTGTTTTCTCAAATTTTTAAACTTGGTCCCTGCACTTTGTTTTAAATATATCTCAAATTTTTTTTTTAGTGTAACCGTTTTTTTTTTTTTTTTTTAAGTGTATTGTTTTTATTTTTATTTTAGTGTAATGTTTTTTAATTTAATGAAATGAATTTTAATTTTATAAAGTTAGAAAATAATTATAAAAAATTAGAAATTAATAATTGAGCAATGATTAGACAGGGGCTTTATGACTACGGGCTTAATATGCATAAGGCCCCATAACGCCCCACGCTGACGTGGCGCGCCACGTGTCGCATAACGCCCACAAAGGGGCGTTATGACTACACATGGCCTAAAGTATGACAAAAGTGAAATAATATTATTTTATTTATTTTGGTGACCTGCTTACGCTTCCATACCATCCACACATTCTTGATTGCTCTTTTTTTGGGTAGGTGACTGGCAAGAGACAAAAGGGTAACATGGTAATTTGTCGGTGTCATCGACATTTCACTTTAAGGGTGAGGGGGGCTCTCCCCTAAGAGGGGAGTCCCCTCTCTTACGCACCACCAATCAGCATATGCCACGTTAACTCCCCTCTTAAACTCCCCTAACACCCCAATTTGATGGCGCCACTCCCCTCTTAACTCCCCTTGTTTTTTTATTCAAAAAAAAAAAAACAAAATGGTTTGATTGGTTGGAAAAATGGGGCCCACCATCTCTCTCCCTCCCCGCTCGCGGTGAACAACCACCGAAATTGGTCCCCGATTTCCCTCCCCGATTAGTTGGCAGCACCCCCCTAATCGGCAAAGTCGGTCCCCGAATGGAGTCCCCGACAGTGCCTCGAGCACCCTAAGAGTGTATTAATAATTATTGTATTGATTAATAATTTATTTTATTAAATTATTTAAGTTGTTCGCTTTTTGGGGTTTAATCTTTTAGCTTAAACTTAATGTATAAATTATAATAGAATTAAAAAAAATCTAATGAACCGAACACTTGTCCATGTACTAGTCTATACTATATAATAAAAGAAACCTGTTTTGGAACACGTGTCGCATTCATACGCATCCTCAGAGTTGTTTTCCCACTGATTTATTTATCTCGAATTAATAAATATGTAATTTTTTTTCCACAAAATGAGCCATAATTATAGGTAAGTTTTATTTTATGTTTTACGGATTTTTTAGTTTAAATATTATTTATATGTTTTGTAATTGATAAGTGATAAATTATAATTATAGATAAGTTTTTTTTATTTTATTTTATGCATTCTTTACATATAATTATAGACAAGTTTTTATTTTATTTTATGCATTCTTTACATATAAATTTGGCTTTAAGAAAGATGATGATATAAAATCATGACATTGAATTTGTAATCTTCTGAAACTGAGAGGATGCGTTGCATAGGTGAGATATCTTATGCAATGAATTTAACATAATTTAAAAATGTGTTTACAGATATATTACACAAAAATTAAAGGATGGCTACGATTTTGTATAATACCTATTCCCGTGTAACACAAAAATATTTTGTTTTGTTTATATATATTTCACATAAATTCCATATATTATTTCAGTGACACACCCTCAAATATTAAAAAGAAATAAATAAACTAAATGATGTGTTGACATGTGGCCTTAACTTATTAGAAGTTATATTAGATATTTCCTAACTGAATTTATTTGATTAATTTATAAATTTCATAATAATTTTATGAAAATTCTTAAGGTGACAGTTTTCTTTTATATTCTAGAGGTAATTTATTTTATTTACAGTGTTTTTGTTGTTGTTATTATTATTATTATTATTATTTTGCGTTATATGTTATAATTTAGTTAGCCGAAGATTTATTTTCCCTCTTATTTCACTCTCTTTCAGATTTTATTATTCAATTTTATAACTTTTATTAAAAAAAATCAACAATATGTTGTCACACAATTTATTTTATAATATTTTAATCTTTATTATTAACTATATTTATTTTATTCAACCCGTGTAATACAAGGGGTTGTAACCTAGTTTTTTCTATTTGATTGTTTTCTAATCATAAGTTGTTTTTATATAAATAATGACTATTAAAATTAAAAATTGAGACAAATGAAAAATGTATAAATATATACGAACTGATTTTTTGTTACCTTTTTTCCCAACAAAACGAACACTTGAATATATAACGATTTGGTTATGTTACGTCTTTATTTTTTGGGCCTTTTTGTATTGTTTGATATAGCATATGCCACTACTATAAACTGATGCTGATCGAAGTCCGTCACATCCCCGTAGCAACTTGCGGTTGAATCCTGTTAGTTATTTTTTATATAGAAAAAATGATTGAATCATGGGCGGTTATGATGGTGTGCGGGGAGGACTTCTGCACAAGGCCTGTGATTCTGAGGGGTACGTGATTTAAAAAAAAATCCGATATATATGTTTTTTTTATATAGTAAACAAACACATGCCAATTCCAATATAGACCCATTTACAAATCATTTTTTATTGTTTAAAATTTAACTCACTTAACATTAGGTTTATTGAGCCCAATACTAATTTGATTTTTTTAAAATACTAAAAAAATATTATGGAAAGACACATTTTTTCGAGCTCGAACATGGTATGTGGATTCTCAGAGACGCCTCTGGATTGAATGAATAGTAATTACAAGTCATCGAAGATTTGAAGGAGCATAGTACAGGTTATATAAGTATGCCTTTTGAGGTTACATTATGAACCCTAATAAAGTTACAATATGATCTCCTCGTATTTAATTAGAATTAACGTTTAAACTTTATACTTTTACATGTGTGTTTTTAATTTTTTTTTATACTTATTTCCCTTTAAAATAGTATGTTTATTAAAACCTTAAATATACAACTGTGAAATGTTTATTTTTTTTTATATGTAAGTTTCGTTGAAAGCAGAGTTACGTGTAATAATGCATAAATCATCGAATCATAGACAAATAAGTCGTCAAAGCATAGAAGAACAAGTTATCAATTTTTTTTTTCTTTTTTCTTTTTTAGTTTTTCTGTTTTAGCTATTTTTAATTTACTAAATAGTTTTTATGAACTGTTTCCACATATTTATATTTTTATCTATGTTTCCATTTGTCTTTTTCTTATTTACTAAATTACTTTAACTTTTATAATTATTTTTTATCTTATTTATATTTACGTTTCGAAATGAAAGTGGTGTCCCCCAGTGAACCATAGCCGTTCATTTTTTTTTATCATGATCCTGTGGATGGAATAGCGGCGACCGTATAGAGCAATAGAGTGTCGCCGCTAATAGTTGACGCAGTAAACCAGAGTATAAGCGGGATTTCTTCCCTTCTGACCCCATTCCCCCCCCCCCCAACCTTTCATCTCTCCCACCAGAAAAAAACCCAAAATCGCCCCCAAATCTCTCTTCAAGTTTAACATCTCTTCTCCCAAATCGGTTAGTATTTAGTGTATGTTGAATTTCTTCATTAGCGTCCAAGCAATAGCGGCGACATGTCGCCGCTAAAACCTTTAGCTGCGCAGATCTGCATCATTAGCGGCGACAATTGTTACCGCTATTGTCCCGTTTTCTTGTAGTGAATGATTCCGCTATGTGCTTATCTTTATTAACCTTTTGATTTGATATTTTAGCAACCTTAATACTAACTAGGTTTATCACCCTAGCCGCGTTACGACGAACTTCTTTTGTTATTTAGTCTGTGTTTACATGTGTTTTAAAATCACTACGAGCGCGTTGCACAAGAAACCACTAACAAAAATAAAAAGAAAATGTAAAAAACTGTAAAAAAATAATCGAAAGAAAATCTACCAAAAAAGTTGTATGTTAATGATGTTGTTCGTATGAAACCCGTGTTCAGAGATGAGCAAATAATATTGGGTACCGGTACCAATTTCCCGAACAGAAGAATCCTAAGTACAAATTCGGTACCGACTTTTGGCGTTTTTAGTACCGGTTCGCTACCGATTTTTACCTTCATATACAGGTACCGTAACCGGTATTTTCGGTATCGGTTGCCACGGAGCTCTAATCAGGGATGAGCAAATGGTACCGTGTGGCAGTACCAAATTTCCCGAACTAAAAGATTTTCAAACTCAATCCGGTACCGACTTTTGGCGTTTTCTATATCAGGCTGGTACCGATTTTTACCTTCATGTACTGATAATGAACCGGACCGTACCGGTATTTTCGATACCAGTATTGATTGACACCAAACTTATCCAACTTAAAAAGTAAAGAAAATAATAATAATAATTATTAATATATTAATATATGATTATCTATACTACTATATTAAAGAAACTGGGTTTTCTACCCTTATGGTAATTTTGCATTGTGTATACATTTTAAAGCAACATGTACACGAAAGCTAAGCTATTTTAGAGGGGTAAACTTGCACATTTTCCAAAGTTTTAAGGCACTTTAGGGATATAACTGGAATTTTGGATTACCTGAGCTTTTAAAGCTTGCTTCTTCATTCATAGTCGATCCATCATTGAGATTGAATGTGGAAATTGAATGCTTTAATTGTTATCAGTTACCCCATGAACTCAATCGTTTCTCCTTCAATGAGATTATAAAAAAAATGGTCCTTGAAAAATCGATTGGTGATTTGTAGATCGGTAATTCCGTCCCTCTAATTTCGTCACTCCCGATTCCCCTCCGCCTTCATCGCCCCCTCCCACCCGGTTTTTGATTTAAAAACGATGACAAAACCTTTCAATTTCGTATTCAGAAACAAACAAGCTAATGCACAATTACTAATCAGTTGTCCATGATGATGATGATGGCAGAAGAAGGTAGAGGCAGTGGATTTTCGAAATTAAAAGGCTACTGCTTACAACTTCTAGAAGCTCTCAGAAACCCTAACAACAAAGCCACACCTCCGCACTCTCTCATCTTCTTCAATTCATCACTCCTTCTTTTCCTCATGCTCTTCAACCGTTCTTCGAGTATGCCGCTTTCATCATATAACTCATCTTTACAATATAAGTGGATTGATATTATTGGCTCAAAATTATAATTGTTTTAGGAAACCTGTATCAATTTTGCATTTTATAACTGATGACCTAATAATTGTGGTGCGATTTGTATACTAATTTGTATCAGCTAGATATTTGTTCATCATTATTGTTTTAGAGATGAATCATCATTAAGATGTAGCTTGTAACATGTTATTTGTTCATTTACTTTCATAATTTGAGCAATGTCTCACACTTTTAACATGTTATTGGAGTGAGTAGAGGCACTGTTTCTCTATCCTCAGGATCAATAATATGGTAGTAACCTGCATCTGTTATGATCAGAATATGATATTTGTATCTTATGGCATATAACCTTCAACAGTTATAAGTTAAAACCTCATTTTTTAGCATATGCGTTTCTTAACGATGCAAATATCCTCTTTCTTAAACAGGATGAAAAATCAGAACCCAGTTGAAGAACAACAAATCGATTGGTGATTTGTAGATCGGTAATTGTATGCTTTACTTAATTAATGTAGATTGTTCATCGTAGCAAATCATATTCCGTGAAACATGCGATCAACCATGGGGCACAGAATTTATAATTGCATTCGGCAACCGCGCGACGCCAGCACCACCACTACCGCCGACCTCACTCGCACATTCCGGTTTCACCCAACTGATTCGTGATGTATAATTTTGGATGGAAGGACCACAGGAAGCCATTCCGGTTTCAGGCAGTAACGCAAATCGATGTCAGGAACTCATCGGTATAAATCTTTGCTTTTTAATTAGGGTTTCATTCATTTATTGTTCGATTTCATATTGCTTTTCACTTTTGTGTTACATTTCATTTTTATTTGATGTTTCACTACTTAATTTATTCATTTATTTCGTTGATTCTGTTTATATCATCAGAATTGGAACATGTTTTTTGTAGTCATTTACAGTGGATTTGTAAGATTGGCTGGATTTAGTAATTGAAAAGTGTAGGTAAGTGAGTTTGGTATTGCAAAGTTGCATTGAGGAATAAGGGAGAAGACCTATTAGTGGGATTAAAGTGATAATTAAACATGGGTTGTAATTGTTGGTAACCCACCAAACAAATTTAGATAAGACTATACGTAGTGGGGAGGTATATATATACCGCCGGAATTCTCCATGGCGCCCCATATCGCCCGGCCACACCACTACGGCCGGTGCTATGGGTGAAAAATCCCTCCTCCTCGCGAAATGCATAACAGTGTTGCCCATGAAGCCCCACACACACACACACACACACACACACACACACACACATATATATATATACACACACATACATATATATAAAGCCCCATACATATATAACCCCACTACACCCTCTTGTGATATAAAGCCCCATGTAGCCCATCTCTTACGCGTTTCGCCACTTGTCGCATAACGCCCCACAAAGGGCTTTAGGCCTAACAAGAGAGCTTTCACCTCAACTAATTCTAGATGCTACCCATTTTTGGCGTGGTTTATGTTTGTTTTGATTATTAATTATATTGTTGCCTTACTAAAGCGGATTGCATGTCGATTTCTAAGTTAATTCAGATTCTTGTGCTTAAAACAAAAGTTAAATATTGTTATATATAATACGCATGGATTCTTTTTGATCTGGCAAATATAGATAGAGCCCAGGGTTAAAGGCTTGATCAAAGGTATTGGACAATATATTGTTGGTCAATTAGTAGAAGTCAAGGATAGTCAAACAAGGGCTTATGTGATGTCTGCCAAAGGATATTTAAGAGTTAACATTTATGATGGTCTATGGAAAAGTCAATGATTTAATGTTAGGATAACAAATTGCTAATGGGTGGATATTTGGCTGCTATTGTATGATTTTTATTATAGAAAGCTCAACAGAAATAGTAAACATTACATTATGTGAAGTTAAAAGAGTCAGAGTCTCTGTTGCTAATGGAAATAAGTGGTTCATGCAAATGTTAAAGAGCGAATTGTACAACTGGAAAGTAAAATTTGTTGATCGAAAACAATCAGAAATGGCAAGGCAACTGATTGACTACAGGAACACAATCTGGCAAGGTAACTACGTTATGGGTATGGCTAAAGGAAAATTTTGTCAAAGGAAAATGGGTTTGACCTGAATACAGTTTTTGAGGTTAATGAAAGTGAAGGGTAGAACATGGGTCTGAATGAAATTAAGAATTTTGTACTATGCTGATTTGTGCAGAAGATCAACAGCTATATTAATGGATAGATGAGAATATATTACAAGAAAACTGAACGTTCACTAACGGACAAATCCGTCAAAAACCTGCCGGTGGAAGTCTTCACTAACGAGTATCCATCAGCGAAGCTCTGTTGATAAAACGGGCGTGGGTAACTGATAGAAGTTTCTGATGGGTTACCGACAGAAGTTTCCGATAGATCACTGCCACGCACCTTTTGTGATGGATCACCAACACACACGTTTTATGACGGTTCGGGTTAGAAACCGGTTTCTATCCGGATTTCAGCTTTTATTGGTTTCAGCGAAGGAATTCTTAGACCGATTTCAAACTGGCGGATCAGATTGGGACCGGTTTCACAATAGGTGCCGACAGTTTGAATGTGCACCTCTGTTACAACGTTATCTTTGAGAGCTACTCCAAAAAGTTAATTCATTAGGTGTTTTGTCTACAAATCACATGATAACGATCTTGAGTTTGTTACCGTCTACGACAATAATTCAATTTGTGTACAATTTGGACCTGGAAAATATCCAATTTGGGCATCAAAAGTCATGAGTTCACCCAGGTTTGGAGAAATCATACTATTGTGTGAAATATTCATAAATGGATCTTGATATCATTTAGAATTACTTGAAAATATGTTTAGCGAGTACATGATCGAAAGTAAGAACATTTATAGAAACGGATGCGAGCTTTTATCGTTGGTCCTTAAAAGAAAAAGAGCCCATGATTGTTATTTTTTATGTCAATTCTTTGTTTATACTCAATTGCTATATTAGTTGTGTTAACAAATTGGTTTTAAAAATAAACTATGTGAACTCGTTGGGCAACGTGCGGCAAAAACTCATAAATACCCGCGGCAACGCGCGGGCCTTCCCACTAGTAATATATTATAATAACTGTTTATTTCATTTGCTTTATTAATATATAGTAAAGTAATGTAAAGGTCATTATCTGACTTATGCAAATTCAAACACCCCTATCGTACCTTATAATTAGGGCTGTTCAAAAAGCCCGTGACTCGGAGCTCACTCAAAGATCAATCGGATTTAGCTCGGAAAAAGCTTGCTCGATATGGCTCGGTTTAAAAGTGAGCCGAGCCGGCTCGGCTCGGTTAGAAAGTGAGCCTTGCTCGGCTCGGCTTAGCTCGAATTATTTTACTTATAATATATTTATTTTATATAGATATAATATATTATAAAAAAGTGATTATTATTTACATGTATTTAGGCTTGTAGTTTGATATTTATGACATATTTAAAGGTTGATTGTCATGCTAATGAACAAATATTGTATTTACTTGAAATATAAAACTTATTTTGCGTTGTTGAACGTGATTTTGGCTTGTAACGTATTAGGTTGAACTTATTCTGAATATGTTCTTTTGAATTACTGAATAATATTTTAGAATACTCAATTTTGAGAGCTATGTATTAATTTTTATTTTTAAATCGAGCCAAACCAAGCCGAGCCGAGCCCGAGCTAAGATTTTCAGCTCGGTTTCAAATCCGAGCCGAGCTAACTCGGTTTATAATCGAGCCGAGCCTGAGCTTGCCCTAGCTCAGCTCGGCTCGGCTCATGAACAGGCATACTTATAATGACTTTTATCATTTATTAAATGTTATATTTACAGTCTTTAAAGACTTTGATTATTTATACATGAGTAAATTACAAGTTTTGTCCTTTATGTTTGTACCAAGTTGCAGGCGTTGTCCTTTGTCTTTAAATTTGATGAGTTTTGTCCTTAACGTTTCAAAATCCTACACATTATGTCCTTTAGCCCTAACTCAGTCAGATTTTTTTTGTTAAATTTGGTCATGTGACTTGCACATGAGGGCATCTTTGTCATTTTACCTCCAAAGAGACTATTAAGTAAATAACTTGATATTCAAAGGACTGATTGTGTAAGAAATAAAACATATTCTCTCACCACCCACTACCACCATCTCCACCTCCCACCACCAACACCCCCCGCCGCAACCTCCCACCGCTACCCTTCAGGCGTCGCTGAACACTAGAAGATAAATGAAGAAAAGATCTTCACTGAACACTAGCTAACAAAATAACAACTCTAGTGCAGAAACCCTATCATCCAATTAAACAAAAACAATAACCATTTAACTTCAAATTAATCTACTGATTTCACAATTCAACAAACCTAAGGTATTATCAAACACACACACACAGAGACTTTACACTTCCCAACCAAAGTGATTATCAAACACACACACACAGAAACAATAACCAGTGTAGTACTTCCCCATCTTCCCAACCAAAAACCCTAAATCGAACCCCATTCTGGCCAATCAATTTGGCCAGACGAATCACAAACTTCAGCAGCAATTAATCCTCAAAATCAACCTAAACTTACCACGAGAATCGATGAAACTAACTAAACAGAAATTAATCTTCAAACCGCCTTCAGATCTTCTCTATTTTGTCTCCGTGTGCGGCTCCGGCATCCCTAAGTTGTACTCGTTTCTCACCTCCGCTCTCACCAACGACATCGTTTCTCTCTCTAGAAAATCGAACTTCGTAGGCGATTGATTCTGGTTATCCGATGCAGATTCCGTTAACAAGAGAGAGTGCGTGTTTGAGTGTGAAAGTGTGTGAGAGACAAAATGGGGGAAAAGCGGGAGAGAGGGATGGGTCGCTGGAGGTGGTGGTGGTGGCGAGAGGGGGGGTCTGTGATTTCTGATAGGGAGAGAAAGAAGAGAGCGGGGGATAGAGAAAGACTGAAGAGAGAGAGAGGGGGGTTTAGTTTATATATTTTATTTTTTTAAGTAAATGCATAAAATCACAAAAGTACCCTTGTCTACTTACTAAAATTACAAAAATACCCTAATTTAACAGAAAAATCTAACTATGTTAGGCTCAAAGGGTATACCGTGCAAGATTTTGAAACATTAAGGACAAAACTCGTCAAATTTAAAGGTAAAGGACACCGCCTGCAATTTTGTACAAACATAAAGGACAAAACTTTTAATTTACTCTTTATACATCTATAGGTTCCAGGATTACAAATTCTAACAACGAGGCAGGTGAGATTCCATTTCACATTGCATGAACACATCTGAAAGTTGCCACTAATACAAATGGATGGATCCGTGACCATATGTGGTAGATTTTTGTCCAAAGACCACTGATTACAACAAACGTTAGATTTTTTTTAACGGCAACAATGAAGTTATTAGTGGTCTTGAGAGTATATATATTATAAACGTTAGGTGATATAAAAAAATTACCACGAGAAAGCGTGCCTTGACAACCAACACGTGTTTATCCCATGTTATAACAACCCTCCAAAATATTTTTCGACACCCTAACATATATTAAAATATTCCTATATGTCCTAAAATACACCCCGTATGTGAAAACCGAGCCCAAAATACATTATATCATTAAAAATAAAATAAAAATAAGAAAATTGAGGCTGTCGCGGGCCGCGTAGCCTTTAGCTACCTTCTACGCGGGCCGCGAGCGATCATCAACGAGGCATCACCCGGTGCTGCCACGTGGCAGCAGGTGTTGGACCTATACTCGTGACCGGACAAGGCTACGGCCTAGACACTCTATGACGCGGGCCGCGTAAGACTCCCTCTAAGTCTACGCGGGCCGCGAGGGACCCCAAATCAGCTCCTATATAATGGGAGCTCGGGCCTTCAAACGGATTCGCTCATTTCCTTTTTCTCTCTCGAAATTTCTGATAGTATAAGTGATTTCTGGGCATAATACCCCCCTAATTAACGAAGTTCTGCTCCGTTATAAGTATTATAACCCCGGTTACATATTAGATACGCTGCCCGATTGATCCAGGGTTCCGTAACGGCTGTCGAGGTTCTGCCCGACGTAGTCATTGGAATACCGTCTCGGGGAGGGTATTACTAATGTAAATATAAAGGGTTATTATACTAACGCGTGTACATTGTGTAAATTATAGATAATCACCAGGAAACCTTAAAAGAAGTCTAAGACAGTAATGTGAGTAATCTCCTTTTTGTAAACTGTTTTTACAAAACCTTAAATGTTTTACAATGTGATTAAGCAGTGATTGAGTCTTTGTAGTTCTTCAATTACTGCCGGTATGTTGGGGTTTTGTATACAAAATGTGGAACACGTTACCATTGGACAACGAGTTAGCCAATGTGTAATATGACCCACCAGTCAGGATTGACAGTACTGAATGAGTAATTGTGTAGAAATAAACAATGTGATAGCTCTCAATACTGTTAAAGGATAAAAATCTTCTTGATAAAACTGGGATTCACTCACCAGTATTTCCCACTGACAAAATATTTTTAAACGCATTTCAGGTAACAAAATGTGAAAGCCAACTAGAAGCCAGCTGGACAGCACTGAATGCTTGGAAAAAGTGGCTATAAAAGTTATCTAAATAAAAGAAGATGTTTTATTCAATAAAATGGGGATTTTCCCTATGAAAATGTTTATAATGAAAACTTGGGTTTTATCCCAATATGCTTAATATTATAAAAGTGTGGTATTTACTCTGATAAATATTTCCTAACTACGGTCCTAATGAAATTTCCGCTGCCAAAATGATAAACAAACGATACCACCAAAACTGGTCTCGCGGCTGCCCGTTTGCGGGACAGATAGGGGGCGGGGGTTGCGACAGAAGGTGGTATCAGAGCTAAGCCACTGATTCAGCCACAGAAATGTTCTGCTGACACCGAAATATTATTTAAATTGTTAGGAAATTAATTATGAAAATACGTGCATAGTTATATTTATTTGTTGTGTGTTATTTGACTATTTGTTAGTTTACAGTATGAGTGATCAAGGACCCTCAGACGTTTATCGTCACTTGTCCGATTCACCTAGGAGTGAAGGTACTTCCTCACAGCCTACCCTCTCTGGGTATTCAGCTGACCAGGAAGAAGGGATGTTTGTCTTTAAGGCTCAGTCTGAAGAGCCATTCCCTCAGAAAAAGAAAGGATGGTTCAGTAAGGGAGCATTAGAGCGTAGGAAAAGAATGCGAAAGTTGCAACAGCAGAGAATCCTAGCAGCCGCTAAGCGAGAGTCAGATGCCCATACATAGGATATGCTTAATAAAAGCCTAGCCAATTTTTATATCCTAGCAACAACAGCTGCCGACCCAAACCTGGAACAACTAGTAGCCCCACAACCCTTACCTTTATTTCCCACTCAGCCGATGGAGATAGAAAACAACCCCGAAAACCAAGTCCAAATGCATGACTTCAACCCTAAGGAAATACCTAGGATACCAGCCCCTAATCCCTTAGACCCGGATTATGATCCATGGTTCGATGATCATAGGGATTATGTGCCACACTACCACCTAAACGACGAACCCATGCCGAACTTAGCAGCCTATCCAGGTCTGGACCCTCTAGATCCCTACTACAATAACGATGAATACATTAGGGAGATCTTAGAGAATCCGTACCCTTAGGAGGTGCCCATGCCCCAGTACCCAGACCTAGTACCAGCACCTGCACACCAAATGAGTGCAGATAATGTGCACGAGCTCCGAACTTCCGGAGAAGAAATTTTAGAAAGTAGTGAGAGGATGAGGCAGGTAGGAGAGCGACTTGTCTGGAAGTACGACGAGGGCAATATGGATTACTGGATGAATCCAGATCAGTGAAGGAGATATTGGAGTTGGTAATAATAATAATACAATAATATATAATATGTTTGTATGAATATATATATATATATGTATATATATAAAATATATATGTGTAATAATAATAATATATGTTGTAGTATAGACCACCTTGTGGTTAGCGATGCGTAGTAGTATTGTAATTTTAATTCCAACTTTAGTGTGTATTAGACGCATACTATATAAGAAAGAGTAAAGTCACAATGCTCGACGCTTTTGGCCAATATGTGTGTTATGTGGTTGTTGCCTAAATTATTAATTATTTTGTGATATTAATAATTGGTAAATGTTTAAAATTCAGATGGATGACGAAGTAAACCAGGAAAATCAGAATAATAATAACCCGAGTAACATTAACTTGGATAATGAGAACCCGAACAACAACAATAATGGAAACCAAGTGGATAACAGTGCCATGCAACATATAGTGGCACAAGGGATAATAGATGCGATGCCATATATTATCAAAATGGTTAAGGAAGCGGAAAATAAAAGTAAACATGATAGTAAACGACCCTCTGAACCTGAACACAGCGTAAACAATGGACCCGTACTTCAAGTGCCCATTCCCAAAAGAAGAAGAACCGTGTCTTACGGTTGTTCTTATAAAGAATTCTGGTCTTGTAAACCAATGGAATTCTCAGGCAATGAAGGGGCCGTTGCATCTCTACACTGGATAGAAAAGACTGAGGCAGTCCTAAGAATAAGTAAATGTGCAGAAGAGGATAAGATAATGTTTGCTTCCAATCTGTTTAAAAATTCAGCACTAGAATGGTGGAACACTATCCTCCAGTCGAGGGGAAGTGATAGAACTTACAATATGGAATGGGAGGGGTTTAAAAACATGGTAGAAAGGAAATTCTATCCTCCTAATGAAAAGGAACAGATAGCAAACAAATTCCTAAATCTTAGGATAACTGGAGTAGATAGTAAGGGTTATACTACATTATTCTTTGAATATGCTAGAATAGTACCAACCCTTGCATCACCAGAACCAGTTTTAATCTCCCGTTACATCTGGGGATTAATTGGGGAGATTAGACATGTAGTCAAGGCAGCTAGACCTCAAACCATAGAAGAAGCTGTAGAACTAGCAAACACCTTGACAGATGAATTAGTCCGTACACGAGAAGAGGATCAGAGGATCAGAGGAGGAACCTAACCCATAAGCTTGCCCAAGAATTCCGTTCTGAAAATTCTAACCGTGGGAGAAATGTAGGTTCTACCTCCGCACCCTACTGCAAGTATTGCAAAAGGAAGCATTCCGGAAGATGCTCTATATACTGTAACTTTTGCAAAATATCTGGACACAAGGAGGAAGATTGCAGGAAAAGGCCTAACAATAGGATATGCTACAACTACGTAGAACAAGGTCATATCAATCCTAACTGTCCAAAGCTAGCTCCAATTACGAACACCAAAAATACTAAAAATGCTAGAGCATTTGTTCTGACTGCAGAAGAAGCAAAGATGATCCCGGATGTGATCACCGGTACGTTTTTAGTTAATGATGTTTTTGCTAAAGTATTATTTGACTCTGGTGTGAACCAAAGTTTTATTAATACATCATTTTGCAAACTTCTTAATCAATCATTAACTAAACTTCCACAAGAATGTCTAGTAGAGACAACAAATGGGGAAACTATTAAGATTTCTGAAATCTTGCAGGGAGCAAGAATAGAAATTTTAAATCAGAAATTTATTGCAAACCTTTACCCCATGAATCTGGCAGGATTTGATGTTGTGTTAGGAATGGATTGGTTAATAGTCAATAAAGCCAGTATTTTATGTGATCAAAAGTCAATTCAAGTAAATTCACCAAGGGGTGAAAAGATCACAACTAAAGGAAATAAAACCTTTAGATCCACAAAATTCATCTCTGTGATGAAAACGGCATGTTATATAGGAAAAGGATCATTAGTGTATTTGATTTCTATAATCACTAACACTAAAGGAAAAGAAGTAAAGGATATTCCAGTAGTATCCTAGTTTTCAGATGTATTTCCAGAAGAGCTACCAGGGCAACCTCTAGACAGGGAAGTTGAATTCAGAATCCACATAATACCAGGAACCGCACCAATTGCCAAAGCACCTTACCGATTCGCACCCGCAGAAATGCAGGAACTGAAGAAACAATTAGATGAATTGTTGGAGAAGGGATTCATACAACCAAGCTCATCGCCATGGGGAGCACCGATTTTATTCGTTAAAAAGAAGGGCGGATCAATGCTTATGTGCATTGACTACCGTGAATTGAATAAAGTCACGATTAAGAATCGGTATCCATTACCAAGAATCGACGATCTGTTCGATCAGTTGCAAGGAGCATGATTTTTTTTCTAAAATCGATTTAAGGTCAGGATATCTTCAATTAAAGGTACAGGAAGAGGACATTCCTAAGACCGCTTTCAGAACAAGGTATGGCCATTATGAAATTATTGTCATGACATTTGGTTTAACCAATGCCCCAGCTGCATTCATGGACATGATGAACCGAATATGTAAGCCATATTTGGATAAATTCATAATTGTCTTTATAGATGATATTCTTATTTATTCCAAGAGCAAAGAGGAACATGCAGCGCATCTGCACGCACTTCTAAGTTTATTGAGAAAAGAAAAGATTTATGCTAAGTTTTCGAAGTGTGAGTTTTGGTTAGAACAGGTACAGTTTCTCGGACACCTAGTTAATCATGAAGGAATTCATGTAGATCCCACCAAGATCGAGGCAATTACCAAATGGAAAACCCCTGAGTCACCAACTGAGGTTAGAAGTTTCTTAGGATTGGCCTGTTATTATAGAAGGTTTATTCGAGATTTTTCTAGAATGACCATTCCCTTAACTAAGTTAACTTGTAAATCCGTTAAGTTTGAATGGGGACCAAAACAAGAAGAAGCCTTTAAAAGTTTTAAGCAAAGACTAACCAACACACCCATATTAGCGTTACCAGAAGGAACTAAAGATTTTGTAATCTATTGTGACGCTTCTAAGTTAGGTTATGGATATGTGTTAATGCAACGTCAAAAGGTTATAGCTTACGCCTCTAGACAACTTAAGAATCATGAAGAGAATTATTCAACCCATGATCTAGAGTTAGGAGCCATAATTTTTTCCCTTAAATTTGGAGACATTACCTTTTCGGTAGTAAGTTTACCATATTCACCGACCATAAGAGTTTAAGGTATGTTTTTGGGTAAAAGAAGTTGAATATGAGACAAAGATGTTGGATGGAGATACTGAGTGATTATGATTGTAATATCCAGTATCATGCAGGAAAAGCAAATGTAGTAGCTGATGCTTTAAGTCGAAAGTATCATGAAAAGCCAAGAAGAATACGTTCTCTTAAGTTAAATCTAAAAGTAGATTTAAACGATCAGATTAGAAAAGCACAAGAATCAGTAATCAAGGATGATACTGAAAAGTTGAAAGGAATGATTAAGGAATTAGAACAAGGAACATATGGAATTTGGAGATTCCATAAGAAAAGGATGTGGATACCTAAATTAGAAAACCTACGCCACCGTATATTAGAAGAAGCCCATAAGTCTAAGTATACGATGCATCCTGGAAGTGATAAGATGTATCAGGACTTAAGGAAGAATTTTTGGTGGATAGGAATGAAAAAGGATACAGCAGCATATGTTGCAAAGTGTTTAACCTGTTCACAAGTCAAAGCTGAATATCAGAAACCCTCAGGTTTATTGCAACAATTAGAAATGCCTGTATGGAAATGGGAATTGATAACAATGGATTTTGTTACTAAGTTACCCAAAACAAGAAAAGGTAATGATATAATCTGGGTGATTGTAGACAGGCTAACCAAGTCAGCTCATTTCCTACCAATGAAGGAAACTTTCAGTATGGAACAGTTAGCTAAATTATATGTAAATGAAATAGTTTCATTGCATGGAATTCCTCTATCAATTGTTTCTGACAGAGATAGTCGCTTTACCTCTCATTTTTAGACAAGTTTCCAAAAAGCAATGGGAACCAAGTTGAATCTAAGCACCGCTTATCATCCTCAAACGGACGGACAAAGCGAAAGGACAATTCAGACAATGGAAGACATGCTTAGAGCTTGTGTAATTGATTTCGGAGGTAATTGGGACGATCATTTACCATTGATAGAATTTTCTTATAATAACAGTTATCACACAAGTATCAATGCTGCACCATTCGAAGCACTTTATGGACGAAAGTGTCGAACGCCAGTCTGTTGGGCAGAAATTGGAGAAACACAACTATCTGGACCTGAGATAGTACAAGAAACAACAGACAAGATCATTCAAGTCAAGGAACGACTGAAAGCAGCACGTGATCGACAAAAGAGTTATGCTGATAACAGACGAAAGCCATTGGAATTTCAAGTAGGAGATAAAGTGTTATTGAAAGTCTCTCCTTGGAAAGGAGTGGTAAGATTCATCAAAAGGGGAAAGCTAAGCCCCAGGTATGTTGGACCTTTTGAGATTATTAGAAGAATAGGACTTGTAGCCTATCAACTACAACTGCCAGAGAAAATGGCAGGAATACATGATGTATTTCATGTATCTAATCTCAAGAAGTGTTTAGCTGATGAATCACTTGTAGTACCTCTTAAGGATATAGAGGTAAACGAACAGTTAAAATTTGTAGAAAAGCCTCTACAGATTGAAGACAGGAAAGTTAAGAACCTCAAGCACAAGAGACTAGTTCTAGTCAAAGTGAAATGGGACTCCAAAAGAGGACCAAAATACACATGGGAGCTTGAATCACAAATGCAAAAGAAATATCCGCACCTGTTTCAGTAGATCTCGAGGACGAGTTCTAAAACAAGGTGGGGATGATATAACAACCCTTCAAAATATTTTTCGACACCCTAAGATATATTAAAATATTCCTATATGTCCTAAAATACATCCCGTATGTGAAAACCGAGCCCAAAATACATTATATCATTAAAAATATAATAAAAATAAGAAAATTGAGGCTGTCGCGGGCCCGTAGCCTTTGGCTATCTTCAACACGGGCCGCGAGCAATCATCAATGAGGCATCACCCGGTGTTGCCATGTGGCAGCACGTGTTGGACCTATACTCGTGACCGGACAAGGCTACGGCCTAGACACTCTATGACGCGGGCCGCGTAAGACTCCCTCTAAGTCTACGCGGGCCGCAAGGGACCCCAAATCAGCTCCTATATAATGGGAGCTCGGGCCTTCAAACGAATTCGCTCATTTCCTTTTTCTCTCTCGAAATTTATGATAGTATAAGTGATTTCCGGGCATAATACCCTCTAATTAACGAAGTTCTGCTCCGTTGTAAGTATTATAACCCCGGTTACGTATTAGATACGCTGCCCGATTGATCTAGGGTTCCGTAACGGCTGTCGAGGTTCTGCCCGACGTAGTCATTGGAATACCGTCTCGGGGAGGGTATTAATAATGTAAATATAAAGGGTTATTATACTAACGCGTGTGCATTGTGTAAATTATAGATAATCACCAGGAAACCTTAAAAGAAGTCTAAGACAGCAATGTGAGTAATCTCCTTTTTGTAAACTGTTTTTACAAAACCTTAAATATTTTACAATGTGATTAAGCAGTGATTGAGTCTTTGTAGTTCTTCAATTACTGCCGGTATGTTGGGGTTTTGTATACAAAATGTGGAACACGTTACCATTGGACAACGAGTTAGCCAATGTGTAATATGACCCACCAGTCAGGATTGACAGTACTGAATGAGTAATTGTGTAGAAATAAACAATTTGATAGCTCTCAATGCTGTTAAAGGATAAAACTCTTCTTGATTAAACTGGGATTCACTCACCAGTATTTCCCACTAACAAATTATTTTTAAACGCATTTCAAATAACAAAATGTGAAAGCCAACTGGACAGCACTGAAGGCTTGGAAAAAGTGGCTATAAAAGTTACCTAAATAAAATAATACGTTTTATTCAATAAAATGAGGATTTTCCCTATGAAAATGTTTGTAATGAAAACTTGGTTTTTATCCCAATATGCTTAATATTATAATAGTGTGGTATTTACTCTGATAAATATTTCCGAACTACGGTCCTGATGAAATTTCCGCTGGCAAAATGACAAACAAACGATACCACCAAAACTGGTCTCGCGGCCGCCCGTTCCCGGGACAGATAGGGGGCGGGGGTTGCGACACATTTGCTTTTGATACTTTTGGTTTCCTGACGCAAGAGGCTGTGGACCTATTTAGTCGAGTTCAAAGGGTCATGCATAGTAATTAAACCTGGAAAACAGGACGGGTCGGGTCAGGTTGGGTCATGGGTCAAAACGGGTTTGGGTTAGAACGAGTTCGGGTCAAAACGGGTCAATTAAAAAAAGGGTTGTTTTGTTTCGGGTCGGAACAGGTTCGGGTCGAAACGGGTTCGGGTTGAAACAGGTCCGGGTCAGAACGGGTTTCGGGTCAGGTCGGGTCAGATTTTTTTTTGTTTGAACAATCACATAGCCTAGAACATTCAAAACTTGCTCGATAATGAATCATTAAGTAGAAAGAAATCACCACTAGCTGTACTTATTCCACAATACTATTAAATGTAACAATAAAACTGCAGCAATATCGATTTGGGGCCATTTCAAAAAAAATGATTTCAATTACCTTTTCAAACAATATTTCAACTTAGCATCACAACTTATTGTTAAGAAAATGCAATGATAAAAAAATGGTCAAATCACTTCCACAAAGTTGTGTGTCAAGTACAGTGGATACATGGAGAATGCAAGTTGCGACAAAACAAATCGTCACAATAAAGTTGTCTTCTTTGTTTTCAAATAACCATCAGATTCTCTTCTTCGTTTATCACTCAAATGGCAACGAAGAAGGTGATGATAATGGTACGTCAGTGTTAGTGTTCGGAGTTTAATGGTGATGGAGGTTTGTGTCAAAACAGTTCGCGTCGAATCGGTACGGGACGAAACGGTTCAATTCAAAATGGTACTGGTCGAAACGGTTCGATTCGAAACGGTACTGGTAGAAACGGTACAGGTCGAAACGGTACGCGTCGAAAAGGTACGAAACTCATCCCGACCTGAAACTCATGTCGTGCGGAAACTCGCGTCGGCCCAAAACCCGTTGCGATCCGAAACCCGTCCCGTGTAGAAACCCGTGTCGGCCCGAAACCCGACCCGAACCGACCCCGTTCCGATCCAAAACCTGCATCGTGCCGAAACCCGTCTCGGCCCGAAACTCAATTTTAACTGAACCCACATCGACCCATTTCTTTAATGTTGTCGACCCGCTTAACCCGAAAATAAAAAGATTAAATTTCAAGTGACCCATTGTGACCCATTTAGTTAAAATATCTTACCCAAACCAACCCATATAATTTTAAAAGCAACCCAAACTGACCCATTTGGAAGACTTTGGGTCAATGGACGTAGTTTTTAAAAGACTTAGTTTAAAAGACTATGGACGTAGTTTTTAAAAGACTTAGTTTTCCTATTCAAAAAGGGGTAACGACGCAGATTGTTGCCCATTTACCAACTATCTCGATGTAAATTCATTACCACTCGATAACGAAGAATGTAAAAGTTGAAGAGATCTTCAGAGTTATGTATAATATACTAGGTTATAGACCCGTGTATTACACGAATTTGTACAATATACATTATAATATATAATCTTTAAAATAACTTTATATAACTAACGACCTATGTTAATTAGTGATGAAACTTTATATAAACGAATTTTCATTACCATATGACAGTTCGCACAACTAACTTAAATTTGTCATAAAAACTGACATATGTTAATTCGCAACACAACACTGAAATACCATGATAGCCCGCGTATTATGAATGATTTACGAATTACGTTACGTATAATAGTGTATAAAAATAAAAATAATATTAATTTTTATTATGGTGTATCTTTTAAATATAACTTTTGTTTAAAATAAATCTCTAAGGCCTCAATTCAATTTACAAAATTCATTATATAAGTTGTTCCTTTTCTCTTTACTGGTAAAAAGCCAAATTTGTTGTTATAATATAAATTAGATTTGTTATTCTTACTGATAATTATTATGCGGGTTTAATTAATAATTATTTATTATAAAGTTATGATATACATTAACAGTTTATATATGATGAATAAAATTTTTTCATTATTAAAAGTTAACTTTCTATGTTCAAAAATGGGTAAAAAAAATTAATAATATTAAAAGATGGTTATGTTACTTTTTTCTAATTTATAAAATATTTCTTTATTTATGGTTACAAAGAGATTTAGGCGAGAAAAATCGATGCGATTATATATATTTGTTGTGTCTGTAACCATGTAGGTGTGTGTATGAACCAATGTGGGTCTCGCCCACTTGGTATAGAAAAACTTGCCAATGAGAGATCTCATATTCAAACATGAGCAAAATGAATATTTTAGTATAATTGGTGTAAAATATAGTAGAAATACCATTTGCCATTAAAAAAGGTACTCCAAAACATTATAGAGAACGTTAAGGTTTTATAATATCATTTTGCATATTTGGTGTATAAATAGAGTAGGAGTATCATTTACCCGTTGAAAAAAACTAAAAGTATATTGCATATTTATTTAACTCTATTATACTGAAAACACATTAATTAATCACAAATTGGTGTAGCTATAAAACCTTAATATTCTCTCATCTATAAATTTGAAAGGTCTCAAATAGCTATAACTTCAAAACATTAAATTCTCTCCGTCCATAATTTTAAAACAGAGTTCAATAAATTTTAGTTTTTTTGCAAGATACTCTCGGTTAGTTGCTCTTTTTTAGCTTTTATTTATACATTAGAAAAACTCATATATCGATTTTATATATAATCTCATATATAGATGACAAGTTTTTTTGTAATTTAAATTATTTTATTTGTAAGAAGTATTAAAATAATAGGTTTTAATTATGGATTATTTATGTATTTATTTAATCATAAATTAGAATTAGATATTATATTATCTATTATATATAATAAACAAAAAAAATATGGGACACGTGTCGCAATATTAGGGCATCATAGATCCACTTTTGGCGGGAAAATTCTGGGTCGCTTTTCAGTGATACGGGATCCGAATCCAACTTTTTCGAAAAGTGGATCCTTTATATTTCATTTTCTCATAAACTCATCCTCCTCGCCCTCCTATACCAAACCCTAGACGCCACATCTCCACATCTTCATCTTTCTCAATCAATCTTGGTGTTACGATTTTGTTGTCGAAGAAACCCTAATTGGAATCAACTTCCTGATCTTGCCGCTGCAACTCTTCTTGCCTCTCAAGTCGCCAATGTTGAAATTTCTACTTGGAATCGCACGTCCCTGATTTGATTTCAGATGGTTGATGTTGTGTTTCAGTAATTGGTTCGAATACTTAGATTTTTAGTTCTTTGTATTTTTTACTGATTGATTTCGGCACAATCATGTCAAAGATTAGGGTTTTTGTTCAAATATGATTTTTTTTGTCTAGGGTTGTTCGTATTGATGTGATCTGATGACTTTGTTTGTGTTGTTTGATGAACGATTATGAGATAAAAATATATATATGTTGGGTTTTGGTGATTTAATTTTGTGTGCATATAGATCTAGAATTGCGAGTTGTTTTGATTTTCTTAGGTATATGATTTGTTGAATGTTGATGTAGATAGTTTTTTTTTTCGGATTCTGTTTTTCTAGATTCATTCTACTTTGATTGCTGTTTTTTTGCCTATTTTCTAATTTCAGCTAAAAGATCGGTGCAAGGTTTACTTCAATTTGCAACTTCATTAAACAGAAAATCAATCGATGTGTTTTTATATACTCCGCATCTGACAAGTAAGTAATTTTAATTTTCATTTCAACAAATCTGATTGTTTTGTTTAAAAATGGTGATCTGGAACCTCATGATTGTTAGGATGATTTTTCCTATTTGAATTAAAAGATTTTGAATTGTATATGTTAAGTTTGATTTTTTTTTGAAGGTTCAAGGACACTGGTTATGGTTACAACCAGTTAAAAATGGCTTATGTTGAAAATAAAAAACTAACACTAAATTGAGTCTCCAAGTTTGAAAAAAAAGCATTTGAATTTGTATGTAAAATGTTAAATAACTTCTCAATTTACTTCTTTAGGCCTTTCTAACTGTCCCATATAGACCAGACGACATTTTATGATCTATCTCTTAACTGCCCGTATAGACAATAATGCATTTAAGGTCAAGCTCTTGGTTTCCTATTAGAAAATGCAGCTAATCAAGTCGTGTATCATCCATGTTTATTAGTAATATATTGGTAGTCACATTGGCACAATGTAAGGAGCTTAAAATAATTAACCAGGAAAAAGTATTACTTAAAAGGAACCTCTATATTTTACATGTAAGACTGGTTGCATTGTGTGTTATTTCTTGCTAAGGGTGTTAGGAGCGGGAGTCGGCAAAGGTCGGCAAACGGTTTTGCCGAGCGGCAAACACCGCCGCCGAGCCTTTGCCGAGTCGGTGAAGGGTGTGGTGCGGGGAGGGGAAGCCGACGCGGGGAAGGGGAGGAAGGAGAGAGAGGGTAGTGTTGAGTGGGGTCCATTCCAATCTCAACCAATCACACATTTTTCCTTTTTTTTAAAGTTTACCACTTCATCAAATGTCTAAGCCATTGCAAACACTTTTCACTGATTGACGTGGCGCACTCTGATTGGTTGATTTTTAAGTTTGCCACTCTCAAGTGTTTAACCACTCCTAACACCCTAATGTGACAATGTTAAAAAAAGGTTCAATTACATTTTTGTTGTTACTTGTGTCGCCAGGTTATTTTGGCATACATCAGTATCATATTTTGTTGCGTATGTGTCCCTGGTTAATGTTCCTGTTCCTTGCTTTATGTTTTTCGTAACTAACAATCTTCTCCTTTTAAATATGTAGGCTGCAAATAGTGTTTCTGAAAGCATACAACCTCTTTAAAATCTAGATGTTTTCGTGAGTAAGAATTTTTGTTGATGTGGATTTACAAAAACACTCAGAGAAATTACTTCCATAATTTTACATACTCTCACTCTCAAGTTCTTCAACACCTTAGCGAAAGAAAACTGTATTTCTGCTAATCCTGCCCAAGTTTGTTGTTTAAGCTCTTGGACCGTTGTCTCCGTTTTTCTCAATCTCTAATTCACCGGAAATTGACTCAATGGCACTATCGATCACGCGTCTTTCTTTACTTTTCCACAATGCTTTCTCCTCAGCAAAGCATTTTAATAGGCAGTTGACTTCAGTATGGTTAACATGCTGGTCTTTGATGATGTGGTTGACCTGAAAGCGGGCCCATTTTAGCTCGCTATGTAGGGCTGATACGAGTCTTAAAAAGTTTATACGAGTCTTAAAAAGTTTATTTGTGTTTAGGATAAATATAGTCAAAATTACCTCCACACCTTCGGGTTCGTATTTCGTAATGAAGTAATAATAATTGATCCACTTTGAACTAAAGTGACAGATTTAACAAACTAGCAGCTCAGGTCTTGTATAATAATTGCATATATGCCTACATGTATTAGTATTTCTTATTTCATAATGAAGTAAAAGTAACTAATCTGCTTTTTTGTAGATCCTGGATGCTGCTACTAAGAGCTTTTTTTAATGATACGGGCAAAACTTGGGATTTCTTTTACCTACCTGGGAAAGCAACAAGATAGGCCACATGACAGGTCACCTCCAATCCTCTTGCTGTTGCCAACCAAAGAATTAGCAACATTTACTCATTTAAGTTGATGTGTTCTTAGTTCTTGGTTTTAAATTATAGCTTAGGTTTTACTCACTATAAACGTTTTAGTATATTATTGTTGTTCAAATCAACGCAAATAATTTCCATGTAAAATGTGTGGATTAAAAGTATTTAGATTAGATTGAACTAGCCAGTCATAAAATGTGATTGTGTGTTGACCAATGTACAGCCTTAGTGAATCGTCTAAGTATGTAAAACATCCTACTACACAATATTTATACTTTAAATCATTTCTCTTTGTTAACCAGCACCTAATTACTAAAAAAAATATACACATATGTGGCGTATGATCTTTTTGACCCAAAAAAAAGTTATTAGGTGTGGAATTGGTAGATTTTTTTTTTGTGAATTAAATAATGAGATCGAGTATATAACTGGTTCTTTTTTGTATTTTATGTTTCTTTAGTCGCAAAAGTTAATTTTGTAAATTAATAATTAAATTGAGTGTACAACTGGTTCTTTTTTGTATTCTATTTTTTCTTTAGTCGCAAAAGTTAATTATGTTGACTTAGGGGCTGTTTGGTAGCCTTTGAATAGTCATTAAGAGGCTACCTCTTAATGGAACCATTAAGAATTTTACCAATGAGAAGGTAGAAGAATGTGACATGTGATGATTTACCATTCAGAGGTTACCTGTTAATCATTCAGACTTGAGGTTACCTCTTATTCATTCAGAGGTTTTAAACCATTAAGAGGTAGCATCTGAATGGTCATTAAGAGGCTACCAAACAGCCCTTTATATTTTCTTATTATCTTACTGCCTAGAACTGAAGGTGGAAATATGACCCATTCGCTAATGAATGTGGTACTTTGTATTTAATGGTTAAATGAGCCATATAAAATTATATAGTTAAAAGAGTTAAGTTCTTTTTGAGTCCCTGTGGTTTGTGCAGTTTAACTGTTTGAGTCCAAAAACCAAACTTGTCTTGATTTGAGTCCCTGTGGTTTGTATTTTTAACCATTTGAATCCAAAATGCAAAAATTTTTCTTGATTTGAGTCCCTGTGGTTTGTATTTTTAACCATTTGAATCCAAATGGTTTTTGGATGAGGTTTGCATTTTGGATTCAAATGGTTAAAAATACAAAACCACAGGGACTCAAATCAAGACAAGTTTGATTTTTGAACTCAAACAGTTAAACTACACAAACCACAGGGACTCAAAAAGAACTAAACTCTAGTTAAAAAGAAACGGGTCAACTGGGTTGATCGGGTCTAAAATCATCTAAAGTTTAAAAAAAATGACTTTTTCAACTTATTTAACGACATAATTAGATTAATCTAAAATAATTTTCCTACCCGGGAAGTTCCCGGGTATAACCTAGTTATATTATATAATCATAATTAATATACTATTAAAGAATTAAACAAGAGAATGCCATGTGGTATTTATTTGATTTTATTAAATAAGAGAATGCCATGTGGCTTTTATTGGATTCTTTTATTAGTATTAGATTAGATTATAAAGATAAATCCAACGTATTATAAATTGGAAACATGTATTTCTTGTTTATGGGTCCCCAAAGCCTTGAAAAGGCCCATGCTTGGGTTCAATACATGGTTGGGGCTGTGATTTATATAGGCCATCGAGAGGGCCCAATTATTCACTTGTAATTAGTGGTGCACAAATCGGGTTTTCTGAATACTCGGTTCCGGGTACGATCTGGTTTTACAAAATCGGGTATTGACAATACCCGGGCCGGGTCCGGGTTTTATATAAAAAATGTATACCCTAGATACCCGGGTTCGGGTAGGGTTCGGGTCGGGTTTTCTAATACCCGGGTTTTCTAATACCCGGGTATTATAATACCCTGTTTTCGGGTTCGGGTAGGGTCGGGTATGGATCGGGTTGGGTTCGGGTATGTCTCGGGTATTCATTTTTTTTTGGATAAATCATAGAAATATAAAATGCAAAACCTTTTTATTTCATAAAACATAGAAATACATGACACCTAAATAATCATTGAACCGATCGAATAAGATGATGAACATAGATAGATTCGAATAACTTGATCGTCTTCGTTTATTGTTCGTCATCAAAGACCCTTTTTACAGGGTATAGAGATACAATGTAAATCAAACAAATGTTCATAATACACTTTCTAATGCTATATAGCCGTTACCAAGGTACAAAACTCGAAAAAACATAAAAAAACGAAAAAACCTGAACAGGGTATTGGGAAACCCGGACCGGGCATTGAAAAAACCCGGTTCCGAGTTCGGGTTGAAACCGGGTACTCGTAAAACCCGGGTTGAAAACGTGTATAAAAAAACTCGGTTCCGGGTTCGGGTTTTATAACAGAAATGCATACCCAACCCCTACCCTATGGGTAGGGTCGGGTTCGGGTATAAAAAACCCTGGTTTTATAATACCCGGTTTCGGGTTTTATTTTCGGGTCCGGGTCAGGGTTTTTTGTGCACCACAACTTGTAATCACTCTCACTCATGTATCCATTTTTGTGGCCGCGTGTCATTTATTGGCTCTTGTATTTCGCTATTTCGTAGTGACGTTTTGCTAGAAAAGGATACCATTCCTATTAGGTTCACTAGCAATATTCCGTTTTAGTAGGGGTAGTATGATTTTTCTTGTTTATGGGTCCGTAAAGCCTGTTTTAAGTGAAAACTAGTAATAAGACCCGCGCGTGTTGCAGTACGGGTACATCGCAAATGTTGAACAGATTAGTCCGAGCGTTATGTCCGAGTTTTTTTAAATAACCATATGCAATCGTTTCAATTGAACTCCATGTTACCTATATAGTATTACGGTTAGATCAAAACGTAAAGTAAATCTTATACCGTATAATGATAACGTATTATATGCGACCCGACTAACTTCAATTTATATCGTCAAGTCAAAATGTATTATATGCAACCCGATTCATACGTAGAAAATGTACAAAATAAAGCACGAAAGCGTGCATCAAATTCACATCAAAACATAGACAAACTCGGATTTATACAAAAAAGTATACCAAGACAGTCGAATATTGTACCGACTATGCGACATGAATTATGTATGACTTATTATCGACCATTTACGTTAACATAGACCAACTTGAATTTTTGACCCGACTCGTTTTCAAACAAAAATTTATACCGAAATGTACATAAAAACTTAAAAAGCAAGTATGAAAAAGTATTATAAATGAAAACAAACTTTACGTGGAAATGTACATAAAAAGTAAGTCTGGAATCATAAAAAAGCACGCAACAAATTATTTTTTTAAGTTAATGAACGAAATTATTATGAAAAAAATCAGATTATATATACTTTCAAGTGGGTCAAAGTTATATTTTTTCAATCATAAAAAAGTAAGGGGTTGAAAAATATATCTCCTACACTTAAGGGCCAAGGGTTGGTGAAAATAAGATTTAACAAAGGAAATTACCAAAGTCGAGGGTCTTTAACAAAGTTGAGGTAAAAAAGGAAACGACCAAAGTCGAAGGTCTAATTTTGAAAATTTATGAAAGTGTAGGGGGGAGACAAAGCCGGTGGAAGAGACTACGTAAAAAATATTAACTCGAATTTGTATCATTACGTATATGATAATAAACACATAAAAAATAGTTTTTTAAGTAAAGGTACAAAAAGGGATAAACTCAAAATTTTAGAAACTCGAGAGGGTCAAAATGATATTTACAAAATTTATAAACATTTCGACAAATTAGTTTTTTTTTAAATAGCGAGCGGAAATTATTGAAGAATAATTAAATTAGTAAAAACTTTAATAGGATAAAAAAGTATATTATATATCGTACAGGGGTAAAGTTAAAACATTAGCATCTAAGGGGTTATATTGTAAAAATTATAAAATGAAGTAAGGACCAAAATTAGTAATTTGTAAAGTTGAGGGGGTGATTTGTCATTATAGAAATTATAGAATGAAGTAAGGACTAAAATAGCAATTTACAAAGTTGAGGGGTGATTTGTCGTTTTCATTTAAGTAGTAGACTAGTAGTATAATGTGTTAGGTTCCCAAAAAAATCTGTAACAATTATTTTATTTTTATAATATTTTCTTGACCCCAAACAACCTGTCACATAAAAAATAGTTTTTTAAGTAAAGGTACAAAAAGGGATAAACTCAAAATTTTAGAAACTCGAGAGGGTCAAAATGATATTTACAAAATTTATAAACATTTCGACAAATTAGTTTTTTTTTAAATAGCGAGCGGAAATTATTGAAGAATAATTAAATTAGTAAAAACTTTAATAGGATAAAAAAGTATATTATATATCGTACAGGGGTAAAGTTAAAACATTAGCATCTAAGGGGTTATATTGTAAAAATTATAAAATGAAGTAAGGACCAAAATTAGTAATTTGTAAAGTTGAGGGGGTGATTTGTCATTATAGAAATTATAGAATGAAGTAAGGACTAAAATAGCAATTTACAAAGTTGAGGGGTGATTTGTCGTTTTCATTTAAGTAGTAGACTAGTAGTATAATGTGTTAGGTTCCCAAAAAAATCTGTAACAATTATTTTATTTTTATAATATTTTCTTGACCCCAAACAACCTGTCCCTCAAAAGAAATATATATAGAAAAGAAGAAGAAAAGATTTACCATATTATTTATATTATGAGTTAAGATATAATAGTAAGTTTATCTGGCTAGAAAGTAATCTTAACCATCAATTGATTTAATCAAAAGCTAAGATTAAATGAGGGAAATTAAAGGGAAGAAAAGAGGTGCATGGGTTTGTGTAAGCGCATTCTAGTCAATTCAGGACAATAGTTTCCCTCTCCTTCAATTCCTCAATTCCCCCAATTTTTAAACGTTAATAACTTTTTCATACGACCTTTTTTTTTTATAAAAATTACACCAAAAAACGAGCGGTTTTTGTATCTTTAAAACGAGTATGCTATTGCTATATTTTTGAATTTTTTTTCTGAAAACCCAGTTGCGTAAAACGCAATAGACAAAAAACGTAAAAAATGATTTTTTTTTTAAAAAGCACTGCACCAAAAACACAAAGAAGTGTCTTATTTATAAAACCCAATGGCTAGAAAACACTAAAAATGTCTTATTTCTAAAACGCAATGACCTAAAAACACAAAAGAAAGTGTACTTTCTAAAACACATTGGACTGAAAAAGCATAAAATGTGTTTTACCTAAAACGCAATGGATTAAAAACACTTCAAAAATGTGTTTATCTAAAACGCAATGGCCAGAAAACACTTAAAAATGTCTTTTTTCTAAAACGCAATGACCTAAAAACATAAAAGAAAGTGTATTTTCTAAAACGCAATGGACTGAAAACACATAAAAATGTGTTTACCTAAAACGCAATGGACTAAAAACACTTCGAAAATTTGTTTTTGTAAAACGCAATGGCAAGAAAACACTTAAAACTGTCTTATTTCTAAAACGCAATGGACACATAAAACTGTCTGTGAATTGTCTGAACCATGGAGTAGGAAATCAAAAACTGTCTATGAATTATCTGAACCAGCTCGACCCCATCCAGGGGCTCTGCCCCTTGGACCCCGCCAGGGGCTGCCGCCCCTTTGGACCCTGCTCCCAGGGGTGCTGCCCCCGGACCCCCGCCAAAATCGTAAAACGCAATGACTTAATTCAAAAACCCAGATCGTAAAAATGCAATTCTAAAATAGATTTCTTCAGATTTCTTCAACGATTGACGAAATTTGAATGTTAGAAATACTTATCAGCGATCGAATCGAACGAATCGAGTCATTCGCTTCAAATTCACAGGAAAAAAATGAGATATTGTATAAAATTAAACTGGGTTTCTTCAAAAAAGCTGAAGAACACGTTGATCAGGTGTTTGAATCATTGATTGGTGACGAAAATCGCACTATAATGTAGTGATTATTGAGATAGAAAGTGAAGAAATGGTTGAAGATAGTGAGTTTTGAAAATTGTGGGTTTTGAAGTTACTAAGGAGAAGAAGGAAGAAGAAAGGATACGATTGACTAAAATACTCTTCCTCTTTATTTTAAATTTTGCCACATGTCATAATACTATTGATTTCCTATCCTTCATAGCCAATTTTACTAACTTGATGACATGTTATTGGTCTTCAAATAGATCTTGATTACCCAAACTAACTTGATGACATAGAGTTGATCAACAATTTTACTATTCACATTTAGTCGCATATCGGTTAATTAACGAAAATTGTTTTCCTTAATGAATGTAAAATAAAAATAATTATTATTTCATAGAGACGTAATCTATTAACCATCTTTTAACAGTTTAACACGTGTACGATGGGTAGATTTATTATTTGTGCACCTTAAATTTTCTTTTCATATTTTTGTTTTTAAAATGTGACAAGACCTTTGCTCATTTTCATACCTACCACTTCGTTAACAAAATGATTCTCCACCCATAAATTCTTTAAGCCTTTGCTCAATTTCATACCTACCACATTTACCGAAAGAAACAAGTAACCAACCATAAAGGCACAAAGATGCATAGACCAGGGCACAACCATCCGCCACCGCCGCCGCACCACCACGGACCTCCTCCTCCTCATCATCCTCCACCACCGCCACCAATTCACCACCACCCTCCACCACACCACCATGATCGCCAGGGCTGTTGTACTATTCTGTAGCTTTACGTCTATATATATTGTAACATGTCTCCCTAGCTTTATGCATGTGTAGGGATGATTATATATATGTAACAAATAATATTATTATTATGATTAATATAAGATTTTAATTTGAGTATTTTTCTTGTTATGGTTTACTAACCTATCTCTTCTCTTTATTCATGTGTAGGGATGATTATATGCAACAAGTAGTATTTCATGTGAATAAAATATTTGAGTTTTTGAATTCGTATTAGGGTTTACTTTATATCCATATCTTGATGTATGACTTGATATTTCGAATTTTTTTATTGATCGAGTTCGATTAGGATGGTAAATAATAATCTATAATACCTTATTAAACAAACTGGGTTTTTTTACCCTTTTGGTAATTTTACCGTATGTACAAATTTTGAAGCTATACGTATAAATGAAGGAATTGAAGCCATTTTAAAGGGGGGAAATTGGGACAAGTTCCAAACTTTTAAGACACGGGGATTCCATCCAAACCCTACATTTATGTTAGTGAAACAAAACGTCAGAGATCAAATCTTCTACTCAAAACTCTTGTTGCCCTTCCGTTCTCCGATTCAATATCTACAACTCAATGGTCTCTCTTTCAATGCTAATAACCTTTGAATTCCCTAATTCATAACCACCGCCATTAAAATCCCCAATTGAATGGCAGATCAGTTTCAATTCCCCTCACCGTTTCTACCCTCAAATCATTCCCAAATCAATTGTATTGAATCGCACAAGCACCAACACAACAACCATAATCGTTCCCTTCTCTTTTTCTAACAAAAGCATCACCATCATGAAGAACAACCTGAAGAATCAAAATCTCTTCATCTATGCGAAGGTCATCGCTCAAAATCGAACATTTGAATGTCAATTTCAAAGGTACGGTTACTCAATTGTTTCATCGCTTATTGTCACACCCCAACCGATGGCGGAAACATCGGAGGTGGACGAACAAATCGCTCAAAGCGTCATAACGCTACTTGTTTCATTATAGATTAATAAAAAAATTCATAACATGATCTAAATTGTCATACAACCATAGCATAGTCAAAAGATTTCATCAAACATCACCAAAATTCAAACATTGTTCAAAATATTGTTTTCTAAGGTGTGTATCTAGAGTCACCCTAGCTTGATTCTTCATCGCTCAAACATATCAACCTGCAACATGTATTAAAATAAAATCAACAATAATGTTGGCGAGTATACAAGTTTAATACATAGCATAATTAGTTTAAAATGTGTAACTACTCATATCCACATGAAAACATATAACAAGTTTCAACATGCTAGCTAACGTAATCAATATGTTAACCCAAGTTTTCAACGTGTTAACTGTGCCTTTCCTACTTTGTCGCCACGAAGAGGAGGTAAAAGAATCAAACTTAACAATACCCCAAGTCTCAAGGGTTGTGCGTTACCCCTATAGCGCTATAATTGTCAAGGTAGGCTAACCACAAGATTCAAACGTTCACATAGCATAAAAGACTCACAAGTATCATGTTTTCATGTTAGGATGGATAGAGTGTGATTATAAACAAGTTTCAATTGTCGTGTGTTAAAATGTAGAATACATGTTGCATCCCAAAGTGTTTAAAGCAAAGTGGGAACGAGTATACTCACAGTGAGTGCTTAGAACACAGTCTGGTTGGATCGAAGGGAGCGTTGGATCAGCCTGCATGCGGGAACAGAGCATGAATCTACTAAGTGCTGACCCGGTAGAGAACAGAGTGTCGAATAGTGCGAAAAAAGTTAAGTGTTCGACAGACTATCCAAGCGGATGGGTTCCATCTGAACGGATGATCATCCGGACGGATGGTCATTCGGTCGGATGGCCATTCGGTCGGATGACCATACGAACGGATGGTCATTCGGTAGTCTGTGGTTGTTTGTGAAGGTTTTGATCAAAGTGTTCCTACAAAAGTAAACAACAACTATCATCATGGTCATATCATTCGAGCGGATGGTCATCCGGACGGATGGCCATTCAGGTGAGTGATCTGTAGTTGGGGTTTCGAAAAAATTTCTAAGTATAAGTTTGAGTTAACGGAGAAGGCGTGATGACGTGTCAAACAACGGAATACATCAGATCCAGTTTATTCGGCCGGATGGGCTTAGCCCTTTCGGACAAACTCGCTGTTTCTGATGAAAATTCATGTTTGACCCGTTAATCGGTCCATCTCTTTGGTGGAATTCAGTTTTCAAACTGGCTCTCGAGTAAGGAACGAGTCGAGAGTCTGTTTGAGTCCGATTTCACTAATGTTTTGTATAAAAACCGAAGAAAAGCTGAAAACAAGGAGGAAATGTTTAAATTCTTTATATCTGAGTTGAAAAGTGTGAAAATCCTTTAGATCTGGTATAAACTATGAAAATCCTCTAGATCTTAGACCAATTCCGACTTATTGGTGCTCCACAACAGTTTGCCTAAGCAAAACGAGTGAAATCCACCTTTGGAAGGTCTAAAATCGGTGTTTTTGAGAAAAAAGTTAAAGTGTGTGTGCGATTTTGATGAAGAAGATGGAGTTGAAGTGATTAAAGATGAAGATTGAAGAAGATTTAGGTGAAAAAGCTTACAAAATAGCCTTGAATCGAGTCTGGAACTTGGGGGAGAATGAGTAGTGGTGAAAGGTGCAAATGAAGGTTCAAGGCTACTATTTATAGGTGACAGCGACAGGTCTATCCGACTGGTAATGTTCGGATGGGTTAAGGCGGTGACAAGTGGTATTGTCTGGATGGTCATCTGGGCGGATGGCCATCCGGGCGGATGACCATCCGGAGGGATGGCCATTCAGACGGCCAGTTTGCGTTCGTTAGTGTTCCATCTTTGGTTTGTTTGCGAGCGAGGTTAAGTGTTGCGTTGCGTATTATTGTGAGTAGCTATTACATGTAGTATTATTTCAAATAGCATAGATAACAAGAGTAGTTTTGTGTTTCGAATTCGTGTTAAGCTAGTTTCCCATTCATTAAGTATCAAAGCATAACAAAGAGTCAAGAATCTGGATAAACATATCGTTCACACATATATAAGAAGCATCACATAGAGAAAAAGTTTGCACATAGTTTAACACAATTATGATTAAAATAGTCTCATTTTCATTATGATCGTTCGTATCGAGTGTACAAGCATAACAGGATAAGAAGTACGATAAGACTTGCTAAGATAACAAAAGCATCGAAATGCTGGGCATTACAGTCTCCCCTCCTTTAGGAGATTTCGTCCCCGAATTCTAAGAGGAAGACTGAACAAAGAGTTGTGGATACTTGGTTTCATTTCACTTTCGAGTTCCCAAGTGAATTCGGCGCCACGCTTTCCTTCCTGTCGAACCTTGACTATGGAAATTTTGCTGCGCCTTAGCCGCTTGGTACCTCGGTCCATGATTTAGACCGGTTTCTCAACAAAATGAAGAGTCTCGTTTATTTTCAAGTCTTCGATGGGAACTTGAAGTTCCTTATCTGCTAAGCAATTCCTAAGATTAAAGACATGGAACGCCGGATGTACGTTACTAAGTTCCTGAGGTAATTCGAGTCGGTAAGCCACCTTGCCAATCCTTTCGAGTATCTTGAAAGGACCCACATAGCGAGGGGAAAGCTTTCCCTTTTTACCAAAACGTATCACTCCTTCCCAGGGAGATACTTTGAGTAGAACGTGGTCTCCAACATTGAATTCCAAAGGCTTGCGCCTTTTGTCAGCATAGCTCTTTTGTCTGCTCCTAGCCTTGAGCAAGTTGTCGCGGATTTGAAGAATCTTATCCGTCGTCTCTTGAATGAGCTCAGGGCCAGTAAGTTGCTTGTCACCAACCTCATGCCAACTGATGGGAGATTGGCACTTGCGACCGTACAAAGCTTCGAAGGGAGCCATCTGAATACGGGAATGGTAGCTGTTGTTGTACGAGAATTCGATCAATGGTAAATGTACATCCTAGTTACCACCAAAGTCGATGACACGGGAAGTCGGGAACGGAGAATATCCTCTAGGGTTTGTATAGTACGTTCGGTCTGTCCATCCGTTTGGGGATGAAAGGCCGTACTAAGATTCAAGTGAGAACCCATAGCGGATTGAAAGGTTTGGCAAAGACGAGAAATGAAGCGACCATCATGGTCAGAAATGATATCAATAGGTATACCATGTTGACATATGATCTCATCAGTTTAAACTCGAGCAAGTTTCACCACTTTGAAATCTTCAAGAATAGGAAGAAAGTGAGCTGATTTGGTCAAACGGTCGATGATTACCCATATGCTATCATGACCGGAAGGTGTACGGGGAAGTTTGGTTGTGAAGTCCATATCAATGCTATCCCATTTCCAAACAGGGATTTTGGGTTGCTCAAGAAGACATGAAGAACGCTGATGCACCGCTTTGACCTTTGAGCAAGTGAGACATTTCGAGATGTAAGCGGCGTTTTCCTTTTTCATACCAAGCCACCAATAGGACATACGCAAGTCATGATACATCTTATCAGCACCAGGATGAATAGAGTATCGGGATTTGTGAGCCTCATTCATGATGAGCTCACGGAGGTTGTCTCTATCTGGTACCCAGATGCGATCGAGATAGTACTGAAGTCCATCAGACTTTGTCACAAGTTGGTCGATTGTAGCACCTCGTATTTCAACGATTAGACTACCTTCGTTAGCGGACGGGTATTGGGCTTCACGGATACAAGCATGAAGATCGCTATGGAATTCTTATCACAAAGAATTCGAGCATGGTTGGCTATCAACCAATCCATTCCTAACACGACATCGAATTCAGCTAATTTCATAGGTAATAGGTTTGCAGCAAATTTATGACCTGAAAGTTCTATTTCGACTTTTTGCAAAACCTGATTAATTTTAACTGAATTCCCATATGCGGTTTCAACTGTAAAAATCTGCCTAATGGTGGTTAAAGGTAACTTAAGAGCTTGACAGAATAAAGTATTGATAAAACTTTGGTTTGCACCAGAGTCAAATAATACTTTTGCGTACACGTTGTGAACTAAGAACGTACCAGCTATTACACTTGGGATGAGTTCAGCTTCTTGAGTGGTTAGCTGGAATGCTCTAACATTCTTCTTAGTAGCTCCTTCGGTCGCCTTGGGTTTGTTATCTACTGGTTTGATCAATTTAGGACATTCTGTTTTATAATGCCCTGCTTCTCCACAGTTAAAACAGATTACGGTCTCCTTTTTGCAGTTTTCTTCACGATGTCCTATAGTTTTTGCAAAAATTGCAAGTGATATCGCATCTTCCATAATGTTTCTTTTTGCATTTCCTGCAGAATGACGGAGCTGGAGATTGCCCTGTTCCTTTTCTCTTGAAGCTGTTATTATTACCCACACGAAATCCTTGGGTAATTTTCTGAGCTAGTTCCTTTTTCCTATCTTCATCTCTTGTGCGCACCAGTTCATCGGTTAGAGTATTAGCTAATTCTACCGCATCATCAATAGTGCGAGGTCTCGCAGCTTTAACAATATTGCGGATTTCACTAATTAGCCCCCAAATATAGCGAGAAATGAGTACCGGTTCTGGCGAAGCCAGTGTTGGTACCACTCTAGCATATTCAAAGAATGTCGAGGTATAACCGCGACAATCTACACCCATCATCCGATGATTTAGAAACTTATTCGTCATCTGTTCCTTTTCATACTCGGGACAGAATTTTCTTTCCACAAAACCCTTAAATTCTTCCCAAGTCATAGCATAAGCTATTACTCTTCCTTTTGATTGTAACACAGTGTTCCACCATTCGAGTGCTCCTTCTTTGAAGAGATTTGATGCGTACATGACCTGATCATCTTTACCACATTTACTTATTGCAATGACTGCTTCGGTTTTCTCTAACCAACGCAGTGATGCAGTTGCTCCTTCATTGCCTGCAAATTCAGTGGGTTTACAAGCAAGGAATTCTTTGAAAGTGCAACCAGGCGTTGCAGTTTTCATTTTCTTGGGTAATGGAGCTTGATGTGGTTCCCTATTATGATTAACATGATTATTGCCTCCATTTACACTATTACTGAAGTTATCTTCAGTAATCTGTTTACTAGGGACAATTTGTTGCGGTTCGATTGGATTCTTTATAGCAGCAACGAATGCTGGAATAGCATTGGCTATCCCTTGAGCAACAATGTTTTCGATATCTTGCCGAGTCATATATTGATCTCTTGAATGTTGCTCAGACTGATTAACTTCATTTATAGGTTCATTACCACTGTTTGCCATCTGATAATGTATATATAAATTTTTATTAGTATCTGCTAAATAACAATTATATACAAACCATCAGAAAATTTTATAATACAGGTATAGTCAAAACAATCGATTTCTCGATTTCATTTTATATCTAGTATAGTATGTATCATTACACACCAATATTTTACAAAGTTTTATTCGTTATTTACAGACTAACTTTACTATTACTATTATACAACCACCGTTTTATCATCGTACTATTTCTCGTCACTTGCCATTCTAAAAACGCAGTTCCCTCTCATCGTACTTCCAGGCAATTTGTCCCCCTATTTCCCTGATTCTATTTCCCGCATCCATTAATTCTTCACCAAAGTGGCGAAGTTCAGTCATGTTTTCATTACTCATGGGTGGATTAGGTAGGGGTTCTGGATCGAATTGTGGAAGAAAGGAATAAGGATCGTTGACAATATTTTGAAATTGCCAATCGTTCGTCCACCATTCATCCATTCCTATGGGTTGGGAGTGGACTATTGGGTCTGGAATTGCTGGTTCCCAATTCATAGGGAGTTGGTTTTCAAGAGGATAAGTAAAAATATTAGTATTGACAGGCTGAATTGTTTCACAGCTTGCCAATAGAAAATCTATCTCATCTTGAAAGGTCCTTCCCTGGTTTTGATTGGAGCTCTCTCCGATTTCTATTTGGGTTGGATTAGAGCCTTGGCCAACTTCCATTACTATTTCTTTAGTATCTTCCTCCATCTGTATTCCTATCTCCTTAACCTCTTCCTTATCTTCAGTTTCCATTTCCTGTTGTTTAGAACTTTCTCCGGTTATAATTTCTTTTCCCTTTTTCAAAGGATTGTTTATTTTGGGAAGTTTTGTGGCTGGCTTTTTCTTACGTATACAACTCCCCCAAACGTATTTCCTTCTTTTCTTGGGTTTTGGCTTTTTCAAGGGTGGGGCATTGAATTCTACAGGTTGTTCTATATCAGGAAAGTATCCAGTAAATTCTTTGGAAACTTCGATATTCACCGGGTAAAGATTAAGGTTCTGAAAGGCTTCAGATATCCCACTCATGCTGATGTAGCATATATGCAAAATGCATAAAATACTAAGTTAAAATTCATAAATAACCTTTTAATTTATTTCATACTGTGTACTAATTTATTACAAAGATAACTGGAAAACACACTTAGGGTTTGAAATTTTATTTATTGCACAGGGTTTCTAGATTGTAAGGGTAAAGTGCTAAATTTTAAAATATTTAAAGATTTATATTTTCTGCTACTGTGGCTAGCATATATAAATTTGCCCATTTCTCATCTAGCTTATCTTCCCAAGGTGATTTATCAATTAATTCCTGGGTTTCCCGTTTAATCTTCTTTTCTCGGATTTTCTCTTTACTTTTCTTAATAATCATCTCCCTCCTTCTAGGAGAAAGTGATTCCTCGTATTGTGCCTTTCGCACAAATATTCCTTCTTCAGGAATTTCAGCCTGATTCGAGGATTTGGTTCGGGATGAACTTCCCTTCTCATTGGATGATCTATCTAATTTAAGATAGATGCTTGACAGCTTTTGCTTACCCATACTGTAACTAACAAATAATCAGTTAATAACACACATAATCACATAATAGTAATCAGGAAAAATTAAGTATTTCTAAATACTTAATTAGCTTAACTCAGTGGCTCTGATACCACCTTTTTCTGTCACGGCCCCCGACCCGGTTTGACCCGTTTCAGGAGCCGCGGGACAGAAATCCCGTGGTATTTATTTAATTGAGTTTAACAGCGGAAGTTTATCATCAGGATCATTTAAAGCTAAAATTTTCCCGATTTATTTTATTTCACAATTCGGGATAAAACCCCGATAATTTATAATATTATGATTTTACTACGAAATCTTTATATTACAAAGCATATTTCTTTATTTTATAATGAGCCACTATCTTAAGCTTGAAATGCTCCTCAGCACTTTTCCTGAATTACAACAGATCACCTGAAACATGTTTGAAAAAGGTTTTGTCAGCGGAAAATACTAAGCGAATCATTCTATTTACTAAAATGACACATTTGTTATAATTTACAGTATTAAGAGCGATTACAATGTTTCTATTATCAAACCAACTACCCACGGTATTTGTCACTCGACCGAATCTGTGACTATGGTCATATCCCCCAATTGGCTGCCCCAATGGTGACGATTATCAAGTAATGTATACAAAACCCCACATACCGGCTGTAACTTGGTGATTACATAAACTTAATCACTGTAATTATAACCTTTGAAAATAAACATGATTTGAAAAGTAATTTGATAAAAAGAGAATGACTCACATTGCAGATTTAACACGGATAGAGTTTACTCTATGGATTAGCCTTGTTAACCTAATTTAAAGAATAATGCACACAAAACCGGGTTAGTAATCAATACAGCATTTACGATAACTCACGAGATCAACCATCACAACGAGTGACAAAGTGCTATGCTTAACATCTGTCGAATTAACGACTAATGACAAAGCATCACCCTAATGTGGGTAGCACTTAAACACCCGTTGAGTACATTGATCGATCGGAAAATGAATCGTAGCAGCGATCGTGCTAATACCCTGTTTTGTGGCAGAATTTCGAGACCCGGGGGTGTAATTTGGAATATTCAGAGTGTATCCTCGTGTATAATTGGAATTATTTCGACGTTGATTGTCCAGAATTCGAATGCCACAGTCCTCTATTTATAGCTGAATTTTGGACAAGCTTGCGCACCGCAACATTTCCAATCTTACGGTGCGTAAGGGTCCTTGCGCACCGTAAGGCCCTAATTGTTACGGTGCGTAAGGCATAAAACTAGCCTATAGGGTAGCCACGATTGGGACTAGCTCAGCTGACTCTACAATTTCGAATTTCAGTTATGTGACAACGATTAAAGTGGATAATCGTCTACTAGGGTTTATCCCCCCATTAGTTTTAGGGGACCTTAATTCTGATTCCGATTATTCTGAAAATTTTAGGGTTTGTGCGGAATCACTTGGGTGTCTCAATTAGGGTTTTCCTAATGATTAATTAAAGTAATAATTATGACTTTTTAGTAAGAGTTGTTACAGGTAGTATAGTTTTTCTCATGTATTTTGAGCTGTTGGGAGGCATAAGCGATGACCTTGTCTCGCTGCATGAGGACACAACCAAGACCACGGTTTGAGGCATCGCAATATACCACGAAATCATCATTCCCATCAGGGAGAGCAAGTACAGGAGCGTTACAAAGTAGATCCTTAAGAGTTTGAAAAGATTCCTTTTGCTCAGGACCCCAAGAAAAAGGCTTCTCTTTCTGAGTTAACAAAGTGAGAGGTACAACGATCTTTGAAAATTCGAGATGAATCGATGGTAATAACCTGCCAATCCTAAGAAGGAACGAATCTCAGATGCAGATTTAGGTGTGATCCAATTCTTCACTGCTTCGATTTTGGAAGGGTCAACATGGATTCCTTGCTTTCTAACAATGTGTCCGAGAAATTGTACTTCTTTAATCCAGAATTCACAGTTTGAAAACTTCGCGTATAAGCGTTCACCGCGTAATAGTTCTAATATGAGGCGTAAATGTCGTTCATGATCAGCTTGGGTTCTCGAGTAAATGAGGATATAATCAATAAAGACTATCATAAAACGATCCAGGTAAGGTTTACAAACACGATTCATAAGGTCCATGAACACAGCGGGTGCGTTGGTCAAACCAAAAGGCATAACTACGAACTCATAGTGTCCATAACGGGTGCGAAATGTGGTTTTGGGGATATCTTCTTCGAGAACGCGAAGTTGATGATAACCAGATCGAAGGTCGATTTTAGAGAAGCAACTTGCGCCTTGTAGTTGGTCAAATAGATTGTCGATGCGAGGGAGAGGATAACGATTCTTGACGTCGAGTTTGTTAAGTTCACGGTAGTCGATACACAAGCAAAACGAACCATCTTTCTTCTTGACGAATAGCATAGGAGCACCCCAAGGCGAGGTACTTAGACGTATAAAACCTTTGTCGAGTAGTTCTTGAAGTTGACTGGATAACTCTTGCATCTCAGAGGGTGCAAGTCGGTAGGGAGCTTTAGCAACAGGAGTCGAACCAGGTATGAGATCGATACGAAAATCAAAAGATCAAGGTGGAGGAAGACCAGGAAGATCTTCAGGAAAGACATCAGGGAAATCACGCACTACTGGAACATCACTTACATTCTTTCCCTTGCCCTTTTCTTCCACTACGTTGGCTAAAAAGGCAAAGTTGTTGGGATTGAACCCTGCCAGAGGAACAGATAATGAAAGCCAAAACCGGATCATGACAGTGGATTCACAATAAGCAATTGTTTACACTAAGTCTTCTCCCTTGAGAGTGATTATAACAGCTGATGGTCTTACATCCACTGCCCGGATACAACTGTTGTTGTTATTCAAAACCACTGATGAAGCCAGAAGACTGCTGAGAACTAAGCACCGCTGGTACAATCTACTGATGACAAAGCACTGCCCAATCAAGGACTGATCAACCTTGAGGAAAGCACTGACATAAAGAGAGAGCAGTAGTTTAGTATATCATCTGTTTCATGTATAGTCAGTAGTTAAGATTAGCAGTGTTTGTATAAGAACATTAGATACAGGTTGTTAGGCTGTTAGACGTCGCTTTCATGGTGACGTCAGCTGAGTTGCCTCAGTGGTTTGGATTGTCTATAAATGGAACAGTACTCTGTACTGTTATATTTGATCGTTTTGAGTGAGTTCTTCTCCTCAATTCAATCCTTTCATCTTGTGCAACCAACCGCTGAAGTATCAGGCTGAGGGGGAGTTTAGTTTGTAAGCATGCTTGTAATCTTTTGAATTGCTTTGCAATCTTTTGACTGATGAAAAGCATTTGTTTATCTAAACTATTTTCTTCCTTAATTGTGTTTACAAAGTTTGTGATCATTTCCGCTGCACTTAAACTCAATTCATCTCTATTTGATTTGTTCAAATTATACAAACAAACACAATCTGAGAGCCTCCGATCCTAACAATTGGTATCAGAGCTTGGACAGTCAAATTCGATCTAACAATCAATTTGACATAATAGTTCGGCTCAAAATTCATTGATACTAAGGTTGGGTGCATTTAGTTGAAAAACAGAGTACCGAGTAAACCATGATCAAAAGTGGTTATTCAAAATCTCTGTAAATCAACCAAGATGTCATATGACACACAAATCTCACACAACGAGTGATTTCATGCACAAGACACTCATGGTTTTTAGATCTGAAAACATATCTGTTAAACTATGGGATTATTTCTTATTTTCAAAATTGATTTCAACTGTTGGTATGAAGTTTGTGATGTTTTCATTATATTATATGCTAAAGTATGAACCTCGAATTAACAAAAACCCATGTTCATAAAAACATTGATGTTTTTATAACGAAAAAGAGGGAAATTAAAACTTTAGTCACTTGATCTTATGTGTTGAAAAACAGGTTGAGATCCTCAAAAGGAACAAACCAACCTTGTTAAAGATACATTAAGAAAATCAGGGATAAAAAATGTCCAGATCATAGGTAATGTAAAATTTGGCATGAGCATGTGCATAAATGACCAAATCTCTCAAAACATTACTACAAAATGATTTTGGAATAAGTATTCCTTCAATAAATACCTCCCGTTGAGTATTTCTGTACTTATGAATGGGAAGGGTAAAAAGGGAAGAAGATAATCATAAAAACTCAAAAAGTGTGTTTATCTCAAAACTTTTGAAGTCAAAAGAAAAGAGTATAAATACAAAACACTTAAGAGTCAAAAGTTGGGGTAACAATGGTCATTAAGAAACTGTGTGCAACCATTGGTTTAGGGAAAGGTTCAAGTAACAATAGTATTCGCAGAAGAATAAACTTTCAAAAGGACTAGACAAATTTTCAGAATTATCACATGGTAACAGAATCTACACCAGGATTTTCAAAAACTCATGTGAACATGTGTCCTCATTTCTGTTGTCAATCATTCAACAAGAGAATGGTACCAAACAGTGGTCAAAATGTACTTAAAATTTCATACCACTGGTGTCAAACCACTGACCATTTTCATAAGTTTGAGATTGATATGATCAAGAGTTTCAGTGGAAAATTATACCAGATTCTTTTGGTGCTGTTTTCAGAAAATCCTTTAACTATTTTTTCTGAAACAGGGTTTTCTCAAATAAAGCAGGATATATTATTCTTTATTTTTTTAGAATGATATATTTTGAACTTTTTACTGGTTTTTGATAGTAAAAGTTTCAATCTCCTGAGAGGATATATGACCTTATTTTTGTTGGTAATATTATCCTCAAAATAGATCAAAAGGGAATGGTATATCTGTCAAGGTCATGTCAACTCAAGTTTGTTCTTACACTATGCAGAAGATTGATTGTCAACAGATCTTAAAATACTTGGGTACTCATGTTTTAATTTAAATATTATAACAAGAATGAGTTACCTTGGTAAAAAGTTTACATCATCTGGGGTCCTAAACCACTGTTAGAAATTTGTATAAGCTTCAAAATGTGTAATTGACATGTGGCAAAACCTTGAATGAAAAATTCTCAAAACGGTTGCTGATATATTTATCTTTCAAATCTTTACCATTTACCCTAATCACTGTTTTGTTCAAACATCTGCCTTCTAAATATTGTCCACTGCTAAAAGTCAGCCACTGATCCTTCATTTTGCTTGGCAAGCACTGATGCTCAAAATTAGTGTCTTATCCACTGATATGCTATCCACTGATAGTAAAAATCATCCACTGTTATCACATTATTACCGTTGTAACTACTGATGCTTGGTACATCAGTGGCTCTCAAAACAACTGTCCTCCATTCTTCATCCATATCATCAGAGGTTGACCCGTGGTCAGTTTTTAGCCATCAGATCTTAATAACCGCTGCCACATCAGCGATCATTTTTTTCTTAATAAAACCCTGATCAAAACCCCCAAACAGGGTTTTACACTGTCGAATTGAATTCTAAAATTCTCTTCTCAGAGCAGTTTCTAACCCTTCATCCCAAATCATTCTCTATTCTTCCGCATCAAAATGACGAAATCAAAAGCAAAATCAAAATCACCATCATCTTCCAAAGAGGTCGCTCAAACGGCCGCTGAATCCATTGAAATACCATACAAATCTCCTCATAACTATGTGGGTTTACTCACAAAACCCACAAACAACCACACCTTCGATTCCATCATTGACACCTTATCTGAATCAAAGTACAAAACTTTAATAACAGCAGACACTCCCATTTACCTGCAGACCCAGAGAGAGTTTTGGAAAAAGGCGACGCTTGAAAAACAAGACGATAAAGTCATAGCCATTAACTCCTCAATACAGGGTAAAGTGATTCAAATCACTCCACAAACAATCTCAGAAGTCTTTAAACTCGATGATCAGAAAGGTAAAACTTTTTTTGATAAAGCCGAGTTGAAAACTGATTTTCTGAAAAGAGGGTATACAGAACAATCTAAGGTAGATATCTTACAAAAAGGTTACTTTCCGTCTGCACCCAGATTTTTATTTCACACACTTTTGATGTGTGTTTCAAATAAAACAACAGCGTTTAACGAAATACCATTGAAGATTCAATGTCTGGGCTATGCTATTTTAAATAATGAAAATTACAATTATTCCCAGGAAATCTTTAATGACTTGGTAAAAAACGTTGATAGCAAAGCATTTTTACTTTTTCCAAGATTTCTAAGCTACTATTTTAAACAAAAAATTGAAAAAGAAAATGAAAATTTGCTAAAACAAGGTGTTTATTTTCAAATAAAAAGTTTAACACCTGAAACATTCACTAGAATGTTGGCATCAATAAAAACAAAAGCAGAGGTGTCTGAGCAGAATTTAGCAGTTACCACTGCTCCTCAGACATCTGCTGCTGAGCCCACTGCTCCAGGTGATCATAGCAGCACTACCACTGCTTTGAAACCCACACCTGCCACTATCAAAAAGACCAAAAAGAAAACATCCAGAAAACCCACCAAACCCAAAACAAAGGCAACTCTGGAAGATGAGATCCCAGAGCAACTGCCAGTGACAAAATAAATGTCACCACAAACCACTGCTGCTACTTCCTCACAGCAGTTGGTAGAAAGATCTCCACCATTGCCTCAAACTCCTCCTGTATCCACACAAAAGGATCAGGTTGTAAGCACAAGGACCCCACAATATGAAGCTCGAGACCAAATCGGATCCATCTTCCTCAGTCCTGATCCCAAGGACATGTCTCTTTCAACTCCCATACCCTCACAAATCATACTACCACAATCCATGCTACCTTTGTTGCATGCAGTTGATATAGCTCAGACACAAACCAGTTCCTCTCTATCACCTGTCACTGAGAGTATACTCCCACAAGTGACTGGGTCTGATGCTACTACATCTGCTATCCCAGCAACAATTGAGGAGGTTACACTGCAGGAGTTACAAGTAACTCCTGTCAGTAGTTCAAGTGGAGCAGCAACTACAAATGTTGGATCAACAGATCTACATTTGGACAGTTGTTTCATCAGTCAGACTCCCTTGAAGGCAATTTCTTCTATAGCACCTTCGGTAACCACCAGTGAGTTTGTTTTAACCACTGGTAACATCAAAGGATTATCAAGTGCTGAAGAAAGAAGTCCCCAGTACCAAGAACAAGGGGCATCAATGGGTGATTTTTGGGACTCAGTTCCTAAGTCGCACATTGGTACAACCACTGCTGGTGGGGTTTCAGATGATCCCATTAAAGTGGGTGATGATTCAAAATATCAGGAATTGACGGGCAGAGTTGAAAAACTTGAAACATCAGTTGCTGAGATAAAGGATATGGTGCAGCAGCTGCTAAAAGCTTAAAAAGCACAATCCACTGCTGCTCCAGCTCAAGCATCTGCACAACCTGCACCTGCTGCAAATGAGCTGTGGAATATTTTCCAGTCCTTACTTGAAAAACAAAAACAGATGGCTGATCAGCAGCATAAAATACATGTGAAAATGCAGACAAACATGGTGGAGTCGAGATTTAAAGATACTCAAGCAGACATCAAAGCTATCAAGGTTCATCTCCAAAGCACTTCTGGAAAAGTTCCCTCTACCATCCTTTTCATGGATAACCCCCTTGCAGATAATGCCAAAAAGGGGGAGAATATCAAGCAGTTGAAGAAAAATGGAATTGAAGATGGTCTGTATGTTGAACCAGAACAAGAAAAAGGTTCAAAATCTCAAACCAAAAAATCTCAAACTTCCATCCAAACAGCTGATACAGCAGTAGTTACAAAAACTGCTAGTAGTAGCCAAACAGCTGCCATCACTTCAACACACACCACCACCACTGCTATACCACCACCATCAAAAATAACACCACCACCATCATCTCCTGCCAAAAAGCAGAAGACAACAGATGTTACAACATCTGTTGTAATGACAACAGTGGTTGAAGCACCAGTTGTTTCAACAGCTGTTAGTCAATCACAAACCACTGCCATTCAATCTCAAACCACTGCTATACCATCAAAAACTACCTCACCACCTTCAACCCCTGCTCAAAAGCAGAAGACATCTACTGAAACATCAGTAGTTGTAATGACAACAGAGGTTGAAACACCAGTTGTTTCAACAGCTGTTAGTCAACCATCCACCACTGCTCTTATCATTCCTACATCACAACCAAAATCCTCTTCATCAGTAAAGCTTCACAAAAGAAAAAGAGAAAAAACTCAAGTCACTGATGAAAAATATGATCCTGTTGCCGCAAAATATCCACTGGAACTAGATGCTGTGAAAAATGAGATGAGACAATTTTACACCGAGGAAGATCCTTCAAAAAGAAGATTCCCTTCCCTCATTGGCTTCATAGTCCCAGAAAACATGGATGAATATCTTGAATTAAAAGCAAGGCAGGCAAGGATTAGAGCTAAACTTGAATGCAAAGATGAAGGTGATGAAGCCATTGTAGAAAGAATGGTACTCTTGCTCACAAAGGTTAAGCTAATGGAAGACTTTGCACAAGATCTGAGCAAGGAAAAGGCAGATCAACGAAAAGCGATAAGAAAAGAGTATCTTGCATATATAATGAAAGAAAATTTCTATTCAGCTGAAGAAAAACAGTTTGAAGAATGGCCAATAATTGCTTTAAAGAATGAAGCTAACAGGATTGAAAGGATTAAAAATGATCCAAGTAAGAAGAAGACAGCTCCAAATTGGAATAAGTATAAAAAGCTAATTGTTGATCTTACTTATGAATACAAAAAGAAAAAGCAGGAACTGATAGATGCTAAGGTGGATACTGCTGAAGCCATAGCAAAATGGACAAAGCAGTATACCGACGAGGCTTATGAAAGGCTGAAGAAAAGAAAGATAACAGTCTCAGGCACTTCTAAAAAGCCAGACTACAACAAGATAGAACAACAGCTGGATGCTCTTAAAACACTGATCACATCAACAGTTGACCCGAGTCTTGTGATAAACCAAGAGAAAGGAAAACTGCTGACCAGTGAAGAAGAAAAAGAAAAGGAAGCTGAGTACTTCACAGAAGCCATCAAGAAAATGGGTCTAAAAGAAGATAGTTCAGTGAGCCTTCAAAACCTTTTCAAAAAGGTACTAACCAAACCTGCATCAACAAACATTTCAGCAGATATCTCAGACAGTGAGCTTGATCAACAAAAGACACAAGAGCAAATTGACAAAGAAGTTGCAGAAGATATAGCTGCAGCAAATGAAGTCATAGAAGAAGCTTTCAAAAGAATGTCTGAAGTTCAGGATACTGCTTTACAATTTTTCTCAAGGCCAAAATCTCAAAGCTCATCTGAAAATAAATATCTCCCAAGAAACCCATTGGGTTCAAAAGTACTAAAGTGGATGTCTGATCAACAGACCCACGTATTGACTCTGGTCAGATCCAATGGCGAAGTGAAGTACATATAAAGGAAAGAAGCACTAGGCCTTGGTGTTGAAGATTTGCAGGATCTCCTTGAACTTTCACTGTGCAGGGATGAGGATGACTCAAGTTCCAAAGACTTTGAAGCAGAATTTAAAAGACAAGCTAAGGAACTTCTGATGAAGAATAAAGATCCAGAATAATGAAGGGTTTTGGCATTATCTGTTCCAGGGGGAGATTGTTGGGATTGAACCCTTCCAGAGGAACAGATAATGAAAGCCAAAACCGGATCATGACAGTGGATTCACAATAAGCAATTGTTTACACTAAGTCTTCTCCCTTGAGAGTGATTATAACAGCTGATGGTCTTACATCCACTGCCCGGATACAACTGCTGTTGTTATTCAAAACCACTGATGAAGCCAGAAGACTGCTGAGAACTAAGCACTGCTGGTACAATCTACTGATGACAAAGCACTGCCCAATCAAGGACTGATCAACCTTGAGGAAAGCACTGACATAAAGAGAGAGCAGTAGTTTAGTATATCATCTGTTTCATGTATAGTCAGTAGTTAAGATTAGCAGTGTTTGTATAAGAACAGTAGATACAGGTTGTTAGGCTGTTAGACGTCGCTTTCATGGTGACGTCAGTTGAGATGCCTCAGTGGTTTGGATTGTCTATAAATGGAACAGTACTCTGTACTGTTACATTTGATCATTTTGAGTGAGTTCTTCTCCTCAATTCAATCCTTTCATCTTGTGCAACCAACCGCTGAAGTATCAGGCTGAGGGGGAGTTTAGTTTGTAAGCATGCTTGTAATCTTTTGAATTGCTTTGTAATCTTTTGACTGATGAAAAGCATTTGTTTATCTAAACTATTTTCTTCCTTAATTGTGTTTACAAAGTTTGTGATCATTTCCGCTGCACTTAAACTCTATTCATCTCTATTTGATTTGTTCAAATTATACAAACAAACTCAATCTGAGAGCCTCCGATCCTAACAAAAGTACTGTTTACATAAGCATCTATTCGCTTGAGTGCATGACATCAGTTTTAGTCCTCTAGAAGGTCGGTCTCTATAGACGTCTAAGGTATCACCAGACGGGAGGGGTAAACGAACATACTTCTTGTGACAAGCAATTTCAGCATGGTTCTTATGTGACTAATCCATGCCTACTATGATATCGAAACTACCCAATTGCATGGGTTTGAGGTCATCAGTGAAAACGTGATCGTTAAGAGTCAGGAGACAATCACGAAGTATAAAGTCGACTAGAATAGACTTACCATCGGCAATCTCGACTGAGAATGACTTAGGTAGTTTAGAGCATGCACATTTTAACAAAGATTCAAATTGAACGGACACAAAGCTTTTGACCGCGCCAATATCAAATTGGATCGAAGCATAAAGACCATTAATGAGAAATGTACCATTAACGACGTCATTGTCGTTCTGAGCTTACTTGGCGTTGATGTTGAATGTGCGTCCTCGCGGGGCTTGCTCTGCGGCTGCTCTTGGTTCAACTGGGGGCATTGAGGACGGAGATGAGTGGTATCACCAAACTTGTAGCAGGCTCGAGCGTTGGCTATGGGTTTGGGGTTCTGGGGTGTAACAACCCGACTTTTGATGCCAAAGTACGAGTCAAAGTCAAAGTCAAAGTCAAAGGAAGAAAAAATTGCTAATTCGATCTGTCATTCCTTGCTTAATTATTGATTGTACTCCTTGACTCGTAACCGATATTCTAGTTTATGTTACTTTAGTTGTATTATGTGGAGTAAATGCTAATAATCGCAGTTTATCGCTAATCGACTTAACGCTATCACATCGCCATCGCATCGCAATTCGAATTACAGGTTATGGATATTGTTTTACGTGCGTGTGCAATTGTGTGTTACTTATGCATGTTTACATTTATGTTTGAGGTGATTATTCGAAAACGCAATCGCAACTCAATCTCATCGCGAACTCGAAATATAAAGGTTACTTATGTTAATATATGTTAGTTAGGTTATTTGTGTAACTATTTTTAAACACTATCGCATCGCTTACTCGCAACACATCATAACGCTCAACTCACGAAACGCAAAGTCGTAAACTAACCCGCACAACCCATCCGATCGAAGGACCATTTGATCGAATGGTTATCCGTCCGGATGGCCATCCGATCGGACTGCCCTTCGATCCGACATTTTGCACCGCCTCTTCTCCCCTCTCACCTATAAATAGCACCTGTCACATCATTGTTCATGTGATGTGACAGCTCTCGTTCGACCAACACGCTCTTTGCCAATTTTCTCTCGATTCCTCGCTATTCTTGTAAGTTCCTGCCCCAAATCTTGTACTTCTATCATCTACACACACTTCTCCATCATTTTCACCACCATATCTTAACTTTTCACCATGAAATCGGTGGATTTGGGTTGTTTTAGGATGATGTCATCATGGGTTCTCAAGAACACCAAAGTGTGACCCTATTCCACCAAGAACAACTCAGATCTAAGGGATTTCAACATGATTAAACATTGATTTCGTCATAATCTAAACATTTTCCAACGGATTTCCACTTTTCTTCAATGTTCTTAACTTTTCATTCAAAAACCGATAGAATCTGGGCTCGTTCAGGCCTTCCACTCATTCTCTAGTGAAGTGCCAGTTTGAGGACGGATTCCTATCGAAGAGATGACCGACTTAACGGGTTGAACATAAAGTACCGTCAAGAACCGTTACTGATCGGACGGGGTGATTCTCATCCGATCGGATGACTTGGGCTTGCCGGGGTTTCCGTTGTTTGACACGTAGTCATGCCGTCTCGGCTCAAATGCAAAAGTTTTAACTTACAAGTTTTACAAACGAACAGGTTACTGAACGGATCGCCGTCTGATCGGATTGCCATCCAATCGAACGACAATCCGAACAGATGACCTGTGACATGTCAACACTTGAAACAATTTTTCACAAATTCCAAAGGATTACATCGGATGACCTGATTTGTAGAAACACTTCCATTTTTACAAAATGATACAACGAAAACTTCATAGTTCCATCATACACAAACACATCTATCTCAAACGGATAACCCTCCGACCGAATGGCCATCCGTCTGGAAGGTCATCCGATCGGATGACAATCTGTCCCACATTACTTCAACACACCGTTTAATGCTTATACTGCCGTACTGTGTTCAGGCTAATCCCTCAGCGCTCCCTTCAATCCAAGAGAGTGTTTATTTACTAAAAACAATCTGTGAGAATACTCGATCCCTTTTTGCTTTAAGCACTTTTGTGTGTTACATACGTTACCTATATAAAATAACATCGTTCACACAGTGCAACACTTTTATACACTAACCGCTCTGCATGTTATACGTGTTATTCGATGAATGCTTGTATGTTATGTTTACACAGTGATTGTTGCATGACACCTTAGCAACGATAGTACTATAGTTTGGACTCAGCACCCGTCGTGGACGGGGGTTGGTAAGGGTATTTCTTCACGTGTCACAGTGGTGATATGTGTTGCTCACTCTACAACTCGCAGTCACGTCTGTGCATATTTCAATGTTGATAACCTACTTGCTTCACATTTCTATGTGTTACATGCTGGTTATGCGTAACTCGCTTTCGCTACTATTATACTATTAAACTGGTATGCTCACATTTACACTACGTGTATTGACTTTTATTTTAACGTATGTAACATGTGTTTAAGATGCTAGGATTGCTGGATGTTTTGGAATCAAGCTTAGGAGAGTCTAGAAACAAAAAAATTAATATTTGAGTTGTCGAAACTATGAATTGTCTTGAGATAACTATGTCTGTAATAACTGCTTTATTTGATATGTTATGGTATGTGACATAATGTTAAGTATTTGGTAATTTAGTTGTTATGGATTTCTCCTGGACAATCTGTGACAACCCTAAAAATTACAGGTATCCGTACAATAAATTTATATTTAATATGTGCTTAATGACTGTGCTTGATTACAACTGTTGATTTAACTACTTTCTGATTTTGGTTACATACATACTCATGCATCATACTTTATTACTGTCACTCCATTTAGTGCACACAAACAATAGTGACAAACTTGATGCACGAAAGCACAGTTAGCACAGCGAGCGGATAACCCAGTAAACATGCTGACATTACCAGCACCAAAACAGACATTGTTCTGAGGCCAGTACGAGCCGGGAGTAGATTACTACACTAGTAGGGAGTGTAGGGAGGTGATGACCATAAAACTGTGTCACTAGGTGATAGCTATAGTGACCGGAAGTGCCTAAAAAAATACTTTAACTGCAAAATTCTGCACTCTTAAATAAAATTCAGCATTTAATAATGCTAGTAAAGTGCAAAAACTTGGCAAACTAGTCCTAGACACTTTCCAAAGTGTAGGGAATTAAAGGTGACACTAAAAGTATTATAAAAGACACATTACGGGTTAATTAATCACTTTAACGGAACGGCACCCAACCGAACAACCAGACATAAACCGGAACACAAAAATATTGTCAAACATGTTGTTTTTATTTTTCTAAGCTAGTTAGGATCCCCGAACACCCTTTATATCACACAACACACTTTAATATTCTAACTAAACATACTAATCCCAACTAGATAAGTAACTAGTTCATTACAAACCAACCCCTACCCCCCCCCCCTCTACGGTTTCATGTGGGGTGGACACCCCCACATTTCTTTTGAATATTTTATTAATGATGTTGGTTATCTAGTAGACACATTATATGTTGGTTAAATGAGGAGTTGGTCCATAAATAAGCATAGGAGTTAACCACTCTCTCACTTCACAAACTCAAGCTTTCTCCTTCCTTCTTCCCTTACTTTCGGCAGCCACCACTAACCACCATAGCACCACCATCAAGCCACTTTCTAGCCATTTTCCATACATACAAAGGTGCAAGAGGTTCAACAAGCAAGCTTGGTGTGTTCGGAAGCTCAAGGACCGCTCTCATTTTCTTTTAACCACCACTTTTACGCCTTGTTTCTTCCCTAGCCTTTTGCTAGTAGTAAGTGCTTCTAATCATCATCTTGATCTTGTTTTTGGTGGTTAATAGATGATTTAATGGTAAAATATTAAGAACTCTAAAGAACATCATCAAAGTCTTGAAGTTTAAACTAACTAGAGAAGATATATGGTTAAATGATGTTGAAATCATAATAAATCTGAAATAAACAAACCATAATCTGCTGTAACAGACTTATGATCTGATTTTAAATCGTTATTAGAATAAATGGCGATCGTATGTGTGCGTTTTAGTAACATTTAACCTTTAAACAGCATGCTGATGTGCATTTTCAGCCGACTTTAACTGGCTGTAAACAGGTCATAACTTAACAAAAACTTGATTTTCTTGAGTCTATAACGTGTTATTATGAAATACGGTTCTAATGGCACTGGAATCATAATTGTTGGATTTCGTTTACTATTTTTAAAGTGTCGTTTTCTAACAGCAACTAAAGCTGCATTTTCACTGCTGAAAATAGGTGTTATGTTTTTCGTCATAACTTGAAATCGGTGTAGGATTGGGTCATGAAGTTTGTACTGTGTATGACCACCGATGTATTTGTAATTCTCCCACTGGAATTTCGTAAATCGGACGTACGAGGAATTTTAAATAAATTATTCCGTGGACTGCGGTCAGAAAAAGATGAATCTGAATGCAGTCCAGAAAATGATTTTCTATAAAATATTGGTGATGATTTGGACCTCGATATTTTTAGACAATAATTTTTGGAATGTATAAGACACTCTGTAAAAATTTGGGAATTTTTGGAATAAGGTAACTATTTTATTAAAATACCCGAAAACAGCCCAGTTTTGTATATTAAAACTGAAACAATATAAGTAGTATTTTGCATGCCTAAATGTCGGGCTGGTTATTTAAAAGCGATCTAACGTGATATATGCTAAAGAAAATGATACGCTAGTAAGCGTGGACGCCTCCATTTACAAAGGAAACTCTGGCGAAATTTTCCTAAAAACCCAACACTTAGAAAATATTTTTCTAACAATTATTACAAGTATATTTTATAACTTGTGTTTCAAATATAAATTTCACCATAAATTTTGTTACAAAATACAAAGTATCGGAAGTTGGTTTTCGCAAATAAAAATAGGTAAATATATAGTTAAAAATATATTTTCCGAGTATATTTAGGAGATATATATTTTTTGAGAAAATATATATTTTCTGGGACAATACATGATTGAACAAAAATAAGTTTATGTATATTTGAGTGAGACTCGAAAATATATTGTTTGAAAGTAATATATTGAGAATAGTTGGCATATTATTATTTGGGATACTACACCGGGATACGACGCCAATACATGGCAAGTTATACAAACACAAGTATACGAATACTCAAGTATAAGATACTCCCATCCTTGGGAAGATAATGCGAATAACAATACTCGAGAAATATTATTACACGAACATATTGGAAACACTTTAAAACGTAACTCAAAGGCATTAATCAATACTAAGCCAAGGCACGACCCGTTCGTCTAACAGACCATAGTAAGCATGTAGGTAGTCGTGCGTTCTAGAGGAGGCTCCGAGTTACATTGGATACGAAGACGCAAAACAGTGAGTTCATGTCCCCCTTTTCTCTTAACTGTTTTCAGTTTTATACTTCGGGGGTGAAATACATGTTACATACTGCTACAGACAATTTCAAATGGTATGGTCAGCTAAGGAAGGAACTGTTAGATTATGTGATTGGATAGGTGAAGTTTTAAGACCATTAGTGCTCGTAGTACGATCGAGGGATACAAGTGATAGGTCTATTTGAGCTTAACAAACCCCACCCATGCGCCCGCTGGTTGGACCATGAGGTGACCTTGTCTCAACACCACCCATGCGCCCGCGGGTTGGACCATGTGGTGAATACATCTTAACCTCACCCATGCGCCCGCAGGTTGGACCATACGGTGATTACATTCTAACACCACCCATGCGCCCACAGGTTGGACCATGTGGTGACTAGGTCCTATCCCCTCCCATGCGCCCGCAGGTTGGACCATGTGGATACACATTAACTGATATGTTTCCTTATTTGCTTTCATACCAGAGTTTACAAAACATTCATACTTACAATGATTATAAAGGTTTATTCGCGCGCACATACTAAACACATGAACTCGTTCAACTTTATGTTGACTTTTCAAACTACATGTATTTCAGGGAATTAGCGGATCTGGCAAAGTTTGCATAAGTCAAGCTGCGTTGAATAAGATGTCATCCAGGGCAATAGGTTTAGGAGGTGTAACCCTTACCTGGACAGGTTGCATGTCTTAAACCTCGTTTTATTAAAGATCTTTTGTTGTGTCTTATGAATGCGTTTTAGACAAGTACGGTTTGTAAAAATTATTTTAAGTATCGACTTTTCCAAACACTGATGTTGTAGTATTTTAAAACCTAATGAATGGATGAACGTCTTGTATTTTTATCATATAGCATTGTTATGATTGTTGCTATGGTATTAAGAAGTCACGCCAAATAAACCCACGCTTCTGCAAAAGTCAGGGTGTGACAGCTTGGTATCAGAGCCTCGATCATAGCGAACTAGGATTCCTTCTCGAGTCTAGACTATGATCATCAGGGCTCTCACGAAGACGTTTTCAAACATTTTTACATTGAATACACAAAACGTCCAGATCCAGGAAACAAACATTTTTACAACCAAAAAGGCACAAGTACACATTTCAAAATTTATGTTTATAATTCAGCCTTAGAGGCTGAGGGAGGATCAACCTTAGAGGCTGAGGGAGGATCAGTCTTAGAGACTGAGGGAGAATCAGCCTTAGAGGCTGAGGGAGGATCAGTCTTAGAGACTGGGAGGATTGGTCATAGAGACCAGGGATTTAGTCTTAGAGACTGGGAGGATTGGTCTTAGAGACCAGGGAGTTAGTCTGAGAGACTAGGGAGTTTAGTCTGAGAGGCTGGGTGGGGATAGTCTGAGAAGACTAGGATGAATATGTGGATACATGATTACATTATGAATTGTCTTTATTTGGAATACACAAGGTGTTAAAGATTACTGTAAATATGCATGCTATGACTACTATATACCAGCACACACGTCACCTTCCTCAGGGAACGAATTGTCAGATGATAACGACCCTACGGCCACCGCCACAGATAATGAGACTGTACCTGCGCCGGAGATGTTTACGTCAGACACTGAGAGTGACCCTGACATGCTGACCAAGGACGAGGGCGACTTCCAATCGTCCGCGCTGCCAGACTATGGCGATAAATTACCCTTGTTGACGGCTTCCTTGACGAAGATCCCTCTGTCATTCATGTTTCGGCCCATGACCACTTCATTACTGGTCATCCCGTTGGTAAGCACACCATGGCTCTGACCCTCGATGATGCGCCTCATGTGGGCATTCCTTCCGAAGGTAGCCTACTCAACGAATAATTGACGATGACATTGGCAGGTTATTGATGGTCCTTCCGATAACATTTATGATGATGGAAGGTTAGACGAGAACGTTGTTACTAATTTCACTTCTTAAGGCCCCTGTTAACGGGCCACCCTCTGATTCTAGCATATATTCGATTTCAGACTCCTTTGAGTCTGTGACATTTGTAGCCTTACAGATAACCAGATTGCAGCTGACGCAGACAACGATGACATGACTGCTGCACTATCACCTGCTCAAGGCACCACACCGTTAAACACCCCAGAGCCTGCTCCTGAGCCAGCTTCTGCACCTTCTGGATCAGCCTGATGTCGCACCTGCTGAACCTGCACTTTTACTTGATCATGACTCTGCTTCTTTTGGTTTACCAGGCATTACACCCCTTATACTCGACCCAGTACCTGCACCTAACGATCTTCCTATCAGTTGAGACGTTTGTTCCTGAACCTTCACCCGCTGACGTCGCTCTTGTGAAGACCGACGTCCATTGCGCCAACATGTCTATCAATTTCTTTCGAGATATACCTGTAACGACTCTCATCAAAAGTCATAATTATTAAATTAATTTGACCAATAGAAAACCCTAATTGAGACACCCAAGTGATTCTGCGCAAACCCTAAGATTTTCAGAAAAATCAGGATCAGGGCCCCTAAAACTCAGGGGGGTATTTCCTAGTTACGATTATCCACTTAAAACGTAGGCAGAAAGGAATTTTCAGAAACCGTCGACTCAGCTGAGCTAGTCCCACACGTGGCAACCCTATACATAAAAATAGTTCTTACGCGGGCCGCCTCAAGTTAGCTTAATTCTCACGCGGGCCGCCTAAGGGACAAAATTCACCTATAAATACAGGAGTTTGGGACTTGATTCTAGGAGTTGAAACGACGAAGAAATTCCAATTCTACACGGAGTTATGCTCTGTATACTCCAATTAACACACACGATTCACTAATCGACGCCGCAATCAGGGTATTAGCACAATCGCTGCTACGATTCATTTTCCGACGATCAATATATCCAATGAATGTTTAAGTGCCGCCCACATTAGGGTTATACTTTATCGTTCGTCATTAATTTGACGGATCATCGTTAATTCGATGGATGAAGTATTGTACTTTATCGTTCGTCATTAATTTGACGGATCATCGTTAAATCGATGGATGAAGTATTGCACTTTGTCATTCGTTGTGAGAATTTGATCTCGTGAGTTATCGTAATTGCTGGATTGATTACTAACCCAGTTTTGTGTGCCTGTTATTAAATTTAGGAAAAGGCTAAATCAGTAGGCCAAACTCTGCCCGTATAAATCTGCAATGTGAGTCATTCTCCTTTTCTCACAGTTTGTGAGTCATTCTCTTTTTATCAAATATTTTACAATACCTCAAATTATTTTCAAGGTTATAATTACAGGGACTAAGTCGTGGATATCTTGAATTACTGGTTAGTGGGGTATTGTGCACATTACTAATTGTCTCCCAGTTAGGTTCATTGACCTACTCGGGATAATCACTGTTAGGTTCATTGACCTACAGGGATAATCGTCACTATTTAGGTTCATTGATCTAAATAGTGGTATGACCATCGTCACCATTGTGACATGTCACCATTGTGACATAGAGCCAGATAAAGATAAGATAGAAGCCATTGTAATCGCTCTTATGCTGTAATTGATAACTATGCATCATTATGCAAAATTAGAATGATTCACTCAGTATTTCCCGCTGACAAAACCTTTTTCAAACATGTTTCAGGTAACCTGTTATGAATCAGGAAAAGTGCCATATAGCACTACAAGCTCAAGGAAGTGGCTCAGTATAAAATAAAGAAACATGTTTTGTAAAATAAAAGATTTCTTCATGAAATCAAATGATTGTAAATTACCGGGTTTTATCCCGCGTTGTGAAATAAAATAATCGGGAAATATTTACTTTTTAAAAGATCCTGATGAAAAACTTCCACTGTCAAACTCAATTAATTAAATACCGCAGGATTTCTGTCCCGCGGCTCCTGAAACGGGTCAAACCGGGTCGGGGGCCGTGACAGAAAAAGGTGGTATCAGAGCCACTGATTTAAGCCAATTAAGTATTTAGAAATACTTAATAATTTTTATTAATTGCTATTTTATGATTATATGTTTTATTATCTAAGTTAACTGTATACAGTATGGGCAGATCTTTATATGCTAACCATTGTAGCAGTAAGTATAAATTTCTAAAATAATATAACTCAAAGTTTAGCACTTTTATTATCTACAGTCTAGAAACCTTATAAATAAATTTACAAATAAAACCTAGTATGTTTTAATTTTCAGTTGTTTTGGTAGTATGAAATACTATTTAAAAAGTTGTTCTATAAAATTTTGTTATGACTTAGTAATTGTGTGTATTTTGCTAAACAGCATGAGTGATCTGTCGGAAGCCCTTCAGAATTTAAATCTCTATCCAGTAAGAATAGAAGTTTCCAGAGATTTCAATAGGTATATTCCAGACATAGAAGAACCTATAGAATTCAACGCTTTACCTCTCGAGAAACCTAAGCCTAAGAAAATGGAAATTGGGGAAAGTTCTAGGCAAATTGAGGGATTACCATCTCAAGAAGAACTAGATTTTATAATGGCAACAGATGATACTATTGAGTCTGTTAATGAAAATGATTTTATTCATTCTCTTGAAACACAACTACCAATGAATTTAGAACCAGCTATTCCAAACCTTTCAATCCACTCGCAAATAGACGAATGGGTGACTAATGAAATACTGTTACAAAACCATCCCTATAGGCTTTTTCCTAAGTTCAATCCAGAACCTTTACCAAATTCACCAAAAAGTAACGAGAATATGACTGAACTTCGTCATTTTGACAAAATGGATGCTGGGAATAGGATCCAAGAGATTTTGGGACAGATCTCCTGGAAATACGATGAGAAGGAACGCCGTTACTAGAACATCACCTGACAAAAGATAGGGGATTATGAAACTATGATTGTGTAATAGTAAAATCGGTATGTGTAAAATAAATAAATAAAACGGGTGTATATAGAAGCATGATATAAGGAAATTTTAGAAAAGTTACAATTTTGTTTGTATATTCGTTTATGTGATTATGTGCGATTAAATTGTAACATTGGATTATTTCCTTTATACTAATTATGTATCTATAAATTAGATATCAGATGGAAAACGCTAATAATGAACCAGTTAATGAGGTTAATCAATCTGAGCAACAACCGGGGGATCAATATGTGACTAGGCAAGATATAGAAAATATCGTTGCTCAAGGGATAGCCAACGCTATTCCAGGAATAGTTGCTCAAGGGATAGCCAATGCTATTCCAGCAATCATTGCTGCTGTTAAAAATCCAATCGAACCGCAACAAGTTGTTCCTAGTAAACGTATTTCTGAAGATAATTTCAGTAATAGCGTAAATGGAGGCGGTAATCATGTTAATCATAATAATGAACCACAGCAAGCTCCGCTCCCTAAGAAAAGGAAAACTGCAACGCCTGGTTGCACTTATAAAGAATTTCTTGCTTGTAAACCCACTGAGTTTGCAGGCAATGAAGGAGCGACTGCGGCACTGCGTTGGTTAGAGAAAACCGAGGCAGTAATTGCCATAAGTAAATGTGCTCAGGATGATCAAGTCATGTACGCGTCAAACCTTTTCAAAGAAGGAGCACTAGAATGGTGGAACACGGTGTTACAAGCAAAAGGAAGAAGGATGGCGTATGCTATGAACTGGGAAGAATTTAAGAGTCTTGTAGAAAGAAAATTCTGTCCCGAGTATGAAAAGGAACAAATGACAAATAAGTTTCTAACCCATCGGATGGTGGATGTAGATTGTCGAGGATATACCACGACATTCTTCGAATATGCTCGAGTGGTACCAACCCTGGCTTCGCCAGAGCCGGTACTTATTTCTCGTTATATTTGGGGATTGATTTCCGAAATCAGTAATATCGTCAAGGCTGCGAAACCTCATACGATTGATGATGCAGTAGAATTAGCCAATACTCTAACTGACGAGCTAGTACGAACAAGAGAAGAAAATAGAAGGAAGGAAGTAGCCCAAAAGATTACCCAAGAATTCCGTTCGGGTAACCATAACAATTTCAAGAAAGGAGGGAATGGGCAATCTTCTACTAGTCCATTTTGCAATTCTTGCAAAAGGAAGCATTTTGGACGATGCAAAGGATATTGCAATTTTTGCAAAATTCCAGGGCATCAAGAAGAAGACTGTAGGAGGAAGAAATTTTCAGTTTGTTACAACTGTGGAGAAACTGGACATCTTAGGCCAAATTGTCCAAAACTGAATAAACCATTTGACAATCAAGCCAAATCGGCAGAAGGAGCAAAAAGGAATGCGAGAGCCTTTCAGCTGACTACTCAAGAAGCCGAGATGATTCCAGATGTGATAGCCGGTATGTTCTTAGCTTACAACGTTTACACAATAGTATTATTTGACTCTGGTGTAAACCAAAGTTTTATAAATACTTTACTCTGCCTAACTCTTAACTTACCGTTAACCAGTATTAGATAAATTTCTACAGTAGAAACGGCAGATGGGAATTTAGTTCTGCAAAGTGTAGAAATAGAACTTTTAAGTCATATGCAACCATATTGGTTGAATTCGATGGTATGTTAGGAATGAATTGATTAGTAAAACCACTATGTTCGAATTCTTTGTGATAAGAATTCCATAGAAATTCAGGTAACTACTGGAGAAGTAATAATGATTACAGAAGATAAAACCCTGTAAGCCCATAAAGTTCATATCAGTAGTGAAAGTTGCTAATAATAAAGCAAGGAGTAGTATATATGATTTCAGTAATCATTAATACTAAAGATAAAGAACTTAAGGAATTTCTGTAATTTCAGAATACCCAGATGTATTTCCAGAAGATTTACCTGGATTACCACCAGATAGGGATATAGAATTTAGGATTCATCTAATTCCAAGCCAGGGAACTTTATCGGTTAGCACAATATTGGTTGTTAAGAAGAAGGATGGTTCCATAAGAATGTGTATTGATTATAAAGAATTGAATAAAGTTACAATTAAGAATCGATACCCATTACTTAGAATTAATGATCTATTCGATCAATTTCAGGAAGATAGATAGTTTGCTAAGATCAACTTATGTTCCGGATATTATCAATTAAAAGTATCAGAGGAAGATGTACCTAAGACTGTTTTCAGAACTAGGTATGGTCATTACGAGTTTACAGTCCTGCCCTTCAAATTAAAGAATGCACCTGTAGCATTCATGGACATGATAAATAGGATCTGTAAACCATATTTGGATAAATTGGTAATTGTCTTCAACGACGATATACATATTTATTCTAAAAATCAGAAAGAATATTATCAGCACTTACATGTACTCTTAACTTTGTTAAGAAAAGAAAAAGCTGTACGCCAAATTTTCGAAGAATGAATTTTGGCTGCTAGAAGTGCAATTTTAGGTCATATGGTGAATCCCGAAGGTATTCACGTAACTCCTGATAAGATATTATCAAAATAAAAGGTTCCCTAATCCGCAATGGAAATTAGAAGTTTAGTCGGATACTACAGACGATTTATTAAGGATTTTTCTAAGATAGTTATATCATTAACTAAGTTAACCTGTAAAATAGCTAAGTTTGAATGAGGATCTTAAAGCAGAAATTAACTAAATACTCAGATATTAGCCTTATGAACTAAAGATTTTGAAGTATAAGGTCATGCTTCAAAGTTAGGATTTGAATGCATGTTAATGCAACGCAAAAAGATAATTGCATATGCATCAAGGTAATTGAAAAAGAACGAAGGAACTATACCACTCATGAGTTAGAATTAGGAACCATAATTTTTGCCTTAAGATTTGGAGACATTATCTGTATGGAAGTAAGGGTACTATCTATACGGATTATAAGAATTTAAGATATATATTTTTGGGCAAAAAGAATTAAACATGAGATAAAGGAGATGGATGAAAATCCTAAGTGACTATAACTGTGATATTCAGTATCACAAAGGAAAGGATGAAGACGACAAGAGATCGTCAGAAAAGTTATACAGATAATAGATGAAAGCTGTTGGAGTTCGAGTTGGAGACAAAATGTAATTGAAAGTATCTCCTTGGAAAGGAGTAAGAAATGAAAGCTAAGTCCAAGATACATAGGACCATTTCAGTAATCCAACATATAGGACTAGTTGCTTATCATTTACAAACTACCAAGAAAGTTAGTTGGAGTACATGATGTATTTCATGTATCCAATCTCAAGAAATATTTATCAAATGAATCACTGGTAGTACCTCGGCGAGATATAAAGGTAAACCAATAAGTGTTAGTTTAAGTAAAATGGGATTCAAAGATAGGACCCTAATATACTTGGGAACTGGAATCCGAAATGAAGAGAAAGTATCCTCAATTATTCCAGTAAATCTCGAGGACGAGATTTTTCTTAAGGTGGGGAGAATGTAACGACTCTCATCAAAAGTCATAATTATTAAATTAATTTGACCAATAGGAAACCCTAATTGAGACACCCAAGTGATTCTGCGCAAACCCTAAGATTTTCAGAAAAATCAGAATCAGGATCAGGGCCCCTAAAACTCAGGGGGGGGTATTTCCTAGTTACGATTATCCACTTAAAACGTAGGCAGAAAGGAATTTTCAGAAACCGTCGACTCAGCTGAGCTAGTCCCACACGTGGCAACCCTATACATAAAAATAGTTCTTACGCGGGCCGCCTCAAGTTAGCTTAATTCTCACGCGGGCCGCCTAAGGGACAAAATTCACCTATAAATACAGGAGTTTGGGACTTGATTCTGGGAGTTGAAACGACGAAGAAATTCCAATTCTACACGGAGTTATGCTCTGTATACTCCAATTAACACACACGATTCACTAATCGACGCCGCAATCAGGGTATTAGCACAATCGCTGCTACGATTCATTTTCCGACGATCAATATATCCAATGAATGTTTAAGTGCCGCCCACATTAGAGTTATACTTTATCGTTCGTCATTAATTTGACGGATCATCGTTAATTCGATGGATGAAGTATTGTACTTTATCGTTCGTCATTAATTTGACGGATCATCGTTAAATCGATGGATGAAGTATTGCACTTTGTCATTCGTTGTGAGAATTTGATCTCGTGAGTTATCGTAATTGCTGGATTGATTACTAACCCAGTTTTGTGTGCCTGTTATTAAATTTAGGAAAAGGCTAAATCAGTAGGCCAAACTCTGCCCGTATAAATCTGCAATGTGAGTCATTCTCCTTTTCTCACAGTTTGTGAGTCATTCTCTTTTTATCAAATATTTTACAATACCTCAAATTATTTTCAAGGTTATAATTACAGGGACTAAGTCGTGGATATCTTGAATTACTGGTTAGTGGGGTATTGTGCACATTACTAATTGTCTCCCAGTTAGGTTCATTGACCTACTCGGGATAATCACTGTTAGGTTCATTGACCTACAGGGATAATCGTCACTATTTAGGTTCATTGATCTAAATAGTGGTATGACCATCGTCACCATTGTGACATGTCACCATTGTGACATAGAGCCAGATAAAGATAAGATAGAAGCCATTGTAATCGCTCTTATGCTGTAATTGATAACTATGCATCATTATGCAAAATTAGAATGATTCACTCAGTATTTCCCGCTGACAAAACCTTTTTCAAACATGTTTCAGGTAACCTGTTATGAATCAGGAAAAGTGCCATATAGCACTACAAGCTCAAGGAAATGGCTCAGTATAAAATAAAGAAACATGTTTTGTAAAATAAAAGATTTCTTCATGAAATCAAATGATTGTAAATTACCGGGTTTTATCCCGCGTTGTGAAATAAAATAATCGGGAAATATTTACTTTTTAAAAGATCCTGATGAAAAACTTCCGCTGTCAAACTCAATTAATTAAATACCGCAGGATTTCTGTCCCGCGGCTCCTGAAACGGGTCAAACCGGGTCGGGGGCCGTGACAATACCCGCACCCCGGGAAGGTACTCTAGGTCAGCACCCGCGTAACGATCCCACTTGCTACGGCAACATTTTCTACGATCTCACAGGCTGCACCGTTTACTACATTCACCTCCACGTCGTTGGACGAGCTATTTCGATGGTTCCTATCACACGTTATGCTGATTCTATACCCTTCCCATCCCTCACATTTTAGAGGCTACACACAGGATGAGTTGCTCCTGTAACATTGACTACAGATTAAGGATAAGTCGTAGCGTTTTGGAGCTTGAACTGTCACCACGTCCTCCACCCTGTCTATGCCAGTATACTTTGTTCCCCCACATTCATCACAGTCCCCTTTGGGCACACTCACCTGTTGCTAATACGCCCCCTTGGTTATTAAGGCTTGTTTTTCTTTACTGTCAAGCAGCAGGTCAATCAATTACTTCGACACATATACAAGCTCGCGAAGGAGTTCACGTATGATGAATGGTTTACTTTTCTTTCCTCCTCCACCACAATCTTCGGGATAGTTGGCGTTCGGTTTTATGCGGAATGCATTACCTTCGGGTAAAGACGCTACTAATGAGCCGAGAATTATGGAGACTTTTAAAGACCACTTTTTGACCTCGAGATTTTTGTGCACTAATTGACTTATCGGACAAGGGTAGGGTGACCATGTGTCCCTATTGGATGTGATACACTGTGTAGACAATGTGATTGCGGTCGGGAAATAATGAAAACCTGATCGACATATTCCCCATTAAACATGTAACAATACTTTGTGGTCAATAACTAGTAAAAGCTCAGTCGCCATATTCTCACTAAGCACGTTGTTGGTCCATATGTTTGTGCAATAATTGCAATGCTATGTGCTAGTTGTTATGTTCCCATTAAATACACTGACGCGTGCATGTTGTGCTATAATGATGATTACTTATATGCATATGTGTATGCACCAACTAGGTCTTATTTGCTAAGTGGATGCTTATGTGCTTATGTCCTTAATAAAGACCTGACCTATCTAATCTTCTTCTTAGAAGATGCCGCCACGAAGGAACACCGATACCAACAACCCTCTGCCAACGACAGAGGAGGAATTACACGAGCGCATCTCACAGGCCATCGTACAGCATGAGGCCTTTCGCTCCGAACACAGCAGAGGTACCATAGGAAATAACCCATCCAACGGATGCACCTACAAGCAGTTCTTGGGCTGCAAGCCCTTGGAATTCAACGGCACTGGGGGTGCCTTATCCTTCGTGCGTTGGATTGAGAAAACGGATTCCGTTTTGCGGGTGATCAAATGTGCCCCAGAGCATCAGGTCTCGTAAATTTCCGGATTGTTTCAAGATGGGGCTCTGTCATGGTGGAACCTTCAGGTTCAGATGTTGGGCGAGACCGCTGCGTATACATTAACATGGGACGAACTGAAAGAACTAATGCATAAGAAGTACTGTTCAAGGGCAGAGATCCATAAGTGGGAAACTGCGTTCTGGAACTTGAAGATGGAAGGTCCAGAGATAGCTGAGTACGTGCAGAAATTTCATGATATGTCTCGGATTGTCCCCTATATGGTAGATCCAGAGTTTAAGAGGATATAATGCTTTATCGAGGGATTAGCACCTCAAATTCTAAGCCTTGTGACAACATCAAAGCCTAAAACAATTAATGAAGCAATTGACGTAAGTGTGACGCTCACTGAAGAAGCAGTTAGGTTGGGGAAATTCTCAAACTCCGAGGAGAAAAAGGAGACTCATGGGGAGTCACCTGGGGAGAACAAGAGGAAGTTTACCAACATCAAGAAGGTTACTCGGGCGGACAACAACAATAATGCCAAAAAGGAAAAAGGGTACACAGGTATCCTACCGAAGTGCGACAATTGTCGACGTCACCATAACGGACGATGTAGATATGGAAAATGTGGTAACTGTGGCAAGGTGGGACATGTCAAGGAAACATGTCGGCAGGATACTGAACATGAAAATAAAGGTCAAGATGGTAGCGGAAATCGCGGAGGAAATAACGACGACAACAACTATCAAGGCAGGGATGGTGACGATCAAGGCCGTGGCCAAGCATGTTTTAATTGCGGTGATGAGGGGCATTTCAGGAAGTATTGCCCTAAGAACGCTCAGCCACGTGGATGAAAGTTCAACAGCGGGGATAGAATCCAAGCGTGGATATCGGTACGTCTCATAATAGTCAATGTTATGTTCTATTTGACAGTATTGTCAAATTTTAGCTTCAGAAAATATAGTTGTTTTAGTAGTAATTAACCTAGATACCCAGTTCTCGATAGAACAAGCCTAAGTGAAGCTTCGACGTGATAATTGGGATGGACTGGTTATCGAACAACCAGGCGGAGATTGTCATCCGCACCTCGTTGACGAACGGAGAAACGATCGTGATTCATGGAGCAGGATACGCTCCTACGGATTATCAGGCAATGAAGACACGAAAATTTTCGCACAAAGGATGTGTTGCATTCTTGGCTCATGTCGTGGAAAAAGAAGCCAAAGAACCAAAACTCGAAGATATCCCTGTGATGGGGGAATATCCTAAATGCCTTCCCCGAAGACTTTCCAGAATTATATACTCAACGACAAGTCGATTTTCGCATCGATTTGATTTCCAGGCGCCGCGCCTGCAGTCAATACACCTTAGCGACTTACACCTTCGGAGATGCAAGAATTGCTAGTTTAACCTCAGAAGTGGATAGAGAAGGAAGATAACAGACCAAAATTTCCGTTTTGGGTAACCCCAGGTTCTGCTCATCAAGAGAAGGGACGATGATTTTCAAATGAACATCCAACTACCAGAAGCCGAACGAGCTAGCCAACAAGAGTCAGCGACTCTTGCTAAGAGCTGACGACTTACTTATTTAATTAACTGCGAGGATCCAACCAGTATTTCCTGACTGATCGATGATCGAGTAACTGTAAATTTAGGAAGAGAGTGTACCGGGGAAATTGTGGGACAATAACCTGTTTTTAGACATACACAAGAATGGCGTTCCCTACACGATGCACAGAGCGATTCTACCCCGAATACGAAACTCTGAGAATCCAGAAAACATATACTTAGGCCCCTTGGGAACCCAGGTCCAAACTCGTAAGGGTTGTTACTTAGGAACCACATCTGTTAACTCAAGCAGACACCATTAACCTGGCATATATGCCAGTTCCGTTGACTAAACATAAAGCACTTGAATTTCTTTTACTTCTAGCGAGTAGATGTTTGCATCTCTACTCCCCTTAATGGTAGTTGCATCACGTTAATTTTCTTCGTTAAGAGCGAACACACATTTGTTTCGATACTTGGTCATTTCTTCATTTTAGCAAATACTCATTGTTTCAGTACTCGGGAACTCTCATGACACACATGCATCATTTGTTATGCATGTGGTTTCGTTTCGAACAAACACTTCATTGAAATTTAAATATTGCCTTGCTAAACCTAATTACTGATTCGTGATTCGAATGACCTACATTATTGTTATTGTTGACTCTCTTGTTACTAAGTCAACACACTTCCCTGAAACTTCTTTTATTTCAAGTTACATTCTTGGTTTATTTTTGCTACCATGCCGATATTCCTTTGTCGATACATACGTTTATTATCATGTTACGCTAAAACTAAGTTCAATTGCTTGAACTTATTCATTTCGCATATTCAGTTTAAGACGACATATGATGTATTGAGAGCATCATATTCAAATCATTGGCAAAGATTCTTTTGTTTCGAGTCATAGTAGACTTGTTTGGTCTACGACTTCACTAAATCACTTGTTGGTTAGGACACCTTGTGGGGATACTTTCACAAAATTGAAGCTTGCGCTTACTTGGTTACTCACTTCATACTCGGATTTGATTGATTATTTGATAACTTACCCTAAATCCGTCTTGTTTATCACGATTAAATCGGTCTCAACACAGTTGTGTGTTAAAACAATGGTACATAGATTTATTTCGTACCGCAATGTACTTCCTAACGATTCTTTCTTTGTCAATCGAATACCTTGCAGTGTTTATTGCTTTTCACCTTCGATCAAAAACAGTGGCTTTTGATGTTCCATATTTAACTGAAAACTCTATGACATTGTGTAAATCAAATCTTCAGGCTTGTTCGGTACATATTCATTTGATTTCCAACACGGTGAACTAATTCAGTCACCACTATACTTGAATTCTGTCGTTACGACACCTTGTGGTGTCATTACAAACTTGTAACTTTGCTAATCAAGGTCAACCGTTTCATACAAAACTGCATATACTTTCATTCGACTTGTCATTTGAACATTTCTGATGCAACTACGAATCAAGTCAATGATACACCAGATTCACTTGTATTTCATTCGCCGTACTTTCGCAATTAAAAAATGTTAACACACTAACCCCCCCCCCATTCAATTATTCGAGGATTGACATGTCATTCTACTTGTACGTTTGAGTTGATGCTTTTAAATTCATATAACGGATGCTATGGTTTGTGAAAAGTCGTCTGCATATTGCGATCGATCGTTTGAGGATCTTATCAGTCAAATCTCCCCTTTTGAAGAACCCATGTTAACAGGATACCCTAAACTATACATCAAATGCGTCTTGTACATTTGACATCTAATGCTAAAAGCATATACCTTTTAACCGTAGGATTCAGGTTGTTATATATTCTTGGACTCACCAAATGTGAGTAAGGTTTGATTCGGTTGGACGATTATCTACCTCGACATTAGTCATATACATATACGTGTGACGAAACCATAAGGGGTTAAGGTAGTACAAATTTCGAGGACGAAATTTTCTTAACGGGGGGAGAATGTGACAACCCTAAAAATTACAAGTATCCGTACAATAAATTTATATTTAATATGTGCTTAATGACTGTGCTTGATTACAACCGTTGATTTAACTACTTTCTGATTTTGGTTACATACATACTTGTTAGGGCATGAATTTTATGCTAAGGATCATCTATCCTGAGTCTGGGCATGGATCACGGATCCTTAATAGATGATCCAGAGTCTGAGGATCCAGAGTCTGAGGATGCAGAGTCTGAGGATCACGAGTCTGAGGATCACGCGTCTGAGGATCACGAGTCTGAGGATCAGGATCCTTAACAGAACTTATGTTTTGCACGTTTTTAATGTGTAAATGCAGGTAATGGACGTAGTGGACCACTTCTTTGCTGGAATCTCGTGGAATATGCTTTTAGGCACGTGCATATTGAAGAGATAACCGTTAGTGGTGGTCATGGGTGACTTCCACCTTTTTCGGGAAGTTAGTTAGTTGTTTTTTCTTATCTTTTTAAGGGGAAACAAGCTCATTAGAGGCATAAGTCGTGCACACCACAGAAAATACACACAATACACGAATTCTCTGCAAACACTTAGTGAAAACACACACTTACACTAGAAATTCATTGTATTGAGCTTGTTTTCTTCCGAAGTTGTACAAGGATCACTGCTGTTTTTGCAATATAGTTGGTGATCGGTAGTTTCCATCACCCGAGGTTTTTTATGCGGGAGATCTTCTAAAGATCAAGGGCTTTTTCCTCGTATAAATCTCGGTGTTCATCGTTGATTTCATATACTTGTTGTTCATACAATTAACCAAGCATCATACCTCACAAAATCAGATTTGGTTGCATTATCCTTGTGTGATTTTTGACCAAAACAGTTTGGCGCCCACCGTGGGGCAATTGGTGCTTCAATTCTGAGAAATTTTGTTCATTTCATTCATTTCGGTTCATTACCTTCAACCACATGGCTTCTCAGGGAAAACTACTCCAAGTTCTATGTCGGCGGTCACTTTTTCACAGGGCATTTCGCCTTTGCATCATCTCCCCCTTACATTCCAGAAGAATGCTGAGAATTCTCCGAAGAAGACAACCCCCGTTTTCACAAAACCAACTGTTGTTTCTTCCTCTACACTTACTAACAGTGATTTTTATGCTTTGATTGTGCAGATGAAGGATCACATGCAGCAGGTCAAAACTAATGGCAGGATCCTTCGCGAAATTGATAAAATCAGCAGAGGATCACAACCCTTTGATGTCGAGGTCGCTGAATTTCGACACTCCGGTCATAACTTCCCAGCACTTTGCAGCTCCACATGTCCAATACCAGGGTGGATCAACATGAATACGTTCTGGATCATCGGCAATGTCTCAGGTTCAAGGATCCTCTCAGGTTCAAGGATCCTCTCAGATTCAGGGATCCTCGCAGGTTCAAGGATCCTCTCAGGTTCAAGGATCCTCGCAGGTTTAAGGATCCTCTCAGGTTCAAGGATCCTCGCAGGTTCAAGGATCCTCGCAGGTTCAAGGATCCTCGCAGGTTCAAGGATCATCTCTGGTTTAAGGATCCTCTCAGGTTCAAGGATCCTCTCAGGTTCAAGGCTCCTCTCAGGTTCAAGGATCCTCGCAGGTTCAAGGATCCTCTCAGGTTCAAGGCTCCTCTCAGGTTCAAGGCTCCTCTCAGGTTCAAGGATCCTCTCAGGCTCAAGGATCCTCTCAGGTTCAGGGATCCTCCTCTCAGGTTCAAGGATCCTCTCAGGTTCAAGGATCCTCCTTCCAGGTTCAAGGATCCTCATCTCAGGTTTCCGGATCCATGGATTATCCTCCAAGACCCCCATTCACAGCACATCAAGGATCCAACATCTTTCAGAATCAAGGATCCTTAGGGAGTCAACAACCCGGAAGTTCAAATGTTCATCAAGGAGACTTCATTCCAATGCAGACCATTGCTTCCTCTGATCCCTCGGTTATGTCAGAATCCCGCCAACATGGATTCACATCTGGAATTCCAAACTTTCATCATTCAAGAGGTAACACTTTGAATAATTTTTACAATGCTAACCATGGCTTTGTGCAGGATACAGGTATCAACCAAGCCATGGCTAAGGAGTTGCAGAAACTCAAAGATATGATATCCAACGTTCCGAGAGTGGTTAAGCCCATTCCTGAAATTCCAGATGGAAGTCACAAGGGAAAGAATGGAGATCAATCCCATTCCTGAGAGGTTAAAAGAAGCATGTCTATGCAAGGGTTTTGGATCCACACTCACAGGATCTGCTCTTAAATGGCTGCTAAGTCTTCCCCCTTACTCTATTACTCCATTTGCTAATCTAGTTAATATGTTTAATAGCCAATTCTCATGTAGTAGAAAATTTGAACGATTAACTAGTGATCTATATAGGGTAACACAAGGTCAAAATGAATCACTTAGAGATTATATCACTGGATTTAGTAAAGAATCCTTAGAAATCCCTAACTTAGATATTGCTACAGCTCTAGAAGCCTTTAAAATGGGTTTGCTTAGGGATTCAATGTTCTATGATGATCTTGTCATGACCCCTTGCAGGAACTTAGATGAAAAAAGAAACAGGGCCCTTAGGTTCATCCGTTTAGAGGATGACAAAAGGATCCATGAGAGATTGTCAGGATCCTCAAAGCAAGACAAATAAGGATCCTATCTCAAGGATAACTGATCCAAGCAATACTCCAAGCATGACAACCAGAGTGTGCATGTTGTGGAACAAGAGGAAGATGATCAGGATTATCCTCCTATTTCTGAATATTGTTTTTCTGCTGATAATAATGAACTAATCCTTTCTATGCAGAGTTTAGGTGACAAGATTAGGTGGCCAAGGAAGAATGACAAACCGCCTACCACCAAAGACGAATCGAAATGGTGTGCTTACCATGGGGATTCTGGTCATCTCACAGATGAGTGCATAGCATTAAGGAAGGAGATAGGTTATCTTTTGAGCAAAGGATACTTGAAGGAATTGCTCGGAAGGAAAAAGTCAAGGATCAAGTATCCTGAGAAAGTTCCTGAAAAAGCTCCTCCTCCACCATCCGATGCTCAAATCATCCATTTCATCTCCGGAGGTTCTCAGCAGCTAAGAGACGTGCAAAGGAAACAAAGATGGAGAATGGGGGCAAACCTGTTCGGACCTCCATCCTTACCCAGCAGAAAGTGATATCATATGATGAGGATAACTATGCGGACATTCAGGATCCTCATCACGACGGTGTAGTTATTACATTATTTATATCTAACCATTTTGTTCGCAGGATTCTCATTGACGGGAAAAGCTCAGTGAACATAATCCAGTTGGATGTCCTCAATAGAATGGACATCCTTGAATCCGATATTGTCCAAAGATCATCTGTCCTTGTGGGATTCAGTGGAGAGACAAAGATTACATTGGGGGACACCAAACTTCCTATCTATATAGAGGGAGTGAATTCTGTTAAAAAATTCTATGTTATTGATTGCTTATCTTGCTGTAATGTTATCTTTGGCAGGCCATGGATACACGATATGAAGGCAATCCCTCTCAACATATCATCAATGTGTCAAGGTCCCAACTCTATGAGATATGGTGAAGATAGAAAGTGATCAGCAGGAGGCAAAGAACTGTTACACTTCTTCAATGAAGCCAGCCTCCAAGGAGCAAGACATCATGGAGGCAAGAGAGCAAGATGTCAAGGATATTATGTTGAACCCAGAGGATCCTGAATCCAAAATTTTTATAGGATCTTGGATCCTAGACAGTATTAAGCAGGATTTAGTATCCTTCTTGGAAAGAAGAAAATCTACCTTCGCTTGGAAACATGAAGATATGACAGGAGAAAGTTTGCACTTGAAAGGAATGCCATTATCCAAGAAGAGGTAGACAAATTGCTCAAGGCCAGTTTGAGTGGACTGATAAGCATGAAGCTGCACTTAAGGTTCTTAAGGATTATCTATCCTCAGCACCAGCCCTGATGAAACCAGAAAATGGAGAATCGTTATCCTTATACTTAGCTATTTCAGCTAAAGCAGTAAGTGTGATCCTAGTTAAGGATCATGAAGGCTCTCAACATCCGGTATACTATGTAAGTAATATTCTACTTGATGCTGAGGCCAGGTACTCTCATTTAGAGAAATTAATTCTTGATTTAATTATGGCTTCTGCTAAACATAGACATTATTTAGAAACTCATACCATTATTGTGAAAACTAACCTTGCTATCAAGAATGTTCTCAGGAAACTTCAAATGTCAGGTAGAATGGCAAAATGGGCAATCAAGTCCCAAGCTTTACTTGACTTTGTGGCTGATTTCAGTAGTGATCTACAAAGGGAAGCTGAATTAAAAGTTCAACAACTTGAGAAGACCAAGGATCCTTAGACACTCTTCACGGATGGAGCTTCAAATGTTAAAGGAACTTGACAAGGCACACTACCAAAATCGCCACAGGGGGACATTATACCCCAATCCACTGCATGGAATTCCAAACCACTAATCATGAGTCAGGAAACTGGCAGATTCTTTTGCTTTTTTCAGTCTACCACAGGTACCCAGGGAAGAAAATGCAGAAGCTGACGCTTTAACTAACCTTGGATCATTCCTAAAGATGCCAGAAGATGTGAAAAATACTCATCACCCATGTTTTAACTCCTGCAATTGAGGATCATGTAGCCATGGAGATAGTGGAGGATTCTGCAATCATACCTGGTGATCCTGCACAGTCGAATTCAGGATCTTGGATCCTTCCAATCCTAAGATATATACAACATGGAGAGATCCCTACAGGACAAAATCCTAAAGCTTTCAAAGTCAAGGAGACTGTGGAAACTACACTGGAGGCAGAGCACTATTCTCAAGGATTCTTAGAACAACATACTATAGGCCTACCACGAAGAAGGATGTTGTGGATTATGCAAAGAAGTGTGATGCTTGTCAAAGACACAGTACTATTCTACACCAACCAACATAACATCTGCATCCTAAGAAGAAGCTTTTGCTCAAAGTCAGAAAAAAGGAAATGGCCAGTTATCAACAAAGAATGGCTGGAGCATACAACAAGAATGTCAGGATTAGAAGATTTCAAGTTGGTGATTTTGTGCTAAGAAAAGCATTCCAGAACACTACAAATCCTTCTGATGGCAAGCTAGCACCAAAGTGGGAAGACCCAATCTAATTGAAGCTGAATCAGGAAAGGGGGCATATCACTTGTTAACAATGGATGATGATCTCCTACCAAGAGCTTGGAATGCTGTTCATCTCCAAAAATACTTTAAGTAAGAAGGATCAGGGATCCTCAGCGATACCAGTATTCTGATTAAGGATCCAGGATCCTCAAAGGATATATGATTCTACATTTGGTAACACATTACTTTCATTTTCATTTTCATTCATTTTATACTTATTACTTATCATAAGTTAAAGATGTTAATCAGTTAACATCTATTTTCACAAAGTTTAAGCTTTTGCAGAGTTGTTATCATTTTACAGAAGATCAAAGTGGTTGGCCAACTCTCCAAAGTTTTGGGCTTGTCCCCAGTTTGGGCCTGTCCCCAGTTTCGCCAGTAGCGCACGATGATCCTGGTGCAGTTCAAGGCAGTGCGACCAGTACTCGTTTTAGGGGCTGACAATTTCATTGTACTGGCTGTACCCAGGATCCTACGTATAATGGTAGACGTACCATACATCCGTTCCTAAGGTTTCTAACGTTTTCACGTTAGCTAAGGTTTCGGCATTTTCATGTCGCTCAAGTTTGGATAGTCGCCAGTGAGGGCCATACTCCAGTTTACATCCGTTTATATGGGCTTGACCCCAGTTTACATCCGTTTATATGGGCTTGACCCCAGTTTACATCCGTTTATTTGGGCTTGTCCCCAGTTTATTTGGGCTTGTCCCCAGTTTGTTGGGCTTGTCCCCAGTTACTAACTCTTATCTTATATTGGCTTAGTCCCAAGTTGTATCCTATTTCAGGTTTTTGGAGACAAACGACCAAGGATCCTTGATCCTTACCTTCCATTAAGGTTTGTCTTATGGTTATCCTGTTTATAATGATAAAGGTTAGGATCCTAACTTGGATTCTCAGGTATGATCCTTAACTATTTTGATTTTATTCATTATTCATTTGAATAGCCTTTATACTTTGACAACTGAACTTATGATCCTTAAAATATACTACTTTTCGGAACTTTTCAACTATAGGATATTTGATCCTGGATCATATCCTAAAATTCTTAAGCTTAATTTGTTTAACTTTTCTTATTCAAACAAATGTATATCACAACAATTGAAAACTAAAGGATACATAAGGATAGCAACACGGGAGATAGCCAAAAAGTTAAAGTTATTTTATTCACAAAACATTAAACCTTTTAAGGTTGTCAAAATTGCCAACCCACGTTTCTACCAGCAAAACGTGGCCCGTCCACATGGGTTGGCAAAGGGTGTCCATTGTTTACGGGTCTTTGTAGTGCAGAAAATAAAAGACGGAAGGATAACGAGTGGCTTCATCCCCCAAACAGAGGATCCATCCACCACCCATTATCCTGCCTATTGTTCAAGGATCCATGATTCTTCACCCTAGAAACTACTGTCTAAAGTTATACAAGTTTTGACGATAAGGATCCTTGATCCTAGAAGCTTTACTTTTCATAGTTTGCTTATTCAGCAATAATTTACAAGGATATAGAATCCTAACTTGGATTCTCTGGTATGTTATATTCTAACTTTTTCGAAGCTGTAAGTTGTCTCTTATCCTTTTTGGTTAAGGATCATTGATCCACATTTATATGAACACTTCAAGTTTTCTGTTAAAAGTGTAACATTATCATCAGATTTTCAATAACTTTCCAGTTGTTTGGTGGTGATATTTTTGAAAATAGAAAGCATACATGAAAAATAAAAAGGGAAGAAACAACAATAGATGTAGCTAAAAAAGTTTAATGTTATTACCCATTCATTATGTATCAAATCATCTGGCCTGGATTTCACCAGCAAAACCGTGGACCATCCACCCAGGCCGGATAAGGCTATCTAACAGTTAAAGTGTCTATGCAGAAATTAAAGTGCAGGAAGGTTAATAGCAAACTGTGTAGAAGGATTCATTCTCCACGAATGGAAGGATCTTCTGATCTGTAAAGGCACTTGAGGAGTTATCTCTAACTCTATATTTTGCAATGATCATTATAGCAGGTCTTATCAGTGACGACAGGCAGTGTAACAACTAGTTACCAGCAGCAACGGCTAGTCCGCTTCTGACGGAAATATGACAGCTGTGAATCCTTATCACAACTGCCATATTGGGGGCAATTGTTAGGGCATGAATTTTATGCTAAGGATCATCTATCCTGAGTCTGGGCATGGATCACGGCTCCTTAATGGATGATCCAGAGTCTGAGGATCCAGAGTCTGAGGATGCAGAGTCTGAGGATCACGAGTCTGAGGATCACGCGTCTGAGGATCACGAGTCTGAGGATCAGGATCCTTAACAGAACTTATGTTTTGCACGTTTTTAATGTGTAAATGCAGGTAATGGACGTAGTGGACCACTTCTTTGCTGGAATCTCGTGCAATATGCTTTTAGGCACGTGCATATTGAAGAGATAACCGTTAGTGGTGGTCATGGGTGACTTCCACCTTTTTCGGGAAGTTAGTTAGTTGTTTTTTCTTATCTTTTTAAGGGGAAACAAGCTCATTAGAGGCATAAGTCGTGCACACCACAGAAAATACACATAATACACGAATTCTCTGCAAACACTTAGCGAAAACACACACTTACACTAGAAATTCATTGTATTGAGCTTGTTTTCTTCCGAAGTTGTACAAGGATCACTACTGTTTTTGCAATATAGTTGGTGATCGGTAGTTTCCATCACCCGAGGTTTTTTATGCCGGAGATCTTCTAAAGATCAAGGGCTTTTTCCTCGTATAAATCTCGGTGTTCATCGTTGATTTCATATACTTGTTGTTCATACAATTAACCAAGCATCATACCTCACAAAATCAGATTTGGTTGCATTATCCTTGTGTGATTTTTGACCAAAACAATACTCATGCATCATACTTTATTACTGTCACTCCATTTAGTGCACACAAACAATAGTGACAAACTTGATGCACGAAAGCACAGTTAGCACAGCGAGCGGATAACCCAGTAAACATGCTGACATTACCAGCACCAAAATAGACATTGTTCTGAGGCCAGTATGAGCCGGGAGTAGATTACTACACTAGTAGGGAGTGTAGGGAGGTGAGGACCATAAAACTGTGTCACTAGGTGATAGCTATAGTGACCGGAAGTGCCTAAAAAAATACTTTAACTGCAAAATTCTGCACTCTTAAATAAAATTCAGCATTTAATAATGCTAGTAAAGTGCAAAAACTTGGCAAACAAGTCCTAGACACTTTCCAAAGTGTAGGGAATTAAAGGTGACACTAAAAGTATTATAAAAGACACATTACGGGTTAATTAAGCACTTTAACGGAACGACACCCAACCGAACAACCAGACATAAATCGGAACACAAAAATATTGTCAAACATGTTGTTTTTATTTTTCTAAGCTAGTTAGGGTCCCCGAACACCCTTTATATCACACAACACACTTTAATATTCTAACTAAACATACTAATCCCAACTAGATAAGTAACTAGTTCATTACAAACCAACCCCTACCCCCCCCCTTCTCTACGGTTTCATGTGGGGTGGACACCCCCACATTTCTTTTGAATATTTTATTAATGATGTTGGTTATCTAGTAGACACATTATATGTTGGTTAAATGAGGAGTTGGTCCATAAATAAGCATAGGATGTTGGTGCATTCATTTGTCGTCTTCGTCTTATATCGAGTCTGGGTTGAATTGCGGTTCTGAGCAAGTGTGATAGCTTAAACATGTCTGATAGCTTGAGACGTCTGTTAGCTTGAACTGTGTATGTGTCATTTCAAGCTGTCTAGCATGTAGTATATATATAGGTCATGTGTTGTCATTTGAAGGTGACAGACCAGAAAGTATAGATTCCATACCGAGGTGCTGCCGGTGTGAAGACTGATTGTAATTGCTATTATATCAATCAAATCAGTGTTTAAAGTGATAACCAAGCTGTTTCATAGTCAGTTTCTTATTTCCGCATCTGAAACTGATAAAATCTCTTCTGAACGACTTGTTTGGGTCACAAACCGATCCTACAAGTGGTATCAGAGCTCAGGAGGAAGAGATCTTGCCTAAACAGCTTGTTTTCGTCACTTTTTCTGTTTTCTACACCATTCTTTTCAAATTTGAAAAATTTTCACGGTTAAAAACGGGTCAAACTTTCACATATTGTGTGTAATCATGTATTAACAAATCCTGGAAAGTTTCAGCATTAAAATCGAACTAAAACTTGATAAAATCGGTCTGCTCGCTTGAAATTGGTTCGTGTTTGCTGACATCATCAACTGTTCAAGCTAATATAACGTCGTGTGTCAGCTTGAAACTGGTATCTAGCTTGAAAATTCACCGTGGTCGCTTGAAATTGACTGGTCGCTTGAAAATACAACCTTGTCCGCTTGAAACTGACAGCTCGCTTGAAAATACGTCTGACCGCTTGAAGCACTCGCTTGAAAAATCATTGACCGCTTGAAAAGTACATCGTGTTGAGTGTAACGTTACTCAAGATTGTCAGTTTGCATGTGAAACCTTGTCGACAAATTTAAAAGTTTTCTATTTCATGTGAAAATCAGATTCATCGGTCCAATGGGAATTGAGTAGATGTCGGCCACTTTAACATAAAGGTTTCTTGATTCTAAGATTGCATATAATCGGCGGCCCAATCGGATTTAATGCAAACTTGACGTTGTTGGTTATTGTTTGCAACTCCTGTGTTGATATTTCGATTCATGTGAATGTCCAGTAAAGGCCCAATGAGATATTGTTCAACGTGAAGGCCCAATCATATTATCTTGATACTTTGAAAGGTGTCAGCTTAGTGGGATTGAGATTTGTCTGACATGTGATCATCATCGGCCTATGTATTGATATTTGAGTTGTGTGATTTGAAATTGTTGGTCAAAGTGAACACATAAATCGATTTAACAAAATTCATGTGACTCCATTTATTGCGGTCCAATCAAATGAATTTGTTGCATCCCATGTGACTTGGATTGTTGTCAGATTCACTAAATTCATTAGTCTATTGCATGTGATACCGAGTTCGTTTGGAAAGCTGAATTTGTGAAATTGTTTATCGAAAACATGGATTTTGAAGAAGTGTTGGCATATGTGCATCATGAATCTCATCAGTATATTTCGATAAAGAAAGAAAAAGAAACAGTCTCAGCAAAAGAAGTTGTTGAAAAAGTTCCGGTTTTTGATCATTCGTCTGATGAAGAGGGTGACAAGTATGAAGAAGAAATCCAAAGACTTGAAAATCTTAAACAACAACTTCCATCTGATCAACGTAGTGGAAAGTTATTTTATGCCGATAAAATTGAAAAATTGAAAGAAAAACAAGATGAAAAAAGAAAGAATCAAAAAGCAGTTATTGTTAAAGAAGAGATCAGAGCTGAGAAAGAAGTAAAAGCAACAACCGCTGAAGAACAAATCAAATCTAGTGAAAAAAAGCAGGTTGAACAAATTCCAGCTGTCAAGATTGAGAAAGAAGAATCTGAAAAACCTGTATCTATGAATCCTGAACCAGTATTAAAGAAAAAGGTTGTAGAAGACGCACCTATCTTTGATCATTCATCAGAAGAAGAGTGTAAGGATGAAAGTGTTCATGAGGAGAAGAAACAGGTTGAAAATATTTTAGCTTTGAAGGTTGAGACGAAAGCTGACGAGAAACAGATTCCTGGGAAATGTTTAAACTGTGAAAAATCTGAGACAGACAATACTAAACTCTTGAAGAATGTAGAGAGTTTGTCATTAGAAAACGAAAATTTTAAAAAATCAGAAAATGTTTTGAAAAATCAAATACACAATTTGGAAAATGAAAAAGTAAAGATTGAATAAGATTTTCAAAGTCAAATAAAAATTTTAGAAGATGAGAGAGATGTGTTTGGTAAAAACAATCTTGAAAAACAAATTGCAATCAATTCTCATATGGAAAAGATTATTCGACTTGAAAAGGAAGCTGAATGTGCTCAAAAGAAAATCAAGGAATGGGAAGAAAAGTTGAAGGTGTTTGTGAATACTTCAACTATTCCTTGTCCAAAACCTATTAATTCAGTTCCAATAAGTGACGATGTCACAAACTATGATAAAGTCATAGTTGAAGATTGTGATGAGAAATCTGATGATGAAAATGAAAAAATGAAGAAAAAGAATTTATTTTTGAAGTTAAAAGAAAAGTTTCAAGAAACTGTTCCACAATCAACTGAAAAGGGAGAATGCTCTAAGCAAAAACCTTTGAAGAAGAAAGTGGAACAAAAACAAAAAGAGAAAATTTTGAAAAATGTTCAAAAAGAAAATAAAAGTTCATCAGATCAATCATCCAATCGCAATCAAAAAATACAAAAAGTAAAAAATGAAAATTCAAAAATTGTTGGTAATGAGTGGTGCAGGTCGGATCACAGAGCTCAAAGGCCAAATCTAGCAAACAAGAGGAGGAAAGATTATCACCAAGCCAAACAGTGCTTTAATCTAAATGTTTGGACTGAAAATGGTGATTGGTACGATAACAGAGTGTGTTACAGATGCGGATATCAAGGACACATTACTGTTAACTGCCAGAGTTGTAGGTTTGAGTCAAGGAGATGCTTTAACTGCAACATCATTGGCCATATTGCTAGAGATTGCTCAATGAGATCAATTAGAAGATCGAGGGCTGAATCTCAGAAGCAGGTGAAGAAACCAGTCAATGTCAAGCCCAAAGAACAGAATGTTCAAGAACCTAAAGTTCAAGAAAAGAAAGTGAAGCTTTCACAGGGGCAAAAAGACAGACTGAGGAAGATGAGGAAGAAAGTGAGAGAGTATCTAGAAAGGATTTTGTCCTCGGATACAACTGGTAAAACAGATAAAAGTTCTGATAAATCGTCTTGCTCGCCAAAGAATGACAAATCAAGCAAAACGAATTCATCAGATACAAATCTGAGGACGAAAGAGGGAAAGAAGAAGAAGAAAGTTTGTGGCAATGATTCTGTTTCTTTGGATACAAAGGAGCCACATGTCGGCGATGAATCTGACTTTTCAAAGTCAGATAAGCCACATTCAGGCAATGATTCTGGTATGGTAAAACCAGAAGAGCCTTGTGTTGAGGTAAAAGTTGAGAATTCTGGTTTAACAATGGATGATGCAAATTTTCCACCATTGTTGAGCAAGAATTCGAAATCACCCAAGGACCGTCAGGCTTGGGTGAATCTGTTTAAATAGAAAAACCTGACTTGCCGGAACTCCCAGGTTGGTAAGTGTGGAGTAGGAATCGGCACTTTGAGAATTCAACCAACAAATGATGTTTGGTTGAAAATGCTTGATTGGATTGATCTTACAAGTGGTAAATCAGGGACATTAAGTTGTATCTGATTTCCTACAAGTGGTTAAAAAAAAACAAAAACAATGTGATGAACCAAACTCTTAACCTACAAATGGTTTTACAAAATCAACAAAACTAATTTTCCGGAAAAACCATTTTGATTAAAATAAACTTAAGTGTTTTGAAATCATTATGGGAAAATAGTTTGTTGTCAGGGAGAGTTCTGATTGTTCAAGCCAAGTGAATGGAGAATTGAAGTAATTCTCATCATGTTGTCAGTTTATCTTGTACAGTTGTTTTCAAATTTTCCCAGAAAATCAAAATTGAAACATATTTTGATTTTAGGGGGAGTAAAAATTTAAAAAAAAAATTAAAAAAATTGAAAATGCCAAAAAAACATTGAAAATGAAAAAATGAGTTTTGTTGTGAAAAAGAGGAAATGATAGTAGATCAGTTAGACTGTCACAGCATGCTAAAGAAATGGAGAGATAAAATGTGATAAACGATCTTACTAAAGATGCGACGGTAGGCTTAGCTAGACTAGTAGATTTGCGATAACGATACAAACTTAAATGAAAAAGCCTAGTTCTAGTGGTAAACATGGTCGAAAGCATAGTACTTAGTTTTGTCCTTCTTGACTGTGTGCCTACTCAGTAATCGCTGATTGTCGAAAGACATAAAACTGGTTAAGTCACAACTTTGCTGAAAAGTCACTGTGATTGTGCATTTCATTTTGCAAAAATTTAAACTTGTTTTATTTCTTTATTTTGTTTAAGCATCGGACATCCTCTGCGTATACGTGAGTATCGACCTGGATGTTGTTGCCTAAATGTTCTGCTTTATTTTCTTTGGTGTTTCGTTTAAGCTTTGGACCTCCTCTGCGTATACGGAAGTATCGAACTGGTGGTTAAAGCCTAAACAATTTCAACTTGTTTTATTTTTCTTATTTTGTTTAAACATTGGACTTTCTCTGCGTATCGAAAGATCGACCTGATTGTTAATGTTTAAACATTTTGAGTTGTTTTCGCACAAATCACAGTTGATAAAGTTTAAAGGCATTACTTGAGCTAGTGTATTGCATGATGAGGGGATATGCTGAGATCGTGGGGTCCATAAGAATTTAGTGCAATATTAATATACCTTAACGTATCGGTAAGCATTTCGAAAGTTTTTAGAATGAGCTTAAGTGGACAACAATATCGTCAATCTACGTGAATCGTTTAGAACTTAAAATGATTAAAGCTTAACGGTGCTAGTGATTAGTCACATAAACTGATATGATCCTCTTACACAAACTTACAAAAATATTGTTTATAAATATTTCATTTCTGCATTTAAATTCTGTTCTTGCATTTATATTTCATATTTTGAAAAATTCAAAAAGAGTTTCGACAACTGATGTTGATGAGCTGATTTTCAAAATTTCAAGTGCTGAACATGATGAACAGGTTTAGGAGTGTGAGTTTAACAGAAGAAATTTGTTTTGAGAAAGAAAGTTTGATTAGTTAATCAAGATCATTAATCTGAACTTGATGTAACTATTACTAGTAAGTTTTTCTTATTGATTTAAGTGAAAACTTATGTGGTGGTGAGAAAATTTGTGCAAGAGATGAACGGAACAGATTTAAAGCCAGGATGTAATCTCAAGGTGATAGCTAATTCCAGACGGCGATCCCATCTTGATGAGAGGGGGAGTCTGATGAGGTTAGAGCCAAAGAGAAGATCCAGGTATATGCTAATAAAGAAAAGAGACTGATAAAGACTGAAGATGAAAGACTCGACACTTAAGACTCGTCAACATCTGAGGGGGAGTCTGTTGGTGCATTCATCTGTCGTCTTCGTCTTATATCGAGTCTGGGTTGAATTACGGTTCTGAGCAAGTGTGATAGCTTGAACATGTCTGATAGCTTGAGATGTCTGTTAGCTTGAACTGTGTATGTGTCATTTCAAGCTGTCTAGCATGTAGTATATATATAGGTCATGTGTTGTCATTTGAAGGTGACAGACCAGAAAGTATAGATTCCATACTGAGGTGCTGCCGGTGTGAAGACTGATTGTAATTGCTATTATATCAATCAAATCAATGTTTAAAGTGATAACCAAGCTATTACATAGTCAGTTTCTTATTTTCCGCATCTGAAATTGATAAAATCTCTTCTGAACGACTCGTTTGGGTTACAAACCGATCCTACATAGGAGTTAACCACTCTCTCACTTCACAAACTCAACAAACTCAACTTTCTCCTTCCTTCTTCCCTTACTTTCGGCAGCCACCACTAACCACCATAGCACCACCATCAAGCCACTTTCTAGCCATTTTCCATACATACAAAGGTGCAAGAGGTTCAACAAGCAAGCTTGGTGTGTTCGGAAGCTCAAGGACCGCTCTTATTTTCTTTTAACCACCACTTTTACGCCTTGTTTCTTCCCTAGCCTTGTGCTAGTAGTAAGTGCTTCTAATCATCATCTTGATCTTGTTTTTGGTGGTTAATAGATGATTTAATGGTAAAATATTAAGAACTCTAAAGAACATCATCAAAGTCTTGAAGTTTAAACTAACTAGAGAAGATATATGGTTAAATGATGTTGAAATCATAATAAATCTGAAATAAACAAACCATAATCTGCTGTAACAGACTTATGATCTGATTTTAAATCGTTATTAGAATAAATGGCGATCGTATGTGTGCGTTTTAGTAACATTTAACCTTTAAACAACATGCTGATTTGCACTTTCAGCCGACTTTAACTGGCTGTAAACAGGTCATAACTTAACAAAAACTTGATTTTCTTGAGTCTATAACGTGTTATTATGAAATACGGTTCTAATGGCACTGGAATTATAATTTTTGGATTTCGATTACTATTTTTAAATGTCGTTTTCTAACAGCAACTAAAGCTGCATTTTCACTGCTGAAAATAGGTGTTATGTTTTTCATCATAACTTGAAATCGGTGAAGGATTGGGTCATGAAGTTTGTACTGTATATGACCACCGATGTATTTGTAATTCTCCCACTGGAATTTCGTAAATCGGACGTACGAGGAATTTTAAATAAATTATTCCGTGGACTGCAGTCAGAAAAAGATGAATCTGAATGCAGTCCGGAAAATGATTTTCTATAAAATATTGGTGATGATTTGGACCTTGATATTTTTAGAAAAGAATTTTTGGAACCTTTAAGACACTCTGTAAAAATTTAGGAATTTTTGGAATAAGGTAACTATTTTATTAAAATACCCGAAAACAGCCCAGTTTTGTATATTAAAACTGAAACAATATAAGTAGTATTTTGCATGCCTAAATGTCGGGTTGGTTATTTAAAAGCGATCTAACGTGATATATGCTAAAGAAAATGATACGCTAGTAAGCGTGGACGCCTCCATTTACAAAGGAAACTCTGGCGAAATTTTCCTAAAAACCCAACACTTAGACAATATTTTTCTAACAATTATTACAAGTATATTTTACAACTTGTGTTTCAAATATAAATTTCGCCATAAATTTTGTTACAAAATACAAAGTATCGGAGGTTGGTTTTCGCAAATAAAAATAGGTAAATATATAGTTAAAAATATATTTTCCGAGTACATTTAGGAGATATATAATTTTTGAGAAAATATATATTTTCTGGGACAATACATGATTGAACAAAAATAAGTTTATGTATATTTGAGTGAGACTCGAAAATATATTGTTTGAAAGTAATTTATTGAGAATAGATTGGCATATTATTATTTGGGATACTACACCGAGATACGACGCCAATACATGGCAAGTTATACAAACACAAGTATACGAATACTCAAGTATAAGATACTCCCATCCTTGGGAAGATAATGCGAATAACAATACTCGAGAAATATTATTACACGAACATATTGGAAACACTTTAAAACGTAACTCAAAGGCATTAATCAATACTAAGCCAAGGCACGACCCGTTTGTCTAACAGACCATAGTACGCATGTAGGTAGTCGTGCGTTCTAGAGGAGGCTCCGAGTTATATTGGATACGAAGACGCAAAATAGTGAGTTCATGTCCCCCTTTTCTCTTAACTGTTTTCAGTTTTATACTTCGGGGGTGAAATACATGTTACATACTGCTACAGACAATTTCAAATGGTATGGTCAGCTAAGGAAGGAATTGTTAGATTATGTGATTGGATAGGTGAAGTTTTAAGACCATTAGTCCTCGTAGTACGATCGAGGGATACAAGTGATAGGTCTATTTGAGCTTAACAAACCCCACCCATGCGCCCGCTGGTTGGACCATGAGGTGACCTTGTCTCAACACCACCCATGCGCCCGCGGGTTGGACCATGTGGTGAATACATCTTAACCTCACCCATGCGCCCGCAGGTTGGACCATACGGTGATTACATTCTAACACCACCCATGCGCCCACAGGTTGGACCATGTGGTGACTAGGTCCTATCCCCTCCCATGCGCCCGCAGGTTGGACCATGTGGATACACATTAAATGATATGTTTCCTTATTTGCTTTCATACCAGAGTTTACAAAACATTCATACTTACAATGATTATAAAGGTTTATTTGCGCGCACATACTAAACACATGAACTCGCTCAACTTTATGTTGACTTTTCAAACTACAAGTATTTCAAGGAATTAGCGGATCTGGCAAAGTATGCATAAGTCAAGCTGCGTTGAATAAGATGTCATCCAGGGCAATAGGTTTAGGAGGTGTAACCCTTACCTGGACAGGTTGCATGTCATAAACCTCGTTTTATTAAAGATCTTTTGTTGTGTCTTATGAACGCGTTTTAGACAAGTACGGTTTGTAAAAATTATTTTAAGTATCGACTTTTCCAAACACTGATGTTGTAGTATTTTAAAACCTAATGAATGGATGAACGTCTTGTATTTTTATCATATAGCATTGTTATGATTGTTGCTATGGTATTAAGAAGTCACGCCAAATAAACCCACGCTTCCTCAAAAGTCAGGGTGTGACACAATCTGTTTCGCTCAGTGCCGCGCCCCGATGTTTCCGCCGTCGGTTGGGGTGTGACATGGGGAGCTTGCTGAACTTGGTTGATCTGACGGCAGTAAGGAGTGGTGTGGCCATAACGGTTGCAGGAGGTACAGTGGCGACATGCATAGTTAGCAGGGTGATGATAGTCACAAGTGTTGCATTTGGGATGAATCCTAGTGTACGGCTTCTTGGTGTTCTCAAGGGGAGCAGGGTTTGAATTTGCAGCAGATACAATCGCTTTGCAGCCAGAATTTTGAGACTTTCATTTCTTGTTCTTGCTGCCACTTGATTGTTGGGTGATCTGGTTAGCTGGTTTCGAGGGGCCAGGTGTGCCAAACTGTTTATCACGAACACCGTTGTTGTTCAGACTAGCAGCTAGCCGGTAAACTTCTTCGATGGAATCTAGTTGAGCTGCTTCAATGGAGTCACGCATGGCAGAGGGTAACCCATGAATGTACTTCATGATCATGCATTTGGGAGTAGAAACCAGATGTGGCACGATTATGCTGAGTTGCTTGAAACGGGTAGTATAGGCCAGATTGTCATCACCAACTTGTTTCAGATGCCAAAATTCGACCTCGAGCTTTTGCTGCTCATGCGGAGGGCATAATTCAAGCATCATCAGTTCCCTAACCTCAGCCCATGGTAAAGCATAGGCTTCATCATTGGAGCGGATGTTCCTCTCATTGGTCCACCATTCCAGAGCTCTGCCTTGAAAAACACCAGTCGCACTCCTAGTCTTGAGATGTTCAGGGCACTCACTGTTGATGAAAGTAACTTCAATGCTGTCGAACCTTTCCAGCATTGTTGTGACCACATCACTGCCCGTGAAGGGCTTAGGGTTGCAGGAGACAAAGTGCTTGTAACTGAAGCTCACAGGCTTAGGTTGGACCGCTTTCGAGTCAACAGAGGAGGGAGGAGTGTTTGAACCCTGAAATTCAGTGACAATCTTGGGGACAATTCGTGTGATCTGATCGGCCATGAAAGACATCATCTTTTTCTGTGTGTTGGCCTTAGACCTCTTGTGAGGGTTGGTAAGTCAACTAGATGACATCTAGAGATTCAAACAAAGAACCGGGTGAGACTCGATCATAATGTTTTTGTTAAATTGATTCGTATTACTAAGTACATCACATAGCTCATCAATGTTTCAAATAGTATCACATGGTATATATGTTTCACATAGCCTAACAAGTTTTTACATTGTATCACATAGATAACGAAAGCGTCATAAATTTAATTTGTTCACGAAAGATTATTATTGTTTTAGATTGCGAAGGTACGTGCGAAGTGTGCAATGATTTCAAAACGAGCGAGGTAATAAGCATAAAACCACATATAAATCAAGATAGCATAAAAGAGAGGCTCATTAAACACAGGATTGTTTCGGGTAGAGAAACGTCGACTATTCCAAGGTGGTCGAGAATCCCTTTGGGTTAAGAAAACGTGCTTTGGCCTATTAGACAAATACTTTAACGGTATATGTCCTTCCAGTTACTACACGTCCTTAATCGATTGGACAACTCGAAACCTTGGCGAGATTGAAAATCAAAGAGTGGGACTAGTTATCAAGATGCGAGTTTCACCTCTAACTTGGTAACATCGTACCCTAATGTGGTTGGTATTTATCAAAAGATAAGACCTACTAGAATATGAAATGGAAATTTCCCCTTCAAGATTTGGATATCACTCCTAACTTGAGGGTAGATTTCGTGCAAAAATACAAATATAGTTGAATGAAAGTCGTCATCAAAGGCAGGAATCACCCATATTCTGATGAGTCATCTCGATTGTGTTACAAGAGTGTCTTCAAAGAATCCAAGTGTGTATTATGTTAGCCTTAGGAAAGGCATGCATATTAAAAGACCAAAGAGAATAGATAGAAGCAATTAAGAGAGAATGCAAGTAGTTTTAAGGAACACATAGTGAGATTGTTCCTAAACTATAGACTAGGTAAAAACAATCCTACTTTTCCTAATTCCGTATAGTTATGGCTCTGATACCAATCTGTCACACCCCAACCAATGGCGGAAACATCGCGGCGTGATGAACAAATCGCTCAAAGTGTCATAACGCTACTTGTTTCATTATAGATTAATCAAAATTTCATAACATGATCTAAATTGTCATACAACCATAGCATAGTCAAAAGATTTCATCAAACATCACCAAAATTCAAACATTGTTCAAAATATTGTTTTCTAAGGAGTGTATCTAGAGTCACCCTAGCTTGATTCTTCATCGCTCAACCTTATCAACCTGCAACATATATTAAAATAAAATCAACAATAATGTTGTTGAGTATACAAGGTTAATACATAGCATAATTAGTTTAAAATGTGTAACTACTCATATCCACATGAAAAACATATAACAAGTTTCAACATGCTAGCTAACGTAATCAATATGTTAACCCAAGTTTCCAACGCATTAAGTGTGCATTTCCTACTTCGTCGCCACGAAGAGGAGGTAAAAGAATCAAACTTAACAATACCCCAAGTCTCAAGGGCGGTGCATTACCCCTATAGCGCTATAATTGTCAAGGTAGGCTAAACACAAGATTTAAAAGTTCACATAGCATAAAAGACTCACAAGTATCACAAGTATCATGTTTTCATGTTAGGATGGATAGAGTGTGATTATAAACAAGTTTCAAGTGTCGTGTGTTTAAATATAGAATACATGTTGCATTCCAAAGTGTTTAAAGCAAAAAGGGATCGAGTATACTCACAGTGAGTGCTTAGAACACAGTCTGGTTGGATCGAAGGGAGCGCTGGATCAGCCTGCGTGCAGGAACAAAGCTTGAGTCCACTAAGTGCTGACCCGGTAGAGAACAGAGTGTCCAATAGTGCAAAAACAAGTTAAGTGTTCCACAGACTATCCGGGCGGATGGGTTCCATCCGAACGGATGGTCATTCCGTCGGATGGCCATTCGGTCGGATGACCATTCGAACGGATGGTCATTCGGTAGTCCGTGGTTGTTTGTGAACAGTTAAAGTTTTGACCAAAGTGTTCTTACAAAAGTAAACAACGATTATCATCATGGTCACATCATTCGAGCTGATGGGCATCCGGACGGATGGCCATTCGGGCGAGTGATCTGTAGTTGGGGTTTTGAAAAAATTTCTAAGTAGAAGTTTGATTTAACGGAGACGGTGTGATGACGTGTCAAACAACGGAATACATCAGATCCAGTTTATTCGGCCGGATGGGCTCAGCCCTTTCGGAGAAGCGCGCTGTTTCCGATGAAAATTCATGTTTGACCCGTTAATCGGTCCATCTCTTTGGTGGAATTCAGTTTTAAAACTGGCTCTCGACTAAGGAACGAGTCGAGAGTCTGTTTGAATCCGATTTCTAATGGCACTGGAATCATAATTTTTGGATTTCGTTTACTATTTTTAAATGTCGTTTTCTAACAGCAACTAAAGCTGCATTTTCACTGCTGAAAATAGGTGTTATGTTTTTCGTCATAACTTGAAATCGGTGTAGGATTGGGTCATGAAGTTTGTACTGTATATGACCACCGATGTATTTGTAATTCTCCCACTGGAATTTCGTAAATCGGACGTACGAGGAATTTTAAATAAATTATTCCGTGGACTGCGGTCAGAAAAAGATGAATCTGAATGCAGTCCGGAAAATGATTTTCTATAAAATATTGGTGATGATTTGGACCTCGATATTTTTAGAAAATAATTTTTGGAACGTATAAGACACTCTGTAAAAATTTAGGAATTTTTGGAATAAGGTAACTATTTTATTAAAATACCCGAAAACAGCCCAGTTTTGTATATAAAAACTGAAACAATATAAGTAGTATTTTGCATGCCTAAATGTCGGGTTGGTTATTTAAAAGCGATCTAACGTGATATATGCTAAAGAAAATAATACGCTAGTAAGCATGGACGCCTCCATTTACAAAGGAAACTCTGGCGAAATTTTCCTAAAAACCCAACACTTAGAAAATATTTTTCTAACAATTATTACAAGTATATTTATAACTTGTGTTTCAAATATAAATTTCGCCATAAATTTTGTTACAAAATACAAAGTATCGGAAGTTGGTTTTCGCAAATAAAAATAGGTAAATATATAGTTAAAAATATATTTTCCGAGTACATTTAGGAGATATATAATTTTTGAGAAAATATATATTTTCTGGGACAATACATGATTGAACAAAAATAAGTTTATGTATATTTGAGTGAGACTCGAAAATATGTTGTTTGAAAGTAATTTATTGAGAATAGATTGGCATATTATTATTTGGGATACTACACCGAGATACGACGCCAATACATGGCAAGTTATACAAACACAAGTATACGAATACTCAAGTATAAGATACTCCCATCCTTGGGAAGATAATGCGAATAACAATACTCGAGAAATATTATTACACGAACATATTGGAAACACTTTAAAACGTAACTCAAAGGCATTAATCAATACTAAGCCAAGGCACGACCCGTTTGTCTAACAGACCATAGTACGCATGTAGGTAGTCGTGCGTTCTAGAGGAGGCTCCGAGTTACATTGGATACGAAGACGCAAAACAGTGAGTTCATGTCCCCCTTTTCTCTTAACTGTTTTCAGTTTTATACTTCGGGGGGTGAAATACATGTTACATACTGCTACAGACAATTTCAAATGGTATGGTCAGCTAAGGAAGGAACTGTTAGATTATGTGATTGGATAGGTGAAGTTTTAAGACCATTAGTGCTCGTAGTACGATCGAGGGATACAAGTGATAGGTCTATTTGAGCTTAACAAACCCCACCCATGCGCCCGCTGGTTGGACCATGAGGTGACCTTGTCTCAACACCACCCATGCGCCCGCGGGTTGGACCATGTGGTGAATACATCTTAACCTCACCCATGCGCCCGCAGGTTGGACCATACGGTGATTACATTCTAACACCACCCATGCGCCCACAGGTTGGACCATGTGGTGACTAGGTCCTATCCCCTCCCATGCGCCCGCAGGTTGGACCATGTGGATACACATTAAATGATATGTTTCCTTATTTGCTTTCATACCAGAGTTTACAAAACATTCATACTTACAATGATTATAAAGGTTTATTCGCGCGCACATACTAAACACATGAACTCGCTCAACTTTATATTGACTTTTCAAACTACATGTATTTCAAGGAATTAGCGGATCTGGCAAAGTATGCATAAGTCAAGCTGCGTTGAATAAGATGTCATCCAGGGCAATAGGTTTAGGAGGTGTAACCCTTACCTGGACAGGTTGCATGTCATAAACCTCGTTTTATTAAAGATCTTTTGTTGTGTCTTATGAACGCGTTTTAGACAAGTACGGTTTGTAAAAATTATTTTAAGTATCGACTTTTCCAAACACTGATGTTGTAGTATTTTAAAACCTAATGAATGGATGAACGTCTTGTATTTTTATCATATAGCATTGTTATGATTGTTGCTATGGTATTAAGAAGTCACGCCAAATAAACCCACGCTTCCTCAAAAGTCAGGGTGTGACACAATCTGTTTCGCTCAGTGCCGCGCCCCGATGTTTCCGCCATCGTTTGGGGTGTGACATGGGGAGCTTGCTGAACTTGGTTGATCTGACGGCAGTAATGAGTGGTGTGGCCATAATGGTTGCAGGAGGTACAGTGGCGACATGCATAGTTAGCAGGGTGATGATAGTCACAAGTGTTGCATTTGGGATGAATCCTAGTGTACGGCTTCTTGGTGTTCTCAAGGGGAGCAGGGTTTGAATTTGCAGCAGATACAATCGCTTTGCAGCCAGAATTTTGAGACTTTCATTTCTTGTTCTTGTTGCCACTTGATTGCTGGGTGATCTGGTTAGCTGGTTTCGAGGGTCCAGGTGTGCCAAACTGTTTATCACGAACACCGTTGTTGTTCAGACTAGCAGCTAGTCGGTAAACTTCTTCGATGGAATCTAGTTGAGATGCTTCAATGGAGTCACGCATGGCAGAGGGTAACCCATGAATGTACTTCATGATCATGCATTTGGGAGTAGAAACCAGATGTGGCACGATTATGCTGAGTTGCTTGAAACGGGTAGTATAGGCCAGATTGTCATCACCAACTTGTTTCAGATGCCAAAATTCGTCCTCGAGCTTTTGCTGCTCATGCGGAGGGCATAATTCAAGCATCATCAGTTCCCTAACCTCAGCCCATGGTAAAGCATAGGCTTCATCATTGGAGCGGATGTTCCTCTCATTGGTCCACCATTCCAGAGCTCTGCCTTGAAAAACACCAGTCGCACTCCTAGTCTTGAGATGTTCAGGGCACTCACTGTTGATCAAAAGTAACTTCAATGCTGTCGAACCATTCCAGCATTGTTGTGACCCCATCACTGCCCGTGAAGGGATTAGGGTTGCAGGAGACAAAGTGCTTGTAACTGAAGCTCACAGGCTTAGGTTGGACCGCTTTCGAGTCAACAGAGGAGGGAGGAGTGTTTGAACCCTGAAATTCAGTGACAATCGTGGGGACAATTCGTGCGATCTGATCGGCCATGAAAGACATCATCTTTTTCTGTGTGTTGGCCTTAGACCTCTTGTGAGGGTTGGTAAGTCGACTAGATGACATCTAGAGATTCAAACAAAGAACCGGGTGAGACTCGATCATAATGTTTTTGTTAAATTGATTCGTATTACTAAGTACATCACATAGCTCATCAATGTTTCAAATAGTATCACATGGTATATATGTTTCACATAGCCTAACAAGTTTTTACATTGTATCACATAGATAACGAAAGCGTCATAAATTTAATTTGTTCACGAAAGATTATTATTGTTTTAGATTGCGAAGGTACGTGCGAAGTGTGCAATGATTTCAAAACGAGCGAGGTAATAAGCATAAAACCACATATAAATCAAGATAGCATAAAAGAGAGGCTCATTAAACACAGGATTGTTTCGGGTAGAGAAACGTCGACTATTCCAAGGTGGTCGAGAATCCCTTTGGGTTAAGAAAACGTGCTTTGGCCTATTAGACAAATACTTTAACGGTATATGTCCTTCCAGTTACTACACGTCCTTAATCGATTGGACAACTCGAAACCTTGGCGAGATTGAAAATCAAAGAGTGGGACTAGTTATCAAGATGCGAGTTTCACCTCTAACTTGGTAACATCGTACCCTAATGTGGTTGGTATTTATCAAAAGATAAGACCTACTAGAATATGAAATGGAAATTTCCCCTTCAAGATTTGGATATCACTCCTAACTTGAGGGTAGATTTCGTGCAAAAATACAAATATAGTTGAATGAAAGTCGTCATCAAAGGCAGGAATCACCCCTATTCTGATGAGTCATCTCGATTGTGTTACAAGAGTGTCTTCAAAGAATCCAAGTGTGTATTATGTTAGCCTTAGGAAAGGCATGCATATTAAAAGACCAAAGAGAATAGATAGAAGCAATTAAGAGAGAATGCAAGTAGTTTTAAGGAACACATAGTGAGATTGTTCCTAAACTATAGACTAGGTAAAAACAATCCTACTTTTCCTAATTCCGTATAGTTATGGCTCTGATACCAATCTGTCACACCCCAACCAATGGCGGAAACATCGCGGCGTGATGAACAAATCGCTCAAAGTGTCATAACGCTACTTGTTTCATTATAGATTAATCAAAATTTCATAACATGATCTAAATTGTCATACAACCATAGCATAGTCTAAAGATTTCATCAAACATCACCAAAATTCAAACATTGTTCAAAATATTGTTTTCTAAGGAGTGTATCTAGAGTCACCCTAGCTTGATTCTTCATCGCTCAAACTTATCAACCTGCAACATGTATTAAAATAAAATCAACAATAATGTTGGTGAGTATACAAGTTTAATACATAGCATAATTAGTTTAAAATGTGTAACTACTCATATCCACATGAAAAACATATAACAAGTTTCAACATGCTAGCTAACGTAATCAATATGTTAACCCAAGTTTCCAACGCATTAAGTGTGCATTTCCTACTTCGTCGCCACGAAGAGGAGGTAAAAGAATCAAACTTAACAATACCCCAAGTCTCAAGGGCGGTGCATTACCCCTATAGCGCTATAATTGTCAAGGTAGGCTAAACACAAGATTTAAAAGTTCACATAGCATAAAAGACTCACAAGTATCACAAGTATCATGTTTTCATGTTAGGATGGATAGAGTGTGATTATAAACAAGTTTCAAGTGTCGTGTGTTTAAATATAGAATACATGTTGCATTCCAAAGTGTTTAAAGCAAAAAGGGATCGAGTATACTCACAGTGAGTGCTTAGAACACAGTCTGGTTGGATCGAAGGGAGCGCTGGATCAGCCTGCGTGCAGGAACAAAGCTTGAGTCCACTGAGTGCTGACCCGGTAGAGAACAGAGTGTCCAATAGTGCAAAAACAAGTTAAGTGTTCCACAGACTATCCGAGCGGATGGGTTCCATCCGAACGGATGGTCATTCCGTCGGATGGCCATTCGGTCGGATGACCATTAGAACGGATGGTCATTCGGTAGTCCGTGGTTGTTTGTGAACAGTTAAAGTTTTGACCAAAGTGTTCTTACAAAAGTAAACAACGATTATCATCATGGTCACATCATTCGAGCTGATGGGCATCCGGACGGATGGCCATTCGGGCGAGTGATCTGTAGTTGGAGTTTCGAAAAAATTTCTAAGTAGAAGTTTGATTTAACGGAGACGGTGTGATGACGTGTCAAACAACGGAATACATCAGATCCAGTTTATTCGGCCGGATGGGCTCAGCCCTTTCGGAGAAGCGCGCTGTTTCCGATGAAAATTCATGTTTGACCCGTTAATCGGTCCATCTCTTTGGTGGAATTCAGTTTTAAAACTGGCTCTCGACTAAGGAACGAGTCGAGAGTCTGTTTGAATCCGATTTCACCAATGTTTTGTATAAAAACCGAAGAAAAGCTCGAAATAAGGAGGAAATGTTGAAATTCTACATATGTGAGTTGAAAAGTGTAAAAATCCTTTAGATATGGTATAAAATGTGAAAATCCTCTAGATCTTAGACCAATTCTGACTTATTGGTGCTCTACAACAGTTTGCCTAAGCAAAACGAGTGAAATCCACCTTTGGAAGGTCTAAAATCAGTGTTTTTGAGAAAAAGTTAAAGTGTGTGTGCGATTTTGATGAAGAAGATAGAGTAAAAGTGATTAAAGATTAACATTGAAGAAGATTTAGGTGAAAAAGCTTACAAAATAGCCTTGAATCGAGTCTGGAACTTGGGGGAGAATGAGCAGCGGTGAAAGGTGCAAATGAAGGTTCAAGGCTACTATTTATAGGTGACAACGACAGGTCTATCCTACTGGTAATGTTCGGATGGGTTAAGGCGGTGACGAGTGGCATTGTCCGGATGGTCATCCAGACGGATGGTCATCCGGGCGGATGGCCATTCGGACGAATGGCCATTCAGACGGCCAGTTCACGTTCGTTAGTTTTCCATCTTTGGTTCGTTTGCGAGCGAGGTTAAGTGTTACGTTGCGTATTATTGTGAGTAGCTATTATATGTAGTATTATTTCGAATAGCATAGATAACAAGAGTAGTTTCATGTTTTGACTTCGTGTTATGGTAGTTTCCCGTTCATTAAGTATCAAAGCATAACAAATAGTCAAGAATCTGGATAAACATATCGTTCACACATATATAAGAAGCATCACATAGAGTAATAGTTTACACATAGTTTAACACAATTATGATTAAAATAGTCTCATTTTCATTATGATCGTTCGTCTCGAGTGTACAAGCATAACAGGATTGGAAGTACGATAAGACTTGCTAAGATAACAAAAGCATCGAAACGTTGGGCTGCGTTCGGACCCAGACTAAGACCTACACCCAGAAGTTAGGTTCATTTAACGACAATGGGCCACGTATACCACATGATTCCAGTAGAACTATACGAGTTTATACAATACAAACAATATAATTATATTGTATTAGGGGACACATGTCCACCCTGGTAGGTGGACATGTGTCCCCTAATTATGGCATTTATTAGGTTGTATAGACTACATTATAAACCCGTGTATTACACGCGTTTATACAATATAAACGATATAATTATATAATCTTTAAAATAACTTAATATATTTAACGGCCTATGTTAATTAGTAATGAAACTTTATATAAATGCTTTTCACTGCCGTATGACAATTCACACAACTAACTTGAATTTATCACAAAAACCGACATATGTTAATGAGTAATACAACACTGAAATACTATGATAGCCCATGTACCCATGTATTACACATGTTGAATACTGAAAAACATGTACTACACAAATATATATATATATATATATATATATGAATGAAGGTATGAATTACTTTACATATAATAGTGTATAAATATAATATAAATTTTTATTATAGTGTATCTTTTAAATATAACTTTTATTTAAAATAAGAGTAAAATGCACGGATAGTCCCTGTGGTTTTACAAAATAACACATATAGTCCCCAACTTTTGAAAATTACACCGGTGCTCCCTGTGGTTTGACAGTTTGTTTCTCGGATAGTCCCTGGAGTAGATGTCCGTTAGTTTTCTCCGTTAAGTGGATGTGAAATAACAAAACTACCCATTCATCTTCTCCACTCTATAAAAAACAACCCCACCCACCTTTCTCTCTGATTCCCCCCACCATCAACCACCACCCACCTCCCACCTACAACACAAGTAACCAGCTTCAATCATATAAATAAGATTCTTGATGCTATCAACAATTATCCACTCCACCATCGCCCTTCATTTCCTTTCCCCCCATCTCCAATGAGTTCACCGGAGAAGAAACAATGGGGAGACAAGGTTTCTCACACGGTCTTCTCAGCCTACAACCGTCTCCCCAAGAAAGGAAAACCCCAAGGCCGTGAAGTCACCATTCTCGCCGCGTTTCTCACTTCTTCCTCTTCTGAAGGTCCTCCTCATTTATCTTATTTCATTTCCATTTTATTATCAATTACAACTTGAAGCTGAATTGGTGAATTTGCAGAATTGAAAGTGGTTGCACTAGGGACAGGAACTAATTGTATTGGGCGTTCACGTTTAAGTGTTGGTGGTGATGTTTTGAATGATTCTCATGATGAGATTGTAGCCAGAAGAGCTTTTTTTTAGACTCTGTTTTCTGAATTTATAGCATTTTAATTTGATATTAAGGTTAATACATTGTTACCCATAATATTAGATGATAAAAGATGACAAAATTAGTGATATCTAACTGCTTTTTATCACCGACTCTTGTTCTCATTTTAGAATTCATGCTAATGGGCTGTAGGTGGGTGGTGGTTAATGGTGAGGGGAAACAGAGAGGAAGGTGTGGGGTGGGGGGTTGTTTTATTTTTATAGAGTGAAGAAGATGAAGGGCAATTTTGTCATTTCACATCAACGGAGAAAACTAACGGACATCCACTCCAGGGACTATCATAGTAACAAACTGTCAAACCATAGGGAGCACCGGTGTAATTTTCAAAAGATGGGGACTATAGGTGTTATTTTGCAAAATCACAGGGACTATCCGTGCATTTTACTCTTAAAATAAATCTCTAAGGCCTCAATTTTATTTACAAAATTTATTATTTAAATTGTTATTTTTCTCTTTACCAGTAAAAAGCCAAATTTATTGGTAAAACATAAATTAGATTTGTTATTCTTACTAATAATTGTTATGTGGATTTAATTAATAATTATTTATTATAAAGTTATGATATACGTTAACAGTTTATATATAACTAGAATTGAGACCCGCCGCAATGCGGCGGGGATTCTTTAGTTATAACTAAGTCGACCTAGGACCAGCACGTTATGTTAAACCTGCCAAATGGGAAAAACAAATAGACGATGTAAAAACGTTCACCCATACACGCACGCTGCGTCGTGTTAACTCGCAAAATTTAGAACGAAACGTAAAAACGTTAAACCAAAGACGAACGTTGCGATGTGCCCGAACCCGTTTTGACCCGTTATCCAATCCTACCCACCCGTTTTGCCAACTTTCCCTGAATAAACACAAATACATTACCACTCTGTAACAATATGCAAAACCAACGTATACGAAATTCTAAACTTATACCGGCCTTAATTTGTTATAGATAACTCGCTCGAAAATACCCTAAATCGTTCTTTCTAAAGTCTAAACCTCATAAAAGCATTATACTTTGTACACAACCACTAAAAAAGAATCCGTAAACTAAAAATAACTGACCACTTAACGACCATTAACCTTTTACCTTTTTACCCTCTCCCTTCCATGTAAAAACAGCCAAGAATGATTAAATTAGTATAAAAGTTTTTGTTATAAAATAATATTATGATTATATTGAGTGGCTCCCAATTTTCCCCAAGATTTTCCCCCCTTTACTTTCTCTCATCACACACACACACACACACTCTCTCTCTCTCTCTCTCTCTCATCATCTTCTTCTTCTTCATTCTCTAAACCTAATTGTTATGAAGGTACGGCTAAAATGACACATATGTTACTATGGTTCATTTAGGGAATGAGTTTTTTGTCAAGAATACCAAGCATACTGGTCACTATATTAGTAATCATATTGATTTTTGCATATATAACAAAAATATTGGTACCATATTATATTAATTTTGGTGGAGTAATCGGAGGTTGATCGGTGCTCATGCCGCCTAAGAAAAGGCTTCAAACGGAGGCGAGTATAACCGCCGGAAAAGGTTGTTATTAGTGTTACTGTTTAGTCGGGAAATGTGGGGTTTTGATTTGTGTAAAAAGGAGGAAAATGGTTGGGGTTTAGGGGAGAAAACTTCGATGAGTTGACGGTGGTGGTTTTCCGGGAAGAAAAAAACGGCTGCTGTTCGGTGACGTCTTCATGAGTTGACGGTGGTGGTTTTCCGGGAAGAAAAACGGTTGTTGTTCGGTGACGACGTGAGACACGGGTTTCGTATGTAAATAATGAAAATTGGGATTTTGTCATTTGTTTGCAACTTTGTAAGCCCACATCAAAATCTTTGAAGCATTATTTGGGTAATTCTTCAGGGGTTTATTTTGATTTAAAAAACACATGCTTTCAATGAAGACAAAGCCCTTGAAATGACAAAAGTGGGAGCCCTAAAGCAACTTGGAAAGTCTAACAAAGATGACACTTAAACACAAACACACGACAACCATAAATATGAAGAAAACATTACCTGATGGAGAGAGGTCTCAGATGGGGAGATGGACAACATACTCAGATAGAGAGGGAGATCGAGAGGAATGGTGAGAGAGAAGGAGTAGAAGCAGATACTTTTGATAAAGACAATTGTGATGGGGGAGTGACAAATGGCTATATCTGAACCACAAAAGTCTTTTTAAAAAAAAAAAAAAAACACCCTAAGCTCAACTTACAACACATATATGCACTAATATGTTGCTTCTTTATAAGAATAAAATGAATAAAATCTTTTCGTTATTAAAGTTTAACTTATTATGTTCACAAAAAGGTAAAAGGGAAAATTAATAATATTAAAAGATGATTAAGTTACTTTTTTCTAGTTTATAAAAATTTCTTTAATAGCGTTACAAAGGGATTTTGTTGTGTCTGTAACCATATAGGTGTGTACTAGCCAATGTGGGTTTCGCCCACTTGGTAGAGAAACCCTTTGTCTCTTAGAGAGGAGATCTTATATTCAAACATGAGCAAAATGAGTATTTTAGTATACTTAGTATGAAATATAGTAGTTATAACATTTGTCATTAACAAAGGCATCCCCAAACATTACAGAGAACGTTAATGTTTTATAGTACCATTTTTCATACTTGGTGTGAAATAGAGTAATCATTTACCTGTTAAAAAAGATTAAAATATATTGCATATTTTTTAACTCTATTAAACTAAAAACACGTTTATTTATCACAAATCAATGTAGCTATACAACTTTAATATTCTCTCATCCATAAATTGAAAGGTTTCACTTTGCTATAACTTCAAAACATTAAATTCTCTCCGTCTATAATTTTAAAAAAGAGTTCAATAAATTTTAGTATTTTTGCAAGATATCATCCCGGTCAGTTGCTCTTTTTAGCCTTTATTTATACGTTAGAAAAACTCATACAACAAATTTATATATGATCTCATAAGCTTTTTTGTATTTTAAACTCTTTTATTTTAAGAAGTATTAAAATAATAGGTTTTACCTATAGATCATTTATGTATTTATTTAATTATAAATTAGAATTAGATATTATATAATTAATATATTATTAAAAATTAATAAGATAATATCATATGACATTTATTGAATTTTATAAGATAAAAGAATTTTATAAGATAAAAGAATGTCATGTGGCATTTATAGTATTCTTCTATTATACATATGAATTCTAATTCTTCATAAAGAGTAATAGAATTTTAATAGTATTTTATTAATAGTTTCTTTTCACACTATATAATTCATATATTTCTTTTGTATCTTTTGATATAATATAACATTAGATAAATATATTTTAATAAATATTGTTTGATATTATGCAATGTTATCTATACTATATAATAAAAGAAACCATTTTTGGGACACTTGTCATCATATTAGGCCATGTTTTATAGATAAGTATTATTTTAGTTTAATCTTTTCTAATTAATTATATATAATCCTCCAACTAAATATTATTTAGTTTAATTTCTTATAGATAATTATTATTTATTTTAATCTCCTTCTCATTTATAATATTATTTATTTAACTAATAGAGTAAATTATGATTTTGGCCCCTGTGGTTATATCGCTTTTACTCTTTTAGCCCAAAAAGAATTTTTAACATCTGAACCCCCAAAGTTTTTTTTCTAATCTTTTTGGCCCTTAACGTCTTTTTTCTAACCCTTTTGGCCCCTAACATTTAATGGATGGGGTTAGTGTTAGGGGCCAAAAGGGTTAGAAAAAAGACGTTGGGGGCTCAGATGTTAAAAAATTCTTTTATGGGCTAAAATGGTAAAAATGATATAACCACAGGGGCTAAAATCGTAATTTACTATAACTAATATTATTTATCATTTATACATTTACGGAGTTTTAAATAATGGGTTAAATTTATTGAGACTTCGTTAACAAATTTTGCTACAACAAAATAATATATTTATGTTAATCTAAATTTTTATCTATACTATACTGTATAATAAAACATTAATGTGTGACACATGTCGTTTATTGTAGGTATTTATTTTATGATTTTCTCGCCTCACTTCCAAACTTATCTTATATTAATTAAATAAATAAATGAATGATGAGCTAATATTAAATTTTATCCTACTTTAAATTTCGAATACCATTCTTCTATTTTTCTAATAACCAAAATTGTTAATTGTTAATTTAAAACATTTTAAATAAAATAAATTATTTATCACGAAAACCAAACATTGTATTAATATATTAAATATTTTTATTTTCACTATACAAAATTACATTTACTAACTTTTTTATTATTTGGTATATAAAATTACATTTATTTAACTCGTGTAATAAATGAGGTTTGTTAAAGATGTATTATTTTATTATTTGGTAAACAATATTACATTTATTCAACCCGTGTAATACATGTGGTTTTAAAGATATAATTTTTTTATTTGGTATATAAAACTACATTAAATCAACCCGTACAATATGGTTCTTATATATATAACTTTTTATTATTTAATATATAAAATTATATTTATTCAACCCATACAATAAATGAAGTTTTTAAAGATATAATGTTTTATTATTTAGTATATAAATTTATTTACTCAACCCGTGTAATACACGGGGTTATAACCTAGTATATTATATATCATACAATGTTATCAGAGAAGAAATAAAACACTAATATCACAAAGTGATTACGTGATTAGAATGATATCCGCATCGTAACGAGCAACATCGCTATTGGTACACGTATTTATTTTTATGGATTTCGGTTTCATAATATTTGATTTCTACAACTGTGTTTGAGGTGATAAATAAAATATCTGTACCAGTACCGTGATGATGATCGATATCGTTTGATCTTTAGTGCCGGTACCGATATTCTCTTTTATTATATTAAGTCGATATAAAATACGTGCTAATTTCTATACTGATTGCATGTATCGTACCCATACCAAAAAGAATTGAACCAATATCCATCGAATGCGCGCGGAAACGTACCGCCGCAACTCGCGAAGAAATACCCAGTATTAGATTCATCTCAACACACAGCTAATATTTTATATATTATTAAAAATTAATAAAATATCATATGTCATTTATTGAATTTTATAAGATAAAAGAATTTCATGTGACATTTATAGTATTCTTGTATTAGAATTAGATTCATCATAACACACAGCTGCAGTTCAAGGCATAATCAGGATCGCGTGTTGGAGTTTATGGCGTGCTAGGAATAATGTCATTTTTTCCAATATTCCGGCTAGATTAGAAAGCATTTTAAGTGAGATTAAGGCTACGGGTTTTCTTTGGTTTTCCAATAGATCAAAACATAAAGGGATAGATTGGAGGGAGTGGTGCTCTTTTGTAGATATGTAATCTTGTTTTTGTTTTTGGTCGGCCCGGCTTGGGTCGGCTTTTGTGTTAATGAAGTTTACTTTTAAAAAAAAAACAACACACAGCTAATAAATTATGGATGCATGTGACACAGCCACGTGACAGTTTAATACACCGCACGTCCTGTCTCCTTTGTATATATACAGTGCAAAATATACGTATTGCAAAATGAAAAGGAAAATATATTAAAATAAATGCAGCTTCCTAATTGTTCGACGTGTGGATTACTTTGTGTTCACGTTTATCCATCTTATATAATAAGATAACCACTATGTTAAGGAAATAACGTGTGTGACAAACCCCCTATATATTATTATTATTATTATTATTATTATTATTATTATTATTATTATTATTATTATTATTATTATTATAATAATAAGATGACTACCATGTTAAGGAAATAACGTGTGTCCCAAAATTCTTCCCCTATAAATATTCAAATCTTTGTTTAATTCTCATACCAACCAGATTCACAAAATATCATATTCTCTATAAAAATTGAAGAACGACACCAGAGAAATATGCATCATCACCACCCACCACCGCATCACCACCATCCACCGCATCACCACCACCCTCCTCCTCACCACCATACACCGCCTGCTCCTCACCACCACCACCATACACCGCCTGCTCCTATCCAGCATCACCATTGCCATCCACCACCTCCTACAATTCATCACCATCCACCACCACTAGTGCATCACCAGCATCCACCACCACTAGTGCATCACCACCATCCACCACATCACCACCTCCACCCAGCACCACCACATCCTCACCATCATCACCACAAATGTTGAAGCAGCAGCAGCTGAAGATCTCATGCAGATTAATTCTAGTACTACTTAAGTAATAGTATGTAGTTTTGTTTCTATATATGTTGTACCGTCTTTTGAGGGATTTGAGTGTTGATGTGTATTGATTTATGATGTATCGACTTTGAAATAAAAAATGTAATAGTACATGATTATCATGTATCATGTTTCTAGGTCTGTTCCGCTTGAGGAGAATATTATTAGATAAATGAAGTATTATGTTTTGTAATTTTTATACTTAGTTTGTGTTTGTTACTCTTTTTTTATCTATCTTGGCACCTACGCATATGGTTGCCTAGCATTGTATTGTTGACATATTATTTGAGATATGAAGATCTTCACTCGCCCAGCAAACTCTACTCGTATTTTTAGGATGTAGCGTGCAATTGGCCAATTGCCTCGCATAACTCCCCATAACGGATGTACAATTATATTACATGGTATTCACAATTCAAAACAGGATGTACAATTATATTACGTGGTATTCACAATTCTCAACGTATAAATATGTTCCTCGCAATTCTCAACGTATAAATACGATCCTTTCTTTTATGATTTTCACAATTCTCAACATATAAATATGTTCCTCGCAATTATCAGCGTATAAATATGTTCCTTTCTTAAATGATTTTCATAATTCTCAACATATAAATATGTTCCTCGCAATTCTCAGCGTATAAATATGTTCCGTTTTTAAATGAAACGCGTATAATTACAGTAGTGTGTCAAACATTGCCAAGTCTTTGTATGGTTATTGTATGTTGTATTTAGTTTTGAATCATAAGGTCATAGCATTTCTTCCAAACATGTAGAATACCGTGTCGACATTATTGTTGTATTTGGTTTTGACACACGTTTTATATCAATGTCAAACATTACAAGGTTACTACATTGTTGTAATTAATTTTGATGCACATGTTTATAGTGATGCATCAATCATATAAATATATATGGCAGTGCGTCCAAATCTTAAGAATAGTATGTCAAACATTGCAAGGTTAATGTGTGGTGTTGCAATTGGTATATTTGATCAACTTCACAAATGCTCGCCAAATATTTACAATGTTGCATCTAATTTTGCAAGATAGATATATCGTTGTAATAAGTTTTATGCACAAGTTTCATAACAATGAGCCTTTAAAATATAGGCAAAAGATCAAATACAAATAATCTTAACATACTAAACATACAAATTGAAGGAAAACCCAAAAAGACAAGGTGGCATTTTTGTAATTACCACCAACTATCAAAGTTACAACCAAAAATACCTAAAAAAACACAAATTTTTTTTTTAACATTTTTTATTAAAAAATCGCTACATTTCGTTAGCAAAAAAAAAAAAAAAAGATTTTTTTTTTTTGCTGCTACTAAAAGTAGCGATTTTTTAATAAAAAATGTTAAAAAAATAAAATAAAATAATTTGTGTGTTTTTTTTAGATTTTTTAAAGTTTTTTTGGGGTTTAGTTTTTAGCATTTTAGCTTGGGTGGGGGGGGGGGGGGGGGGTTAGGTTTTTTTTAGGTTTTTGGGGGGTGGGGGGTTAGGTTTTTTTAGGTTTTTGGGGGGTGTGGGGGGGGGGGGGGGGTAGGTTTTTTTTAGGTTTTTGGGGGTGGGGGGGGGGGGTTTAGGTTTTTTTTTTGGGGGGGGGGGGGGGAGTGGTTAGGTTTTTTTAGGTATATTTGTAGAGTAACTTTGATAGTTATTGATAATTACAAAAATGCCACCTTGTCTTTTTGAGTTTTCCTTCAATTTGTATGTTTAGTATGTTAAGATTATTTGTACAAGAACTTTACCCTTAAAATATATTACACCGGCACATCCAACTTGTTAGGCTTAAGACCGTGTGATACTTCATTTTGATAAATCGATATATAATGCCACATCTAACATGTTACGATTAATGTCCAACTTTACAGGTTTGGTTCCTTGTCGTAACTTTGTATAGATTTAGAAACGTGTGTCCAATCCAATAGCTTGAATTTTAGTTTTGACACTCAAATATCTCATGACTTAATTTTCTTAAAGATAAGTACACGAACACAATAACAAATAACACTACTAAAAACAGACCTGTTTCCGACTAAGTTTTAAGTCGGAAATTGGTCGGAAAACGGTGTTTCCGCCTAAATTCCGACAACTTGACGTCTCTCGGAAAAAAGCTAGTCGGGAAAATTTTCCGACAAAAAGGCAGCTTACGTTTTCCGACAAAAATCCGACAAATTTCTATCCACAGTATATACTCTCAGTTTTATCTATTTTTATCTATTTTTCTACTTTTCCGACAATTTTCTGACCAAGAAGAATATTATTTTTTTCATTTATCATGACAGATTTCCGACCACACATTTTAACATTTGTTTTATTTGTTCCGACAAGATTCCGACAAAAAGGTTTCCAACTATTTTCCGACCGAATTGTTCTAATTAAAACATATAATAAAATTTGTTTCAATTAAAACGAATAATAGAAAATGAAAAAAAAATATTTTTCTGCTTAAAATACAAAAAAAAAATCTATAAAAATCTTGATTACAATACTAAATTACTAATGACATACAATTAATGAATTACGTTCACATGTTCTAGTACAAAATACAATACGATTATCAAATTACAACTTTGCCCACAAAATACAACCCTGTCGGCAAATTACAAGTTCACCCTACGACAAAGTTGTTAAATAAAAAGTTCACCCACAAAAGAAAAAAAAGCATAAACAAGACTACGCTAGAGGATTGGCTTGATTACCTTATTATTTCAACAACTCGGCTATTTGTCATTGCATTACTTCTCACTTATTGCACCTCTTCAACTCGGTTATGCAACATTTCCACTCAAGATTGCAAGTTCCGCACCTAAAAAATTGTTTAAACATAGATAATATTAATATTACCATAGACCTGGCAAAATAAACTCAAGCTACTTGTCACACCCTGGCTTTGCGGAAGCGTGGTTAATTTGGTGTGACTTCTTAATACCATAGCTTAACCATAACAAAGCTATATGAAATAAAATCATGCAAGATCATCCATTCGATTAAGTTTTAAAAACCAAATACAATAACATTGTCTTAACGGAAACACACTCTAACGACATAAACATTGTTTAACAAACATAACATAAGCGTAGTTTAAGGCCTGTGACTTGTCCAGGAAAGAGTCACATTCCCCAAACCCGGATGACCTCGTAACTAGTGCAGCGGGAAACGTGTCATACCGCGCCAGATCCTTTAATTTCCTGAAATACATGTAAGTTGAAAAATCAACAATAATGTTGAGCGAGTTCATGTGTAAGTGAGTAAGTAAACCTTTGTGAGTATAAAAATAGTCTTGGTATGTAGCAAATAAGGGAATTGAGATCACCAATGGTTTGCAAGGCCACTGATATATGTGAAGTGCAAATAGGGAGACTCAAACCTAGCAGATTTCGCCACGGCATTAGTATGTGGACAAAGTCACCCCAAGGTCCGTTTCTAGTTTGGCCTGGGGCTGGGCTCGCTACACCCAGATAGATCTACCGCTCCTGTCCCTCGGTCCTGCCATGAGGACTAATGGCCTCATATTGCTCCTATCCACTCACATGATCTAAGTAGTAAACCTCCTTACGCTAACCATACCATGTATAAAGTACTCGTAATCATAGTAACATGTATTTCACCCCCGTAGTTTAGAAAACTGAAAACAGTTAGAGAAAAGGGGGACATGAACTCACCGTGGTGCGTCTCTACCAAGTATGCCTCCAAATCAAACAGCTGTGTGACGACCTACACGTACTAATTCTATTAGACGGACGGCCGTGCCTTAGCTTTATGGTTTAAGTTTTTGGGAAATAGTTAGGCAACTATTTCGTGTTTACATTCTGTATATACTTGGTAGTTATTTTTCCTTCCCAAGAATGGGGGATTTAATACATGTGTGTTCGTATAATTCGGATTACACTATTAAGTCTCACTTAATATATTTTATTCTTAACTCCAAAATATAAATATTCGTCCCAAAAATATTATATTTTAATACATGTGATTTTCCCAAAATAATACTTAGTAATATTATTTTTACTCTAAAAATAATATTTACGTAGTTCACAAAATAATCATAAACACTTATACAAGTGATGTTGTGAAAGAAAAATATATACTAAATATATATATGTATCACGTTTTATTTTGTGAAATCCCACCTCCGATGTTTTGTAAATATAGTCGTGGCGAAACTTATATTTTGAAAACAAGTCAAAATGTATTTCTAACACTTATAGTGAAAATATTTCTAAGTGTTAGGCTTTTGGAAAAATTTCGCCAGAGTTTCCTCTGTAACTGGAGGTGGCCACGCTTTCAAGCGTATCATTTTCTTTTATAAATCAAACCAACCATTTTTATTATTCAATCAAAACAATGTTCAAACCACAAACTAGTCAAAATATATATAAATCGCATAAATGTATGAACTTGTGGTTTATCCAAAAATATGTAGTAAAGATTCTTACTTTTAGTGTATCTTTATATAAATCAATCCGGTTTCGTAAAAACCTCGTTTTTAGAGAAGTTCCGTCTTTACAACTTCTCGTCATCTTTTTCAAAAATAGTTATTTTGTCGAAACTTTGTGTTACACAAGTGTTTACACACTTGCGTGTTCTAAAAACCATTCTTGTTAGTGTAAGATCCGTCTTTAGAAAAACATGATTTCTTGACACTCGGTCCTTTAAAAATACCACCTGTAGATCCGTAGATCTACTAGTTTTAATCACTATTTTACAAGCTAAAACACTTTTACACAAGTTCATGATTCGAGTGTGGTAGAGTTTCATCTTCTAACCCTTGTTATACTTAAACAAGCTTTATGTCATAATCCAAGATCATGACTAAACCGGGTTAAATGATGATCCGAGCTACCACAACATAGATCGGGTCCAAATAATCACACAAATCAAATACTACATGATTTACACAACATATGAGCTATTAACCAACATTTTAGTGTTTTAAGTAGACTTTTGTGCTTCAACTTGCATGTTCATAAATTTTAACCGTCATATATCGTTTTAACCACTTTAGAATAGTTCAAGAAGGTGATTTAAGCAACTTACCACTAGCTCGAGGCTAGGGAAGAATCTAGACGTAAATCGGGTGGATAAAAGCAAGATAAAGAGGTCCTTCGCCTTCCGATTGCACCAAGCTTCTTCGTATGAGATCCTTATCACTTGTAGATGATTGGAATGGCTTGCATGGAATCGGAAATGGATGGATGGGGGGTGGGTGCTCTCGGCCGAAAGTTCAAAGAGAGGGAGAGAGTGTGTGTGAGTTGTGGTGTTAAGTGTGTGATCATGTGTGTTAAGTCATGATCTTATAGACAAATTCTAATGTGTTTAACCAATGGATTTTGTGTCTAATTGATTTTAGACAAGTTAGATTATTATAATCTACAAAGTACAAGGGGTGTCCCCCTCATGGGGACGGTTTCTAAAGGGGGGGGGGGTCTTGGTCCGATTCCAACTAGTTAGCTAGGATATTAGTTAGGTTAAGTAAGTTAGTTAAGTGCTTAACCCGGTTAGTTGTGTGTCGTGTATTATGACGGGTGTTAGGGTATTCAGGGACCCTAACTGGCTCAGAAAAAGATAAATAATGTTATTAACAATATTTTCATATTCCGGGTATAGTCCGGTTGTTCGGTTGGATAGTAATCCGTTAAAGTGCTTAACAAAGCTTTAAAGTGTCGTTAATACCCTTTTTAGTGACACAACTCATTTCTGACACTTTGGAAAGTGTCTAGTAATATTTTTCTCATGTTTTTGGCACTTTATTAGGTAGCTTAATGCTGAATTATTATGTAAAGTGCTGAATTTTTTGTACTTAAAGTACGTTTTAGGCACATCCAGTCATTGTAACTTATTCCTAGAGACGCAGTTCTACAACCCTTGTATCCCTACACTCACCACTAGTGTAGCAAAATATTTCTGGCTCATACAGGCCTTAGAGGCAGTGTCTGCCTGATGCTGGCTCTATCAGCATGTTCAATAGGTTATCCGTTAAAGTGCTACTGTGCTTTTTGTGCATCATGTTTGTCACTAAGGTTCAGCATGTAAATAATGTAGTGACAGCAAGTAAAGTATGATGCAAGTAAGTACATGTATCAGTATTCAAGTAGCAGTTTATTCACAAGTTCAAGCAAGCACAGTAATTAAGCAGTAATTAATTATTAATTAAGTCGTACGGATACCTGGTTTAGTGAGGGTTGTCACACTACTAAATTTATCAATTTGATGGTTTTAGTTTGATCAGTTAAAATTTGACTCATTCCGACCCGAACCTAATTTGGCACGAATCCAGTCCTAACCCGAGCCAAATTTTTTTTTTTTTTTTAAATTTGCCCGTTCCGACCCTAACCCGTTTTGACCTGAATCGTTACCAACAGTTGGTTCAAAAACACGAACACATTGCATAGCGATCTACAAAAAACAAAACTTTAATTTTTTGATTTTTTTTTGTTTTGTTCCATAGTGTGTGCCGGTACATAACCCTGCTTCACCCTTCCCTTCCCTTCCCTCCCCTCCCCCTTTCTTTTATGGTCGGAACTTGGTCGGAAGTTTCTTTTAAATTTCCGACCATTTTTTTGGTCGGAAAATTGTCAAAAAATAGTCGCTAAATCTTGGTTTTTATTTTAGTCGGTTAGTTATTAGAAAATGGTCGGAATTTTCCGACCAAATTTGTTTTGTCGGAAACATTGGTCAGAAATTGTCAGTTCTCTAGTAGTGAATGTGTAAATATAATTACAAACGACAAAAAAATGATATTGCAATTATTTGATAAGATGTTTACAAAACAATTACAAAAAATAACATATCAAATAGACAAATTTAACATAACCAAAATCAAAATATAGAAAAGAAAATCAAACAAAATCATTGTTATCGTCGATTTCTGAAACAAAATCAAACCATAAATTTCACATCATCAAACTATGTGATAATTATAAAAAATCAACCAAAGGGAAATCAAACATGTAAACATATAAATTAGAGTAAACTGCTAAATTCGTCCCTGAGGTTTGACTCAAATTGCTAGATCAGTCCAAAATCAAGTTTTGTTGCTAAAACAGTCCCTGAGCCTAGTTTCTGTTGCTATTTCAGTCCAATAAATTAACACCGTTAGAACCTCCGTTAATGAATGGGTAAAACTGCTAAATTCGTCCCTGAGGTTTGATTCAAGTTGCTAGATCAGTCCAAAATCAAGTTTTTTGAATTTGTTAATTATAAACTTATTTAGGTATATAATTTTTCTAGACTTGCATTAATTTTTTGAATTTGTTAATTATAAACTTATTTAGATTATAAACTTATTTAGGTATATAATTTGCAAGTCTAGAAAAATTATTTGTTAGTTATTTTGATTATTATTATTATTATTATTATTATTATTATTATTATTATTATTATTATTATTATCATCATCATTAAATGTTTACTAATTATATACTTAAGTATTTAAATAAGATAATACTTAATTTAAATAAAATTAGTTTTAAAAATATAAATGTAGCTTTTTTGAAGAGCGCAATTTAACCGGCCCAGCCTTAAATTTTGATTTTATTTTAAATCGTAATACTGGTTTGACCCGAACCCGTTTTGACTCAAACCAAAATAATCCTTTTTATGAGACTTGTTCTGGCACGACATGTTGTCCGATCTCACTTGAATGATAAGTATTATTAAATACGAAACCACTTAATTAAGTAGAAAAAATGAATAAAAGAACTTTATAATACAAATATTAAATTAAAATAATTGATAAATATTAAACATTAAATATTATGATTTAAATAAAAATAAATAAAAATTATGTTAATTTCTTAATATGTAAATTTACATATAATGTTTGTATTTTTCATAACTAAATATTGTTTAAATTAACTGTTGCCTTATTTAAATCCTTAAATAAATACTAAATATTTACATGGTAACAACAACAACAATAACAACATCAAAATAAAATCAGTATTTAAGGATGGGCCGGTTAAATTGCGCTCTTCAAAAAACCTACATTTATATTTTTAAAACTAATTTTATTTAAATTAAGTATTATCTTATTTAAATACTTAAGTATATAATTAGTAAACATTTAATGATAATAATAATAATAATAATCAAAATAACTAACAAATAATTTTTCTAGACTTGCAAATTATATACCTAAATAAGTTTATAATTAACAAATTCAAAAAAATAATGCAAGTCTAGAAAAATTATATACCTAAATAAGTTTATAATTAACAAATTCAAAAAACTTGATTTTGGACTGATCTAGCAACTTGAATCAAACCTCAGGGACGAATTTAGCAGTTTTACCCATTCATTAACGGAGGTTCTAACGGTGTTAATTTATTGGACTGAAATAGCAACAAAAACTAGGCTCAGGGACTGTTTTAGCAACAAAACTTGATTTTGGACTGATCTAGCAATTTGAGTCAAACCTCAGGGATGAATTTAGCAATTTACTCTATAAATTATAAATTATATATATACAGTGAGCCGCTAAAATGAAAACCACTCCCAGTTGTAAGAACCACTCTCCACCAATCATATTATGCCAACAAAAAAGGTAATTTGGTCATTTACCCCAATTGTCAAATCTATCCTCTCTCTTCATTTAAATCACTGAATTTTTAATTTCCTCTCTCCTCTCATTTAAAGCTCATCTTTCACGTCTCTTTTGAGCAAATTTTGAAATGCTCATTTGGATCTCAAAAGTGAAACAAATATTATCTCCTTCACCTCCTTATTCTCATCATATTGTAAACCCTAGCCCCCCAACTAAACAAAACACACACATAACTTGCAGTTTATCGAAAGAAAGATAGAGAGCCCAAGGAGAGAGAGAGAGTCGAGGTGCAGGCTGGTAGTTTCTGGCCATCTGGTTACGAAGGTGCCGCATCACCAGCTTATGGCGGCGGCGATAGGGCATGGAGCAGTGGTGGTGAGGCTTTGATGGCGGCGGTAGTTCAGGTACGATGGGGTTGATGTCACCGACGACCAACGCCCGTTCACGGCGGCGGAGTTGTGGTGGTTGTGGGTTTCAAGTCGGCGATGGGCGGTGTTGTGGTGGTGGTGGGTTTTGACGGCGACGACGGTGAGGGTTTGAGCAATGACGTGATTTGTGTTTTGGGTTTTGTGTGAGCTGATGTCGCCGGTAACCCCTCAGATCAAGACTCGGTTTTCCCTTTTTCTTCATGGGTATCTCAAATAAATTGGGTTTGATCAGTTGATTTTTGATATGTGGGTTTGATCTGTGGGTCACGAACAAGAATCTGATGAACTTTGTGGTGATTTTTCTTTTCTAGTGATTTTTGATGAACTTTTGATTTGAAGTTTGATTTTTTGATGAACTTTGTTTTTTGATATGTGGGTTTGATCTGATATGTGGGTTTGTTCTGTTTTGTGGAAATTTTTGATATGTGGGTTTGATCTGTTTTGATATTGATATGGTCGATTGGACGGAGATGATGCAAAAAAAAAAACGTAGATTTTGATGACGATGGCGCGGCAAGGATGGTAGGTTTTTTGAACCTGCAACCCCACTTTTTGCAGCCTTCTGATTATCGGATAATCTGAGCCAAACCCCGTTTTTTTTTCGAGATACACTTTGTTTTGATGTTGTTGGTTTTTTATTTTTTTCCCCCTAGTCGATGATGATAACAATATATCTGAGACATGTAACACCTCGGAAATTTACGTCCTATAATGTGTTGACACGTGTCATAGGTTTGAACGTGTGAAAGAATGTTCTTGAAGGACTAAAATTGACAAACAGTGAAACTGTGTAAATAGAAGGGTTCAAAGTGTCAACAATGAATAAATATACTTTGCAATAACCCTACATGATGTTTACAACCTTAAACGAATAGATCATGGATCATACGAAGCGAATTGTGAAAGAAAGTGAGAGATTACAAACTACAGGGGTTAAATGTGCCAACATGTTTAAGTTATACCTCTGAGTGACCTTTTGACAAACCCGAAGCTTTGTAACGATTAATTATGCTCACTAGGATGTACCACAAAAATTTCATGAAGTTTCGTTATCGTATGAGCAAGTTGTGATAAAATTCGTGTGTGAGGGTTAGAATCGTCAACATTGAAATTTAGGGCTTTTCGGGTGATCACAAAGTTACCCGAGGACTTAACAAAGAGGGTATAAGCCTTAAAGCCCCACATGTTAAATATTAAAGCCTCAAATTGCAAGAAACAATGAGAAAGCGATGTTTAGAAGGACCAGGGACTGAAATGCAAATAATGGAAACTTGTTGGGCTGGTCTTCTTCACCCTCGCGTAGCGCGAGCAGATAGGCCCCGGCAGTCGCGCTACGCGACTGCCTTGTCTGAACAGAATGTTATGTGCAGCTGTGGGTTGATGTTTAAACCGACTTAAAGGCCATTTCTTGATACCTTGGGCTGCCCTAAGGTGGTTTTTAGTGTATAGGACACATGTTGATCATATGGTAACATCCCTAGGCTTATTTGTTGATCATCCGTGATGTTTGAAGTTGTTATAAAAAGCCACATTTTGCACATACATGAACATTTCATCTTCTGGACATTTTCAAGAGCTCAAGAACTGATTCAAGCATTCCAAATCGTGCATAAGACTTGTGTAAGTACCCTTGATCTTCTTCAATTCATTTATGCTTAGTTTATAGCCTAGAAATCAAACCGTCGTAACTACGGTTTGACTTTTCGATAATAAATAATCGGTCCAGAGTTTAGTCGAATCAAAGGTTGTTATAAGTTGGTATTTATATGGTTAATAAACCCCTAAAAGGGCACTCACTAATTCGAATCCTAACTAGGTCGTTTATCGAGTCAAAGGTTATCCGAAAAAGTCAACAGAAACCTTAATCGCATATTTAATGATACGGAAGGCGTGTAACCTGTTTTATTAGTCATATAACTTGAAAATAAGTATAATAACTTGTCTACACTTGTTTGATTCGACAACTTTATGATTTGAACCGATTCGGAACCGAGAGACGCAAAAGTTTGACTTTTGCGTTGACCTCAGTTCTGACCCGATTTATATAGGTTTAGACATGCCTTAAGGTTCCATTAGGACCTAGTTACATGTGTGTATAAGCCTCTGCGTTTATACCACTCGAATCCCTAATCGTCCGATGTTTCCGTTAATCGCCTAAATATTGACCGTAATGCCCTTATGAGCATAAAACGAGATTTTTGGAAATATGAAAGTGCCATAATCTTAGTTACTGATTATTATGCATGTACCGAAAATTTCACGTTAATCGGAGGTCTAGATTAGGAGTTATGCTTAATGACGTAATTAAGAACGCTTTTATTAATTAAACGGCGTCATTAGCATAAAACCTATCTAAACCCAATTTTTGACACCAAACCTTTTACCCACTGATGTAATATAATATTTTGAGATTTTTGAAGATTTTTAATTATTTTTAAACTGATCATAAGCTTGGATTAGCGCCTTAATTCGGTTAATACCGAATATACCCTTTTCGGCCATAAGATGAGTTTTACAAATCCTTTTGACGCCAATCCAATTGCTACTGATTTTAAATATTAAATGGAGTGTTTTGAAACTGTTTAATTGATCAGGAAACTCAGAATCGTATTTTAAACCGTACGTCGCTTAAAACGGCTTTATACGCGTATTATACGCATAGTTTGGGTTTAAAACTATTTTGACACATAAGACTTATAACCAAACGTTATAACCTGTTTAAATAATCCATTTTACTGATGTAATCAGACCCGGTTCACAGAAACCTAATTAAACCCTTTTATAATCTTTAAAATGACCAAAATACCCCTACGGGGCTTATTAAGAGATTAAACTCGTTTTGGGCATCATGGGTGATATCCTACTGATATCACAACTTATTTAAGGTGTATTAACTTAGGAAACCTGTTTAGGACTCTTACGGATACCCGTTACGCTTTATGCGCGTTCGGTTCGGTTTATGTAACTAGTTTACATAAATTAGCCGAAACGGGTCAAACCTTATCGGTTTTTTCTCAAAATCCAGAATGTGTATCATATACCCATATTAAGCAAGTCTTCAAACTTGTCGGGTCTAAATCACATTCTATCCGGTCTTCGCTTAATCGTGCGTACGAACCGTATCTTTAAAACTAACCGGTCTAAGCGTAAGCTTAACTAAAGACCCGTTAGGATTCTAATAGGTTATTATAAACCTTCGTTCCAGATTAGGAGAACCAGTAAAAGATATTTGCACTCGCTGATTTTGAACTATACTTACTCAGGTAAATACTTTTAACTTATTTTCCCTATACGGGCTTGGGGTACGGTATATAAAATACCGCTTGGTCGGGGCGTTGAATCTTTGATTGAATATATGATAATGAAAGTATTGAGATGCCTCATTTAACATTGTTTTGTTTGCTTAAAGCCTTTGGGGGGTTAATGACCGTGTCCCGGATATCCCTGGCATCATTTTACGAAATGGCCACGACCTTAGCACTCAGGTGTAGGCGTACACCTGTTAGTGTCTCATAAATAAAGTGGTGTGTTAATTGATCTTTAACCCGGCTCGATCCGGGCTACTGAACGCATAAGGAACATGTAAATCCATACAAGTATTATATATATTTAAATAATTATCCCAAGTTATAAAATATTATTTGTGCCTTGTGCCTTAAATGCATTTTCTTAAACTCTTTTCAAAATGAGTCGGTTGATTGTATTTACCAGTGTAAACTGACGTATTTTCTTAAAAAGGTTAAGTGCAGGTACTACGCGAAATAGGCTGGCTTGTCTCCTAGCATCCACATTAAGTCTCGCCAGCTTGGATGTCATAAACTGTTGAACATTTGTTTCCTTTTTAAATTTGATCTACCTGTGGATTTATATTCGACTGTTGTGATACTTAATATTACAATATCGTTGGTTGAATTAAATCTATACTTTGCTTCCGCTGTGCATTTAAATATTGTGTTGTTTGACTATTATGTTGCCAACCACGTCACGATACTCCCCTACCGGGCCCACCGGTGACACGTGGAAATTCGGGGTGTGACAGGTTGGTATCAGAGCCAACTCTGAGTGAATTAAACACTAGCCTTTTGTTTTTAATCTCAGTTACACAATTGCACATTCCTAAATCTTCGAGTCTAGACAAAGAACTTAGGAATAATCCAAATTGTTGAAATTTTTATTTAATTAAATTTTTGTCCTTTATTTTTCCTTGTTATTACCTTGTGTATTTTAACAGGTACAATAATGCCGCCAAGATTTAGACGAGGTGGTCGAGGAAAGGAGCCAGCTAGCGCTCCTAACGACCATGAGGCAGGGCCTTCATATCGACGAACTTCTTCTACAAGGAATGACGAAACGAGGGAGCTATGGAGGACCTATGAAGACGATGCCAGACGATCTTTTTCGCACGCCTCAACACCTCCATATCATGACTCTTATGGGCCTCAGTCAGAGAACGAACCCCACAACCCTCAACGTTTCTTTGGCGACCCTACTCCTGTTTTTCAGGGTCAGTTTAACCCAGCAGAGTACCTACCAGAGCAAGTGGGCTTTAACCCACTAGGACCAGAGGATCACTTTTCGGGTGATCAAGATATGGACGAGGACACAGATCCCGTCGAGGCATCAACCGGATCCTTTAACCATCCTTTCGTGATCTCATACGGTTCGTCTTTTCACGGAACACCATACCAGGGGCCGGATAGTCACATGGCACGGTTCGAACGGTGTGAGTGGTACTATACACCATCTGAACACTCATCACCTCACCAGCAGCCGCCACTGCAGCAGCAAGATCCCTCTGTGAATCCACGTTATGAGGCAGTCACGCCACCGCCTCCACCGCCGCCAGTTCACCTAGAGCCTCCAGAACCACCAAGACGTAGGAGGACTGGTGCACGGATCTCAGCAAGAGAAGTTGACTTTCGTCTCAACACCCCTCAACACTCTAGCGGTAGCCATTACCCGCCTACTCATGAAGTCCCACAGATGGAAGGACCTTCTGTCCCAGTTTCGGAGGTGAATTCAGCACCTATTGTACCGCCATCACCGGGTTTTGGCCACCCAATACCTGCTTATACTGCTCCGGCAGCTTACAACCCATATGGACCACCAGCATACCATGGCTATAACTATGCTGATGACCCTTACAACGTAGCATCAAGCTACCAAGCCCATAATAATCCTGAAGGACCATACGGACCCCCTTGGGGAATGGGATACCCAGCTCGGGGGTATCAAGCACCTGTTCAGCCGCCACCACAGTACCAGCCACCACGGGCTCCTCCACCTGAGCAGGAGGAACTCCGTCGAAGACTGGCTAAAGTAGAGCGAGACTTCCAGAAGGAACGTAGGAAGAATGAAGGATTTATGAGTGGCTTGGCAAACTTGCTTAAGGGGAAGAAGAAACGGGATCGTTAAATCCCCATATATATACATTGTTGTATTTCCTTGTTTAAATCAAGTCCCTACGTGGATATTTATTTATGTGTGTATGTAGTCCCTGCGAGGACATCTATCTTTGTACTTAGTCCCTACGTGGACTTGTCTCTAGTAGTCCCTGCGTGGACATTTACTTTTGTAGACCGTCCCTGTGAGGACATGTATTATCTGTATTGCTCCTACGTGTGCATCTGTCTCTGTGAAAAGTCCCGTTTAGGGCAAAATGTACTACTTTTAGTTTAACGGAATGTAAGTTTATAAATTTCATCTTTGCTATGTTATGCATAATTAAAAGATATATGAAATAAATAAATCAAAATCATTCCTTTTAAAAGTCTATCTGCCTATGTTATTTTTGTAAGGATCTTAAAAGTATAACCTAGCCTGCATGTCATTTTAAGACCGGGCCCAGATGGTAAAACTAGTTAAAAAGATTCAAATCCCTGTTAACATCTGAAAACATGTTAACACTCCTGGCAGACATGATTCGTTAAAAACATACGTGTTATTATTATATGTGGATCTTTTCAAAGATTCTAAACCCAAATAAATGATCTCTGAATCATGGGTTAAATCATTAATAAATATGATAGGTTCTTTTTACCATCCATTGGTAATGGAATGCCTACGGGCCCTTCTCATTTTCATATGAGACAAAAGACAGTATTAGTCTATGACCCTGTCTGATAAAGGTAATGAACTTTGTTCAAACCTTCATGCTTTGATTCTCTGAAATCCTAGCTTATAATCTATATTGTCCCGGTGACTAGGCCTTATGTGCTAATAAATACTGTTATTGTTTTATAATTAGGATAAATTATATTAGGAATCCTAAATAAAGGTGAGTAATAAATTAACCATATATGGTCTATGTTACCACGGTTAATAAAAATTGCCATAAAGGACAATTATATGATAAACTCACCAATAAATTATTGCCAATGTGTTACAGTTCAAGAAACATGGCAGACTCAAACGAGGTCAACAGTCACCAAGGGATAGGGAATGATAATGCCCATGTAAACGTAGCAGGTGCAGAGTTGCAAGCTATGATAGACAATGCAGTTAATAGAGCTATGGATAGACAACACCATGGATCAAGTGGTACCCATACGAGGACCCATTCTGCATCACACACTAGAACACCCTCCAGGACCCACACTGCCCACAACAGTAATTCTCACCACTCCTCGAATCAAAGGAGTAATCCATCCCAAAGAATAGTGCAGAACCAAGAACCTCGTAATAGGGGTTGCACATATAAGTACTTTGTCTCGTGCAAACCCAGAGACTTCAATGGGGAAAAAGGAGCTGTTGATTGCATGACGTGGATGGACGAAATGGATACTGTGGTGGATATTAGTGGTTGTCATAATAGGGATATAGTGAAGTTTGTCTCACAGTCTTTCAAAGGAGAAGCCTTAGCTTGGTGGAGATCTTTGATCCAAGCCACAGGGAAAGTCCCGTTATACAACATGACCTGGGAACAATTCATGGCACTAATCAAAGAAAATTTCTGCCCTCAACACGAGGTTGAGAGAATTGAATCTGATTTCCTAGCGCTGGTCATGAAAAACCTGGACTGCCAGGCCTACCTTACCACTTTCAATACTTTGTCAAGGTTGGTCCCTTACTTGGTAACTCCGGAGCCTAAACGTATAGCTCGTTTTATCGGGGGTTTGGAACCGGAGATCAAAGCAAGTGTAAAGGCCTCCAGACCAACCACTTTTCGGTCAGTGACGGACATATCATTATCTCTGACCTCAGATGCTGTCAGGCTGAGGTCACAAAGGAAAAATGATACCGAAAAGAGGAAGCGTGAGGATGACAACTCACGACGATCAGACAAGAAGCTGAAGGGAAACAATGACCAAAAGAAGGGGTCAGGTTTTAAGAAGGATGCTCAACAGTCGGGCGAAAAACCCAGATGTAAAACCTGCAAGAGGCAGCACTTTGGGAAGTGCAGGTTTGAATCCAACTCTCAAACCCAATCAAAGCCTTTTGCATGTGGGTTATGCAAATCCAGGGAACACAAAACCGTGGATTGCAAGAAGATAAAGGATGCGACCTGCTATGGTTGCAATGAAAAGGGGCACATCAGGAGCAATTGCCCAAAATCTGCCAAGAAGCCGGAAGAGGCTAAGAAGACCAATGCGAGGGTCTTCAGAATGGATGCTAAGGAAGCCGTCAAGGACGACAACATGATAACAGGTACCTTTCTCGTAAATGATGTTTATGCGAGAGTGTTATTTGATTCGGGCGCTGATAAGTCGTTTGTAGATAATAAGTTTTGTGAACTGTTAAAACTACCTGTTAGAACTTTAAGTGTGAAGTATGAGGTGGAACTAGCAGATGGCACTTTAGAAACCGCTTCAACCTTATTAGATGGATGTTTCATATCCATTAAGAATCACTCTTTTCCTTTGTCCCTACTTCCTTTAAAACTAGCCGGTTTCGACATAGTTTTGGGTATGGACTGGTTATCTCATAACCAGGCCCAGATTATTTGCAATAAGAAGCAAGTGAGGATCAAGACTTCGTCTGGTGAATCACTTACTATCCAGGGAGATACCCAGTATGGGCTGCCCGAGAAAATGTCTATACTCAAGGACTCTAAGTGTTTGAAGAAGGGCTGTGTCATCTACATGGCACAAGTGATTATTGATGAACCGAAACCCAAGATTGGAGAGATCCCAGTCATTTCTGAATACCCCGAAGTATTTCCTGAAGAACTACCTGGTTTGCCACCGGATAGACAAGTGGAATTCAGAATCGACATTATTCCTGGATCAGCACCAGTTGCAAGGGCGCCTTATAGGTTGGCACCAACAGAGATGAAGGAATTAAGGACGCAGCTAGATGATTTGCTAGCTAAAGGTTTCATCAAACCTAGTTCGTCTCCTTGGGGAGCACCAGTTTTATTTGTCAAGAAGAAGGATGGATCGATGCGACTGTGCATCGACTACCGTGAGCTTAATAAGGTTACCATCAAGAATAGGTATCCTTTGCCTAGAATCGACGACCTGTTCGATCAACTTCAAGGGGCAAGTTTCTTCTCAAAGATTGACTTGAGGTCAGGCTACCATCAATTGAAGGTTAGAGATGAAGATGTGCACAAAACAGCATTTAGGACTCGTTATGGTCATTACGAGTTCCTAGTGATGCCTTTTGGGCTCACTAATGCACCGGCCGCATTCATGGATCTCATGAATCGCGTTTGCAAGCCGCACTTAGACAAATTCGTCATCGTCTTCATCGACGACATTCTCATCTATTCAAAGAACCAAGCTGACCATGAGAAACATCTTCACTGCATACTGGAACTACTTCATAAAGAGAAGCTCTATGCCAAGTTCTCAAAGTGTGAATTCTGGCTTCGAGCAGTCCAATTTCTTGGACATGTTGTTAGTGAGCGTGGTATCCAAGTAGATCCCGCTAAAGTTGAATCTGTCATGAATTGGCATGAGCCAAAGACGCCTACAGAAATTCGTAGCTTCCTAGGTTTGGCAGGATACTATAGATGATTCATAGAAAACTTTTCAAGGATTGCTGCACCCCTGACTTCGCTGACACGTAAGAAGATTAAGTTTGACTGGGGTCCTAAGCAGCAGGAATCCTTTGATATTCTGAAACAAAAGTTGAGCAATGCTCCGGTACTAACATTGCCTGATGGAATAGAGGAGTTTGTAGTTTATTGTGATGCATCACACACCGGGATGGGATGTGTGCTTATGCAGAAAGGCAAAGTCATTGCCTATGCTTCACGTCAGTTAAAGGTGCACGAAAAGAATTACACCACCCACGACTTGGAGTTGGGTGCCGTTGTATTCGCACTAAAACTGTGGAGGCACTACTTATATGGAATCAAATGTGTGATCTATTCTGATCACAAGAGCCTTCAACATCTGTTCAACCAGAAAGACTTGAACATGAGGCAACGCCGTTGGATGGAAACTCTTAATGATTACGATTGTGAAATAAGATACCATCCCGGCAAGGCGAATGTAGTCGCCGATGCCTTGAGTCGGAAGGAGAGGGTGAAACCCATCCGAATCAATGCCAAGAGCATGGAAATAAAGAACAGTTTGATGGAAAGGTTGTTAGCTGCACAGAAGGAAGCTGTGTTGGAAGCTAACTATCCTAACGAAAAACTAGGAATAACTGAGGAGCAGCTACCTCTTAGCAAGGATGGAATTCTTAGATTGAATGGACGGATATGGGTTCCAGTTTATGGAGGACTCCGAGATGTTATCCTCCAGGAAGCCCACAGCTCTAAATATTCTGTTCATCCTGGAGCTGATAAAATGTACCAGGATCTTAGAGCAAATTATTGGTGGATAGGCTTGAAGAAGTCTGTAGCTACCTATGTAGCTAAATGCTTGACGTGTGCGCAAGTCAAGGCAGAACATCAAAAACCGTCGGGTTTGCTACAACAGCCTGAACTTCCTACTTGGAAGTGGGAAATGGTAACTATGGATTTCATCACCAAGTTACCCAAGACAAGGAAAGGAAATGACACCATCTGGGTGATAGTTGACCGACTGACAAAGTCAGCACATTTCCTACCCATTAAGGAGACCTACAACTCCGATATGTTAGCCCAACTGTACGTTGATAAGATTGTAGCCTTACATGGCATACCTGTAGCTATTATCTCTGACCGAGATACTAGGTACACGTCTCATTTTTGGAAAAGTTTCCAACAATCTTTGGGCACACGTTTGAATTTTAGTACGGCTTACCATCCACAGACTGACGGCCAGAGTGAGCGTACTATTCAAACGTTGGAAGACATGCTACGTGCATGTGCGATCGATTTGGGAGGTAGCTGGGATAAGAACCTGCCATTAATCGAATTCTCCTACAACAATAGCTACCATACCAGCATCAAGGCTGCTCCTTTTGAGGCATTATACGGTAGAAAGTGTAGATCACCAGTTTGTTGGGCGGAAGTTGGAGAAGTCCAGTTATCAGGACCAGAGATCGTGTTCGAAACGACGGACAAGATTGTCCAGATTCGTAACAATCTCCAAGCTGCCCGAAATAGGCAGAAGATTTACGCTGATCCAAATCGTAAGGATTTCCACTTCGAAGTAGGTGAAAAAGTCCTACTTAAAGTGTCACCCTGGAAAGGAGTGATGCGGTTTGGTAAGAAAGGCAAACTAAGCCCGAGATACATAGGACCCTTAGAGGTTATCGAACGTGTCGGGTCAGTTGCCTACAAGTTAAACTTACCTGAAGAGCTCAGTAGTATACACAATGTGTTCCACATCTGCAATCTGAAGAAGTGCTTCGCTCACGAATCAGTGGTTATACCCTATACAGATGTGCATATTGATGAGAGCTTGAAATTTGTGGAAAAACCTTTGTCGATCGAAGATCGACAGGTGAAGAAGCTTCGAAGGAAGCATATACCTTTTGTCAAGGTCAAATGGGATGCCCGTAGAGGTCCCGAATTCACGTGGGAGGTTGAATCCACGATGAAAGAAAAATACCCTTACTTATTTCAGTAAATCTCGGGTCGAGATTTATTTTAAGGGGGTGAGGATGTAACACCTCGGAAATTTACGTCCTATAATGTGTTGACACGTGTCATAGGTTTGAACGTGTGAAAGAATGTTCTTGAAGGACTAAAATTGACAAACAGTGAAACTGTGTAAATAGAAGGGTTCAAAGTGTCAACAATGAATAAATATACTTTGCAATAACCCTACATGATGTTTACAACCTTAAACGAATAGATCATGGATCATACGAAGCGAATTGTGAAAGAAAGTGAGAGATTACAAACTACAGGGGTTAAATGTGCCAACATGTTTAAGTTATACCTCTGAGTGACCTTTTGACAAACCCGAAGCTTTGTAACGATTAATTATGCTCACTAGGATGTACCACAAAAATTTCATGAAGTTTCGTTATCGTATGAGCAAGTTGTGATAAAATTCGTGTGTGAGGGTTAGAATCGTCAACATTGAAATTTAGGGCTTTTCGGGTGATCACAAAGTTACCCGAGGACTTAACAAAGAGGGTATAAGCCTTAAAGCCCCACATGTTAAATATTAAAGCCTCAAATTGCAAGAAACAATGAGAAAGCGATGTTTAGAAGGACCAGGGACTGAAATGCAAATAATGGAAACTTGTTGGGCTGGTCTTCTTCACCCTCGCGTAGCGCGAGCAGATAGGCCCCGGCAGTCGCGCTACGCGACTGCCTTGTCTGAACAGAATGTTATGTGCAGCTGTGGGTTGATGTTTAAACCGACTTAAAGGCCATTTCTTGATACCTTGGGCTGCCCTAAGGTGGTTTTTAGTGTATAGGACACATGTTGATCATATGGTAACATCCCTAGGCTTATTTGTTGATCATCCGTGATGTTTGAAGTTGTTATAAAAAGCCACATTTTGCACATACATGAACATTTCATCTTCTGGACATTTTCAAGAGCTCAAGAACTGATTCAAGCATTCCAAATCGTGCATAAGACTTGTGTAAGTACCCTTGATCTTCTTCAATTCATTTATGCTTAGTTTATAGCCTAGAAATCAAACCGTCGTAACTACGGTTTGACTTTTCGATAATAAATAATCGGTCCAGAGTTTAGTCGAATCAAAGGTTGTTATAAGTTGGTATTTATATGGTTAATAAACCCCTAAAAGGGCACTCACTAATTCGAATCCTAACTAGGTCGTTTATCGAGTCAAAGGTTATCCGAAAAAGTCAACAGAAACCTTAATCGCATATTTAATGATACGGAAGGCGTGTAACCTGTTTTATTAGTCATATAACTTGAAAATAAGTATAATAACTTGTCTACACTTGTTTGATTCGACAACTTTATGATTTGAACCGATTCGGAACCGAGAGACGCAAAAGTTTGACTTTTGCGTTGACCTCAGTTCTGACCCGATTTATATAGGTTTAGACATGCCTTAAGGTTCCATTAGGACCTAGTTACATGTGTGTATAAGCCTCTGCGTTTATACCACTCGAATCCCTAATCGTCCGATGTTTCCGTTAATCGCCTAAATATTGACCGTAATGCCCTTATGAGCATAAAACGAGATTTTTGGAAATATGAAAGTGCCATAATCTTAGTTACTGATTATTATGCATGTACCGAAAATTTCACGTTAATCGGAGGTCTAGATTAGGAGTTATGCTTAATGACGTAATTAAGAACGCTTTTATTAATTAAACGGCGTCATTAGCATAAAACCTATCTAAACCCAATTTTTGACACCAAACCTTTTACCCACTGATGTAATACAATATTTTGAGATTTTTGAAGATTTTTAATTATTTTTAAACTGATCATAAGCTTGGATTAGCGCCTTAATTCGGTTAATACCGAATATACCCTTTTCGGCCATAAGATGAGTTTTACAAATCCTTTTGACGCCAATCCAATTGCTACTGATTTTAAATATTAAATGGAGTGTTTTGAAACTGTTTAATTGATCAGGAAACTCAGAATCGTATTTTAAACCGTACGTCGCTTAAAACGGCTTTATACGCGTATTATACGCATAGTTTGGGTTTAAAACTATTTTGACACATAAGACTTATAACCAAACGTTATAAACTGTTTAAATAATCCATTTTACTGATGTAATCAGACCCGGTTCACAGAAACCTAATTAAACCCTTTTATAATCTTTAAAATGACCAAAATACCCCTACGGGGCTTATTAAGAGATTAAACTCGTTTTGGGCATCATGGGTGATATCCTACTGATATCACAACTTATTTAAGGTGTATTAACTTAGGAAACCTGTTTAGGACTCTTACAGATACCCGTTACGCTTTATGCGCGTTCGGTTCGGTTTATGTAACTAGTTTACATAAATTAGCCGAAACGGGTCAAACCTTATCGGTTTTATCTCAAAATCCAGAATGTGTATCATATACCCATATTAAGCAAGTCTTCAAACTTTTCGGGTCTAAATCACATTCTATCCGGTCTTCGCTTAATCGTGCGTACGAACCGTATCTTTAAAACTAACCGGTCTAAGCGTAAGCTTAACTAAAGACCCGTTAGGATTCTAATAGGTTATTATAAACTTTCGTTCCAGATTAGGAGAACCAGTAAAAGATATTTGCACTCGCTGATTTTGAACTATACTTACTCAGGTAAATACTTTTAACTTATTTTCCCTATATGGGCTTGGGGTACGGTATATAAAATACCGCTTGGTCGGGGCGTTGAATCTTTGATTGAATATATGATAATGAAAGTATTGAGATGCCTCGTTTAACATTGTTTTGTTTGCTTAAAGCCTTTGGGGGGTTAATGACCGTGTCCCGGATATCCCTGGCATCATTTTACGAAATGGCCACGACCTTAGCACTCAGGTGTAGGCGTACACCTGTTAGTGTCTCATAAATAAAGTGGTGTGTTAATTGATCTTTAACCCGGCTCGATCCGGGCTACTGAACGCATAAGGAACATGTAAATCCATACAAGTATTATATATATTTAAATAATTATCCCAAGTTATAAAATATTATTTGTGCCTTGTGCCTTAAATGCATTTTCTTAAACTCTTTTCAAAATGAGTCGGTTGATTGTATTTACCAGTGTAAACTGACGTATTTTCTTAAAAAGGTTAAGTGCAGGTACTACGCGAAATAGGCTGGCTTGTCTCCTAGCATCCACATTAAGTCTCGCCAGCTTGGATGTCATAAACTGTTGAACATTTGTTTCCTTTTTAAATTTGATCTACCTGTGGATTTATATTCGACTGTTGTGATACTTAATATTACAATATCGTTGGTTGAATTAAATCTATACTTTGCTTCCGCTGTGCATTTAAATATTGTGTTGTTTGACTATTATGTTGCCAACCACGTCACGATACTCCCCTACCGGGCCCACCGGTGACACGTGGAAATTCGGGGTGTGACAGGTTGGTATCAGAGCCAACTCTGAGTGAATTAAACACTAGCCTTTTGTGTTTAATCTCAGTTACACAATTGCACATTCCTAAATCTTCGAGTCTAGACAAAGAACTTAGGAATAATCCAAATTGTTCAAATTTTTATTTAATTAAATTTTTGTCCTTTATTTTTCCTTGTTATTACCTTGTGTATTTTAACAGGTACAATAATGCCGCCAAGATTTAGACGAGGTGGTCGAGGAAAGGAGCCAGCTAGCGCTCCTAACGACCATGAGGCAGGGCCTTCATATCGACGAACTTCTTCTACAAGGAATGACGAAACGAGGGAGCTATGGAGGACCTATGAAGACGATGCCAGACGATCTTTTTCGCACGCCTCAACACCTCCATATCATGACTCTTATGGGCCTCAGTCAGAGAACGAACCCCACAACCCTCAACGTTTCTTTGGCGACCCTACTCCTGTTTTTCAGGGTCAGTTTAACCCAGCAGAGTACCTACGTGGCAAGTGGGCTTTAACCCACTAGGACCAGAGGATCACTTTTCGGGTGATCAAGATATGGACGAGGACACAGATCCCGTCGAGGCATCAACCGGATCCTTTAACCATCCTTTCGTGATCTCATACGGTTCGTCTTTTCACGGAACACCATACCAGGGGCCGGATAGTCACATGGCACGGTTCGAACGGTGTGAGTGGTACTATACACCATCTGAACACTCATCACCTCACCAGCAGCCGCCACTGCAGCAGCAAGATCCCTCTGTGAATCCACGTTATGAGGCAGTCACGCCACCGCCTCCACCGCCGCCAGTTCACCTAGAGCCTCCAGAACCACCAAGACGTAGGAGGACTGGTGCACGGATCTCAGCAAGAGAAGTTGACTTTCGTCTCAACACCCCTCAACACTCTAGCGGTAGCCATTACCCGCCTACTCATGAAGTCCCACAGATGGAAGGACCTTCTGTCCCAGTTTCGGAGGTGAATTCAGCACCTATTGTACCGCCATCACCGGGTTTTGGCCACCCAATACCTGCTTATACTGCTCCGGCAGCTTACAACCCATATGGACCACCAGCATACCATGGCTATAACTATGCTGATGACCCTTACAACGTAGCATCAAGCTACCAAGCCCATAATAATCCTGAAGGACCATACGGACCCCCTTGGGGAATGGGATACCCAGCTCGGGGGTATCAAGCACCTGTTCAGCCGCCACCACAGTACCAGCCACCACGGGCTCCTCCACCTGAGCAGGAGGAACTCCGTCGAAGACTGGCTAAAGTAGAGCGAGACTTCCAGAAGGAACGTAGGAAGAATGAAGGATTTATGAGTGGCTTGGCAAACTTGCTTAAGGGGAAGAAGAAACGGGATCGTTAAATCCCCATATATATACATTGTTGTATTTCCTTGTTTAAATCAAGTCCCTACGTGGATATTTATTTATGTGTGTATGTAGTCCCTGCGAGGACATCTATCTTTGTACTTAGTCCCTACGTGGACTTGTCTCTAGTAGTCCCTGCGTGGACATTTACTTTTGTAGACCGTCCCTGTGAGGACATGTATTATCTGTATTGCTCCTACGTGTGCATCTGTCTCTGTGAAAAGTCCCGTTTAGGGCAAAATGTACTACTTTTAGTTTAACGGAATGTAAGTTTATAAATTTCATCTTTGCTATGTTATGCATAATTAAAAGATATATGAAATAAATAAATCAAAATCATTCCTTTTAAAAGTCTATCTGCCTATGTTATTTTTGTAAGGATCTTAAAAGTATAACCTAGCCTGCATGTCATTTTAAGACCGGGCCCAGATGGTAAAACTAGTTAAAAAGATTCAAATCCCTGTTAACATCTGAAAACATGTTAACACTCCTGGCAGACATGATTCGTTAAAAACATACGTGTTATTATTATATGTGGATCTTTTCAAAGATTCTAAACCCAAATAAATGATCTCTGAATCATGGGTTAAATCATTAATAAATATGATAGGTTCTTTTTACCATCCATTGGTAATGGAATGCCTACGGGCCCTTCTCATTTTCATATGAGACAAAAGACAGTATTAGTCTATGACCCTGTCTGATAAAGGTAATGAACTTTGTTCAAACCTTCATGCTTTGATTCTCTGAAATCCTAGCTTATAATCTATATTGTCCCGGTGACTAGGCCTTATGTGCTAATAAATACTGTTATTGTTTTATAATTAGGATAAATTATATTAGGAATCCTAAATAAAGGTGAGTAATAAATTAACCATATATGGTCTATGTTACCACGGTTAATAAAAATTGCCATAAAGGACAATTATATGATAAACTCACCAATAAATTATTGCCAATGTGTTACAGTTCAAGAAACATGGCAGACTCAAACGAGGTCAACAGTCACCAAGGGATAGGGAATGATAATGCCCATGTAAACGTAGCAGGTGCAGAGTTGCAAGCTATGATAGACAATGCAGTTAATAGAGCTATGGATAGACAACACCATGGATCAAGTGGTACCCATACGAGGACCCATTCTGCATCACACACTAGAACACCCTCCAGGACCCACACTGCCCACAACAGTAATTCTCACCACTCCTCGAATCAAAGGAGTAATCCATCCCAAAGAATAGTGCAGAACCAAGAACCTCGTAATAGGGGTTGCACATATAAGTACTTTGTCTCGTGCAAACCCAGAGACTTCAATGGGGAAAAAGGAGCTGTTGATTGCATGACGTGGATGGACGAAATGGATACTGTGGTGGATATTAGTGGTTGTCATAATAGGGATATAGTGAAGTTTGTCTCACAGTCTTTCAAAGGAGAAGCCTTAGCTTGGTGGAGATCTTTGATCCAAGCCATAGGGAAAGTCCCGTTATACAACATGACCTGGGAACAGTTCATGGCACTAATCAAAGAAAATTTCTGCCCTCAACACGAGGTTGAGAGAATTGAATCTGATTTCCTAGCGCTGGTCATGAAAAACCTGGACTGCCAGGCCTACCTTACCACTTTCAATACTTTGTCAAGGTTGGTCCCTTACTTGGTAACTCCGGAGCCTAAACGTATAGCTCGTTTTATCGGGGGTTTGGAACCGGAGATCAAAGCAAGTGTAAAGGCCTCCAGACCAACCACTTTTCGGTCAGTGACGGACATATCATTATCTCTGACCTCAGATGCTGTCAGGCTGAGGTCACAAAGGAAAAATGATACCGAAAAGAGGAAGCGTGAGGATGACAACTCACGACGATCAGACAAGAAGCTGAAGGGAAACAATGACCAAAAGAAGGGGTCAGGTTTTAAGAAGGATGCTCAACAGTCGGGCGAAAAACCCAGATGTAAAACCTGCAAGAGGCAGCACTTTGGGAAGTGCAGGTTTGAATCCAACTCTCAAACCCAATCAAAGCCTTTTGCATGTGGGTTATGCAAATCCAGGGAACACAAAACCGTGGATTGCAAGAAGATAAAGGATGCGACCTGCTATGGTTGCAATGAAAAGGGGCACATTAGGAGCAATTGCCCAAAATCTGCCAAGAAGCCGGAAGAGGCTAAGAAGACCAATGCGAGGGTCTTCAGAATGGATGCTAAGGAAGCCGTCAAGGACGACAACGTGATAACAGGTACCTTTCTCGTAAATGATGTTTATGCGAGAGTGTTATTTGATTCGGGCGCTGATAAGTCGTTTGTAGATAATAAGTTTTGTGAACTGTTAAAACTACCTGTTAGAACTTTAAGTGTGAAGTATGAGGTGGAACTAGCAGATGGCACTTTAGAAACCGCTTCAACCTTATTAGATGGATGTTTCATATCCATTAAGAATCACTCTTTTCCTTTGTCCCTACTTCCTTTAAAACTAGCCGGTTTCGACATAGTTTTGGGTATGGACTGGTTATCTCATAACCAGGCCCAGATTATTTGCAATAAGAAGCAAGTGAGGATCAAGACTTCGTCTGGTGAATCACTTACTATCCAGGGAGATACCCAGTATGGGCTGCCCGAGAAAATGTCTATACTCAAGGACTCTAAGTGTTTGAAGAAGGGCTGTGTCATCTACATGGCACAAGTGATTATTGATGAACCGAAACCCAAGATTGGAGAGATCCCAGTCATTTCTGAATACCCCGAAGTATTTCCTGAAGAACTACCTGGTTTGCCACCGGATAGACAAGTGGAATTCAGAATCGACATTATTCCTGGATCAGCACCAGTTGCAAGGGCGCCTTATAGGTTGGCACCAACAGAGATGAAGGAATTAAGGACGCAGCTAGATGATTTGCTAGCTAAAGGTTTCATCAAACCTAGTTCGTCTCCTTGGGGAGCACCAGTTTTATTTGTCAAGAAGAAGGATGGATCGATGCGACTGTGCATCGACTACCGTGAGCTTAATAAGGTTACCATCAAGAATAGGTATCCTTTGCCTAGAATCGACGACCTGTTCGATCAACTTCAAGGGGCAAGTTTCTTCTCAAAGATTGACTTGAGGTCAGGCTACCATCAATTGAAGGTTAGAGATGAAGATGTGCACAAAACAGCATTTAGGACTCGTTATGGTCATTACGAGTTCCTAGTGATGCCTTTTGGGCTCACTAATGCACCGGCCGCATTCATGGATCTCATGAATCGCGTTTGCAAGCCGCACTTAGACAAATTCGTCATCGTCTTCATCGACGACATTCTCATCTATTCAAAGAACCAAGCTGACCATGAGAAACATCTTCACTGCATACTGGAACTACTTCATAAAGAGAAGCTCTATGCCAAGTTCTCAAAGTGTGAATTCTGGCTTCGAGCAGTCCAATTTCTTGGACATGTTGTTAGTGAGCGTGGTATCCAAGTAGATCCCGCTAAAGTTGAATCTGTCATGAATTGGCATGAGCCAAAGACGCCTACAGAAATTCGTAGCTTCCTAGGTTTGGCAGGATACTATAGATGATTCATAGAAAACTTTTCAAGGATTGCTGCACCCCTGACTTCGCTGACACGTAAGAAGATTAAGTTTGACTGGGGTCCTAAGCAGCAGGAATCCTTTGATATTCTGAAACAAAAGTTGAGCAATGCTCCGGTACTAACATTGCCTGATGGAATAGAGGAGTTTGTAGTTTATTGTGATGCATCACACACCGGGATGGGATGTGTGCTTATGCAGAAAGGCAAAGTCATTGCCTATGCTTCACGTCAGTTAAAGGTGCACGAAAAGAATTACACCACCCACGACTTGGAGTTGGGTGCCGTTGTATTCGCACTAAAACTGTGGAGGCACTACTTATATGGAATCAAATGTGTGATCTATTCTGATCACAAGAGCCTTCAACATCTGTTCAACCAGAAAGACTTGAACATGAGGCAACGCCGTTGGATGGAAACTCTTAATGATTACGATTGTGAAATAAGATACCATCCCGGCAAGGCGAATGTAGTCGCCGATGCCTTGAGTCGGAAGGAGAGGGTGAAACCCATCCGAATCAATGCCAAGAGCATGGAAATAAAGAACAGTTTGATGGAAAGGTTGTTAGCTGCACAGAAGGAAGCTGTGTTGGAAGCTAACTATCCTAACGAAAAACTAGGAATAACTGAGGAGCAGCTACCTCTTAGCAAGGATGGAATTCTTAGATTGAATGGACGGATATGGGTTCCAGTTTATGGAGGACTCCGAGATGTTATCCTCCAGGAAGCCCACAGCTCTAAATATTCTGTTCATCCTGGAGCTGATAAAATGTACCAGGATCTTAGAGCAAATTATTGGTGGATAGGCTTGAAGAAGTCTGTAGCTACCTATGTAGCTAAATGCTTGACGTGTGCGCAAGTCAAGGCAGAACATCAAAAACCGTCGGGATCCTGTAAAAAAGACTAAAAGTGTGAGAAGGGTAAGAAAGAATCTACACCATTAGATATTTGATCTAATGGTTGAGATTAATAGGGACCAAATTGTAAAATTTGGTTTATTTTTTGGTCTGAATTGAAAATTCTAGGGGTAATAAAGTCTTTATATCCATGCAAAAATAGAAACTGTAAATCAAAATCCCTACAATATCTCTCTCTCTCTCTCTCTCTCTCTCTCTCTCTCTCTCCAGATGATCTCCATCTACGATCAAAGATCTCTCTCTCATAATCAATCTGAAGAAGAAACACGACAGCGGCCAATCGGAAGATCAAACACGACAGCGGCGGCGGTGGTGGTGCGAACGGCAGCGGCGATGGTGGTGGTGCGAGCGACAGCGGCGGTGGTGCTGGTGCGAGCGACAGCGGCGGTGGTGCTGGTGCGAGTGGCAGCGGCGGTGGTGGTGCTGGATCGGCAGTGGTTGTGCGGCGGTGGTGGTGCCGGAAGTGGCAGTGGTGGTGGTCCTGCGATCTCTTTCTATCTACATCGAACGGTGCCGGAAGTGGAGAAGATGATACAGAGGTGTTATATTCTTTCATTAATGGTGTTTTTTTTTTCTTTTATGAATGGTGTTATTTGTTACTGAATGGTGTTATTTTTTACTGAATGGTGTTATTCTTTTCTGAATGGTGTTATTTTGTTTCTGAATGGTGTTATTTTCTTTTTCTGAATGGTGCTATATTTATTTACTGAATGATGTTATATTCTTGTACTGAATGGTGTTATATTATTTACTGAATGGTGTTATTTTGTTTACTGAATGATGTTATTTTTTGTTTACTGGATGGTGTTTTTTGTTTCTGAATGGTGTTATTTTGTTTCTGAATGGTGTTATTTTGTTTCTGAATGGTGTTATTTTTTGTTTACTGAATGGTGTTATATCTTGTACTGAATGATGTTATTTTGTGTACTGAATGGTGTTATATTTTTTGTTTACTGAATGGTGTTATATTATTTTGTAAAAACACCATGAATTGAACTATGAATTTTTTTAAAACACCATGTCATGAACATGCTCTGATTCTGTGAATGATGCAAAAAAAATTAAAATGAATGATGTTATGGATGGTTATAATTCCTTAAATCAAGGATTTTCTCTCTCCAAATCATTAAATCAAGGATTACCATATTTGAATTTGTTAATGCATTTACAATCATACCCTTTTCAATTAATTTAGATCTAATGGTTGAGATTCTTTCTTACCTTTCTCACACTTTCGGTCTTTTTTACAATAACTACACCCTATATATATATATATATATAGGGTAATGCTCCATAGAAAACCTTAGATTTTTAGGAAACTTTGCAAACTCATCTAATGGCCTACATGTTGCCACGTGTCTCAGCCACCTTCATATCCTTTTTAGCTTTTGAGGGCACATTGGTAAATTAACATATTCATACCCCACTCCCAAGATATTTTGACCAACCTGATTTGACACTATCACCCATCACATCATTCTCACCCATCATCCTCCATTTTGTTTACTTTATTTCAAATTAACCAGTTTTTTTTTTTCAAAATATGTTAATCTTCTTAAACCACTCATTTCACACTAGATCCGCCATTAATGCACTATGGAACATCCATCAACAATGGTAGATCTAAAGGAAAATGGAGGATACTCTGATGTGCTCGACCATGAAAACCCAAAACATCTTCTTTGACAACGATGATGTGTTCTACAATGAAGATAATGTTCCAGGTTTGCTCTACAATCTTCATCATGTTTATCAAGAACACCAAGAACACATAGAGAGAAGCAAGTTTGAAGATCTTCATCGTGTTCATCGCATTGTTCTAGATTCGGTAAGTGTTTTAGAGAGAGAAAGTTGATGTTTTGGAGAGAGAAACAACAATCTCTTAAGTATTTTATTTTAAAAAATCATTTCACAGTTGATGTTTTTGTTAAAATGGTTGTTAATAGGTTTTTGTGTAATGGCTGTTTTAGAGATGAAACATGATTTTTTTTTTTGTTAAAATGGTTCTTAAAAGGGGTAAATGTTTATGTAGTTTGCAGGTTTTTATTTTTGTGTTAAAAAGTTGTGCTTGGTTTGGTTGCTTGTTTGGGCTTTTGATCTGAATAGTAACTGTTTTTTGTTGGTTTGGTTGCTTTGTTTGGGGCTTTTGATCTGAATAGTAACTGTTTTTGTGATGTTATTTGAGAAAAAAAGATTTTCTGGCTATGAATGTGTTAATATTTATGTTTGGTTAACGAATTAACGGTTATCTTATCTTTTTGTTATTAGGACGGTGATGGATAGAAGGGAAATAAGATCCAATTCTCGGGACCGTTGGTTTCGTCAAACGTGGATCAGATGCTCAAGGATCATGACCATGTTTATGTTACAGCACAACACAACTAACACGTGTTATAGCTTGAACTTCTCAGACATGCATGTGTTACATGTGACATGAAACCCATTTACAACGTAACACGTGTTACGTGTGACATGAAAACACATTTTTATAACTTCCCTGGCATACACACACCCACATGTTTACAAACCGTTTCAAGACCGACCCAAACAAGCAAGGGTAGTCCATGTACAACGTAACACGTGTTACGTGTGACATGAAAACACATTTTTATAACTTCCCTGGCATACACACACCCACATGTTTACAAACCGTTTCAAGACCGACCCAAACAAGCAAGGGTAGCCGCCGAAAAGCTAAGACAGCAAAGGTAGCCGCTGAAAAGCTAAGGCAGACTGTCAAAGGAAGCTCCACCATTTTCTTCGTGCTATGTATTTTCGTTTACTAGTAATATGTAATGTGAGACTCTTATTGTTTTGTCTAGTACATGATGTTAAAACGGTATGGACTTAACACATTCTGGAAGTCTTAACACACGTTATAAAAGAGGCTTAACACACGTTATATCAGGTATACTATGTTGTTATTAAGTTACTATTGGAGTTTATGCATCCATTTTGGAAGTCTTAACACACGTTATAATAGAGGCTTAACACACGTTACACATGTTACAGTATGTATATAGAAATCATGGTGTTTTGGAAACCACTAGCTTATACATGACATCATGTTGGGTTAAACCAAGATTATAACAGAGGCTTAACACATGTTATCCCAGGTATACGGTGTTACAATATTAACTTGTATGTTCCATATTAACTTGTACACGTGTTACGATCAGTATATGCACATCATGGTGTTTTGCAAACCACTTTCATATACATGAATACAAGTCGGGTTATAATGGATGCTTACATGTTATCATATGTATTCAAGTGGGGTTACAACAAGATTACGATATTGTACAAGTGGGGTTACAACAAGATTACGATATTAACTAAGCTCACCATTAAACTCATCGCCCCCGTCGACTGTTTTCACCCTTGTCACATGTTAAGCAATTACATGTTCCGAACAGACAAATTGTAACACATGTTAGATCAGTATATACACATCATGGTGTTTTGTAAACCACTAGCTTATACATGAATACATGTCAGGTTACAAAAAGATTATAACAGAGGCTTAACACATGTTATACATTCCAAAATGTGCAAAACAAATGACCCGTTTCATATTATATATTCCAAAATTACCGGTACATGTGTTACCATAAATGGCTCGTTTCATATTACACGTTACATACTAACTTGTACATTTATTACTTGTACAAGTTTTACGCTCAGTATCCACATTATCGGATATTTTAAACATCAACAAAAATAAAATAGATATTACTTGTTTTTTTTAATTAACAAAAGGTTAACACACGTTATATATCATTCTAACAGGGGCTTAACACATGTTATACATGAACACATGTCAGGTTACATCATGGTGTTCTGTTACAGCATGAACCACCAACACATGTTATAAATGAACGAAGACTTCTTTTCCAAAGGATGTGACTTATTCAATGTCCTCGCATTAACGTCTCCTACATCCATCCAGCTTGTCAATTGAATATCTTTTATGGATCTGTTTCTGTAAATCAACACACGTTATATATCATTCTAACAGGTGCTTAACACATGTTATGGGTCTGTCTCTGTAAATCAAGCAACCCAACAAAAAAACAATTATTGTTAAGATCAAAAGCCCCAAACAAGCAACCAAACCAACAAAAAAACCCGTTCAAAATCTCATCCTAAAGTTTTAGATTTATTTAAAATACATGAACATTAACCATTACTAGAACACGCATTAACTTCGCCTACATCCATCCAGCTTGTCAATTGAATATCTTTATTGGTTTGTTTCTGTAAATCAACACACGTTATATAACATTCTAACAGGGGGCTTAACACGTGTTATGGGCCTGAGTCTGTGAATCAAGCAACAAACAAAAAAACACTTACTGTTCAGATCAAAAACCCAAACAACCAACCCAAACCAACAAAAAAACAACTACTGTTAAGATCAAAAGCCCCTAACAAGCAACCAAACCAACAAAAAAACCCGTTCAAAATCTCATCCTAAAGTTTTTGATTTATTTAAAATACAAAATCATATTAACAACCATTACTAGAACACTTTCAGCACACAAAAACATATTAATAACCATTTCAACAAAAAATCAAGTGTGAAATGATATTTCAAGAACACTTACCGGATCTATAACCGTCCGATGGACATGAAGAAGATCTTCAAACCTTCTTCTCACACACATACTCGTGCGTGTGTCATCGTTCTCTCTCTAAAACAACATACTTCAAACTTCTTCTCTCTCACACACTTGTATGTGTGTTCTTGGTGTTATAGATGAACATGATGAAGATTGTTGTTTCTCTCTCTAAAACAAAAAAATTCATCTCTCTAAAAACCTTCATCCCGTCGTCGTTCTCTCTCTAAAACAACAATCTTCAAACATTTTCTCTTTCACATGATTTAGATCTGAACTTGAAGATCGAAACTTGTGTTTGGTGTTCATCATGATCTTCATTGAAGAGAGAGGAGAGAGGAGAGAGAGATAACATGTGTGTGTAAGAGAAATAAAGTTGATGTGTGTGAGAGAAAAGTCAGATTTTCAATAACTTAAATGCCCTTCTCCTTTACTTTTTTATAATTTATGGTTTTATTTAAATGTAAAAGACACCAAAAAAAAGCTCAACCATTGATCTACTTGGATGAAACAAAATCAATGGATGAGGTTGGGTTTCTAAGGTTTTCTAAAAAAGATGGGGTTTTCCATATAACCCAACCCTATATATATATATATATATATAGGGTAGGGATCCTAAGAGAAGTCCACCTTATTTGAGAAACTTGAGAAGCATTCTGGACCACATGTTTCCCTAAGCTTTTCGTAATATACACATATGTATAGTTTAAAATCGACTATATACCTATATGTATATTGTCAAATCTTGAATTATACACATATGTATACAGTCGATTTTAAACTATACATATGTGTATAGCACGAAAAGCTTTAGAGAAAATGTGTGGTCCAGAATGCTTCTCAAGTTTCTCAATTAGCCTAGTGCTACTCACACGATCCTAATCCTATATATATATATATATAAAGGTTTAGGATCAAATACGAAGCCTCCTAAACATAAGAAGTCATACAAAGAGTATCTCAAACGGACTTCGATTGACCTCATTGAAACGACATTGGAATTGTCTCATCGAACTCTACAATGTGAGATTTTAGGTTTTCACGTTTGGATTTATAGGTTGTATATTTTAGAATTTTTTTTTATTATCATTGTGTCTTTTATTTACCATTGTGTCTTTTTTATATTTATATCATTCTGTCTTTTTTGTGACTCATTGTGTCTTTTTTCCTTGACATTGTGTTATATTTTCGGTATTGTGTTATATTTCGTTCAATATTGTGTCATCTTGTGTCATCCATTATGTCTTTGTATACAAAACAAAGCTTCCAAACCTCAAAAACAATGTGTCAAACATTACAAGGTAACTGTATTGTTGTAATTAATTTTGATTCACATCTTTGTAGTGATGCATCAATCATATACATATAGCAGTGCGTCCTAATCTTAAGAATAGTGTCTAAGGCCATATAATTGAGTAGGTTTACGCTTATCTGTATCAAACATAATTATAAGCTATTGGGCTTAGTTTTCTAGTGGTTTAGATAGTATTGGGATAAGCCATGTGGGCTAATTTAATGTCTTGGGCCTGTCTAGTTAATAGTGTGCATGTGGGCTTGGCCCAGTTTGTACTAGGTCATCTTATGTAACTATAAATAGGGTGAGCCTAGGTCATTTATAGGTTTCTATTCACATTACTATTCTTCTTATCAATTTTTGAGTTCTTGTGTACCAGACGATCCCTTTGGGATCGTGTGCACTTTGATATTCAATCCATAAAATCTTTCTTGTTCATCACTTTCTTAGTTTTCCGCACTTTGATTGTGATCTTGATATCCGATTGATAGTTTTTTGGACTTACAATTGGTATCAGAGCCTAAGAAGTCTTTCAAAAGGCTCAATTTGGATCGAATATTGCTTGAGGATTGAAGTAAAAGGTTGTTTGCAGTTTCAGATTCAAAGAAGGTTTAAATATTATTTGAAGAACACGAAGAACAGTGTTGAAGGTCAAGATTTTCACTCGCCCGCCAATCCGAGGAACGAACGAACATCGGATGGTGATTTTGGAATAACCCAACTCTTAACAGCTTTGATCTTCACGGGGTCGACGTGTATACCTTAACTATTGATGACGTGACTGAGGAATTGAACATCCTCTAACCAAAATTCGCACTTGGAGAACTTGTCATAGAGTCGATTCCCTTGGAGTAATTTGAGAACCAAACGTAGATGTTGCGCGTGTTTGGCTTTCGACTTCGAATAGATAAGGATGCCGTCGATGAATACGATGACAAAACGGTCAAGAAATGGTTTACACATGCTATTCATCAAATCCATGAAAACCGCGGGTACATTGGTTAAACCAAAGGGCATTATGACGAATTCATAATGGCCGTATCGGGTTTGGAAAGCGGTTTTCAGTATATCTTCCTCCTGGATTCGTAACTGGTGATAGCCTGGGTGTAAATCGATCTTCGACAAACACGTAGCACCTTGTAATTGATCAAACACATCATCAATTCGGGGTAGGGGATAACGATTCTTGATAGTCAGCTTATTCAACTCCCTATAATCGATGCATATCCGGAACGACCATTCCCTCTTTATGACGAAAAGGACTGGTGCGCCCCAATGAGAGGTGCTAGGGCGAATGAAGCCTTTGTCAAGCAGTTCCTGGAGTTGACTCAAGAGCTCGCGCATTTCAGACGGAGCGAGGCGATAAGGAGATTTAGCAACAGCGTTAGCTCCAGGAATGAGGTGTGACAACTGTCAAAAATCCAGGTATCCATACAATTAATTAACCATGATTAGTGCCTAATGACTGTGCTGAATTACAATTAACTGCTTTCTGATTACTGCCATATACATGCATGTGCATCATACATTGTTTAATGTCATACCAATATTGCATGAAAGTTGTATTGCCTTAAATGATGCATTAAGTATAGTTAGCATAGTTATCTGATAAATCAGGAAAATGCTGACAGAACTCAGCACATAGACAGACAGTACATTGAGACACAGAATGAGCCAGAAACTAAGTATTACACTAGTATAGTGTATAGGAAAGTAAGGATCACAAAACTGCCTTTTTAGTGATAGTTTAAGTGCCGGAAAGTCCCTAAAACTCACCCAAAGTGCTGAATTCAGCAAAAATCAACAATTTAACACACTAATATTATGTAGAAATATGATTAAATGGTCCTGAATGCTTTCCTAAGTGTCGGGAATCAAAAGTGTCACAAAAAGATACATAAAGCACACTAAACTGCAAGTTTAGCACTTTAACGAACCAGTAACCAACCGAATAACCGGATGTCACACCCCGATTTTCACGTGTCGCCGGTGGGCCCGGTGGGGAGTATCGTGACGTGGTTGGCAACATAATAGTCAAACAACACAATATAAAAATATGCACAGCGGAAGCAAATGAAAAGATATAATAAACCGAATTTAATATTGTAATATCATGTATCACAACAGTCGATTGTTTATCCACAGACGGATCGAAAATAAATAATAGTTCAACAGACTTTAGGCATCTTAAGCTTGCGAGACTTCTAGTGATGCTAAGGAGAAATCCCAGCCAATTTCGCTTAGTACCTGCATTTAATCTTTTTGGGAAAATACGTCAGTTTACACTGGTAAATACTATCAACTGACTCATTTTAGAAAATGATTGAAAATTGATTTGGATGCACGTGGCATAAACATTTTATTTAACTTGGGAGAATTATTTAAATATATAATCGTGTGAACGAATTACATGTTCCTTGTGCGTTCAGTAGCCCGGATCGTGTCTGGGTTAAAGATCAATAAACACACCACATTATTCTTTTGTGCACTGACGGGTGTACGCCTACACCCCGCGCTTAAGTCGTGGCCATTTCGTAAAATGATGCCAAGGATATCCGGGACATGGTCATTAACCCCCCAAAGGCTTTAAGTAACAAGACTGTTTAAACGAGCCGATCAAATTATTCAATTAACCACCCAACGATGGAAGATTTGATGCCCGATCAAGCGGTATTCTATATACCGTAACCCAAGCCCGTATAGGGAAAATAAGTTAAAAGTATTTACCTGAGCAAAGTATAAATCACAATAAGCAAATTGCAAGTAGCTTTTACTGGTCCTCCTAATCTGGAACGAAGGTTTATAATAACCTATTAGAATCCTAACGGGTCTTTAGTTAAGCTTAAGCTTAGACCGGTTAGTTTCAAAGATACGGTTCGTACGCACGATTAAGCGATGACCGGATAGAATGTGTTTTAGACCCGACAAGTATGAAGACTTGTTTAATGTGGGTATATTATACACATTCTGGATTTTAAGATAAAACCGATAAGGTTTGACCCGTTTCGGCTAATTTATGTAAACTAGTTACATAAACCGAACCGAACGCGTAATAAGCGTAACGGGTAATAATGAGAGCCATTTACAGGTTTCCTAAGTTAATATGCTCCAAATATGTTGTGACATCAGTAAGATATCATTTATTATGCCCGAAATGAATTTAAACACAAACTATGCCCCGTAGGGGTAGTTTGGTCATTTATAAGGTGATAAAAGAGTTTAAGTAGTATCCTGAGTTACAGGTCTGATGTAATCAGCATAGATAATCAATTTGCTAAGTTATATCAGTAGGGTAAGGTATATATGTGAAATTTATCAATTATAACCAAACTATGCACCGTAGGGGCATTTCGGTAATTTCACATACGCCGAAAAGCTCACAACTGAAGTCTGAGTTTAACAACTTTTGCTTACTGTTAAAATATTATAATTTACCTCAAATATCAGTAGGTATCACCCTTAGTATGTTTAAAATAGTTCTAGTACATACTAGGCGTTAAAAACGCTTAATAAGGCGATTAAGAGCCGTTTCCGGGTTCTACATACAAAGCTGATATTTTTATTATTCTAGAAGGTCTAACATAATTTATTTATCATTTAGAATCAGTAGCAAAAGGTTTGGAGTCGTTTAGATATGTAAAACTCATTTTATGGCCCGTAAGGGCAAAACCGACAATTACCGGATTAAGCCTACGACTATTAGTTATGCTCATCCTAAAATTAATTAAAAATCTTCAAAAATCCCAAAGTAATATATTACATCAGTGGGTAAAGATTTTGATATCAAAAAGTATGCTTAACTAGGCTATATGCTAATTACGCCGTTTAATTAACAAAGAGCTTTCAATTTACGCTAATGAGCATAACTCTTATTCTACACTTCAAACTGATGTCAAACTTTGCATAAAGTTTATATATCAGTAACTAAGGTTTCTACACTTTTACATTTTCACAAATAACGTTTTAAGGTGAAAAGGGCATAATGGTCAACATATGAGCAATTAACGGAATCATGCGTATTAATCGGTTAACTAATGAACCATGGTGTATAATCACAGAGGGTTATACTAGCATGTAACCTGGTCCAAATGAAGCTCTCAAGTATTTCTAAATCATACCATAACGGGTCAGAACTGAAAGTCAAAGCGAAAGTCAAACTATGCGACTTTCGGTTCCGAACCGGGTCTAAACAGGAAATTGTCGGGTTGAACATGTTTAGACATGTTCTTACACTAATTACCAAGTTATATTAATGATCAAACAGGTTGTATGTGTTCTACATTGCTAATTATGCATAAATTAGAATTTAAGTATCCTGTTGACTTTTTATTATCAAGTTTGACCCGACATTTGACATAGTTAGAGTGGGAATCAGGGGGAACCCTTTTGAGGGTTTATTACCCACATAATTACCAACTTATAACTACTTTTGATTCGACTAATCACTGGACTAACAATGATTAATCGTTAAGTCAACCGTTAATTACGACGGTTTGACTTTTAAGCTAAAACTAAGCTAAAACTTAATTAAGAAAGGTCAAGTAAACTTACAAGAGTCCTATGCACGAATTATGACCACTTGAGTCTGCTTTAGAGCTCCAACAATGATCATAATTGCAAGAGAATGGTGTGAAGAACTTGTTGCAACAAGGGTCCTTTATATAGTGATTTAATCACCACAAAATGTTGACACACAAGTCTAACACTGACCATAACTCACTAACAAGTGTCCCTAGTGCTTAGGGGGTGTCTAGGGGTCGTCCAAGATGAGGAAAATCGGTTAAGGGTCGAGCAGAATGCGAAGGCAGACAAGAAACCAACATTCTCGGATCAGATAGACCCTCGTGTGGCGAGAAGGACCCCCCCTGGGGCTTCGCGTGGCGCGAGGCCCTTCTGCAGCAAATCAAAAACTTTAGATTTTTGCGGTTTGATCCTTGGCTCTTCAAACTTTGATTAGACTTTTGTTTCTTGCATCTTGAACCCTCCAAATTGATTTACAAGGGCTTTAAAACATATACCCACTTTGTTAAGTCCCCGGTTAACTTTATTGTTACCCGAAAAGTCCTAACTTTCAACGTTGACGCCTTAACCCTTCGCATACGAATTTGATCATAACTTTCTCATACGATGACGAAACTTTACGAAATTTATATTGTGCATTCTAGTGAGCATAATTAACAGTTACAAAGCTTCGGGTTTGTCAAAAGGTCACTCAGAGGTATAACTTAAACATGTTGACACTTTTAACTCCTGTAGTTTGAAATCTCTCACTTTTAGCTTCGCATGATCCATGATTTATTCGTTTGATGCTATAAACATCAAATAGGGTTAATGTACAATATATTTATTCACCGTTGACATTTAGAACTCGTATATTCACATACTTTCCATGTTTGTCAACTTTAGTCCTTTTATAACATTCTTTCACACATTTAAACATATGACACGTGTCAACACATTACAGGACGTGAATTTTCGAGGTGTTACACCGGACATTACCCAAAACACCAAAATTACACTAGAAACACTGTTTTAACATTTCCAAGCTAGTTATGGTCCCCGAACATCATAACACCTCCTAAAATATCTAGTAACTAACTTAACTAACTAGATACTTACATTTCAACCTTAATGTAACTAATCTAGTTAAAGCCTAATCTAGACCCCCCCCCCACCTATTTACGACCAACATGGCCCCCACCAAGTGGAATTTATTTCAATATTATATTGGATATGTTAATACTTTACTAAACATAATATCCAAGAGTTTGAAGAAGAAAATGGTTATAAGTAGAACTTGTAGGATCTTAACTCTCATTCTCACACACACTAAACACACACAAGCTCTCCTCCTCAGCCTCTCTTGTTCTCGGCCGACCCCAAGCACCACAACCATCTCCTTTATTCATCCAATCTCATCCAATCGAAGCATATATAAGGGTGTTGAAGATCATACAAAGAAGCTAGGAGCTTGTGGAAGATCAAGGACCTCTCTTGTTTGCTTTTATCCACTTGTTTTCTACACATGAATCATCCCTAGCCTTGAGCTAGTGGTAAGAACCTTGTACACTCCATTTTACTTCCATTTTTAGTGGTTAAAGAAGAATCATAATCAAAAACTTGAAGAACACTAAAGAACATAAGAAGTAAACATGAACATAAGCTTGTTTAATGAAGTAATCTTGATGAATATGAGTTGTTATGCTTGTTGATCATTGATTGTTCGTAGAAATGATGTTGATCATCATGGGATCTTGCTAGATCATGATTAAAAACATAATCTAGCAAGATGAGAAAATAGAAATGTTGTAGGATGATAGATCATCCACACATGAATCATGAACTTGAAAGAATACTTTGATTTCTTGAAAAATAATGAACAAAGTGAGTAGTAACACTTGTAGATCTAAAGATTTATGAATGGTCTTTCAAAGAAACTAAGTCAAAAATATAAGTTTTATTAAATCTTGGTTCTTACAAAAACAAACTCTATTTTTAGTGGTTAAACAAGTGTAGAAACACTTGTGAAACAAGAAAAATTCATAAAGAAATATTTTTAGAAAATATGATTTGAAGTTGTTAACATCTATAATATTTAAAAATGAAGTTTTTAAAGAACTAATCACACTTTAAAGGATAACTAGGCTTACTAATAATACTAGGCGAAGGTTGTCAGACAAAAGATGGATTGGAGGACAAAGTCTAACGTCATCGACTATGGGATTTTCGCAATGAGGCATATGGAAACATACATGGGGGATATAGCTAGTTGGAAAAGTGGTTTGGCAACAGAAGATGCCCCAAATCATCTCCAACAAAAACAGCTAAATGAACTAAGGGTAAAATACATTGGAAAAATCCTGTTTCATAGCGAAAATGAAAACATAAAACTACTGACAAGTTGTCTAAATACATTCATGGCTTATGGGGGAGAAAGAATACGTAAGTTGTTTGACAAAGCAGACGAGAGAATAGCAAAACCAATGTTAGAATATGTAGATTAGCTAAACACCATGTATTTTAATGTTGACTATCGTGTTTTACTCTTTACATTATTACATCTACATGTTTGGTTGTGTGATCTACTACCGTATTTGGGGAAATAAAAAAAACGCCATGATTAGAAAAATTAACAAAAAGTAACCATTTAAAACATAAACAACATAAAAAGGGTTAAAAAACTAAATTAAGACAAGTAGAAAACACAAAAACGCCAAATCTATAGGAAATCAATAAAACGCCATTAAAACATAAACGTCATTCGAAAAAAATACTTTTTTAAAAAACGCCATGAAAAAACAAGCATAAAGATGAAAACGCCATTAAAACACAAACGCCATTGGAAAAAATACGTTTTTTTTTAAACGCCATATAAATTGGCATAGAGATGAAAACGCTATATATATTTTTGAAAAACGCCATATAACCACCACAATAATGTTATCATATACAAATAAGAAAACTACCAGCAACGAGTGCCGCAATCCAAAGTGTCGCCCCCGCCGCATCGCGCGGGCACCCTACTAGTATATATTTAATTATTTTGGGGCAAAGAAATCATAATGCCATTGTTTAGCAGGAAGTGGACAATGACAATTGTACCCCGGCATAACAATTAGCGCTCCCAGTCACGTGTTGGGCCAGGATCCGTTCTCATCGTTGTCACACTTTTCACCGTTCTCTCCTGATCTCGTTTCTATATATATATATATATAGTGTAAGTATATGGAGAAAACCACTTTTATTGAGAAAACCCGGGAAACTCTAAGCTCCCGACATTTTTTTTTGAAAAAAATAACACATGTAATATACATGTTTTTAAGACTTTTGGGCCAAAAAAAACAAAAAAGCACCGAAGGGTTTTTTTTTTTAAAAAAATAAACAAATTTCAGCAACTTTGCTGTGTAACACGTGTTAGGCAAAAAATGCTGAAATTTGTTTATTTTTTTTTTAAATCTCTTCGGCGCTTTTTTGTTTTTTTTGGCCCAAAAGTCTTAAAAACATGTATATTACATGTGTTATTTTTTCAAATAAAATAAAATATCGGGAGCTTTGAGTTTCCTGGGTTTTCTCAATAAAAGTGGTTTTCTATACCCTATATATATATATATATATATATATATATTCGTTCTTTAGAAAATTTTGAGATACATATGATCCGATGTATGAATAAAAAGCTAGAGCGAATGATAAGTGTTAGATTAGAAAGAAGTTGAGATCACGAACTACTCAAGCTGTTTGATCTGTTTGGGGGTTTAAATCAAATTTTGAAAAATGAGCATTTTTGTAAAAATATAAAGTTCTTAATAAAAGTAAAATTATAAAAATAAAATATGATCTTAGCAATGCCCAAAAAATTCTTAGAAAAAAATTGGGGTGGGTGTTCAATCTTTAAATCTTTTGCTAATATTGGTGTGTAACCATGTGGTTTTAGCTTATTTTCATCCTAACCTTAGACGATATTAAAAAAAACATAGACTTAATGTGGTATTCTAAGATGCTACCAATGTAATAATAGAAATTAAGACGTCAGAATGACATAAATGGAAAATATACCAAAGAGTACTTACTCATATATTAGGATTGATGTCGATAATAACTCATAAAGACGAGTTCCTTAACTTGGGGAAAATTGTTTCTACTTGTGAGGAATGAGACGAACGTGAGAATGTGTATTGATTATCGAGAGTGTTATAAAAGATGGATCTGTACTCAGATCTTCAAAGACAACAATCAATACCCAAACCAAATATTATTGAAACCCTAAGATAAGATCTAAACAAATACAAGAATGAAACAACTCACAAATCACTCACAAGATTATCAATATGATATTCTTTACAACGATTAACAGACTTCTACACTAACAACACAGATTCAGGATGAATCGATGAATCTACGATAACAAATAAGTAGAAACCCTAATCGCACAAGTATGAGAGAGAATGTGATATGAGTGTATGCCTCTCAAATGTCAACACTCTCTCTTATTTATAACTAGATTTAAAGCCCCGTCGCGTTGCGGTCGGGGGCCTTACAAATTATATCTTAATGTATCCAAACAAAATATAAACACTATTTAATAATACAGATCGTGTTAAAGACCATTAAAAAATCTAACCGTTGTGCATTGTGTAACATTATTTACAAACAACTAACCAGAGATTCATGTTTCATTGCAGTTCTTTAGAGCAAGCCATCAGGGTCCCTTGTACTTCCTTTAAGCAGGTCCTCGGTTCACCTCTTTAACATCTCTAGTGCAGCCCTGGGCTGACGCATAGGAACCATATGACCCGCATCATGAACCTTGAGGAAGCTAACATTATTTGCCTCGTATTTAGGATTTCTCTTTTTTTATCACTTTTTTAGACCATTGTAGCATGTAGCAGTAGCTCCTTGTACTTATAATAATGTTTTTCTTGTTCGGGTAATAAAGGTTAGTAAAACTTGCTGCAAAGGAAACCAAAAATCTATTTTAGCAACCCTTATATACATAACACATTTACATAAAACTTCATTTAGATTCAGATGCTCCTGTCCCACTAACAAAGGTGACAACTAAGAAGACCAAATGTTGACGCATATCACCAGCAAACACCAGATTTGATATCAAATTGTCTCAATCCACACATACAAACAAATTACAAATTTCGTACATCCATTATACCACAGTTAATCCTTAAAGGTAATATGCACTTATGCAGTAACAAAATACAACATACCGTTTATCTTCGTTGGTTCTTTTTCTCAAACTGCTTTAACCACTATTGTTCCGTGGCTCTCACTTTGCTCAGCCTACGGCAGCCACCACTGCTGATGAGCGATCACAATAGTAATCGACATTATGTTATAAATTTAATACCACAATGATTGTAGCAAATAAGAAATCAAAGATCCTTGGTGTCATTCCTCGAATATAAAAGATTTGTATTTTGAATTAATCTACTAAAATTTTGATCTGTAGTAACTATTGTTATGATAAATAATTTCTTCTTCTAAACATATCTAATGTCACTTGGCTGCTTTTGGTTGCTCCAACCTGAGATCATTCTTGCAACTCCAATTTGCATTGTGAAGCATTGAGATAATCAACTAATGAGATTGAAAGAATGCTGAAGAAAAACTTTGTTGCAGAAAATTAATTCAAAACTAAAGTTCTATTTCTTCTGGTGCAATGTTGTCATTAAGAAATATGATGAGATATTGTTACATGTCATCCATTTTTCACTTCACTTGGAGCATTAATTTCCATTTCAGCATATTGATAAACAACAATTTATATCACAAACCCAATGATTTCTTCAAATCATTCAGAGTACATGAAGTAGCATGTTGAGCAGCAACAATAAATCTCATTGAGGCAAATGGCTGAACACATTGTGTGCAACTTTTCAAAGTCAGTTTCAACAAATAAATAGAATAAACAAAGTGCCAAGATGAAAGAACTCTCCGCATTTCATAAAATTGAATTGAACCCAACTCCAAAGCATCTTCACTCAACAAACAGAAACAAATAAATTTTATCCATCATATCTTATCTATCTCGTATCTATCTCGTCTATATATAAATATGGGCACCTCTTATTTTAATTTTCTTTTCTTTAATTCGAGTCTGATCCCTGTTAAAATCAACAAAGCTATCTAGACATTTATGATGAAATAAGTCAAATTTTAGTCTCAAAGCATAAAATAACGAAAAAAAGGTATACCTTTCCCAAAGAATTCAAGTAACTAACAGCTCCTTCTCTGTTCACCAATAAGTATGCTTTCACCTTCAGATCCGCTTATTTCAAGATGCAAACACTTTTCTTTGTCGCAAAAAAAAAAAAAGTTATTACAATATGTGTTACGATAGGAAATTAAATAACTCAAATAATTGGATCGATTAGTGTGTAGGTGTAGCAGAACAGAATGAACCGGTTGATTGAGGTTAGATGAAATGAGATCAAACTTACGGTTAAATCCCCAATCACCCACCTACGAATCGAGTTAAAAAGCTTCAAAACAAAAGCCCTAAATCAGAATCAATTAACAAACGCTCGAAACAGCCAAAAGAATCCGACTATAGGCAAAAAACAAAGAAACAAAGAATATATGGTGCAAAACTCAGTAGGAATCAAGCTAGGGTTCATCAAACTTATCTTAACTGCGTCGATCTACACCGCCGGAGATCCGTCACCATCATGAGACTCCTTAGTCTCGATTTAGTGGGTTGAGGCCTACCACGCGACGGAGCTCGGCCAATTGCCGGAAAATCACAGAGTATGTTTCTTTTGGTCTCTACCGTGAAAACTTCGGAGGAAACAGGAAAAGAATCTGACTTTATCTGTCAAACTCTTGGTTGATAAGAAGATCACATGTATGTTTAATGCGTGGGAAGAAATAGACATATGGTTTCTTAAAACCATTATACAGATTTGAGAATCAATATATTCATATTTAGTGAAGCAAATTAATTTCTAATCTTACATGAAATTGGGATCTGATAGGTTTTGATTAGTACCGAATGAGCAGCACCTCTTTGTCTGATATATTCTTCTAGGGCATTCCAGATGAAGTGTGTACTGTGCAGAAGCAGGGGCGGCCTTCGATGTAGAAGGCTATTGATGCTTTTGGATGTCTGTTTAACCCTGTTGTACTAAATGTTAGCAAAGTTCCCAGATTATGACTCATTCGCAAAGAATAATCATCGTCTGGGACATACACTTCAACACATAATTTGGTATTGAAATAGCTACATTATTCGTAACCTATTGATCGAACAAATGAATATTAAGAGACTTTTAAATCATGAGGAGAGTGTGGGACAGGTGTGTTAATTGAAGATAACAGAGCCCGTGACGGAAACATTTTTTACGCATCTGTTTTTGAGTTGTAGATGTTAGTTTAGTAGTAGGCAAAATTAAAATAAGGTATTAGTAAATATATACCATGCAGTTACACATAAACAACTATACAACCAAACCATTTTGACTACGGATTAGAGTACTTGCTATAGGTGAAGCATACTCCTGCTCATGGCCCAAGAAATGCACTATACTTAGTTAACTATGGCTAAAATCTAAAATTGTACATATATCATAATATAAAATATCATTATTAATTTATTAAATAATTACGTACACTCATTGTTCATGAAAGTTCTCTTTTAGTAGCACACAACCAAAAATATTCATCAAGTAATACAAGATACAAAGGATTTTTTGTCACAGGCTAACCACGGATAGTCATTAGTGTATTATATGTGTAAGTCGATAGGATAACTCCTTTTATACAAAATGTCATAGTAAAAGCATAAAGTTCATCCAAATAGAGGAAATGAAAGGCATACCTCTAATCGTCTAAGTTGCTAAAGCTAGAAGGTGCTCAACCGATCAAGTGTTGAAGGTTGATCACATGCAATGGCAAAAACTATTGCATTAGTCTTTTTAGTTCATCAGCAAGTTTGCCTCGATTTTCCACAAACTGAAATAAATTATAAAAAAATCACCACTCGGTAATTCATATCAACACTAAAAATGATGTTAAACACAAAGACGCATCCTATTGATCTTCAATAGAGCACGCTGCTTTCGGAGTACTACAACGACTTCGAGCCAAAAGCTGCCTCTTTAATTAGCCAACAAACTTGGCAAAACAATGTCAGGCATACTTGAGTCCTACGCACCTAAAGATGGCTGCCATCTAGATTATTTGGGTGCCAACAACAGCAAGGAATTCCAAAGCTATAATCTCTAACTAACTATTTCTAATTTTAAATTATTAAAATGTTGGAATTACCTCACATATATGTAAATCTTGTGCAAGAACTCCAAAGGGTGGATATATCTACACTTCTTGCTTCTGAAAGGTTTGCTTTCTTTTTTAACCTGCACAATGCCATGGTTATTCATAATGTCATCATTGTTGGTCATCCTGGTCAGCAGTAATTGATAAAAGATAATCTATTTCTGGTTTTTTATATATCATTGGCGGGTCGCGCTATTCTCTTACAGCAATTGTTAATGTTTATAAATAGATATAACCAAAGATCACGTTACTCGTTTACAAAACCATTTAGAGGTAGAAAAAACAAAGCATCTCCATTTTGGTGCTGATCGAATCCGGTAGCATTGTCTATTACACGGCTAATAATTATAGCGACAGTTAAAACAATTTTTATCAAGACTTGTTTGCATTGATTCGAACCGATTTGAATACATAGAACCTGACCCACCCTTATACCTGTTAACCCAAAGAAAGATAAGAATAACATCATAGGGTTTTTGCACTAAACCATCCGAAGCTCCAATTCCAAGAAAAAAACTCGATTCGTTCAAAACTTCTTACAACAATTCTTCCTTATGAAGACTAAAAGTTAGAAAAACTGAATTTGGGAACCTAGGTTTTTGAAGGCGTACCTGTTGGAGCCCAAATCTCAGACGAAACCATGGCTTGGGTTGTTGTTGACAAAGTATATAAAGCTGCGACCTTTGGATTTGGCAGTGGTTGTGTCGTCGTGGTTTTGTCGGGGTGGTTGTGTCGCCGACGTCGGTTTTGGGCAGAGCGGTGGACGGTGGTGATCGGTATTAGTAGCCGGCGTCGTGGGGAGCATTAGTGATTGATGGTAGTAACTGGAGGCAGGTGCCCTAAATGTGGATGGTGTAAGACCCGTGGATGGCACGTGCTGTTACTGTTCCTAACATCATACCCAAATTGTTGTCAACATATACAATTACAAGTTTTGATGACGTCATGGGAATAGTTTTGTTAGGTGGTTCGCCACTTTTGGCGGCCACTTTGACTTTTGGTTTTTTTTTTCATTTTTCATATAATAGTTATTTATAGGTGCTGCCAAATTACAATTTTATCCCAGGTGTAAAATTACGATTTCGCCCTCGATTCAAAATAAAATTTTGTTTTTGCCCCTTGCTTAAATTTACGATTTTGCCCTTAGTTAAAAAATACAATTTTGCCCCCAGTTCAAAATAAAAATATGGTTTTGCCCTCAGCTAGAGTCCTGCCAAATTACGATTTGGTTCCCAGTTTAAAATTATGATTTTGCCCCCAGCTAAAAATTGCGATTTTGCCCGCAGCTAAAATATTACGATTTTGCCCCCATTTCATAATAAAAAAAATGGTTTTCCCCTCACTTCAAAATATTATTTTTCCTCCATTTTAAAATTACGATTTTACCTCTGCTAAAAATTGCAATCTTGCCATCGTTTTTTTCCTTTGGCAAAACCATGGTAGTGTTTTATTTTACTTTGTTGACTTAATTTTGTTTTTATTCATGCCAAACAGCTGCCTAGCACTCGCTAATTGGTCCTGACAAATTATTGTTTTGCCCCCAACTCTAAGTTACACGCTTGTCATCGTTTTAGTTAATTTTTTTATCATAACTATGGTACTGTTTTTCTTTAATTGGTTAACTTGATGTGTCTTTTTTGATATCGTGTTATAGGTAGCATGTATAACTAACCGACATAAAGGCGTACATGTTATTAACCTAAGAAATACTCGGTTTAGCGCCCCGCAACGCGTGCGGCGCATAACTCTAGCTGCCTAACAATGGGTCATTAGTCCTGAAAAATTACAGTTTTGCCCTGAGCCCAAAATTACGGTTTTATCATCGTTTTTTTTTTATAGCAAAGTCATAGTAGTCTTTTTTTAATTGATTGTAAATTATTTGTCCATTGCCCCGCAACGCGGGCGGGGAATCTACTAGTTGTATATATTGAATGAATAATATGAACATGGCCTCAAGCCAAGCCTTCACAACATCTCGCATCAATAAAGCCCACGAGTCAGCAAGCTCAATCCAACGAATGTAGTCAAGCTAATGTAGTCCACTTTGTTATATTTGTAGCCCATACTTGTACTTGTATTAATACCTCATACAAAACATTAAAACAATTACTAAAACAGATAAAACACAAATACTAATAAATAACAGAATGATAAGAAATGTATGTGTAAGATTTAGATATTACAGAACTTAATATTAGTCACTGAGATGGAATGAATCATATTAATTTTAACACACAACTAACTAAGTAAATAGTAAAGAGAAATGATTCACTCTTAAGAATTTAAAACTTATTTGATCTAAAACAAGTTCAATATATTTCGTAAAGATCGACTTATAAAGTCATTATCAGAATTGAAAACTAAATGATGCTCATTAGGACTCCATGGTTGTAAATGGGTCGAGCCTAAGAGTAAGCCCAATCTCGCATGTTATTTAAACATGTTGAGTTCGAGTTTGGCTCGTAAAAAGCTCAAATCTATCTCCTCTTTTTGTTTATTAAAATCTTGTAACTTTTACATATGTTGGTATGCTTAGAAACAAAAAGTAATATTTTTAACCTACACATAATATGGTATGCTTAAAAACAAAACGTAAAATTTTTTTACATACACATAATACGAAAATCAAGTAATTAACAGCTACATAAACTTGGGCCTAGCGAAATTCTATGATTTTCGGCTATAATTTATGTATGTTATAAAACTTGCGCTTTAATTTAAACAAGCTAGCACTCACCTTACCATGTATGTGTTACTATGTGTTACCATGTTAAATTGTGATTTACTATTTTTTAATTGTTCAGTATGTTTTCCAGGATTACAATACATATTTTGAAACTTTAAATTTGTATAACTCAACCCTTCTCCTAACATTGTCAACTTGAGGTTTACGTAGCACACTGTTATTATACATTATCCTACATATACATTATCCAAGTTGAGGAATAGTGTCAGGCAGTTCCTAATTATATACTATATCCAAGTTGGGGAATAGTGCCAAGCAACTGCCTGGCACTCTCCCATTGGACCAACACATTTATTGTTTTATATCCATTTTAAAATTACGTTTTAGCCCACAGCTCAAAATAAAATTACGCTTTTTGTCCCCATCTCAAAATTATGATCTTGCCCTCAATTCAAAATTACGACTTTGCATGGCACTCTCCCATCAGACCAACCAGTTTATTATTTTATATCCATTCTAAAATCACGTTTTTGTCCCTCTTTAAAATTACGGTTTTGTCCTAGCTCAAAATAAAATTACGCTTTTGTCCCCAGCTCAAAATTACGATTTTCCCTCCATTAAAAATAAAATTGTGGTTTTGCCCTCAGCTCAGAATTACCTTTTCGCCCCCAGTTCAAAATAAAATTTTGCTTTTGCGCACAGATAAAAATTACGATTTTTCCCTCTGTTAAAAATGTGATTTTTCTCCATTTAAAAAATTGTGATTTCGCCCTCATTTCAAAATTACGTTATTTCCCCAGTTCAAAATAAAATTATATTTTTGCCCCCAACTCAAAATTACGATTTTCCCCTCGGTTCAAAATAAAATAAAATTGTGTATATCTTATGTGCTTTTGCCTCCAGCTTAAAATTACGCTTGTGCCCTTAGTTCAAATTTATATTACGTTGTTACCCCAAGTTCAAAATTACGAATTTGCCCCTGTGAAAATTTACAATTTTGCCCCTGGTTAAAATTACAGTACTGCCGTTACTTTAGCTTTTGGCAAATTACGATTTTACCCCAGTCAAAAAATACAACTTTCCCTCAGTTAAAAATTACAATATTGCCATTCTTTTAGTTTTTTTATCAAAACTATAAAAGTGTTTTGTTTGAATTGGTTGGCTCGATTTAATTGTTTTTCGTGTCAATGGGCTAACTAACACTCGCTCATTATTCGGCCATCGCCCCGCAACGCAGGCGGGGCATCAACTAGTTCATTACATTACAACACATACCTAAAAAATTATGGATGCATGTGACACAGCGCCACGTGACAGTTTAATACACCGCACGTCCTGTCTCCTTTGTTCGGCGTGTGGATTACTTTGTGTTCACGTTTATCCATCTTATATAATAAGATAACCACTATGTTAAGGAAATAACGTGTGTGACAAACCCCCTATATATTATTATTATTATAAGATGACTACCATGTTAAGGAAATAACGTGTATCCCAAAATTCTTCCCCTATAAATATTTAAATCTTTGTTTAATTCTCATACCTACCACATTCACAAAAAAAATATCATATCCTCTAGAAAATTGAAGAACGACACCACCAGATAAATATGCATCACCACCACCCACCACCACATCACCACCACCATCCACCGCATCACCACCACCCTCCTCCTCCTCACCACCATACACCGCCTGCTCCTATCCACCATCACCATCACCATTGCCATCCACCACCTCCTACAATTCATCACCATCCACCACCACCACTGGTACATCACCACCATCCACCACCACTAGTGCATCACCACCATCCACCACCACCACCACCACATCACCACCACCACCCAGCACCACCACATCCTCACCATCCTCACCACAAATGTTGAAGCAGCAGCAGCTGAAGATCTCATGCAGATTAATTCTAGTACTACTTAAGTAATATGTAGTTTTGTTTCTATATATGTTGTACCGTCTTTTGAGGGATTTGAGTGTTGATGTGTATTGATTTATGATGTATCGACTTTGAAATAAAAAAATGTAATAGTACATGATTATCAATGTATCATGTTTCTAGGTCTGTTCCGCTTGAGGAGAATATTATTAGATAAATGAAGTATTATGTTTTGTAATTTTTATAGTTAGTTTGTGTTTGTTACTCTTTTTTTATCTATCTTGGCACCTACGCATATGGTTACCTAGCATTGTATTGTTGACATATTTGAGATATGAACATCTTCACTCGCCCAGCAAACTCTACTCGTATTTTTAGGATGTATATGTGTAGCGTGCAATTGGCCAATTTGCCTCGCATAACCCCCCATAACGATGTCACCTTTGACGCTTTTTAGACCTTCCACCCTAATATGTATCACATTCAAAACAGTATGTATAACTATACTACGTGGTATTCATAATTCTCAACGTATAAATATGTTCCTCGCAATTCTCAACGTATAAATATGATCCTTTCTTTTATGATTTTAACAATTCTCAACATATAAATATGTTCCTCGCAATTCTCAGCGTATAAATATGTTCCTTTCTTAAATGATTTTCATAATTCTCAACATATAAATATGTTCCTCGCAATTCTCAGCGTATAAATATGTTCCGTTTTTAAATGAAACGCGTATAATTACAGTAGTGTGTCAAACATTGCCAAGTCTTTGTATGGTTATTGTATGTTGTATTTAGTTTTGAATCATAAGGTCATAGCATTTCTTCCAAACATGTAGAATACCGTGTCGACATTATTGTTGTATTTGGTTTTGACACACGTTTTATATCAATGTCAAACATTACAAGGTTACTACATTGTTGTAATTAATTTTGATGCACATGTTTATAGTGATGCATCAATCATATAAATATATATGGCAGTGCGTCCAAATCTTAAGAATAGTATGTCAAACATTGCAAGGTTAATGTGTGGTGTTGCAATTGGTATATTTGATTAACTTCACAAATGCTCGCCAAATATTTACAATGTTGCATCTAATTTTGCAAGATAGATATATCGTTGTAATAAGTTTTATGCACAAGTTTCATAACAATGAGCCTTTAAAATATAGGCAAAAGATCAAATACAAATAATCTTAACATACTAAACATACAAATTAAAGGAAAACCCAAAAAGACAAGGTGGCATTTTTGTAATTACCACCAACTATCAAAGTTACAACCAAAAATACCTAAAAAAACACAAATTTTTTTTTTAACATTTTTTATTAAAAAAATCGCTACATTTCGTTAGCAAAAAAAAAAAAAAAAAAAAAACAATTTTTTTTTGCTGCTACTAAAAGTAGCGATTTTTTAATAAAAAATGTTAAAAAAATAAAATAAAATAATTTGTGTGTTTTTTTTTTTAGATTTTTTTAGGTTTTTTGGGGGTTTAGTTTTTAGCATTTTAGCTTGGGGGGGGGGGGGGGGGGTTAGGTTTTTTTTAGGTTTTTGGGGGGTGGGGGGGGGGGGGGGGTTAGGTTTTTTTTTAGGTTTTTGGGGGGGGGGGGGGTAGGTTTTTTTTTTGGGGGGGGGGGGGGAGTGGTTAGGTTTTTTTAGGTATATTTGTAGAGTAACTTTGATAGTTATTGATAATTACAAAAATGCCACCTTGTCTTTTTGAGTTTTCCTTCAATTTGTATGTTTAGTATGTTAAGATTATTTGTACAAGAACTTTACCCTTAAAATATATTACACCGGCACATCCAACTTGTTAGGCTTAAGACCGTGTGATACTTCATTTTGATAAATCGATATATAATGCCACATCTAACATGTTACGATTAATGTCCAACTTTACAGGTTTGGTTCCTTGTCGTAACTTTGTATAGATTTAGAAACGTGTGTCCAATCCAATAGCTTGAATTTTAGTTTTGACACTCAAATATCTCATGACTTAATTTTCTTAAAGATAAGTACACGAACACAATAACAAATAACACTACTAAAAACAGACCTGTTTCCGACTAAGTTTTAAGTCGGAAATTGGTCGGAAAACGGTGTTTCCGCCTAAATTCCGACAACTTGACGTCTCTCGGAAAAAAGCTAGTCGGGAAATTTTCCGACAAAAAGGCAGCTTACGTTTTCCGACAAAAATCCGACAAATTTCTATCCACAGTATATACTCTCAGTTTTATCTATTTTTATCTATTTTTCTACTTTTCCGACAATTTTCTGACCAAGAAGAATATTATTTTTTTCATTTATCATGACAGATTTCCGACCACACATTTTAACATTTGTTTTATTTGTTCCGACAAGATTCCGACAAAAAGGTTTCCAACTATTTTCCGACCGAATTGTTCTAATTAAAACATATAATAAAATTTGTTTCAATTAAAACGAATAATAGAAAATGAAAAAAAAATATTTTTCTGCTTAAAATACAAAAAAAAAAAAAAATCTATAAAAATCTTGATTACAATACTAAATTACTAATGACATACAATTAATGAATTACGTTCACATGTTCTAGTACAAAATACAATACGATTATCAAATTACAACTTTGCCCACAAAATACAACCCTGTCGGCAAATTACAAGTTCACCCTACGACAAAGTTGTTAAATAAAAAGTTCACCCACAAAAGAAAAAAAAGCATAAACAAGACTACGCTAGAGGATTGGCTTGATTACCTTATTATTTCAACAACTCGGCTATTTGTCATTGCATTACTTCTCACTTATTGCACCTCTTCAACTCGGTTATGCAACATTTCCACTCAAGATTGCAAGTTCCGCACCTAAAAAATTGTTTAAACATAGATAATATTAATATTACCATAGACCTGGCAAAATAAACTCAAGCTACTAAATTTATCAATTTGATGGTTTTAGTTTGATCAGTTAAAATTTGACTCATTCCGACCTGAACCTAATTTGGCACGAATCCAGTCCTAACCCGAGCCAATTTTTTTTTTTTTTTTTTTTAAATTTGCCCGTTCCGACCCTAACCCGTTTTGACCTGAATCGTTACCAACAGTTGGTTCAAAAATACGAACACATTGCATAGCGATCTACAAAAAACAAAACTTTATTTTTTGATTTTTTTTTGTTTTGTTCCATAGTGTGTGCCGGTACATAACCCTGCTTCACCCTTCCCTTCCCTTCCCTCCCCCTTTCTTTTATGGTCGGAACTTGGTCGGAAGTTTTTTTAAATTTCCGATCATTTTTTTGGTCAGAAAATTGTCGAAAAATAGTCGCTAAATCTTGGTTTTTATTTTAGTCGGTTAGTTATTAGAAAATGGTCGGAATTTTCCGACCAAATTTGTTTTGTCGGAAACATTGGTCAGAAATTGTCAGTTCTCTAGTAGTGAATGTGTAAATATAATTACAAACGACAAAAAAATGATATTGCAATTATTTGATAAGATGTTTACAAAACAATTACAAAAAATAACATATCAAATAGACAAATTTAACATAACCAAAATCAAAATATAGAAAAGAAAATCAAACAAAATCATTGTTATCGTCGATTTCTGAAACAAAATCAAACCATAAATTTCACATCATCAAACTATGTGATAATTATAAAAAA